>CM034309.1:55576299-56206755 GCA_019925795.1 Dendrobium chrysotoxum
GATCAAATGATGTTAAAAATTTTTAACTTTGCATGTCACTAATTTAATTGATGCTAAAGAGAGACTTCAATTTTGATGTTGCACAGCCCACAATATCAAATTTTAATTGAATAGAGAATGGAGACACTCCTAAGAGGAGAATTACTATTATCCTCTGAATTTTATTTTTGCATCACCACTTTATCACATTATTGACTATTAAATATAGCATAACAATTACATGTTGATCGAGCTACATCAATTTCTATGAACTATTTATCAAGCATATAAAAATTAAATGAATTATGAAACTGTCATATGGAAGACCTTTCAAAAGTCTATAATTTCATCCGCCAATCAAAACTGCCGATATAGGTAAGATATCACCATTAACTTGCATTTGATTTCAAACCATTTGAAAGCTTCTACATTTTGAAATCATATTTTATCTTATCATGCAATAAAAGATATGTGATTGACAATCAAACGATCTTTAAATGTCTTACAATCATGGACATCATTAGTTTTAATGGTGTTTAAAAGAATGGATGTTTTTAATTTTGCATTTGATGAACTTAACATCAAAATCAACTTGGAATGAGAATGATAATTATTCTCTTAGGAAGAGAAAATTTCATCCATATATATATATATATATATATATATATATATATATATATATATATATATATATATATATATATATATATATATAAGCAGTACTTCAGCAACAGAAGAGTGCAATGACTAACCTCTTGAATGAGGAGGGGCACGACGAGCAATTCTTAAAGCATGCCTATAGAGCTTAAGAACACGTGCCCTGACAATAAATGCCTTGAGATCCAATGCTTGAGCCATAGTTCTTAAGAATTTATTTCAATTATTTCATGTTATGGTACTCCTTTCCAGTGATGCATATCCAGAGTTCCTACATTGTTGCAACTCTCAGCTCACCACTCTTCATCCATCTATGTCCCACGTGTCCGCAATTCACTATTAAGCTGGACCTATATGTGCATGAAAACAGCATTAGAGTTAACAGGCTTCTACCAAACGATGAGCATCCTCAAATTTCAATATCTTCAGAAATTACTTCAAGGGATTACGGACACAGTCCACTGGCACTATCTTTTTTACTCAAAAGTAAATGAAATGACATTAGCACAGCAAAGAAGGTCTACTATCTAAGTGGGTCTTCACAAATGAAGGTTCCCAACAACATCCTAGTTGATTAGCTCACAAGAATTTGAACAAGAGTACTGCTACAATCTCAACCAAAATTCACCTAAAAAATAGGATTAAGCTCCATTTTGCTCAAGTGGAGAGAGAATTATATATACTATTGTTTGGAAGAGTATTTGATTGATCCATCTAAACAAAATGAAGCTCAAGCTCCTATTTATTGAATTTGTTTGAGTGAAGCCTTACTCTTTCAACAATTAATTCATCTATTTATTATGCCAACCTAGTCAATCATCTAGCTCTAACTACATCAAACAGCCTCACAAGTACTAAGAGGGCTGGTAGGATGATATGCCTTGAAAGCAAAAACAACAAACAATAATATAAAAAATGCAGTAAAATCAAAACGGTGGCTGAATTTTTTATCAAAACTTCAATACGAAAAAACAAGATATAGGTGATCTACAATTCGATAGGTAGATCAATTCTCCCAATCAACCTAGACGCTGCTAGGAAGCCCTACAGCAAACACCCACAAAACTCATCAATAGCATGAACCTAAAACCCTAGACAACTCCCCCTTAAATAGCCCTAGAATACAATAACACAATTAGAACCTTTCTAATCAGCATAAATATAATTTAGGAAACCATTCTAAATAAAGAGAACCTTCCTAATCAACATATACATAATTTAGGAAACCTTCCTAAATAATTAAACATGATTTAAAAAACTTTCCTAAACAATTAAATATGATTTAGAAAACTTTCCTAAATAATTAAACATATTTTAGGAAACCTTCCCAAACAATTAAATACTTCCTAAATAGTATAGGCACAATTAGGAAATTTCCACCCCCGGGGCGTATCAATACTCCCCTCCCAAATAGCCAAACAATATCAAATAATTCATTGCTCACGATTAGCTTGTTAAATAAACAAGCATATAAAATTAAATTTAACGCAAGCTAGCTATCAAGCGGAATATAATCAAACATGAACAATAAGCTTTTTGACAGGTGAGATAAGAAAACTAAATTCTACCGGGATGGTCCCAAATCACATCATTTTATATGTAAAGCAAGCCATAGCTCTGCACTCTACCTCAAAACTTGATCTGGCTACAATTATTAGGTTATTATTTTTTGTGTATGAGCAAATTACCTCACAAAAAATATGCAATAATTATATATGAATTTTCTATCATCACTTGATCTAACATAGCCAACATAAAAAATGCTTCAACATTAAGATGTTCATTTAGGGTGTATAGTAGTAATTTCCCTAATTTTTTTTTATGTCTCAGGATACACAAACAACTTTCTAATATTTTTAGGAATTTGCATGTACTAACTCAATCCACACAAAAAAGGAGAAATAAAGTCTAATGAGAGTAAAACAGATGAATTTGCAAACCAACCTCAATGAGAGATGTCCTAGAATAATTTACTACTAACGTCATGAGTGTTAATTGGAGCGTCAACAGGTTTGCAAAATAATATACTAGTTTCTTCAAGAAGATCAGTGGGATATCCTCACTGAGACAAAAAAACTCCTCTATCGTAGGCAAATTCTATTCTTAGAATTTATTAGGTTGACCTAAATCCTTGAGCAAAAAATACTTTTGTAGATAGTATTTTATTTTTAATAACTCCTTCCTCGTCACTTCCTAAAAGTAGACTGCCATCTACATGGATTACCAAGATAATAAAACCAAATGAAATATGTCTGATGAAGATGGAGTGATTACATTGCCGCAAAAGCCAAAGGAAAGATGATCAAAGGACATAAGATTGAATAAGATGATCAATCCATTGTCGCTTTTCTTTTTGAAGGTCAACGGGTAAATGGAGATGAGAGAATTCTCTATGATATGGATAATCAGCTAGTTCAGATAATGAGGAAGGTGTTGTTACAGGAGGGTGAGGTTGTTGTAGGTATACTAATAGATGTGAAAATATAGGAATGTTTTGAGAGGAATAGGGATAGGCAAAGATGATGGTTAAGAGAAAAAAGGTTGGGACAAGTAGCGAGAATAGTCATGAAAAATAACTATTGTTAAAGTATATACATGTATAGTTGTCCGGTTATAATAGAGATAACTTTTCTACGAATGAGAGGACCCAAAAAAAAACACTGAATAACCTAAAGAGAGAATCTATTATCAGTCTAAAAAGAAAGTACAAAGTAGACAACCAAAATTTTTTGATATAAAAGGAATGTGGTGTTACCAGGATATAAAATCGAGGAGTTAACATCACTACGGACAATAAATAGGATATAATTGATAAGTTAGTATATTTCTCAACACTATAAACAATAAAATACAAGTTTAATATAATATAAAGATGCAAATAATAACATGAAATATATGAACGAAACTAAAATTAGTACTATTATAAATCAAATAAGTGCTTAAGCAAGAGAAGTAATGGAACAAAAAAATCCCGAATATGTAGGTTGTAGACGAGTCATGAGGTATTCTCTACATGCCTCGTTAATTTTCTTTGCTAAAAAGCCGAACTTGTTTTTCGTATATTGTATTATAAAAGTTTTAAAAATTTTAAAAGGGAGGTTTTACAGTAGTGGAATGCATAAAATCTTCTCAAATCTATCGTTGAGATAGCAATGTATTACATCTTTTAAAAAGTGGAAGGGTTGGAAGTGGGTTATTGTTCTTAAATGAGAAGCTGAGGATGGATGAAGAGCTGTATAAACATGTATAGCTTCTTCCTTCTATGGCTTCTTATGCACAGTTAACCTAGATATTCCTCTTTATCTCTTTTCTTTGGTTTATTCTCTCTATTATTTAGGTAAAAAAGAAGTGTGGGTTTACAAAACTTTTATCAATCCGATTATGCTGGAAGTGAGTATTGCGCATTGATCTCAAAAGCAATAGTGATGTGAATCCTTGCATGAAAATATTTTCTCTAGTATAAGGGCAAAGATATTATTCGCTCTTTCTAAGGCTCATATGCCTTATTTTTGTCTCCTTTATGACTTTATCAGTTATATTTTTTGCTTAACGAAATGTATTACCTTGTTCCATGCATGTTTTATTTACAAATATTTCCAACATTTTCAACATCCCTAATACATGCTAGATAATGTCCACGGAGCCAACATATCCCTCAATAGACATAAGGGGTCGTAGAATTTCAATGGGATCTCCTAAAAGCATCCATGCTCTCTAGAATCCAAATCACAATCCTCCTTCCAATAAAGTTTCAAGCACGCTAGTGATAAAAAACCATGGGATTACAACAGCATTAGCGATGGCCACAGTAGGGTGATGGGCATGACAAGCATGCCAAATGGTATGAAGTTTCTCGAGTTTGCTTACAGACTGATCTTCATTTGAGGAACAAGACTACATGACCTTGCCCCTAACTCTTTTTTGAGCAATTAGATAAAAAAAAAGGATAGTGAGGAACTATACTAATCAGCCTTCTCGCTTAATAACCATTTTTAGAAATTAAGAAAATAAGTAGAATGCCAAAAAAATATATATATATATATTCACACAAGATTTATGCTTGGTTCATTGAGAAACGTAGATAAGGAAAACTGAAACAAAAACTTGGTTGCATTGACCTAAAGTCAATTTTAGTCCATGTACAAAGAGAAAGGGTGGATTTAACTATCATGCTATGAACTTTTTCTAAGGAAAATCAAACTTTTATTTTCTTAATAACCATCTACTATCAAATTCAATTGATAAATAATGTTTAGCTAGGAAAAAAATTGGCCATTTGATTATTGTACTAATACGGACATCATCATCCTCATCAACCTCTGTCCCAAGTATTTGGAGACAGCTTTATGAATCTTCCTTTTTTAATCCTTTCATACCATGTGTTGTTTGAGATGTTAAACTTCTTTATTGCAAATCAATTTGAAAAACCTCTATCACTGTAATCTTAGGTCTATCATTTCTCGTTTTAAACCTATGACGCTAATTTTATGTATTCATGATTCATCTAATGGGCTTGTTTTCTATCATTCATTGTACATGTTCAACACTTCAGCCACATGAATCTTTTTTTAATTATCTTATCTTCAATAGATATTGCACCAATCATTTACTTATAATCATTTCTTAATTTATCAATTCTAGATTTGTCACGCATCCATCTTAATATTCTCATTTTGTCTAATGCTCAGTGAATTTTTTGCTGCTCAACATTCAAATCCATACATCATCATCAACCTAATTATGGTTTTTTAAAATTTACCTTTGTCCTCCATAATATCCTCTTATCAAAAACAATATTCTGAGGCAATTTTCCATTTTAATCATTCAACCTTAAAATTTGAAGTTATATTCACACACACATATATAAATAGATATATATTCTTCAAATTTTACTTAAATTATCCCACATATATACCAACTTATCTTTTAATAATATTGATTCATCATCATAAAAATCCCATCAACCTTTATCACAACCATCAAAGATTGACAATATAAATTCTCATTTTCCAAGTGTTCTTGTTAATTGTTGTCTAAGATAATGGAAACTTCAAATCTAAATTCACAGTCACTCGCCAAATTCAAATTGGAAACCTTTAGATATCCGACCAACTTAGAATTACCTTCTGACCAGGGGTCGAATTAGGAAGAGCTCAAGGTAAGCAATGGAAATTGCCCACCCTAAATTTTTTTTAGAAGAATAAGTATTTTAACTATTTTGCCCGCCTCAATAAACTAAGTTAGCCAAATTCTAAGAAAAAATTCCTTTTTTTAATTCATACATAAAATTATGCATTTAATAATCCTATTTTGTCCATCCTAAAAGGAGAGGTTGGTTCTGCCCTTGCTTCTAACCCCTAAACAATGAAAGATTTTAGTGACATACTTGCTTGAAATCTCCCGACTACAGAACCATCAACCAAAAAGAGAGACCATAATCTAATTTGAAGTTCTAAGCACAACGGCCTTATACCATTAGCAACAAAGTTTTCCAGCTGATTCTTGCAAAATTGTCTGTTAGGATTTCCTCCAGGAAGAAAACGGGCAGGGCACATTTATCCCATAACATAGCTAGGTCATCTCTTTATAAGAATTAAAAAACTCAAATACAGAAAGACAAATGAAAACTAATGAAAGGAACTGTGCAGCAAGAGAAAGAACCAAAAATAAGTTACACGAAAAGCAACCGTAGAGCATCAACCATTTGAGAGAAGAAGAAGGAACCTTTTACAGTAAAAATCCAGGCTTGAACTAAAACTAGAATAATTTTTAATAGGCGAAATAGGTGAGATCAGCACCAGCGCGCAAGAGAAGCACCAGCACGCTCGTGGCCGTAGACCGGATTAGAATAGCCAGAGAGTGGGAAAAAGGGTATATTGCCCAGTTCATTGAAACGTGACGGGGCTGTTTGGATACAGGATTTATGCTGGATTTGAGCAGGATTTAAGCTAAATCCTGCCAAACAATATTTAGGGAACTGTTAAATCTCACAGCAAGTTAAATCCTCCGTTTCCCTCTTTTTGCCGCGGATTTACGGTATTTGGCCGAAGAAGCGCGCTAAAGGAAGGAAGATCGCTACCTTCGCAACGAGCAATCGACCGTCGCCTTTGTTCCTTCCGATCCAACAGAAGAACGGCGAGGAGGTGTGACTTCGGATGCAATAGGAAGGAACGCCGTCGAAGGAGGCGAAGAAGTTATTTAGGGACTCGTTCAAAACTACCTCTCACGCTAAGCAGGCGAAGTCGAAGAGCAACGGACAGCCGGAGAAGAGGAAAATCAACCCTGCGGCTATAGGAAGGCATTGATGAACAGGTATTGCCACACATAGGAATAAATTAATTTAGTTTAATTATGTTAATTAAAATTAATTAAGAATATAAGTATATAACATTAATTAATATATAATTAATCATTTAAATTAATTGATAATTAGTTTAAATTTTAATTGTATTACTTATAATGATTAGTTAGTAATGACGATTAAAATTAATAATTAATAGTTATCTCATAAATAATTAAAAATATAATAAAAATAAAATTAATAAGTTATTTCATAATTAAATTATTTTGTAATTATATTAGTTTAATAATTGTAATTTATTGAAGATAATTAAAGTTATAATTAATTAGTAACTTATACTTAAAATGTAAATTAAAATTAAAACGCAAATTAAATTAAATTTTTTAATGAACTAATCACCTTAAATTTTAGATTGCATTGTCAAATAATTCTACAGTATTTCATAGAATTTAACACTTATCTTGCTGAGCAGTTTTTAGGATTTAATAAATTCGAATTTACAGGATTTACTAAATTCTACTAAAGTGAAATCTACTATTTACCAAATTGCTCCGAAAAAAATGATGTTTTTTTAAGAATTTTATTTATCTATCTAATCAAGTGATAATATGTCATAATAATTTTTTAATGAGCTTATTAGTTAAGTTTATTAGTCATGAACAAGAACTCTACCCCAAATTTGAGCTTGATGAGACTTGACTTGCTACTCTCAAGTTGACTCATTTATTTAACCATTTGCCATGTTGAGGTACTGATGAGAGCCGATGATTTTGCAATATTTGGATGGTTCGCTGAATGGTAGATTGCAATCGGTCGTGTTTTTGAGTTGGACAGAGATTGGGGTAGGAGCAAGTTTGCAGTTTGTCATGCCCGAAGATTGGAGAATGTCATTGGCAAATTGAACTTAACAGAGAAAGTAGAAGGTCGGTATTTTGTGAATGTGAATTCCAGAAATGTAGATGGTTGGCCTAGATCACGTATGTTAAATTGTTGTTGAAATGTTAGGATGAGTTTGGAAACATGAGAAGAATTGTTGCTGGAGATTAGGATATTGTCAACTTACATGAGGAGATATGTTGTGGTGGTTGGGGTGGATTGTATGAGTGAGGGATCAGCATTGCTGAAATGAAAGTCTTGAGTAAGAAGAAATGTAGAGAAAGTGTTGTACCATTGTCAAGGAGCATGACGGAGGTCGTAGATTGCTTTGTGAAGCTTGCAAACATGGTCTGGATAGTTAGGATCGATAAAACCCGGTGGTTGATTCATGTAAATGGTTTCATGAAGGAGCTCATGGAGGAATGCATTTAAGACGTCTAGTTGCCGGACAGTCCAGTTGTTGTTGAGAGTTGTGTGAAGGAGAAGACGAAGAGTGGGCATCTTGGCGACAGGGCTGAAGGTTTCGGTGAAGTTTATGCCGTGTTCTTGTTTGAAGCCTTGAGCTGCCAATTGGGCCTTATAGAGATTAATGCTTCTATCAGCTTTGAGTTTTGTCCGATAAGTCTAATGACAGCCAATGACTTGTTGGTTTTTAGGTGGAGGAGTAAGTGACCAAGCGCCTTGTTTCTGTAGAGCATGAAATTCTTCAGACATAGCAGTTTGCCAGTGGAATGTTTGATGGCTTGAGTATATTTGGTGGGTATTGGACTGATGGAGTGTTTGGCTGAAAGGGTAAAGATTCTCTTTGGTTTGAGGTGGCTGGTTTGAAGGCGTATTTGCATTGGATGAATGGAGGTAGGAGGTGGTGGTAGTGAAGGAGATGGGGAGTGGGTTTGTGAGAGGCAATGTGGTGATGTGTCTAGAGAAGGATGGGACAGATTGGGTGAAGTTGGGACGATAGCAGATGAGGTTAGTGGATTTGTGGTTATAGAGGAGGTTAGTGTGAGGGAGTGTGGGATTAAAAGTAGTGGGTTTGTGTTTTGGTTGAATTTATTTGTTGGTGAAGGAATTTGGGGAGGTAAGTGATGAAATTGGCTTTCGTGAAAGACAATGTGTCTGGATAGGATGAGTTTGTCGTTTACTGGGTTGTAGCAGCGGTAGATGTGAGGAGAGTTTGAGTAGCCAAGGACGATGTAGGCCGTGGAACGTGGGGAAAGTTTATTTGGTCCTGGTGGTTTTAGCATGGAAAGAATATGTAGCCAAACACTTTGAGAGTTGTGTAGTCGGGTGGTTGATTGGTGAGGATTTCATAGGGGGATTTGAGTGAGATGTTTTTGGAAGATAGTTTGTTAATGAGAAAGGTGGAAGTTAGAAGAGCATCAGCCTATAATTTTGATGGTAAATTAGCTTCATGGAGGAGAGTGTGGGTAGTATCCCGTAGGTGGTGATGCTTGTATTCAGCGACACCATTTTATTCTAGTGTATAGGGGCAGGTTGGTTGATGTTGAATACCTGTTTGAGCTAGAAGAGTTTGAAATTGACGAGAGAGATGTTCGCCACTATTGTTAGAGTGAAGATATTTAATTATGGTGTTATAAATGTTTTCGACCATTGTTAGAAAATGAAGAAATTTGTGAAATGTTTTAGCTTTGGAGCGCATGAGATATAGCCAACAGAATTTTGAGTGGTCATTTATGAAGATTACATAATATTTGAAGCCATGTATAGAGAGAACTAGGGATGGTCCCCAAACGTCACTGTGTATTAAATATAGTGGTTCATTTACATTTGGTGTAATGCGTTTGAAGGGTAATTTGTGGCTTTTGGCCACATTACATGAAGAGCAGTAGATAGAAGAGGAACTGCATGAGAGGTTTAGATTTTTGGTAATTAAAGAAGTGACAAAACGGTGGGGATGACCAAGTCGTGAGTGCTAGAGCTTGAGATCATTGAGCTGGGAGGTCAGCACTATTGGAGTAGAGGCTTCAATAGAGTAGTGAATGGGGTAGAGGCCGTTAGAATTGCAGCTATGGAGAAGAACCTGCTAATTCGATAGATCCTTGATAAGAAAGCCATGGGAGTCACAAATAAGATAGAGCAATTGTTGTCAGTTTGTGGATTGATAAGAGGTTATGGGAGATATAAGGAACGCTTAAGATATTGTGTAGAAGAAGCTTACGGTTGGAGGAGGGAGTTGGAAGTATGTCATTGTATGTATTTGATATTGAGAGGATAGAACCGCCGCCCATGGAGACTGAGTCGGCTCCTTGGTATGGTGTCGGTTGTTGAAAAGTTGAGATGCTGTATGTAAGATGAGCTAAGACGCCGGAGTCCAGATACCAGTCCGGAGATGGCTGCGAGTTGATGTATAGTCCTGTCAGTGGGGATTACACCTGTGCCAGCAGTGCAGTGCATAAAGACCTACTTTGTTGCAGATTTGACAGTATATTTTGGGGTGGAAAAGGATTTCCCTCCATGAGGGGATGCAGAGATGTTGCGTTGTTGGGTAGTTGAATTACTGGAATTTCTACTGTGATTGGGGCTATTGAAGCGTCCCTTAGTTGTGGTGAAAGCAACAAAAGAGGTATCAGCGAGTTAGATTTTCAGTTGTTCGGTCATGAGGTTGATCTCTTCGCTGCAGAGCAATGAATGCAGGTCGTCAAGGCTAATGGGGTTTAGTTTCGTTCTGATGGCTGTTTTGTGTGAGAGATAAAAGAGAGAAGGAAGAGACAGAGAGAGAGAGCACAGAAACTATGTATTCAGTGAGAGAAGTATTACATATATCCTATAGATAACAATACATGAGTATATATAGCCTAAGTAATGGTGTAATGGTAATATGCTATAGTCCGTAGAATCGCGTGCTGACAGCCTCCCTCAAATTAAGCATTCGGTGTTTGAATGGTTAATTTGGAGCGAAGATCATTGAAGCGCGTGGTATGGAAAGGTTTTGTTAGAATATCTGCGATTTGATCTGTGGAGGAAATGTGTTGAATGTGAATGTTGCCGTTGGTAATGTGTTGACGGACGAACTGGTAATCGATTTCGATGTGCTTTGTCCGTGCGTGAAAAACTGGATTCTTGGCTATTGCGATGGCTGAAATGTTGTCGTAGTGTATTGTCGTCAGAGACTTTTGTTCTAGGTTCAGTTCAGCTGTTAGTCGACGAAGCCAGAGTACTTCGGAGGTGGTGGCGGAGAGAGCACGGTACTCAGCTTCGGTGGAGGACTTGGCGACCGTGACCTGTTTCTTGACCATCCAGGAGATTAGGTTCGGACCCAAGAAGGTGCAGAAGCCGGAAATTGATTTCCGATCGGAGGTGTCGGACGCCCAGTCTGCATCGGTGTAGGTGCGAAGCTGGAAATCACTGGGGCTGATGGGCAGACCGAAGGACAGAGTTCCTTTGAGGTAGCGTAGGATCCGTTTGATGCTTTGGAAGTCTTGCACGGTTGGCTGCTGCATGTGTTGGCATACTTGGTTTGTTGCGAATGTAATGTCGGGGCGAGTTATGGTAAGATATTGGAGCGAGCCAGCGAGATGACGGTAAAGAGTTGGATCGTGGAAGGGCGTTGGGTTGTTGACGGTCGGTTTGGACGTGGGAGCAATTGGAGTTGGGGACTCCTTGCATTCCGAAAACCCTGTCTCCTGTAAGAGTTTGGATGCATAATGCTCTTGAGTGAGGAAATACCCGTTGGCTGTTTGGGTTACTTGAATGCCGAGGTAGAGGGAGATTTGTCCAAGTTGCTTGAGATCAAAGTGCGAGTGGAGGTCTTGTAGGAGATTGCGAATGTAGGATGAGTCATTCCCTGTTATAAGAATGTCGTCCACATATATCAAGATATAGATATTAATATGTGCTTTGTTTAAAATAAGAAGAGAGGGGTCAGAACGACTAAACCCGAATCCGTGTGTTTGAAGAAAGCTGGTAAATTTCTGAAACCATTGTCTCGGTACCTGCTTAAGCCCATAGAGAGATTTGTGTAATTTGCAGACGGAGTTAAGCGATTGGGGATCCACAAAGCCAGGTGGTTGACGCATATAGATGTCATCGGGTAGATCGCCGTGCAAGAAGGCGTTCGAGACATCTAATTGCTGCATGGACCAATTGCGGTTGATGGCTAGAGTGAGCAAAGTGCGGATGGTAGTCATCTTGGCCACCGGACTGAAGGTTTCGGTGTAGTTTTCACCGAATATTTGATCATAACCCAAGGCGACGAGGCGAGCTTTATGGCGGTCCACTTGTCCGTTGGGTAGCAGTTTAGTTTTGTAGGTCCATTTACATCCAAGAATGCGTTTGTTGGGCGAAATTGGGACGAGAGACCAAGTGCCTTGTTTCTTGAGAGCGTTGAACTCTTCGGCCATGGCTTGGCGCCAGTGTTCAAGTTGGGTTGCTTGTTTGAAAGTGGTAGGAGTGTGTGAAGATTCTGTTTGACTGTGAAGAGAGAAGATGGGATTGGGTTTAGAAATCCCTGATTTGGATCGGGTCTGCATTGGATGGGAGGCAGGGATAGGGTGGTACGTGTGTGTAGTGGGAGCTGAGTTGGATGTGGATTTGGTGTTGAGAGGAGAGGAGATCTGGGGCTGTTGAGGTCCGTTCGGGTTAGATGTGGTGGGAGATGTAGGGGTTATGATATTTTTGGAATGAGGGATGGTTGATGTGGGAACAAGGATGAGTGGAGAGGAAACCTGCTGACTCAGTTGGTTGCAGGAAGAAGTTGGGGAGGAGATGGATTGGTAGGGAAAGATTGTTTCGTGAAATACCACATGCCGAGATATGTGAGTTTTGTGAGTGGTGAGGTTGTAACAGTTGTATCCTTGGTGACTGGTTGAGTAACCAATGAAGACGCATTGTTGGGATCTGGGGTCTAATTTGTTGGGTGTGTAAGGTTGTAGCCAAGGATAGCACAGACATCCGAAAGAGCGAAGACGAGTATAATCTGGTAGTTTGTTGTGAAGAGCTTGAAATGGTGATTTCAGAGAAATGGATTTGCTAGGTAGGCGATTGATGAGGAAATTTGCAGTAGAAACGGCATCGGCCCAAAATTGATTGGGGAGGTTGGAGGCATGAAGTAGAGTACGAGTGAGTTCGAGAAGGTGTCTGTGTTTGGTTCGGCGAAGCCGTTCTGTTCTGGTGTATGAGGGCAGCTGAATTGTTGTATGATGCCGTGTTCTTGAAGGAAAGATTTGAAAGCGGTGCTGGTAAATTCTCCTCCGCCGTCGGAGCGAAAGACTTTAGGGGTGATTGAGAATTGAGTTTGTATCAAGCTGCAAAACAATTTAAACTTGGTGAAAGTCTCATGTTTGGAATGCATGAAGTATAGCCAGGAAAAACGCGTAAAGTCGTCTATAAAAACAACGTAATAGCGAAAACCAGTTAGGGAAGAATTTTGAGCTGGTCCCCACACATCCGAGTGAATTAATTCAAATGGAGATGAGGTGGTAGATCGACTTTTATTGAACGGCAATTTGTGGCTTTTCGCCATGTTACAAGAATTACAGAAGAAGGATAAAGAAACATTCTTGAATGCAGGAATACAATTTGCTAAAATAGAAAAAAGCTTTTTGTTGGGGTGGCCGAGGCGAGCATGCCACGTGTGAGAGGAAGTCGGGCTGGCTTGAAGAGCAACAGGGGACGCAGTAGAAGCGACTTTGAGCTGGTAAAGTCCATTAGTAAGGTGTCCACGGAGGAGCAGTTGATGAGTCTGTAGGTCCTTAATGTCAAAACCATTAGGATCAAATGTTATAGAAACTGAATTGTCGGTAGTTAATTTGGAAACAGAGAGAAGGTTATGCGTAAGGGTGGGAACATGAAGGAGATTGCATAAGTGAAGCTTACGGGGTGTGTCCGGCAATGGGAGCAAACCTTGACCGTAGTTGTGGATGGGTAGAGTCGAACCATTTGCAACAGAGACCGCTTCATTTCCTTGATAGGCAGAGGGTTGCTGAATATGCGAGCTGTCCGACGTCAGGTGGGAAGTGGCTCCGGAATCGAGTATCCAAGATTGAGACTGTGGTGACGGTGTTGGTTGAGCAAGCATGGCCCGAGGACCATTTGGTATGGTGGGAGCATATTTGAAATTACATCTATGCCAGCAATTAATGGCAATGTGACCTAATTTCCCACATATTTGACAGGTTGGGCGGGATGTGGGGTTGATGTATGTGGGATTAGGCGGTGGAGCAGGTCCAGATGGGGTCGTCGATCCAGTCTTGTTCTTGAAGAAACGTTTTGAGCGACGATCACGAGCTTGCGTTTGGGAAGTGGCATAGAATGCAGAAGCGGACTGGCCGGAGGTTTGTTCTTTGTGAAGATCTTGAGTGACGTGAATCTCTTCGCTACAAAGAAGTGCGTAGAGAGAATCAAGATCGGCGGGGAGGGAGGAGGTGCGAACGGCTATCTTGAAAGCATTGTAGGCGGGCGGAAGTCCATTGAGTATGTACAACACTATGTCTTCCGGGTCGATCTTCGTCCCGGAGGCAGCTATGTTATCCACGATGGTCTTGATGTTTGTAAGGTATTGTTGCATAGTGAGATTGTTCATTTGAATGGTGTGTAATTCGTTCTTGAGCTGTATGATTCTAGACCTGCTAGACGATTGTAATCTCCGCTCGAGAACAGTCCAGATTTTGCGAGTAGATGCGGAGGTGATGACATAAGGGAGGAGGGCCGGAGATATTGTGGAAAAGAGGGCTGACATAAGATTGCTGTCGATGAGTTTCCACCGAGCGTGATCTGGCGAGGTGTTGTCTGCGGGCGGCGGTGAAGATCCTGTGAGATGACCGGCGTAGCCATTGGCGGAGAGGTGTTGAAAGATTTGAATTCGCCAGATTGAGTAGTTCTCCGTGGTTAGAGGATGAGGAATGAGATTCTTGATATTGGATATGATGAATTTGAGCTGTATGGGAATGATGCAGGCGGTTGAAGGATCGGCGAGTGTGGAAGAAGCGGGAGGAAGGGAGGAAGCTGATTCTTGATCTCCCATATCCGGCTCTTGATACCATGTGAGAGATAAAAGAGAGAAGGAGGAGACAGAGAGAGAGAGAGCACAGAAACTATGTATTCGGTGAGAGAAGTATTACATATATCCTATAGATAACAATACATGAGTATATATAGCCTAAGTAATGGTGTAATGGTAATATGCTATAGTCCGTAGAATCGCGTGCTGACATTTTGAAGGCCTGATGAGTGTTTGGAAGACCATTAAGGATGTATAAAATGACGTCTTCAGGGTCTATGTGGGAACCTGCAGCGGTAATGCTGTTAATGAGGTTCTTGATGTGGGATCGATACTGAGTCATGGTGAGATCCTTCATTGTGATGTTGTGTAGCTCATTTTTGAGCTGAATCACACGAGAGCAATTAGTTAGCTGTAATCTCTTTTATAGGGTTGTCCAAATGGCGTTGTAGGTTGTAAGGTTAAGTATATGAGGAAGGATGGAGGTAGAGATAGTAGAGCATAAGGGAGAGGAGAGATTTTGGTCTAGTAGTTGCCAGGAATGATATAGCGGGTTTGGATGGAGGTCATTGGTGGGGGATACGATGAGTTTGTGTGGACAATCGGATGTAGCTATAAGAAAACCTTCAAAGTTATTGGTAGAGAAAAATTTTAGGACCTGAAGATGCCAGATTGAGTAGTTGTCTGTACTTAAGTGGACGCGAACTATATTTTTTATGTTTGATATCAAAAATTACAGAGATGGTGGAATAGTGATGTCTGATATGATGCTGGTTGTAGGTAGAGCAGTTTCCATAGTGCTGGAGGTATCGGCCATTGTGCGGGATGAGGAGGAAGAGTAGCTGTTGGGCTTT
The DNA here is from genome assembly GCA_019925795.1 of Dendrobium chrysotoxum. Taxonomy (NCBI): domain Eukaryota; kingdom Viridiplantae; phylum Streptophyta; class Magnoliopsida; order Asparagales; family Orchidaceae; genus Dendrobium; species Dendrobium chrysotoxum. The sequence goes on from CM034309.1 coordinate 55,591,925, forward strand.
TAAAGCTCTGATACCAAATTAGAAGGCATTAACTGAAGTTATATAGAGTAAAGGATGGAATGTTGTATTACATTAAAATGCTCTCATGCGTTAATGGTTACAGGAACTAGTTTATATAAAGAAGAAGGAAGCAAACATTTTTGCTATACAGAAGAATAGCAAAGCATGTAATAATTCATTTTAGTGGAATGGTGGGACGCAGCCCTGTACAAGTAGGTAGAGTTCTTAGTAATAACAGAGATTAGGCTGCTTGCATATCGTAATAGGTTGAGTGGCTTATCAACGTCGACCTTGGTGATGACGACAACATTAGCCATGTTGGCAATTATAAATATAATTGTGTATGTCAGTGTTGCTCAAACTTGTGTGCGCCAGCATTGGTGGCATAGAGAGCATTGACCTTGCTGACGATAGTGACCTTCTGCATTATTGATGATGGCAGATTTTGATATTGTTTGATAATAGACATATCATTGGTCAATGGTGGGAGTTGAGTATTAATGATTAGAGCTATGAATTTCTCCAATTCCATGAGTTCTCTCCTCCAAAGCTCTGATAACTCCAATGGCCTCTCTAATTATGCAAAAAATTGAAATATTTATATATTTTTGAAATGGCATTTCAAATGTTTACATTTAAAATCATGACACTATATCAGATAATTGAAGTTGATTCTCCTTATCATTTATTTTTTCTTTAAAATGTTGACAGTTTAATGATATTAGAATTAAGCAATGTATACTCGTTAGAACACTCGTGTTGAGTATAAACACTCAAAATTTAGAAGACATTTGCCTCTTTAAACGTCGTTGATGAATTCTCAACTATACTTTTATATGCTTGATTTATGTTCATTTGAGCTTGAATCAATGTAATATTAGCATTGTCGGGTTCCTCTCATTGAGATGCTCCTTTCAACTATAATTTTGCCTAGAATAGAGCTCGAATAATTATTGAGTAGATTTTTTGAGTTTCTAATGTTAATATTTTGGTGCTTTGAAATCAAGAAACCAAGATGAAAATTCATCGAATCAAGGCCTTAATGATAGACAAACAGATGAAGCTAAGCGAGAGAATGTTGCGAGCAGCCAAAGCTTTGCCAAAATTTAACCTATATTTGATGGATAATCAAGACTAAATAGAGTATTAAAGGGCATGCTTTTTTTGTGATATATAAATAAGTCTAGAACATCTGACTTCGGCTTAGTTTAGGACGGCTTTCTTACTATTTTCTAAAGCAATTTTTTAGTACATAAATTTTTAGTTCTAAACTAAAAATTTCTGTACTAAAAAAATTATTTTTAAAAGCATTAAAAAAGCTGTATCAAATGAAGCCTTCATGCTTGAAAAAATCAGTAGCTTTATAGAAACTCTTAAAAGAAGGATCAGAGCGGCCCTTCCAAGTCAAAACATTATGTAAGATATCAATAAGATAGGGGACTTGTCACAAGATGTCATTTGAATTTGCTTGTCAGCATTTGTTCCATGAATAAAAGATAGTTAGAGCAACCTTCTAGAACAAAGAGAGTGCGAGCCCAGTATACTTTTGTTTCGTTTGGGATAATTTTCGGCTATTGCTTTTTCTTTGCTTTCAAAAAAAATTTATATTAAAAAGTTGCTGTAGAAAATAGTAAGAAAATTATCCTAAACGAAACCTATAATATTGCATATGGTGAATCTCATTAAATGAAATTTGTCAGCTAAGAGAGACATTTGGCTCTAGAACTATAAAAAAATGGAACAAATCTTGTGAATCAAGTGTTGAAAATTATTATATTTTCATGTACATCATTAAAATCCCAGTATAACACAGCTCAGCTTGGTGTGTTAGTTGTGAGTTTTGGCTACCAATCAAAAAGGCTTGGGTTCGAGTCTTGCATATGTGATGTGTGTATGACTTTGCCTTAATTGATCTAAATGTCCCAAAAAAAAAAAAAAAAAAAATCAAATCCAAGTATATAATTTATGGCTTTAATCTTCAATCTTTGATAAAAAGATGTCAAGAATATATATGAAGGTAAAAAAGTTAAAAGGAAATGCATGTTTTTTGCCTTTTAAATGCTAAATTGACTACTAATAACGCAAATTCAAAGACTTTTATGATATTCGAATGTAATTTTTTTAATCTGAATACTTGTAATTTTCTTAAGGGTAAACATAAATTTTAAAACAGAAAAGCACTGCATAGAATTACATCATAATCATTTTCAAATTTTGCATTAATCCCCCTCATTTAATACAATTAAAAGAAATTAAAAAAACATTCCAAACTTCTAATCTTCAAAACCAACTGATCAACTTATCCTATTTAAAAAAAAAAAAAAGACTTGTAATATTTTTATATATTTTTTCAAACAGTGAGTGATAAATTGTAAAATTTATGATTTAAACTTAACATCTAATGCATGGTTTGGGACAATTTTTTTTTGTTGTTTTTTAAAATAACTTTTTAGTTTAGAAATTTATAATTCTATAAAATTTTATACTAGAAATCTATTTTAAAAATCAGTTAAAAAGCTGTTTCAAACAAAGCATTGGGATGACTTTCTTTGTGCTTTTTAAAGCAGCTTTTTAGTACAAAAATTAAAAAGCTGCTTTAAGAAGTAGAAAGAAAGTCATCCCAAATAAAGCCTTGTGATAGTTTTTCTTTCTGCTTCTTAAAACAATTTTTTAGTAAAAAATTTAAAATTTTTGTACTAAAAGGTTGCTTTAAGAAGCAAAAAGAAAGCTGTCCCAAATGAAGCCTAAGTTTGAAACTTTCTCCAACTTTTCAACCGCAAGTTTATAGATTCTGATACAAAATTTTTTATGAAACTTCTTAGATTTGACTAATGTTTTTTTTATCAGGATTGTTCTCAAAGTTGAGATAAATATAATGTAAATTAAATTAATTATACTAATTTTAAAATAATTCCCATAACTTCAAGCGTTTTTTTAAATAAAATTTCTCCAATAATTATTTTTTTTTCAAAGAAATTTTAAAACTACAGCAATCATAGAATTGTTTCTACATATCAGATTCACAAAAACAAAGAAGAAGAAGAAGAAGAAGATCTATCTTAATCTTCCTCAGGAATGCTATGTAAGGCAGGCCTCCACCTTGCTGTTTGCTGCTCCTTCTGCTCATGCAAGCAGCAGATCTTCTTCTTCTTCTTCTTCTTCAGCTGCAGCTTTGTCCGGTCACCAATTGTTGCAATGGCCTCTAAGAACTGAACCAGCTGTCTTCTGCTCACCACAGCCCTCACTCTCATCACTCCTCCCAATTCATCACCATTACAGCAAGTACGCTTTCTCTCAATAATATTCTTGCACAACTCCATTTACGTAAGCTTCTTCAATTGGATCTCCTTCTGCAGCTTAACTATTTCAGGACTCTTCTTCCTTCTATGTACATACATATACAGAGAGAGAGAGAGAGAGAGAGAATGATCATTCATCACTGTGAAATTATGATTTTATAATGCGCAAAATATATATGATTATGTTATTCGCTTATTTAGGGTCCGTTTGTGATACCTGTAGTTTTTGTAAATATGATTATAAAATTATTGTAGATAAAATAAATTTTTTAGAATCTGCTATAAAAGTAGCTTCTTAGTACATATATTTCCTAAAAGCAATAAAAAAGGTGGCCAAACAGAAACGATAGTCTGAAAAGCAAAACAGTAAAAAAGCTGTTCCAAATAAAATCTTAATTTGCGGTAGAATCAAAGGTGCTTCAGCCTGTAGGGGCAGAAAGCTAATATGAGATTATTATAACTTATTTAATAGCATTAAAACAACTTTTAAAGCTCTATTTTTTCATTAAAAAATGTATAAAAAGTTAAATTTACATATAGAATTATAGATACAACAATCTCAAGCGAGCCCTTAGTATCTCTTTTCTTGAATCTACCAACTTCTCAAATGGCTGATGAAGTCCAAATTATTAATTAGAAAGCTTGCTCGAGTAAGAGAAGTTGGTAATTGATGTAATTACAAATCATACAATATTAGTTCATTTTTGCGTGTAGTGTTAGCTATGCCTTATGTTGAACCTAAGTAGTCTTACAATCATAAATAAGTAATTTGAATCTGATTGTAGCTGAAATCAAGGAAAACTTCATAAACTAAGGCTTCGTTTGGGACAGCTTTTTTACTGCTTCTTAAAGCAGCTTTTTAGTTTAAATATATAAATTTTTATACTAAAAAGCTATTTTAAGAAGCAGTAAAAACGTATCCCAAACAATTTTATTGCTGTTTTCTAAAGTAATTTTTAATACAAAAATTTAAACAATTTTTACTAAAAAATTGTTTTAGAAAGCAGCAAAAAAGCCGTCCTACACAAAGCCTAAATGACAAATTTCCATGCAAATTTTATGTATTGTGGGTGTGAAAATGAATATTGGATGAGTGGCCAAACCAACAAAAGATATGAATTTATCATGTAATTGTCAGCTTTTGCAAATTTCAAATTGAGAGGAGTAAGGTTCAGTGTATCTCCTCTATTTGCAATTATTGACATTGAATTTGACCATTGATGTTGATATCTGAATACGTTTGGGACGGCTTTTTTATTGCTTGCTAAAATAGTTTTTTAGTACAAAAATTAAAATTTTTGTACTAAAAAGCTGCTTTATAAAACAGCAAGAAAGCTGTCTCAAACGAAACCTTAATTCATTCAATGTTTATATTTTTATTTCTTTTAATTAGACATGTAGATGGTGCGTCTGATATGTGTTGGGCATATATCAGAATAGTGTTTGTGTTGGGCACGGCATTCTTCATTATTACGAAGTGTCACTACATCGTAAATAATAGAAGAAATGATAATATAATATAAAATTATGGAGCTTAAGTAAATTTTAAAAAATTACATTATTTTACTCAAAATTAGTCACTTAAAATTAAAATTATCTGCAGTCCTTTTAATTTACACTCAAATTATTTCATTACAAATAAACTTATCTCAATTCCCTTTTTTTTCTTCAATATATATAGCCATACGGAGAAGCCTGAGAAGATGAGTAAGAAATTTGGAAACCTCTTCGAATGAGCCATTAAAACAGATTTGCAGCAGGTTTTGAAGCAGATGTTTAGCTATATTTTCTGTAAGGATTTCATTAAATAACAGAAGAAGGGCTCGAAATTTTTTAAACTTTTTGTTTTGTTTACTATTTTCTTACTTATGCGCGCAATCTATTTGACTCTCCTATTTTTTAAAGTTTTTCTTAAATTAATAGAATGCTTACCACAACATCACCTAACATATACTCATTCAATTCAAATTTAGTAATTTTTTTTTTGGGGGGAAAAACTCCCATAGGGGCTTACACGTTACATAATGATAGAAAGTACAAGTCCCTAAAAGAATAGAAGCTCGCTAAAAATACAACATTTGAAGGAAAACCGAATAAGCTTGAGGTCTTGTCTATTACAAGGAATCAAATAAAAACCCAAAAAAACTAAGGCCAAGAAAAAATCCAAGAGAGAAAACCAGGGAGCAGCACAACCACAACGGCCAGCCTGAGCAGCACATCCATCAGCCATGTGACAGAGCAAAAACCAAACTAACCACCCAACAACCATTTACAGAGAAGAACACAACCTGAGACCACCAACCGAAAATCAAAGTAAAACAAAATTGATAAAGAGATTGTCCTCTTGGAGGTTAAAGAGGTTTGACCTAAGGCAATGCCAAAGGTTAACAAAGTCATTGAGAATAGCTAGATGATCCCCCTCCTTAATGGAGGTGAGTTGACATGAGCTTATGGGACATCATAAATAATGTTGAGCTGATCTTCTTTTAGAAATAAAGGCAACATAATCTTAGGGTGACGAATAAGATGACTCTAAAAGGTGGCCATTGAGGATGGCTTTGGTGAACCTCTTTTTGGAGGTGTTGGTAAACATTCAAGCAACACGTAATATGATAAAGAGTCTATTTGGAATAATTTTTTAATTGCTTTATATGAAGATAGCAATCATAATTTCATTTTGCAGCTACTTTTTTTTTATTTGTCGCAAATATATAAGGTGAAAAATTATTTTTTGTAACTAGAGTAACTAATTTCCTTTCCCTACAACAACACAATTAACTTTACAAAATACTTTAGCCGTCTCATACAGACCTTAAAAAAGGTTGAGAAGGGTAGTCATTCTCTTATTATGGTTCATTTATAAATTATGAGGGGGTGCTCTATTATTTATATATATATCATCTTTTAACTTCATTAAATCTAAATCATTTAAATATTCAACTAAAATATAAAGATATTTGAAAACAAAAACTTCAAAAGTAATATACTGCAATTATGAGTCCAACAATCTTTAGCAGGATTTAATCTTTACGTTACTAAATGGTTTTCAGGATTTAACTTTAGCAGAATTTACTAAATTCGGATTTACAGGATTTAGTAAATCCTACTTGTTGCTAATTAAACAGCCACTTCATTTCCATTATATTTAAGATGACGTTACATTCAGTATTTTAGCTTGGTGTGTAAACGAGTTGAGCGAGCTTGAGTAACCGTTGGCTTGAGCTTGATTAATTAATCAAGCTCGAGCTTTATTCTATGAGTTCGAGCCTGCTAATGCCGGCTTGTTTATTATAAGAAGGAAACAAATAATTATGATTTAATCAATTATTATAATAAAATAATAAAAAATGGGAAATTATAAGAAAAATAATAAAGAATCATTTAAATATAAGATATCAAGATATAAATTTTAAGCATCTTTTGATAATTTTGTACTTAAAATTTTGAATCATAATATATTATAAGTATATTTTTATATTTATATTTATAAAACAATTTGTCTCGCGAGCTAACGAGTCGAGTTGGTGCACGCTGACTCAAGCTTGGCTCATTAGCTCACCGAACTCGGCTCACGAGCCATTTATTGAGTCGAGCTCGAGCCAGCTCATCAGTTGGCTTAACTCACTTACACCCTTAATTTTAACAAATCATATATATGTATAACAACAATGATAATTAAGTCGTGGGATTTTGGGGATTTGTATAGATAGCATTCAAATATTTAATATCTAATATTTAGGTTTGTCTTGTGTACTCACATAACATTTAAAATAAAAAAATAGAATCAAAATAATATCAACAGTAACACTCTTTATTAATTTTAATATGTCGGCCTAATTGTCATCCACCAACGAGAGCCTATCGCCCTTCACATACTATCATCCCTCCCCAAAATTTTGTGCTAAAAAACTGCTTTAAAATTAATAAAAAAATTGTCCCAAATAAAACCTTAATTTTTTTAGCAACAAGCCCTTAATTGAATTGAGCTTATTTCAATGATTGATGAGGACCCATTCGATTAATTTGAATGCAAATATATAGAACTTAGGACTTATTTGATGTGGACTTAAAAGGCCCTTTCTCAGTTGGCTTTTATGCTTGTTTATGATGTTATGCTATAAATAGATATAATATGATTAATGTTTGATAAGTTGTTTGGGTTTATGGGTTGTTAGCTTATTAGGTTACTAAATAGGTAATTATAGGTTATGTATGGCTATAAATACTCTTTTCAAGGAAATTAGGTTATGAAAATAATGAATGAAATTAGTCTTAACGGTTGGTTCGTTTCTTCTTTAAGGGATGTTTGGTATCCTGATAGAGAAATGCAGTACAAAATGAAATTTAAGTGCTTGATTTGATGAAAAAAAGAGTGCAATATACAATTTTGGTGAATTCCTTTCACTATGTAGTTCATTTTTGATGTATTATACATTCACCTAGTTTAGGTTGAATTCCTTTTTCACCACAAACCAATTGTTCTGTTGTCGTCGGCTACTGCTGCTCGTTCCCACCCTAGCCACCGTCGACGATCTCCAACACTATTGTCCATCGCCGCCTATCGCCTCCCTCTGCCGCCACTGTGGCATATCGCCGGCTGCACCCACCTTCTTACCTCCACTGTCCTCGCCAGTTGCAATAGACCACATGCCACCATAGCCTGACGTCGCCCATTGCCGATTATTGCCCACCATTGACCGTCGTTGCTCACCACCGCCCACCACTGCTTGCCAGTCGCCACCAACTGCTGTTGTTGGCCATTGTTGTCCATCTTCATCATCACTGACCACCACAATCTTTTTTTACTTTACATTGTATTCATTTTCTTTCAATTAAAAAAAAACTCTTTTATTTCTTTTACACTCATTCAAATAACTTCAAATATATCAAATACATTATACTCATTTTACACAATATTTTTTTTTACTTTGCATTCCTTTTTCAATAAAGGAAACATGCCCATTCTTTTAGGGTTGCTTAGTTAGGGTTGCTTAGTTATCTTTTTCTTGCTATTTTTATAAATTTTCAATATTATTAACATTTTATTTATATCAATGGTGCTCTCATTGAGCTTTTTTTATATTTTGTTTGTATCTTGTTCGTTGAACAAATTAATGTTATTCTACAACTTTTTCAATTTATAAAATCATATTTATAAATGAAATTTGCTCAAATTTAAATTACTGTGAGTTGAACTTGACTTACATTAAAAAAATATGATTGAAGATGTTTTTGAGAAACTAAGGCTTCGTTTGGGACGGCTTTATTCCTGCTTCTTAAAGCGGCTTTCTAGTACAAAAATTAAAAATTTTGTACTAGAAAACTGCTTTACGAAGCAGTAAGAAAGCCGTCCCAAATGAAGCCTAAGATTCGTTTGGAACAACTTTCTTTCTGATTTCTAAAATAGTTTTTTCATACAAAATTTTTTAGTTTAAAAAATTTTTATACTAGAAAACAGTTTTAAAAAGCAGTAAGAAAGTTGTCCCAAACGAGGCCTAAGATCCAAAAAATATGAACAATTTGGAAAAGAATGGTTTGTTTCTTGCAATTGCAAAAATTTTCTTACTAAACTAAAAGATTATTAAACATTCTATTATAATTATTTATGATTTTTTTAAAGTGCAGAAGGCCTCTATTTTATTCTCCAAAATTTTTATGACTTGGTAGGATTTATAGCTCAAAGATTGTGTTGTTTATGCATATCTTTCATATTGGTCATTACCTAAAAAAATGATAGGGATTTTTGATGTTTGCTGCTCATCAGCTAAAGGATATCGATAGTTCTGAATTATAGAAATGGTTTATCTTCTTGTCTGTGTTTGGATGTTGAAACTTCGAGGGAATGAAAATGACTTAATAATAAATAATTAGCCCAAATTAAGGATTGTATATTTATAATTAATCAATATATTATTAGGGTTTCTTGTTGTTGCGAGTCAAAAAACTCAAGTTGTAGAGAGAGTTTAATATTTTCGTGTTATGGAAAGATCCAATACATACAGATAAAAGAGAATCATAAGAGATATTGAGATAATAGAGTTTTTATGTGGAAAAACTATTGGGCACATTGATTCTGTGAGTGATTGTCATCAGTTATAAATTATACATTTCCCAAAATTGAAAAAGAAGTTGATACAACATAGTAGGCATAATCATATCGAGTCATTCAGATTCTTCAAGAGATATTTTGTTGCTCGTTTGTTCATCTTCCTTTGAGGAGAGGAAACTAAAGGCCATGAACTCTAGTATAAATTTTGGACTTAATGTCAGAAATAGAGTTAGTGTTGATGGTGTGCATCAGCTTTATAGGCAATAGTGTGTGTTGATGTTGTTTGTAATAATAGAAGACAAAATTGGAATGCATCGATTTAGTTGAAGAATCATAATTGGGTAATGATGGTCAGAGAATCCTAGTCGAGTATAATGATTAGAGGTTCGTAGTCAGGTGATGATGATCATAGAACTATAGTTGAGCAATGGTGGTCAAGGGATCGTACTCGGGAAAATATGGTTGGGCGATGGTGGTCAAATACCATAATTGGGCGATGGTGGTCTGAGGACCTTAGTCGAGTGATAATGATCAGACGATAGTGGTCAAAGGACTGTAATTAGGTCACGATGGTTTGGCGACCATGAATAAAGGACTGTAGTTAACAGATATTGTTCAGAGGACCAGAGTTTGGTGATGGTGGTCGAAGGATTATTGTCAGACAATGATGGTTAGAGGATTGTTATCCAATGATAATGGTCATTGAATTGATGTCGGGTGATAGTAATTGGAGGATCATAATTGGGCAATGGTGCTAAACGACTAAAGTTGGGCAACGGTGATTAGATAATTATAGTTTGATGATGATATTTAGTGGGATTATAGTTAAGCAATGATGATTGAAGATCATAATCGAGGTGGTGGTTAGAGAATCCTATTCTTGCTACACTAGTTGGAGGACCATAGTCAGACGATGTGGTCAAGGGATCCTATTCGGGTGATGGTGGTCAGAGGATCGCATTTGGGTAATGGAGGTCGAACAACTATGGTCGGATGATGGTAGTTGGAGGATCAAAGGGTAGAGGTATAATGTTGGTGGTCAGACAACAGTGGTTAGATGGTTGTTATCATATTATAATGGTCCAATGGTAATAGTTAGACGACGATGGTCTAATGGTCATCATTTGTTTGCTATAGTCTGATGGCGGTAGTCAAACCGTGGTGGTCTGATGGAACTCTGAGATTCTTCAAGCTCTGAGTATTCTTGAATATCAAGCCATGTGTCCCCTTCATATAGAGAGTATGTTTTTATTTATAATTTTTTAAAATGACAAGTTTAGTAAATATTTCCAAAATTTAGAACACATCATTGGACGACCCATATTGAGTCTTAATTATATAATAATCTTTTAGCATTGAATGCCTTAATAATATCATAAATAAGTGATCTTAGGCTCATTGGATTCGTCTCATCGAGACACTCAATTTGACTATAAGCACGTAAGATTTTGAGATCATTTGACATGCAATTACAGTCTTAAAGTTTTTAGATATACTTCAAGTGCTTGATCTGGGCTTATTTGGACATGAATTTTATAACTTTTGTTATCAATGATAATGAGTTCATCTTGTCAAAATGTTCAATTTGACTATAAGGTTATTAAAATCAGAGTTCGAATGATTTGAGTTTGATTCTAGAAATTTTTAATTCAAATATCCATCAAAATTCGTGTTTAGTTAAATAGATTTTTGATGAAGTATCACATGTTGTTTCCTTTCTTACTATTCAATCTAAACCAAATGTTAATGTAGAAAAAAAAAAAAAACAATTGAAGGAGTGCTTAATTGATTACCTAAGTATTTTGAAGTCTTTCTTCGTATAAATATGGTACTTCTAAAAATAAAATGAAATGTTCAATGCATGAGATTTTTTTTTCAATGTGAGAATATGACAAAGGCTTATCGTATATATAAATGAAAAAAAATTTAGTCAGTTTTAAAATAATATTACATCTTTTTTTGAATAAAACTCACATATAAGGACCTACGCGTTGATAATAAAAAGAGGTTACAAATCCTTACACAATCAATAGCCCTCTAAAATACAATATTTGAAATAAAACCTACGAGCCGTTGATTCAAACTATACAAAGCCAAGCAAATGAAAAAAATAACAAACTATGAAGAGGCTCTGTAGACGAAGCCAACCACGACCAAACCATCAGAAGCCAAGAGAGACAGCTCAAACGAGCTCCAAGCTACGAGAACCTGCAGGAAAAAAATAAAAGAACCAAGCAGCAAGAAGCCAACCAGTAGAATAGAAACCAAACGAGCAACCCCAAAGAGAGACCCCCCAACAACCGAACCCCAACTTAACCCCCAAACAACAGCAACCCAAACAACAAAGCAATAATCAACAGAGTCGAGCTCCACACCAAAAAACAAGAAAAGCCAAGAACCCACCAAGCCATATAGCCAACACCAAAGAGCCACCACAGGACAACCACAAAAACAACAGACATAAATATATATATATATATATATATCAAAAAGGGATTTTATTCCAATCAATAAAAGGAGGATACAAACAAGTCCAACAAGGGACCAAGCCAAAATACAATTCAACAATCAGCAAAGAAGAGACATTAAAAAGAGAAGGAAGTAAATGCCAGCCGAGCTCAATCATTGGCAAGAAGCTTTCTGCAATCACCCAGAAGCTAGGTAAGGACCATCCAAAGGAGGAAGCAAGCAACAACCCACAAAACAAAGGCCTCCAAAAGCACCACCAGTGGTTGCCAACAAACCACAGTCGTCCAGGAGGTGAATAGAAAGTCGCCACATCATTGCCTAGGCCACGAAGAACCAATCACCACCAAACAGAAAGACAACCCAATCCAAGCAGAGCCCAACAAATGAAAGATGACCCAATCCAAAAAGAAAATCATTTCTTTTTGGATTTATGTCATCCATGCTTAGTACTCTTTTTAGAACCATCATCGTCAGCAAATTGAATAATACTTAAATCAAAATTATCTCGCGAATACAAATCTTTTTCAATAATTTCCTCCCCACCATCTGAATAATTGCCATTATCTAACCAATCACCATGCATCACCTCATAATCCCTCGATTTACTAATAAGATGAGCAAACAAAACATCGCTGGACATAACGGTTATAGGCACCTTAATAAGAGGCGTAATTCGCAGGATCAAAACCATCATAAGAAAAAAATACTTAAACGAACGGGAGAATCTAAAGCATTACCAACCTCACTACAATCAACAGGCACAAGTCCACCCACAGGATCACTCCCCTTTGGGCCAACTAGAGTCTCCAAATCACTAGAGAAGTTATTAATCACCTCCATATTAGCTTGACAAAGCTCCAAATTTAGCTCTTTCACAACGTCCAAATTAGTGGGTGAAGGAATCAACTCGTAAATTCCCTCACCACCAGCACAAACCAGATCCATACAAGCAGAGGAAACATTAGAGCCATCGTTGAGAACCACCAGATCAGTTAACAAAGGATTAGAAACATACTCAACTTGAGGTTCAACCATCTGGTCCCCATTTCAAGGGACAATATTTTCCTGAGAAGAACCATCAACATACACTTTTCCTGCTCACAATCATTAACCTCCAAGGCACTAACCACATCCACAATAGGAGCAACGACATCATTAAGCCGCAAAGGATCCACATCCACATTAACATCCGCAATAACATTACTAATAGGATTCACATGAGGATGTAAAATGTGACACTCCACTTTCAAGTGAAATAAACTTTTACAGTGAGCACAATAAAAGGGAAATTCCTCCATTTCCACAAATTGAACAAAGCCTAGAGTTTCAGAGCCAAGCCAAACTTGTTCAGGATAATGTTTAGTAACATCTAAGTCCACAAGAATATGTGCAATCGAAGGCCTAGACCTAATAGAAGTTGCGTTATCCGTTCTTAAGGGGTGGCCAAACAAAGAGCCCAACCCATGTAGAATTCGGGGAGAAAACAAGTGAGAACGAAGATTAGGAAAAGAAACCCAAATCGGTATGATAGGGGATTCCACATTAACATCAAAATGGGGAGTCCACTTGAACAACTTCATGAAACAATTGTTCACAAAATATGATCAATGAGAGAAAACTCTACAGTAGTTTAAATCATTCATTAACTTGATCAAGACATTCTTCAGATTGTGTACAGTAACAAAAAAACCACTACACAATTTCAAGCTAAAAAAAATCTTCGAATCGCATCTGATGGCCGATGCCACCCAGGAAACTTCCCAACCAACAAAAATTCAAAAGGCAGTGCTAACGCCTGCATTTCCACATCAGAAATCAATAAAGCCGGCAAGTCATGGTGTGAGGAAATCTTAAGTGCAGGAAAATCCGTCGAGGAGGAGTCCCCAAACAAAGCATCCCGGAAAGAACGAGGTTGCGACTTGCCACCCAAAAAACCTGGGTCTATCAAGCGATTAACTGTCATTCCGACCGAGAAATTCGGCCAAAGGTAGGAAAATCGCAAGAAAAGCTAAGGAGAAAGGAAGGAAGTTACCCAGATGAGGCAAGTAGACGAATAACGTGAGCAGAAAACCCTATCCATAAGCATTCGGGTTTTGCAACCGGCGAAGGATTGGATCGGGCCAGTGGAAGGCCACGCCAGAGAGAGGGCGCGCCGACAGCTAAGGCATAGGACAAAGCGTCGGGGGGAGAAAACAATTGGAAACCTCTTCTAAAAAAACAACAAACATATCTTTGTTTAATTAGCCATTTTTAGGTTTTTAGTTGACAAATCTTTTTACTAGTCATTTGTAGCTATTGCAAATATTATTGATTGTTAGGGCTTATAAATACCTTTCCTCCGAGATTATTTGTAGATCAAGTGTTCATCTAATGCTCATAAGGATATTGTATTGGTGATCATCCTCTTGCAATCTATACAAAATATTTCTAAATGCTTTAAATTTTTATTTTTAATCATTGTATTAGTAGAGATTGCATTTTACTTCATTATTAAGCATTAGGATCACCACCAAAGTTCAAAGAGAATTTTGGTGATTAGGTTTCACCATTTTAATCCTTAGGATTGTTCTAAATGAAATTCGACAGTTGTGCATGCCCGATCAAACAAAGATACTCTTTGACTCTAACAAAGGTGTAAGTGCTTCTCCATGCACTCGAGGAGTGAAGGAGGAAATTTGTGATGCCAATTTAGGAATAGTAAGAATCCTAAATCTGTAGAGTACATAAGCACAAATCCAGGCCGGCTGGGTGACTAAATCACATAAAATACTTCTCTATCATACTCCATAACAATCATTCACTTAAAATTTCTTCATTCTCTTGACTCACTTGGATGCGTTTGAATGATGTTCAAATTCGAGAATAAGTTTGCACACTTTCGTAAAATAATTAATGCAAAATACTTTTTCGGAGCATAATTTCAATTTTGTTGTGTTGTTATTGACAATAACATATATACTTATTGAGATATGTTCGCAATTTTATTTTTTGTTGTTTTCAAATCTCTCTCATGATTTTTAGTGCACCATTTTGTTCATTTTTTTGGTACTCCCTTTACTTGTGTGTGCAAGTAATTCTCAAATTTTATATAAAATATTTTCTTAATGTATTTATTCAGACATGAATATCTTCGTTCGAGTGACTCTCATGATCTTTAATTCACCATTTAGTTTATTATTTGACTCTTCCTTCGATTTCTTTGCATCAATAGAAGAATTATGAAAATTCATGCAAAATATGTTTTTAATATATTTTATTTAGGGTTAAGCATTTTTTTATGTAATCTATTTTGAGTTAGAATTCTCCTATTAAGCCCACATATTCTTGCAATTGGGGGAGTTGGCAAATTTTTAGACTATGTAAATACCTTTTGATGTAACTTGATTTAAATTAAATTTTACCTCATTGTCTTTTATATAAAAAAATATTTATCTATTCATGCCCACGAGCTATAATTCAATAATGCAAAAAATTATTTGGTAGCTAGCTTGTAAGCGACTAGTTCAGAGTTTCATTGGAGTTAGTTTTATGAATTCCATTAGAGAAAGCTTACTTATATTTTAACATTATTTGTTAAGATATGATTTGTAGAGAGAATAATTATTTTTTTTATATTTGAAAAAAAAAATCATAAAACTATCTGCGGACAACACCATCAACAAAAGCGTCATAGTTGTACACTCATATATTTAGCAAATTCGGTTCAAGCGAAGTCAATCCAATTGAAGCTAACTTAAGCTGGTTCAAGCTAGGTTGACTTGGTCTACTCGATCTCAAACTCAAATGTCTGTAAAAGAATTGGTATCTAGCAAGCGACTACGATCTAAAATTTCATTCCAGTCGACGAGTGTAGCTTATTAGTCGGCCCTAGCGACTACTACGATGAAGTCAGCCCTAGAGATTATTAACCGAGGAGCAACTTTTCAAGGCAAAATATTGATCAGCAACTCAATTGCTCGGCTATTAATTTAAGCCAAGTTGAACCTTCTGTAACTCCTAAGCCCTAACTCAAATCAATAAATAAGGGTTGATGGGTGAGCTTAGTTTACACAATTTTTATAATAAAGCAAATTTTATAAAAATATCAAAGCTTCTTATTATAGATTTTTTTTCTCTCTATTATTCTCTTTTTTTCATTCAATAATCTCAATATAATTGGGTATAATTTATGGCATATGCCAATTTTATTATTTAATGTATTTCAATTTTCAAATAGGTCAAAAATCTTACAAAAAATTTCAATTTATTTGGGAGATTTATAAGTTTTTAATCATATAATTAAAATGAGCATAAATCAGAAAAGGAAACAAATGGTGATTGAAAATGACTTGCTTAAAATAAGCATAATCATGCGGTCGTACTTTGAAATTGTTGGCTCATATGTAACTTTACAAGATTGTCATGGTTAGATTTGATAGCTTGAGAACGAAACGCAAATATATAAAAGTGATTTTACTTAATTTGCGATAGTACATCGAGATCATCATCATTTGGACTGTGTAATAAAGAATGTGCCTCTTTGAACTTTCATGTGTGCAATGATGAAATTTTCATCATGAATTTGATCTAATACTAAAAGAAATTGATTGGCATAAAAATTAGACAAATGGCAAGATAATTTAAGGGTGTTTTTTATTGTTGAGTATAACATACAAACAATATTGAAATTTTAATTGTTTGATGTTTGACTTGAAGTAATTGAATGATTTAGAATGCTCTCTTTGATGAATTTAAAATTCACTCAAATGAGTCAAAGTTTAAATACAAGAGAAAAACTCGCTGCTTTAACCTTTTCTTTCCCACGTATCGCCACCATCTTCTGTCATGAACGTCTGCCACTTTCGTCGGGCAGTCGCTACTGGTGATGTTGATGGACATCAATTTTATTGGCAATGACAAACATTAATGTGAATATTAACATCAGTGGTGAGAAAAGACCGTGTTGTTGTTGATGAATTGATGATGATAGAAATTAGAATTGATGGTGATGACGGATGTCAATGTTTTTGGTGACAATAGATGTTAGTGTTTGTGACAAATACGTCGAAGAGTTTTGTTGGTGATGATGGATGTTGGTATGTGTTGTAATAAAGTTCTTAAAAACTCATTTTTTATTTAAACTTTGTTCTCATTATTACAGAAATTAAAAAAAAAAAAAATTCTATGCATAGTTTGCAAATATATCCATACTTCCTGTAAATGGATTCACAAGACACAAAATAATAAAACACAACCGGCAGGCGGCAGCGAAATTACAGCGCTACCGCGCATCGATGACAGAGTTATAAAGATGAATCAACACCTTCTTCTCAAAGTTTCCACCTTTCAAACTCCCCTGCCTCGCCCTCGGAATCCGGCGATCCCACACTGCCCCACCGACGCCGTCCTTCTTCGCAGCGGCGCCGCCTTCTCCGGCGAGCATCAGCATGGCGTTCATGTAAGCGTCCCTGACCCTCGCCATCACTCTTCCCGGCGTTTTGATAACAGTTAGCTTATTCAGCCTTATCACCGGCCGCGCCACCACCACCGCTTTACACCACCGCCGCCACCTTTTTCCACCGTCGTCGCCGAGCGTCACCACGTGGTCGACGTCCATCTCCTTCCTCGGCGCCGGCGACCTATCCAACCTCTGGTAGGTTCGCCGCCGCCAGCAGGACTGCAAGCTCTTGCTTGCCTCCATTGGATCAGCGATGAAAGTTTCATAAGGAGGTTTACATTTTTATAGGATTAATCAAATGGTTATTGTCCAAATGTTGACATTTCCAAGGTTTGCTAAGTCAGGATTTGTATTGACTTGTTCATATTCCCTTTCTATAATAAATCAGAGGTGGTTAGCAGGTAAAGGGGGCCGATCAGCTCAGAGTTTGTTAGCGTGTTTGTGAAGCATAATTTGATATTTTTTACGAGTCAATATGTACAGTGGATTAATCAATACAACTGTAAAGCAATAACATTCTTTCTTTCTTTTTTTTTTAATGAGCACTGCGTTTTCTTCAAAGAAAAGGACAATGAATAACATCCAAAGAAAAGAATAGTGAGTCGCAGCCTCTGCTAGGGTTTCTGCCCTAATTTCTCCTGTGCTATTTTCTCCCGGCAGTCATTTCTCTGGAGGGAGGGCTTGCCGTCCCCTCCACCTTCTCTTTCTCATGGCCTCCTCCACCTACCTTACAGAATTTCCACCTCTCTCTTGAGGTTCTTCTCCCGCTTCATCCTCAATGTCAGTAGGGTTGAACTTCATTTCGAACCTTACAAAAGAAGATCCGATTGTCAATGAATTCTCGCTGCAGTTTATTTCTCCCTCCTCAAAAATCCCTTTCTCGGCAGATGACCTTGCCTTTGGTACCCCAACATGGAGCCTTTCGCTGGTGGGATATTCCATAGGCCCAAGACCCACTTATCTGAGCCTTCTCAACACGATTAAAAAAGCTTGGTCTCTGAAAGGTTCGATTGAACTGCTCTCTCTCAACGACGGTTTCTTTCATTTCAAGTTCTACTCGTCGGAAGACTACAATCTCGCATGGACTGGAGGCCCCTGGTTCTTCTTTGGAAAACCTTTCATCATGCAAAAGTGGACACCGAAATTCAAGCCAAAAAGAGATGAGTTTACTTCTATCCCTATATGGGTTAAAATCATTGATTTACCTTTAGTGGTTTGGAATCCGATGGGTATTTCTAAGATAGCCAGTTTTATTGGTCATCCTCTTGTGGTGGATGCGCTTATTGCTCGCAAGACAAGACTTACGTTTGCGAGAGTCTGTGTCTTGTATCCAATACATCTTCTTTCCCTGACGAAATTCCTATCTCTTTAGATGGAGAGGATGTTAATCTAAAAGTGCATTATGACTGGAAGCCTACGCCTTGCACTGGGAGTGGTTCAATTGTTCACCCTTCATCCCTATGCCACATAAACCCGCAGCCACAAACCATAACTAAACAGCAATCTCGTGGAAGGAGCTCCAACAGAGCCCGCACTTCTCGCCCACCACTGGCTAAACCTCCAAATACAAATTATTCGGGTCAACTTGCGCTCCCTCTCAATCCTATACCCACAGGCAACCAACTGCCTCCTCTACTTTCTAACCCCATACCTCCTCAACCAACTTCTACTGATCAGAGAACCCTTCCCTCTCAACCCTCTACTACTGCAACACCTGTTTTGCCTCCCTCCAAAGACATTATTCCGAACCTGAATTCACCCACAGATGATCTCTCCTCTTCTGACATCCAGCCTTCTACTGAACTCACCTTGGTGCTTCCTCAGCACTCGCCAATCATGACAGTTAGCACTATGCCTTCCCCTGTTGGCTCTGCTCCTCATACTGGAAATAAGTTAAATTCCCCAAATAAATTTGTGGTCTTGCAACGAGATGATCCACTAGATGATGGGGATCTTGCGGGCACTATTATATCTGGTTCAAACTCTGAGCAATCCTCATCCCTTAACTCCCAGAACTCCCAGTACTCAAAAGCCGCTAAAAGCAAAAGCGTCAAGAAGACGCGCTCCTCACACCCTAAATCCCGATTACCCTTCCATCCATAGCTTGCTGGAATGTCAGGGGATTCAACTCTCCTGACAAGGTATTAGCTTGCAAAAAACTTGTTTCTGCTCACCGCCTCGACTTACTCTGTATTCTTGAAGCCAAAGTTTCATCTCGTATGGCTGAAGACCCCTGGTTTGTTAACACCCATAAGATATTTCTTGGAGAATTGAGTTGTAATAACTTCAATTGCTCCTCTCCTAGCTGCATTTGGGTTAAATGGAACCCTATGTCCACTTCTTTTACCCCTCTCCTCACTACTTCTCAACTTATTCACGGTTTGCTATGCCATGGCTCTACACCTCCTATTATTCTTTTTGTCATTTACGCTGCTAACTCACTTGGCGAAAGAGCACATCTCTGGAATCAGCTCTGCACCTTATCTGAATCCATATATTCCCCTTAGATTATTTTGGGTGATTTCAACTGCTGCAGAAATGATAATGAGAAATCACGTGGTATACCCCTTCACCATAGTCGTTTTGGCAAATTGAACAATATGATTTTCAATACTGGTACTTTTGACCTTGCTTCATCCGGCTTGCTGTACACTTGGTTTAATCAAAGGGCAGATGATCCTATACACATAGAACTAGATAGAATTCTAGTTAACTCTTAATGGCTTGAAGAATTTCCCACATCCTTCAACAGGGTGGATCCTCCACACTGTTTAGACCACTCGCCTCTAGTGTTACTAATGGGAGATCCTCCCACAAAAAATTATAGATTTCTTTTTAAGAACTACTGGATTAACATGGTTGGATATTGGGATGGATTGATTTCTATTTTTTCTGAGTTCTGTCAGGGCAATCCCATAGCAGCATTTTATTTGAAGTTGTCTAACTTCAAACAATACCTTAAACATAAGAATTGGACTAGTTCCTCATTTCTCTCTGCCAGAATGTCTGCTCTTCAAGAAACTCAAAAATGTTGTTTATAACAATTACATATTAGCCCCCTAGATCCAACCCTTAATGCAAATCTCAAAGAGATAAATTCATTGCTGGCCTCTTTCCATGCTGGTTGGAGTAATTGGATGATACAGCGTGCAAAAGCGAAATGGCTTAGTAACGGGGAAGATGATCTGGGCTTTCTATATGCCAGAATCCAAGGCAGAAGAAACATTATACATATCAAAATGATTGCTACTGAGGAGGGTGTGTTTTTGACACACATTGGAATTGCAGCTGCTGTTACCAAATACTTTGAGAAGATTTTTAATACTCCAAAACCTCCCAACGCATTTGATAATCTGATTCCCATTGGGAAAGAAATTCCAAAGCACCTCATTTCTCCTCTCACAACACAAGTCACTGATCAATATATTAAAAATGTTGTTTTTGTTGGATCCTCTACTTCTGCTCCCGGGCCTGATGGCTACACCTTTGAGTTTTATAAATCATCTTGGGAAATTATTGGTTTGCAAGTTTGCAAAGCCATCAAGTATTTCTTCCATACGGGTATTCTTCCTAAACGGGTTAAAGCCACCGCCATTGCTCTGATACCCAAAGGAACGCATGCTAATAATATTTCTGATTATTGCCCAATCTCACTTTATAATGTGTTATACAAGATCATTACAAAGATCCTTGCAAACTGTATGAAAGATATCATGCCTATCATTATACACAAAAGCCAAGCTGACTTCATTCAAAAAAGACTTGCTACTGACAATATGATTTTGGTGACTAAAATTTTGAATGGATTCATGAGGAAAACTTCTTCAAATTACTTTTGCGCAAAACTTGATATTAGAAAGGCTTTTGACATGGTCTCTCGTGAATTCCTCATTTCTAGAATGATTAAAAAGGATTTCTGATCCAGTTTGTTAACTGGATTAAAGCATGCATTGAAGATGTTCACTTTTCTGTTTGCATTAATGGTACTCTGGAGGGTTTTTTCAACTCTTCTTTTGGACTTAGACAAGGCTGCCCTCTCTCCCCACTTTTGTTCTCCATAGTGATGGATGCCTTCTCTTGTGCTCTTGAAGCAACTTTTCTGGAATCTCGATTGGTACGCTCCAGATAAGTCATTTGCTCTATGCAGATAATCTTTTAGTTTTCGGAAAGGCTTCCATGAATAATACATCTTATCTTATGGAAACCTTATCCTTATTTGCTGCATCTAGTGGGTTGCACATCAACAATGGGAAATGCTCGATCCTCTTTTCCCATTTCACTTACCAAGCCTCTCACATCACTTCATTTCTTGGTTTTCTCAATTCAGGAAACAATATGACTTACCTTGGGCTGCCCATTTCCATAAAAAAACTATCTTCAGCTCACTTCCAACCACTACTGAGTAGGCTTTCTACTCTACTTTATGGTTGGAAAGTAAAATTTTTATCTTTTGCAGGTAGAGTTCAATACTTGAGATTCTCCATTGCTAACACACTTGCTTACTGGATTAGGGGTGCTATTACTCCAAAGGCGGTGCGTAAAGTGATTGATAAAATTAGTTCTAAATTTTTATTTCATGGCTCCACCTCTTTAAAGAAGCTTCATCTTATTGCATGGGAAAACACTTGCTTGCCTAGATGTTTTGGGGGGTCTTGGTTTACCTTCCATTGAGGCTCTTCAACATGGTTTTGCTTGCTCATTTATTTGGAGATTTTATTCGGCATATTCATTAGTTGCTGATTGGTTTAGATGTGTTATGGACTCACCCTTGAAACCTCCTCCTCAGAACTCCACTAAATTTTAGAAGTTTATTTTCCATACAGCTGCTAAGATTAGGGATAAAATCTCCCTCCACGTGACTGGTCTTAATTGCAAACTATCAATGTACTGGGACCCTTGGTGTCTGGGGAACTCTGTCTCTGAATTTTTTCAACCAACCTCATCCTAACACATGGATGTCAAGGACTATATTAATGGGGATACCTGGGCTTTACCAAATCAATTTTCTCAGTTAGCCATTCAATGCATCACTTCTACTCCTATTAGAACTGAGCTGTATCCAACTATTACCTGGATTGATAAGGATAAGCCTACTTTTAAAGACTTATATATGCAATTTTTTAGGGATGAAACATTGGTTGACCTGCACAAATTCATTTGGCACAAAAGATATGCACTTCGATACTCCTCTTATGTGTGGATGGCTTTAAGGGATGGTTTAAAAACAGCCGACATTCTTGCTAAAAGAAATATTTCGATTGAGGTTAACTGTTCCTTGTGCCGTATGGAGGCTGAAAGTATTAAACACATTTTCTTTCAATGTGATTTATCTTTTTTGGTGATCTCTTATCTTCTTCCGATTTTAAGGGGATTTTTATTTAGACCTGCACTATTACAATTTTTTGAATTTTTGGAAGGACAGCAGCAGCTTATAAGATCTGAAAAAGCTTTTTGTTATTTTGTGATTTGTTGCTCTGTTTATCACATTTGGAGGGAGAGAAATATATGCCATTTTGAGAATGTTATATGCTATCCGCACCTTTGTATGCATAAAATCATTTCTGCTATTAAGGCAAAGGTTATGGGCTGGAAAAATGTTGAAATTCTGCAGGCTAAATTCCCTACGTGCTTCAGTGATTGATTCTGAACTTGGGGGCTGTTGTGTTCTCAAGTTTTGGTTTTTGCATTCTATTCTGAGAACACTCATCCCCCCCCCCCCCCCCAATGATGAATGGTTCCAACACTTTATCAGCACCTCCCCTTGGATGGCCTCACTGCAGCTGCTACCTGTTTTATGTCCCGGCTGATTTATAGGTACTACACAGCTTCTATTAGTGGCCTCTGATGGCAACTAGGGGAGAATGACATGTTCCTCTCTTCGTTTGCTTGGCTTGCCTATGTGTAATCTTCATTTTCTACTCGGGTTCTATACCCGATGGTGTTGGTTCCTAAATACCTGAGTCCGGACTGTCCTATGTCTTTTTCTGTCTGCTATGCTCTCTCTTTTCTTTTGTGCTCGGTTCTTTTGTATTTTTGGGGATAGAGCTGTTTCTTTGTTCTTTTTGTAACTTCGTTTTTCTTTAATACAAGGGCTAAGCCCCAAATTTTCCCAAAAAAACATCCAAAGAACATAATGAAAGAGCCTGAGAAGGATCATCATTTCCACTATTCCATAAAGTTTTTCTAGGCCTCATCATAGCGATAAATTATTATATGCGATCAACGAACGGTTCGAAGGTGAATCAGGATACACCACGTCACCCGGTACACAACAGTACACAACACCAGTACACAGCTAAAAAGTGACGTGGCGCATCCTGATTTACCTCCGGACTATCCGGTGACTGCACAGAATAATTTAACCATCATAGCAGGATAATTTGGACAAATGAAGGTGTTGCGATGATAGTTTCATGATTTGGCCTAATCAAATAAATATAAGGATACGATATGGATTTTATTTGGAAATTTTTGAACTTGAATTGACGGGTAAAAGGGCTTTCAATTATATAATATTTACAGTAAAATTGAGAGCGGATCAATAAGACGAATCTAATGAATTCAAAATTATTTGATTTCAAATGTTTGATAAATGATTTATGATCAAGGGATTTAATATGAAGTGTGCGATGGAGTGCTTTGGATTATAATGTAATAGAGCTCATTCTTTGCAGAAATAGGAGGTTCAAGATCTGAGAGACATAAAGAGTTATCTTATATTTTCAGACTATCATTGCCGACAACCATCTCCAGCAGTTGTCATCACCGTCTCCAAGCTTCTATCAAGATCAAACTCTATTGTTGAGGTTATAGTTGTCCGCATGTAAACATCTAAATTTTGTAATCCCTATATCGGGAATCAATCAATTATTCTCAATTGTAAATAATATTATTTTCTTTAACTGTGAGAAATTGAGTATTCTTGTACCTCAAATTCTATAGTGAATTATTGCAATTACGCTAAACCCCCTGAATTTTCCCCTTCTCGAATTGTTTATATAAAAAACGTCTAATCTCCTATATATTTTTCCGTTCATACTTGATTTTTGTACAATCTTAAGACTATGAACTCTAATTATACCGTTGCAAATTTTCTAGCACAAATAATTAAGAATTGCAATAATAATTACATATATTTATGATTATATTTGGAAAACAATTCTTATATTTTACTTCTACAATTTTAAGTTTTGCCTATAATTAATTAGCTATTTACACAAAAAATTGTGGATTTTACATAAACTGAAAGTCAAATTAAGACTGAAGATTCAGTTGATCACTTAATTGTGCAAGTCAAATTAGGAGGCCGTTTAATAATCTTCATAGAATAAGCATACATTGATTGAATTCAGATGCAACTTGTATTTATCTGAATTTTTTTTTCATTTATTTGGTAATCTGAAAAAATATTTAATATGGCATTTAAAAAATCATTACCGACCTCCAAATTTAGAAGTTAATAATAATATTATATAATTAGTGATTAAAAATAAACTAAATTCAGATAACTGGCGCTCCATCACGTCCTTGTAAGACAAAAATACCCTCAATGTTTCTTTTGAATTTCTATTATTAAATTTCAAGAATATTTTGTTGGATTCAAATTTATTATAGGTGATCTGATTCTACTAACAACTTTGAATAGGTAGAGAAATAAAACATAAATATGCCTTTTTATATCTTATTAATACTACACCTCTTCATATCTTTGATGTCGCGCTAGATGTATCTGATAAGTACTATGGGCAGGTGGGAATCCTCGGAGGCTAGTGCTCTGGGTGTATCCTCAAATGTGAATATCTTAGAAGAATCTGCCAAGATGAGTATCGTGGATGAGTCTACGAAAGCGATCACTCTAGAGAAGTGACAAATCTCTTAGGGTGAGTGATGAGTTGTCTATGCAAGTATTCCATACTAATGGTTGTGAGTTGAGGACAAATGTAATTGATAGAGTCGTGATTATGAGCTCTATAAGTGTGTACCTCCTGTATCTTTAATAGGGATATCCGTTGAAGGCGAATGACCTTAATTGGGGAGAACCGTTGAAAGAGTAGAGTCATCATAAAGTAAGAGCTTCTTTGAGTGAAGGCTTGTTGAGGCAAGTTCATTGGTCAAACTTGCTTAAAATATGTGTCTCATTAGTCGAGTTCCTCGATAGTAAGCTCATATAATGTAAGCTTCATTAGGTCAAATACCTGCCTATATATGATCTTGCTCTAACAATTGCTCCTCAAAGCGACTCATTTTAGATGAGTGCATTTCTCGACCGAGCTCATTAATAATAAACCTACTTGATACGTACAAGTTACCTATTATGACGTATAAGGCTAAACAACTAAATCAAATTGCTAAATTCCACTAATAACTATAAAAAATATACATGCATTAAATTTGATAGCTACAACGGCAATAATACAAACTGGTCAATGAAGTGCAATAATAATATATTCTACTTATATCTAAGAGTCAACAATTATAATTATAAAAAAAAAAATTAAAGTTGACAATTCAAACATTTCAAATAAAAAAGTGAATCTAAAAGGTCATAAATAATAAATTCATATTTACAAAACGTTGATTTATTATTCCACCAATTAAATTAATTTTTGCACTTGCAATTAAAATTTGTAAAAATCGCAAGTTGATGATTTTCCCTCCACAAATCAACTTTTCAGAAGACAAGCTAATTTATCAACGAAACAAAATCAGAGATTAATTAAACCAATCAATCAGTTTTTTTTAGATTTAGTTTTCTAATTATATTGGCCAATATCATACTTCTCTTACAAATATTTTAAATTATTTTCAAGTTTTATATCTCTAGGATGGATGATAGTTTTGATGGACCATCAAAATTAGATTAGATCAGGCACGAATTTTGATGTACATTTGAATTGAAAAAATTAGAATTAAATTTATAATCATTCAAATTCTGTTTTTATAAAACTTACATTCTAGATGAACATTCTAATGAGAGGAACCTATGAATAACAAAAGTGATCTGATCCGAATCCAAATGAGTTCAAATCAAGCAATTAAAGCATAATTGAAAGCTTCAAAATGCTAATTGGATGACCAAAAAAATCTTCAAATTTTGCATGTTGTTTTTCAAATTGAATGTGTTGACAAGATGAATCCAACGAGCTCAGTATTGCTTGAAATCATAAAGGCATTAAAATATTGAAAGAATCAATATATGTCATCTGATGGAGGGTTCTAGTGTTAAGCTATATTTAAGGAGCATGTTAATCTCAAAAATTATAAATAGATCTCTACTCTCTAAATGAAGGAAACTACTGGCTTGAGATTAAATAGAGCTCGAAGGTTGGAACAATCACAAAGTTCCACTAGATCATCGCCTGATTATTGTTGTTGGATCAACTATGGTCTTATGACTATTATCACCCAACTATACTGGCACTTACTAACTTTATCACACATCATCGCTAATGATGTTAATGCATGTTATTGTTTATAAGGCCCATGCTCTCTATTGACACTACTCTAACTTGTGACCTTGACAATAAGATTTATGATGGAATTCCCATGTCGTCGGGCTCTTCCAATTTTCACTACAAAATTTATTCTATACAATTTATATTCATTAAATTGTATTAACACTTTCCATAATCATGAGGAAATGTATCATTTATAACTAATTATAAATACTAGTTGAATCATTTCAATAAGGTTAGATCCCATAATTCACTTTTATAAGTTTTTCACATAATAACTCTAATATCTCTTGCAACCCTATTTTATCTGTATGTTTGTGCTAGAAATTTGTTGCCTGAGGGTGGTGATTCTATGGCTAAGGATGTTGATGTCTAGGGGTGTCAATTTTTGACACGACCCGAAACTCGACCAGGAAAAATTCGGGTTCGGGTTGACCCGGTTAGCAAAAGGGTCGGGTTCGAATTTTTGACCCGTTTAAAAAATGGGTCGGGTTCAGGTTGACCCGGAAACCCAAAATCAACCCAACAATGACCTGAAAGTCGAGTCCATCCCAGTTTCCACCGGCAAGCTCGCGACGTCGCCTGCTGCCCCGCTCGCACTGTCCCGCACTCGCATGCGGACTCCGCCAGTTGTCGTGCTCGCGCTGTCCTGCCCACTGCCGCGTTCGCACTATCACGCATGACTCAGCCCGCAGGCCTCACACTCACGCCGTCAAGCGGTCCCACGGACATCGTCTGCTTGTGCGGTCCACAGACTCCGTCCGCACTCGCGAGCTCCACCCTCTGCCGCGCGCGACTCCGCCGGCACTTGCTCGCGCGGGTCGGATTTGGGTTGAAATGTCCGACCCGTTTGCAAAAAGGGGTCGGGTTCGGATTGACCCGTTTAAATTCGGGTCAACTCCGGTTCAACCCGAACCCGACCCGTCGACCTGAATTGACACCCCTAAATGATGTCCCTCTAGTTGATGTGCCTATTTCAGTTATTTCGAGTGATGCTTTGTTAGCTCAAATTCCTTGTAAATCAAGGGATAAGGAGGTGTTGCATGGTGATTGGTTTGATGATGGCATTTCTTCAGCTGGTGGGGAGGAAATGAATGAGAAAGAGTTGGAGTCTCGAGATGATTTTGATTTAAGTATTCTTCAAATTGTTGATGTTGATTTTTTAAAAGGAGTGGTAAGCATAGACTTCGAAAATCCAAAAAGAAATGATAGCTTTCTTTCTGCTGTTGGAGTATGCTTGGTTGAGGTTGATTTCTTTCGTTGATTAGTCTAGGTATTGCTCTCAGTTTTATTGGATGGATTGTTTTGGGGAGTTATTGGTTTGGCCTTCACGGATTGAGGTCCGGGCAATGATGTGGCCGTTTTTTATTCACCACCTGGACGTCTGGGGCATGTTAGCAACCATTGGCGGTGATTGTTGTTGCTCTGTTTGGTGGCCTTTTTGAGATGTTAGATTTTTCTTTGACCACTTCATTTGTGTGGGTAACTGCTTGCTTCTTCCTTTGGATGGTCTTTGCCTAGCTTCTGGGCGGTGGTAAAAAGTTTCTTGCCAAAGACTGAGCCCAACAAAATTTTAGACTTCTTCATTGCTTGTTGTTTCCTCTATGTTATTTTTTGTATTGTATTTTTAGCTTTTTCCTTGGTAGGATTTGTATCCGTTTTATTTTTGTTAATGCGTAGGCCCTCCATGGGTTTTTTCAACAAAAAAAAAGATATTTATACAATACTAATTTGAACCCCACATAAATAACTTTTTGACATATTGAATCATGTAATCATATGCCTTTTAAGGAAATTGAACGCCTAACTTATCATAGAGTAGGCAAAATGATCTTATAAATAAATATAATATGCACCAACATATTTTGCCTCTGTAATCTTCAAAAGCCCACTTTTTTCTCTTCATCAATAGTCTCATCCCTTACTAATTAAGTTTAAAAGATTTTGTGGCGCAAGATGATAATTTCTTTTATTAAAGGCTGGTTCAAATGAACTGGAGATTGGACAAATAAATAAATTTACAACCTTGCAAAACTTTGCAAGATTCTTCCAAATAATTTACAATTAGGCAATAATATCAATAAAAATAGAAATTACAGTATAATACAACAATCAATAATAAAAAAAATTATCGAGTAGCAATAACAGAGTTATAAAGATGAATCATCACTCCCTTCTCAAAGTCTCCACTTCTCAAACTTGCCTGCCTCGCCCTCGGAATCCTGCGATCCCACACCGCCCCGCCACCGCCGCCTCCGGCGAGCACCAGCATGGCGTTCATGTAAGCATCTCTCAACCTCGCCATCACTTTCCCCGGCGATTTCGGAACACTTAACTTCTTCAACCACATCGCCTGCCGCACCACCACTGTCTTCCTTGACCGCCGCCACCTTTTGCCGCCGTTGCCAAGCCTCACAACAGCAGTTTTCTTGGTAGCGGGCACGTCCTCTAACCTTTGGTAGGCTCGCCGGCGCCAGTAGGATTTCAAGCTCTTGATGGCCTCCATCGGTGCAGATCTCTGTTCTGCCTTCTTAGCTGATATTGAAGTGCCGAGGAATGCTGTTGTATTTATAGTGTTTGGGTTTTTTTTTGTTAAAATAGTCAAAGTCAATGCGTTGATTTGTTCTCTTGCGTGCTGGGTCAAGAAAGCGAGACGTCCGTGTGGGGAGGCGGTGGGCCCAGCTTTCCGTGTTTGTTGACCGCCTGCTTTAATGCGGGCAAAATTATTAGGTGCGGAGTCCGGACGGCGTCCAGAGGTAAATAAAAATGTGCCACATCATCAAAAAAAATATCGAGCTCTATACCGTTCGCATTTTGCTCGGTACCAAGCGGGACCAGACGGTTCTTCTGTCCGGTGTCCGCACAGAATAATCCCTCTCAATGCGGAGGGTAAGAGACTGAGCAAATGCGGCGACGGATCTAATTCGGGTCCAACACCAAATTGGTCCGACTCAAGTCCACTCAATGACTCGTTTAATAAATGGTTCAAAGATATAAACTTGAACCCTACTCGCTAGTAACATGAACGACTCAAACTCGATCCGTTAATACATTTTAGTGATATTTTTTTTATAACTTATTAATCATAAAATTTATAATTTTTGATAAAAAATAATAAGATTATACTCAAATATAAAAAAATTAAGGAAAAAAATATGCTAAATGAATTTTTTTTGGGTTAAAAATTTGTTTCATGTGTCAACGCCAACCCAACTAGTTTAATAAATGGGTTGGAAAATCTAAAACAAATATGACCTGTTTATTAAACTAGTCAACCAAGTTTTAATTTTTCGTGTCGGGTTCGAGTCGCATTGACGAGTCAGGTCACTTCTTGGAGAGATTATTATGTGCAGTGTCCGAACCGTCCGAAGGCGAATCCGGACGCACCACATCACCCGGATGCATCGGGCCTCGGGTGACGTGGCGCGTCCGGACGAATTCGGACACCGCACGTAATAATTTTCCCACTTCTTGACACCATTAATTTGTAGTCGCTTAGTAAATTAATATTTTCTAATTTGTTAGCCGAAAAAAAAAACTAGATTATTTTGGGAGGACATAAATTGAGACCCTACATTTACAAATGAGAATTTATATCTCTATGAAAAATTTGCATAATCCACATGAATCTCAAGATAAAATTTCAATTAAAAACTTCTAGAATTAAATTCAGGATCATCTGAACTACAACTCCAACAATTTTATAGTCGAGCAGAATGTCTTAATAAGACGTACCCAATAATACTGAAATGTTCCAATCCTATATCAGTACATATGAGCGTTATTAACTGTAGATCACTTATAAAATTAAGATTTCATTTGGGACAGCTTTTTTGTTACTTTCTTAAACAATTTTTTAATAAAAAAAATTCTTGAATTAGAAAATTGTGTACTAAAAAGCTATTTTATAAAGCAGTAAGAAAGCTGTCCCAAACGAAGCCTAAATTCCAATTTATATTAATTCACAAAATTTTTTTTTAGCATTCGGTCATAATTTAAAATAATCTATGACTATGGCTCAAATTAATTATAATTCGCACATAGATAATTTCATGATTAGGAATAACGCGCATTGCAGAGTAGTTTATTTACATGTGAAAAACGACAAAAGAAAGCTTAGTATGCCAATTTATTAAGTTGATCAATATATTAAGCTGTCAAAGTCAGATGAACGGAATTAGCACGACACTTAAATATTTGAGTTTAAAAAGTTAGGATTATCTATTTATAATTTTTAATAAATTTATAATAGAGATATAGTGTGATTCAGTCAAAAGAATGAATCAAAGGATTCGTTTGGGTGGCTTTCTTAATAATTTCTAAAGCGTACCAAAAAAATTAATTCAAGAAATTTTTATATTAAAAATTGTTTTAGGCCATCTCCAACCGAAATACTCATTTTGACATTCTAAGATACAGTAATACTCCAAAATACAGTAACTCATCTCTAACCGAACTCCATTTCATAACATCAAAAAAGAATTTACCGGGGTATATTCTTGCTCCAACCGAACAAAATGGAAAAAAAATGACGTTTGTGAATTATGTTACGTCAATAATTGAGTCGAACTGTTTATCTGACGCAAAATCCTGCTGAATCTGGCATTCGATTGGAGCTCGCGGCGACTAAAAACAATTGCTTGGGGTTCGGTTGAAGATGACCTTAGAAAACAGTAAAAAAACTGTCCCAAATGAAGCCAATTTGCATGAATCCGAGTTGAACATGTATTACTATAAAATCAAAAGGATGATCAACTTGTGTAAAGAACCAATGGGAAATCTGGTTGACCTATATAGTGGCCAAGGCAACAGCTCTAGCATGTCGAACGGCCAACAAGGTTTGCCTATGGAGATGGAATGCCAAGAAGAGAACTTATACAGGGTTGGGTCACAGGAAGAGACAAATCAAAAAGAGGCCAAAGATGTCTAGAAGGCAACCAAACTAACTACTCTAATCATGTTGATGTAGAGCGATGATGGTATAGTGAGAAATCTACACTCAACCAAAATGTGTTGACAAAATTTTGCTCGCGAGCCTAACGAGAAATTTGCTAACAATTTTATTACATCAAGCCACAAATTTGCTCATTGTAAAAGGCTATCCTGTTAAGAATATGCTCAAAACTAAAATTTGTTTATCTGGAATATATTTGTGATGAAGGAATGGTCAAGTAAGAATCTTCTCTTAGCTAGAATGTAACAACCCAAAAATAAAAAGTATTTTAAAATATGAATATTTGAATTTTTGTTTGAACTGGAGCGCTTCGGCTTTGTACTTGTGAGCGCTGCAATGCTAGGTTTGAGAGCACAAGACGCTAAAAAATGTCGCTGCTATGTTTGAGTCTCTGTTCTACAATAATTCTTGATTTGACATGCAGCGCTAGATGTGAGCGCTATGGCGTTAGGTCACTAATAGTATTTCTATATATATTTTATTCTAAATCAAAGCATTAAAGTATTCCAGCGCCGCGGCCACCCCCATTTCGGTCATGACTTGCTCAGGAAGGAAAAGGAGGAGGAGAGGAAGAGGAGAGAGAAAGTCAATTTTTGATCATTTTTGTTCGTCGCTTCTATTATAAAAAGTGTTCTGATCATTGTAAGTAACTATCATTTTACTTCTGCTTTTGATAATTTTAATTTCTACATATTTATCTCTCATAAATCTACCAAAATATATTATCTCTCGATTTCGTAAGTTTTCACCATATAACTTTTGATATGTTACAAATTTGATCATTCTAAACAATATTATATGATTTTATTGTATTTTTTATATGTTAAATATGTGTAACCAAATTTTTGGGTAAAATGAGCAGGGAAAAAGACAGACTGGAAATTGGTTGAAAAGTGTTGTATTGTGATTTGACATGATAAGACTGTAAGGTAATACGTACTTAAATGATTGATATGATTGAGTTATGCAAGAATGTAATATTACTAATAATTTGAATCTGATATGATGTATAGATATGATATACTGATAAATGATATGATAATCTTATATGATATCCTCAAAATTCATATGATCCACTAACAAGAGTTAGTTAATAGGAGTCATAAGGGTTGTAAATTGATTGAAATTTATAAGGAGTCACGGTGACTATCACTTGTTTCAAGGGGAGTTATAAAGAGTTTATTGATTGTGAGTCATAAGGAGTGACTGACTAGAAGTCATAAGTGTGGGAGCAAGATCAAGATACCATATTCTGAATATCTGAATATTGTACTGATACTGATTATTATCATTGATTACTCCTTTCTGTTACTGATATTGTAGCTTATATTATATAGACATTGACTATTATTACTGACTAGTGATTAATGTTATTGTTACTGTGACTAGCATTAAGAATATTAATGTTATAACTAACACTGATCCTATTTACTGATACTTTGACTGATGATTTAATAGACTAAGATGTGATGTATTATAAATTGAGTAATTGGTACAGATAACCAGTATAGATAATGATGTATTAATTTCTTTATATGATTTGCAGCATATTATTTCTCTTCTTATTGCATTGATTTCAATTATAAAATTTTGGTTACTTATTGAGCTTTCATGCTTATTATGTGATTTTATATGATTTCAGGTAAAGATAAGGAGTATGTAGATTGAAGTTCAGCTGTAATGATGTTTTAATTTTCTTTCAATTTTTCTAGTTTATTATATTCTTTTGTAGCTTATGAAGGTTATTGTATATATTATTTTAGACTCTACTGACAAAATATAAATATTATATATTACTAAAACAGAAGCATAAAGAGAAGCATAATACTAAGTTAAGTGTTGTAGAGATGAGGATGCTAAGGTGGATGAGTGGCTTTACCCTTAGAGATAGGATACGAAATGAGCATATACTTGAAAAGGTTGGAGTAGCTCCAGTGAAAGATAAGATTAGAGAGAGTCGCCTTAGATGGTTTGGTCACATAAAATGGCGGCCTTTCAATGACCCGGTTAGGAAAGTAGATGTATTATATTTGACTTATGTTAAAAAAGGTAGAGATAGACCTAAAAAGACTTGGTTAGAAAATATTAGAAATAATCTTTTTTATTAGATTTAAACGAGAATTTGACTTTTAACAGGATACAATGGAGAAAAAAGATTCATGTAGCCTACCCCACGTAGTGGGACAAAGGCTTGATGTTGTTATTGTTGTTGTTGTTGACAAAATATAAATATTAACTATTATAGTGATATGAATTATATTTTTGTTATTTATTTATTTTCTGTAATGTAATTTATCAGCTCTAAATATTTATCGATATGGTTGATGAATGAATAGAATGAGATTGAAAAAATAATAGTACAAAAATGAATAAGAATAAAAAAATTCTCTCTTTAGATCCCAAGGCGCGAAAAAGTGGTATCAGAGCAATGATCAGTGAAAAAAATTTGCTTGTAATAAGAGCTATACTAATGATTGCATTATTTATCGATTAAATGCATTTATAGATTTACTTTATTTAAAAATTTTTGTTTTGTATTTATTTATTTTGTTTTCAAAGATTTATTTTTAATTTAAGAATTGTTTTGATCAGACAAATGGACTCAACAGGAAAATTAAATAAATTTGAATCTAACACTAAAGTATTTTCAGTGACTGCGAGGAATATGAAAAGGTTTGCCGACACTTAAGTTTATGTTATATAATAATTCTAGATTTGACATGCAGTGCTGCAGCATTTGATTACTAACAATATTTTTATATATTTTTTATTCTAAATCTAAGCATTAAAGTATTCCAGCTCTGCCACCTCCCCATTTAGGCCATGACTTGCTCGGGAAAGAAAGGGAGAAGGGAGAGGAAGAGGAGAGAGAAAGTTAATTGTTAGCCATTTTCATCCGTCTCTTTTATTGTAAAAAGTGTTCCGATCATTGTAAGTAATTATCCTCTTACTTCTGTTTTCAATAATTTTAATTTTTGCAGATTTATCTCTTAAATCTGTCAAAATGCATTATCTCTTGATTTCCTATGCTTTCACCATATAACTTTTGATATGTTATATATTTGATCATTAATCATTATGAACAATATGCTATTATTTTATTATATTTTTACCGATTAAATATGTGTAAAAGAATTTCTGAGTAAAATGAGTAAGGAAAAAGATAAACTAGAAATGGGTTGAAAAATATTATATTATAATTTGACATGATAAGACTGCAAGGTAATATATACTGAAATAATTGATATGATTGAGTTATGCAAGAATATAATATTACTACAAGTCTGAATTTGATATGATTCATAGATATAATATATCATGATATATGATTTGATAATCTCATGTGATATCCTCAAGATCCACGTTGTAATAGCCTAAACTCTTAACTATCGAGATATTGTTCGCTTTGGTCTAAGGGCCTCACGGTTTTGCCCTATTGGTGTAACTTCTCAGTATGTCACCCATCCCAGAATTACTCGGGGATGAGCACGCTTAACTGCGGAGTTTCTTACAGAAATTTTAGCCATTACACCAAAAAGCATCTCGATGTTTAAGAGTTTAACTTCTTTTACTTAAGGGGTTTCACAATCTTCCCACTTAAGTAACTGACATCCTCATCAGTATCATTAACCCAGAATCATCCACCAGGCAGATAGGATTCTAGAGGTGGCCCCTACAAGTTCAAGTGGTGGCTTTCGTCATGTAGCACTTTGTCCCACACAGGGTTCAAGAGGTGGCTCCCATGGCATAATACTTTGTTTTGTATGACACTTAGTTCCCATGCATCTTCCGGCTAGTGTATTGCTATGATATCATTTGTAATAGCACAAACTCTTAACTATCGAGATATTGTCCGCTTTGGCCTAAGGGCCTCACGATTTTGCCTTATTGGTGTAACTTCCTAGTAGGTCACTCATCTCAGAATTGCTCCGGGATGAGCATGCTTAACTACAGAGTTTCTTACAGAAATTTCAGCCATCACACCAAAAGGCACCTCGATGTTTAAGAGTTTAACTTATTTTACTTAAGGGGTTTCACACACGTGGTCCACCGGTGGTAGTTAGTGAATGAGAGATATAAGAAGATGAAGATTGATTTGGAGTTATAAAGAGTCGGGACGCTTGTCACATGTTTCAAGGGGAGTTATAAGTAGTTCATTGAATGAGAGTTATAAGGGGTGATTGATTGAGAGTTATAAGTGCAGGAGCAAGATCAAGATACCCTCTTCTGAATATTTGAATATTATACTGATATAGATATTATAGTTTATATTGTACTGATACTAACTATTATTCTAATTAGTGATAACTTGTAGTGTTCATAACTTGTTGAAGCTCTAATGTGAGAGTCAATATGTGACTCGCACTCTCCATATGATTATGTTGAAATATGCTCCATTTGAAATTAACCATACCTTCAGCTGGTGTTAGACATGCTTGATTTTTTTAAGTTTAGAATATGAACATTTAAAATTCCTAATAAATAGTGAGGAAGCAATGTCCACAAAAATATTCAGTTCTCTTAAGAAATTCATTTTTTTAATTAGTTTCATTTGGATAATATTACATTAAAAATACAAAATCATTCAATTCAATATTCATTGTACATATTTAAGCATTAACCGTATCATATGTTAATTACTTAAAAAATATGAATTATATATAAACAATACTTAAAAATAATACTTCTTTCACACAATAAGAAGTATGAAGCAATTATATATATATATATATATATATATATATATATATATATATATATATATATATATATATATATATATATATATATATGGGGTCATATTAAAGAAGCCTTCAAAGTTTTTAAGCTATAATTAATTAGCAATAGATTTTCTTTATAAGAAATTATGACCAACGTACATATTACTTCAATAAATAATATTATATTTATTTTTCTCCTCAATAAATAATTAATATTCATATATCTTCTTACAAATTTTGAAATTATATTTATCTCTCCAATTCTTAGATATTATAATATATATTAACCCAATATTTAAATAAATATAAACATAAAAAATTTTAGATTTATAAATAACTAGATAAGTTATAAAAAAAAATCTAAGACCTAACTAAATAAACTGAAAAATCGAAATCTATAAAAAAAATTGTATATATATAAAAATATATCTATAAAATAAAGCAACATCTAACGTAAAGGTTATTAATTTTTGTTAGAACCATACATTTATTCTTAAAATTTTCAGATCTAAAAATTTTCTCAAAAAAAAAAAACTAAAATCTTAATTTTCACAAGCTAAAATAAGAATAATAATAATAATGAATGAAATTTTAAATAAAAATTTTCAGGAGATAAAAAATGTAAAAAATCCTTCAGATCTACTGAAGAATCAACCTCAAACTGGTCGGAAATCAAGCTGAGTAAAGCGGGGGAAGAGCAGAATCGGGAATTGGGGAAAAATGGATCAGGAGCAGAAATAAAGCGTCTGACTTTCCAGCAAAAGATCAACCATTTAAGTCTGACGATTTTTGCCGGCGAATTTTCCGTGGAAAATCTCCGGTTGAATTTCCGCCGCCTTATCATCCGGTAATTCCGGCGATCATATTCCACCTATTCGACAGCCGGAAAAATATAATTTTCCTTTCAGTGATCAAACTCCATATTTGATCGTTTGAAATATCGATATGATGTTGTATGCATTTGCGATCATTCTAGCGATCAAAACTCTATGTTTGTTCGTTTGCGATGCCAAATGGGTACAGGCAATGCTTATGAACGAAAAAGATCAATTAATTCAGAACTGTTTCAAACAAACTGAAGATTGGACAAATAAATAAAATTTCATTCATAGTTTCACAAACAATTTTGTGAATTTCCGCATGATTCCTCTTAAGTAATTTTACAATTAACAGCCGTCAAAAATTAAGAGCTACCGCGTAGCAATAACAGAGTTATAAAGATGAATCATCACCCTCTTCTCGAAGTCTCCGCCTCTCAAACTCCCATGCCTCGCCCTCGGAATCCGGCGATCCCACACCGCCCCGCCTTCCCCGTTCTTCCTCGCAGCAGCGCCAGCACCTCCGGCGAGCATTAGCATACCATTCATATAAGCATCCCTCAGCCTGGCCAGTAGTTTCCCTGGTGATACCAGAACAATTAGTCTCTTCAGTCTTAGCGCCGGCCTCACCACCACCGCCTTCCATGACCGCCGCCAACTTTTTTGGCCGGCTCCGAGCCTTACAACCGCAAGCTTCTTGCTTGCCGGCACGTCCTCTAATCTCTGGTAGGCCCTTCGGCGCCAGTAGGACTTCAAGCTCTTGATGGCCTCCATTGAAGCAGCTCGCAGTTCTTCCTTACTTGCTGGTTATGAAGTGAAGAGCAATGGAGGTTTCTGTATTTATAGTTGTTCGGGTTTTAATCGTCAAAACGGTCAAAGTCAAACCATTGACCTAGTCTTTGGTTGACATAGTGAACGTAAATGACGTCCAGCTGGAGGCGGACAGCGAATGTTTATTCCCAATGTATTTATTGCCAGCTCGCTATAATTGAAGACGAAATCAAGCTGTAATTTTGTAATTTATTATCATCTGAAGAAGAAGAAGGCTCGATTATTGTGGGAGTTGAAGAATTCATTCAAGAAGATATTCCCTTGATAAAATGAGTATTGATACCCATCAAAAATTGCTTTTAAGTTGAAAATTTTTTAAATTAAATGTGAAATCATTCAATTTCAGCAAATTTATAGTTAAATTGAACGTATTAAAGAGACGAACCCAACAACATCAAAATTGATCCAATCCGAGTCCAAATGGCTCTAAATTAAGAGTCCAAAGCATATTTGGGAGGTTCAAAGCATTAATTGGATAATGAAATTATATCCAAATATAGCATGCTTATAGTCGAATTGAGCAGCTCGGCGAGACGAATCCAATGAGCCCAGGATCATTGAATTCTGACATCATTAAGGTAAACACTTGAAAAACGCTCTATAAGTAGGGGAATCAATATGGGTCGTCCAATGGAGCACTCCGAACCTGCCCGGATCTTCTCTATATTTACGGGTGTGCCACTCACGAAAATCTATAAATAGATCCTCACGCTCTACAAGAGGGAGGACCTTGGGCGACACATTGGAGAGAGCTCTAAGGCTTCAAGAGCTCCAGCACACCGCCGGCGAACCTCCATCGACCATTGCCGGACCACCACTCGGTCACCAATCGCCGCCAGACTTCCACCCCTCCGCTGACTGCAGCCAGACTTTTCACCTGATTATCGACACCGCCTGGCCGCCGACCACGGCTAGACTTCCACTCGGCTGCAGATCGCCATCTGACTTGCACCCGACCATCGTCGAATCACTGCCCGGCCGCCAGACTCACACTCGACCGCCAACCACCACCGGACTTCCACCTGACCACCAGACATCTGCCAGACCATCGTTGGACCACTTCCCGGCCGCCCGACTGCTGTTAGACTAGCACCCGGCCTTCGACCACAGCCAGAATTTTGTTTGGCCGTCAGCAAACCACTGTCACCAACCCCGGCTATGGCCCCTTTGGCCACGCCGCCCGCCAACTACGGTCCCTCTGACTAACGTCACCGGCCAACTACGGCCCATCTGACCTCCTCCGACCTCCGTCGCCCGTCGACTATGGTCCTTCCGACCACCATCGCTCATTGACTACTGTACATTCGACCACCATCGCCCCCGACTACGGTCCCTCTAACCCCTGTTGCCCACCTACTATGGCCCTTCTAACTGCCGTCGCCAACCGACTATGCTCCCTCCGACCAACGTCGCCCGCAACTATGATCCCTTCGATCACCGTCACCAGTCGACTAAGGACCCTCCGACCTCCCATCGACCGACGACTAGGGTCCCTCTAACCACTGCCGCTCGTCAACTACAATCCTTTCAACCTTTGCCACTTGCCGACTACAGTCGCTCGGACCACCATTGCTCGTCGACTATGGTCCCTCCGACTAATGTCGTCCACCAACTATAGTCCCTCCAACCAACATTGCCCGCTGACTACAGCCCCTTTGACCAACATAGATCACCGATTAGGGTCTCTTCGACCTCTACCGCCAGCCGACTATGTTCCTTCCGACCACCGTTGCTTGCCGACTATGGTCCCTCAGACCTCTGTTGTCCACCGACTAAGGTCCCTACAAACTCTTTCGTCCTGCCAACCAAATGAACATGCCAACTTTCTCTTGAGAATTGATCCCTTATCATTGGATTCTTCCAACCACTATTATGTAATGTGCTCTATATGATATATATTTACTACATCATGCCAAGGCCTTCCCCCCATGAAAGGGCCTCATATGTGTAATCAACAATAAACACTAGTGGAACCATTTTAACTAGGCAAGGCCTCGTAGTTTTTTCCCTTTTCAGGATTTTTCACGTAAAAATCGTGGTGTCTCTTATGACTCTCATACCCCCCCCCCTCTCTCTTATATGTCTGTGTACTGCATCTTCGTATAAAGCTTGAACGCTAAAGTATATATCTCTCTACCACCATGAATATTTTAGTCCGCAACAAGTATAATAAAATTAAATTGTATATAAAATGAGTAAGCAAAATCTATTGTACCACACAACTCACCTTGACTTGTTGGTTGAGAGCTTAGGCTTCCAACTAAGAGGTCTTGGGTTCGAGTCTTTGTGTATGCGTTGTGTGTGTGAGTTTGCCTTAATTGGCTTAAATGTCCCAAAAAAAAAATCTATTGTACCTAAGCTAGTTATAGAAAATGATATTTAGGTCTTCCAATCAAGGGAATTATGGTTGAGCTCTATTTAGAGGAGTAAACGAGTCAAGTCGAGTCAAGTATTTACTTTATTAAACTAAGTTTGTTTAGTTCTTATTGAGCTTGAGTCGAGCTTGAGCTTGTTTGCTAAACTGAGGCTCGACTCATTAAAAAAATTATAGGTTAGAGCTCGTTTAGAAAGCTCGAGCTTGATTTCTTAATTTTAATTTAAAATTTTCAATTTTTTAGAATTTTAATTTTAATATAGAATTAATTTAAAAGTATTAAAATGTATTATATAATGCTAATTTACATGAATTTTTAAATATATTTTAAGTTAATCGAGTGACTCAACAAGCTTTCGAGCTGAGTCGGACTTACCTCAAGCTTGAACTCGTTAAATATACAAGCTCGAGTATAGGCTCAACCTCGAACTTGTGGCTTGATAAGCTTGACTTGTGAGTGCGTTAGAGAATCGAGCTTGAGGCGGCTCACCTCACTTACCCCCTTAGCTCTATTGATGAGAATTTTTGGTAAGTTGATTAGTATTTGGACGAATTCATTAAGTTCATCGATCGAATAACATCCCTTGAGTTGACTTGCAAATTTCTTATAAACTACATCGACAAGGGAGTAGAGGGAGTAGTTTGATGGTGTTTACCAAGTGGCTATGGTTGAAGAAGATCTTCATCATATTATATATTCTCAAAATTTTCCTTCTTGTTGACTAAATTATATAAAAAAGTTTTGAGAGAATCTCATCTTTGCATATAATTTTCAGTTGATTTCATAGTTATTGAGCATGGTCACTAATATAACAAAAGGATAGTAATAATTTGAAGACTGATCAATTTTTACCATTAATTGAAAAAATAAGATTAATTTCCTTTCAATTAATGCCATGAGGACTCAATTCATAATTATCTAATTAGATCAACCCAGATATATTTGGCTTGAATTAAACCCATTTATGATACGGGTTAAAATATTTAACATGAACCCAACTCAATTCATACCAAGCAGTTTGACCAATTTATTGAGACCCTCAGTTAGATTCAGGTCGGGTTATCAGATACTTCATTTATTGACACCCTCAGTCAAAAAATATCAACATGAACACCTCTGGTATTGACAATTATCTACCATAAACTTGGCTTGAGATACTTAGAGTACAACCCCTAAGTGGATGCCCCACATTGAAGTTGATCTTCACCAAACTATTACTTATCTAAGGATAGCTGCTTTCACCTAAGAGAACTTTTATAAGAAGTTATGAATATTTAAAATTAAATATAAAATTTAGTTGCTAAATGTGTAAATACTCATATATCCCTCAATTTAGGTTTTGTTTGGGACAATTTTCTTACTACTTTTTAAAGCAGCTTTCTAGTACAAAAATTTTCTTAACTAGAATTTTTGTACTAAAAACTACTTTAAATAGTAGTAAAAAATTATCTTAAATGAAGGCTTAGGCTTCTTTCGGACAGCTTTCTAACAATTTTATGAAGCAAATTTTAGTATAAATTTCAAATTCATAAAAATTTGGTACTAAGAAACA
This sequence comes from Dendrobium chrysotoxum, assembly GCA_019925795.1. NCBI lineage: Eukaryota > Viridiplantae > Streptophyta > Magnoliopsida > Asparagales > Orchidaceae > Dendrobium > Dendrobium chrysotoxum. The sequence goes on from CM034309.1 coordinate 55,633,885, forward strand.
ACTACATTAAATAGTAAAAAAGCTGTCCAAAACCAAGCTTTAGGTTTCGTTTGAGACAACTTTCTTATTAGTTTTTAAAATAACTTTCTTTAATTTTTTTTATTAAAATATTGCTTCAGATCTTCTCCATATTTATAGGGCATGCCACTCCAAAAAATTTATAGATAGACCTTCATTCTTCACATGAGAGGGGAGGAAGGATAGAGAGAATTAAAAAGAGTTCTCTTGCATTTTCCAGCAATCGCCGCCGCCAACGACTACCAGCTATTACTGACGACAACCATCATCGCCACCAATGATCAGCATCAGAAATCTTCACCATCTTCAATATATGACAAGATTTAACTCTGCTATTAGTATACATATCCATCTATGGCATCTATTTTCTATAACTTATAATGAAAAAATCAAGCTTTGTTGGGTATTAATTGTTCATCTGTGAATACTTGATTTTTGTATGCTCCCTCTTCTTCTACCGTGAAGAAAGGAGGATATTACATAATGGATTTCGCAATTACGTCAGACCTCGTGGCTTTTTCCTTTTTCGATTTATCCACATAAAAAATTCTTCTAGTTCTATTACTTTTATCTGTATATGCTAAATTTTTGTGTAATGTTGAAACATAAAACACACACTCTATCGATTTAAATTTTCTTACACGCAAAACTAATCAAAGATGAAAATTCTTTTAGTTGATATCATTTGATGCTTTTACATGGAGCATGCCAAAGGTCTGACACCATCCTGGTTGCAGCCTCAAAGGAATGTTCACCTTACTATCTCATACATGATTGTAATTGGGAAACTCCTATCCTCGGCCTATTAAGGCAACTCCACTTTTCCTGCGTCAATTCGAGTTGGTAGGTAGGGTTTAGGTTTGATCTGAAGTTGAACGAACCCATATGCTTGACCTAATCTTGACTCATTTATTATACGTGCTAAAATGTTTGATCTAAAGTCGACTCAACTCAAACTTGTCTAACTCAAACCCAATGAATTTGACCAATTTATTATATCGATTATGAAAATTTTTAGATTAATATGATCCGTTAACCCAAATATGATCCTTTTAATCCAAACTTAAATAATAATCAATTCAATTTCACATTTTCGAGTCGAACCAAAATTGAGATAGAGTGCAACCCTTAAATGGATGCCCACATTGAAGGTGATCATCACCAACTTACTAATCCTCCAAGACTAACTTCTTTCATCTCGGAGAATTTTATAAGAAACATTCAAGATAATCCCACCTTCGAATACAGTTCTCGTCACTCTCTCTTCACATTGAGCAGCACCACTATCGACGTATCAATTTCTACCCGTTTGATTTTAAAATAAGATCAAGTGTTACATATCAGTCGAGATTCAATTACTACCAGAAAAGATTCGATTTGATTATTTTCATCGAAGGGTAAGGTCACCCGGTTATACTCGACTGATAATCTATTTAAAATCCTTTTTTTTTCTACTGCGAGAGTTCGGTCCGGAAATCAAAATCGTTCAAGAATCTTGTTAGCTCGCAGGAGGAGGAAGTCTGAAGGCATGGCTGGCCTCTGTGCATCCGCAGCCACAGTGAGCCTCGAAATTACACAGCTTTATTGCCTCTGCAACTCCTTTCTCATTCCCCCGCCAACCTCCGCACATCGATTTGTTAAAAATCTAATTTTGCCCATTTGCAGAGCAGGTTCGCTTCCATTCCTTTCTCTACCTCTCCTTCCTGTTTGAAGCGTGGTCGGAAACTGTGGGCTTTATCACCGAGAAAAGTTCGAGTCGGTTTTAGGGTTCAAGCCTTCTTCAATCCCTTAGAAGACCAACCGATCGTTAAGGATGCTCTCAAGGTGTTTGTTGGTATGCGTAAAACATTTTGATCTGCAAGGAAATGCCTTTTTGATTGTATCACATGTTTTTTTCACAGGAACCGGTGGCCTTCTTAGGCGGGATGTTTGCTGGTCTCCTGAGGCTGGATCTGAACGAGGATCCCCTTAAGGAGTGGATCTCGAGGACTGTTGAGGCCTCTGGACTCAAACCCGAAGAGGTGGTCGATGGGATGGAGTCGAGTTTGGATGCGAATGAAGATTTTCCTCAGCAGATAGAGATTGAATGAGTTTTTATGTTTGGAATTCGGTAAGTGGGCTGTGCATTGAGGTATACTGATAATGTATGTGGCACTTGCGTTATGTACTAAGTTAAGTTTCCTTTAGGATGCCCTTCTTCAACAGTATATGTTGGTTTTATAGCGAACTTTATTCAAATAGCTTTTGCACAGTCATGGCATTACAAATTGAATGGATAGGTATTAAGCCTTTTTCACATTGGTATTTTCTTGGAAATCTTAATTATACAGGGCTGTTGTAGAAAAATTCTTGGACTAGCGTATAAGGTGTTTTACTTGATCCTTTAAATTATTTGCATTGTCATCGCTATGAATTTGCCATTATCTAGTGATATACATTATTTGAATGTAACCTAAGGCAATGTGGATAGAATTTGTTTAAAAATCTTTGCAAAGAACATGTTTAACAACTTGTGCATCACTTGGCATGAACACATGAAAAATGAAGACTCATAATGGAAACCTTGAAGAGCTAGGATAAGGATGATCATGATGATGTGGTTAATGATTTTAGTGCCATCTTATGAAATTTGTATTTCTTTTGTTTTCATTTAATTGACTCATAAATGATATCAATAAAATTCAACAACGAAATTGAATAAGAATCCTCATCAATGACAACAATATGAGAGATTTAGTGAGAAGTATCCTATCATTGAACCACATTCTTTATTTTTGGTTTAGGGTTGCTTGATTGGCTGATATTCATGGTGTTTTGCTATTTCAATAATCGTTAACATGTGCCTAATATTTGGTTTTCTATCATCTATGGTTGCATCTAGTGAGACATTTGTTTAATTGAGTATGTACTTTCTAGTTATTTTAATAGTTGAAGGAAATAAGAGAAAATTATCATCATTGAAAGTGCTAGATTGGAAAGATGTGATTTAATTATTGGATATTCCCCTCATTTTTTATTCTTGGAAATGGTGAGTAATGAAGCGCAATGCTTGTAGTTTTAGTGTAAGTTAGCATACTTTCCTCAAACAGGGAGCAGTGAGGAAAAAATTCCTAACCACTTGACCACAGTTTTAGCTACTCTCCTCCTTATTATATTCTCTTTGTTCTTCCTATTTGCTTGTTTTTCTTTTTTTTTTGCTTTTCCATAAGTCAAACATCAAGGACTTGTTTGATAGAATAATTGTCATGTGGGTGGCTATGATACACCGACACTTCTCTCCAAAGAGGTATGCAATGTTCGACACGTATCTGATACAATACGCCTCTGACAGATATCGGACACACATAAGACATGTCCGATTAAAAAATATTAAAAATAAATTGGACACACTTGTCTTAAATATTTTATTAATTTTTTAATATAATTTCCTATATTTCAAATTTTTATTTATTAATAAATAAGAACTAAATATCTTATTTTCTCTCAACAGCCCCAAATCAATTGCTCGCACTCAATGCCTCATTCCTCAAACATTCACATTTTAATTTCTCTCTGACGGATCGCGGCTAGGGTTTTAGAACAACACTGATGCCATCATAACATCGGCGTCCGATGCTCTCATAACATCCATGTTTCAAACCATCTCAAAATCAAAATTTGACACAAGCAATTTCTACACCCACAATTGCGCCCTCGCGCCATCTCGACATTCATCTTTGTCTAACATCGCTCAACATAGATAACTGACGTCGTCTCGACATCAACGCTTGATGTCCATTGCACAACATCGATGTCTGATTGCATTGTCGTCTCCCCTTTTGATGCTTAAAGACACAACATCAACGCCCGACTCTCGACATCTTAATATTAATCATTTTAAGTATAAATCCTAGTTAAATAATTTTTTATTTCTCAATTATTTTTAATATTTTGCTTACTTAATTTCTATGCACTATTTTTAAGATAAAAAAATTATAATATCGTGTCCAACTCATATCTTTATCCTATATTTTTAATAATTGATGTATCCCATGTCTGTGTCCCTGTGTCCGTTTCTGTGCATCATAGGTGGGTGGAACACGATAGGTCGTAAATTGATCTTAATACAGATGGACATCTATTAACATAAAAACTTAAACTAATTGGTGAGGGTATGCTATTAGTATATTGGTTACTCAACTTTCATTTCATTTATAATGTGGGAGCGGGACTACTCTCTACCCTCATAAAAATCTTAATGATTTCCCTCTTATATGCCTAAGAGTTGCTTGGTCTTGAGCTTTTCTTGGTGATGATAAAACACATCAAGGGCAATGGGAGCAACAAAATACGTGGATTATCTTAATGATTTCCCTCTCATATTCCTAGGAGTTGCTTGCTCTTGAACTTGTCTTGGTGATGATAAAACACATCAAGGGCAATGGGAGCAACAAAATACATGGAATATTGATTTCAAGCTAAATTGTCAAATCTAATATCACTCCTAACTTATTAGGATGGTATAGAATCAAAGGCCCAAACAAAGCCCGACACACTAGTGCACAGATGCATTTGTTGAGGAAAAATGTGTGTGAGAAATAACAAATAATTTATAGAAGACACTAGAAAACAAGGGACAAAAGATTTACATGATTCAACGAAGTTCACCTACATCGATGGTCATTGGGAGATATTTTTCACTTGTCAAATGGTCTATACAATATCGAATATTTTTTACCCAAATTTTATCCCCCCACCCTCTGCCACTGCTCTCTTCTCTCTTCTCTTATTAACTCTCTCACTTTTATAACCCTTGTTGCTCTCCTTCTCTCATCCTTATTAGAAGCCAAGGCATGAAGGGTACATATCCTATATAATTACACTGATAGTTAGGTTATCTTAGTCTTTCAATCCATTTTTTAATCTTAGGATTAAATTAAAAATGAATAGATAAAATTTAGATTTAATTGTCATTTAAAGCTGTTGATAGTTGGGACATCTATTTTTATAGCAATCATAGTAATTGAAGAGGATCGACACCCATACATAAAACACCGAAGGAACAAGGAATAAAAAACTCTAAAATGCATGCCCTCTTGCTTGCCTTATCAACTTTCATCATAGTCATCGCCTTATCTACCATTCATAGTGGCGTTGATTTACCCTCATCATTCATCATCTCTAGCCTTGTTTTCGTCATCTTTAGCCATAGGCCATGGGATCGTCATAAGTTGCTCTTAGAAGTTTGTGGTCAAGCTTCTTGGTTTTTCGTTGTTGGTCTTTATTGCTAATGTGCTAACTAACCACCTTTACACTAATTACAAAGCCAATTTAATGTGACAAGATAAGGTCCAAATGTGAAAATTCTAGCTTATGCTCATATTAAGGTTATGTTACAAATTTATCATAATTTTAATGTTCATGTAAAAGTCCTGGATTGCCCTAATAACTATGTATAAGCATATTAAATTATGGTTTGGTCTATCAGATTGTAATAGGGTTATGTGTGAATAAAAATATAATAAACTTATATGTGAAAATTTGGGCTACAGATGACCACGCGATTCGAGTATTTGTATTAGTGTTCATGCTTAACTCGTTTAAAATTATAGTTGTTTGAGCTCGGCTCATTAGTTGACCAAAGGAGTGTTAGTTTTGTGTGGAATTTTTGATTGTGTCGATCAATCGTGTTGTACTGCTGCCTCAAACCTCAATTCTATTGGGCAAGCTCGCTTGGGGGTTGCACAGGGTCCTCTCCCTGCTTAGGTTCAACTGTTTTGCACCCAATTTTTTTTCGTAGAATCATTTAACGTTGTGGCGTTGTGTACCCGAGTGCTGCGATGCTCCAAACCCTGGCGCTGCGGCACTGTCAAGGAGCGTTGTGGCGTTGTCAAGCTGACTGGAGATTGAGAGTGGAGCGTTGTGACACTCCAAACTTGGCGTTTGGCGCCACAACATTGCGAGGTGGGCTGACAATTTTCTTACTCATTTTTCATGAAGGGTTGCATCCCTTGGTGGTTTCATTGTATCTCTTTGTTAGTTCTATTGTGAGAATGGTGCAATGGTGAAGAAAGATAAGGAGAGAACTAGATAGAAGAGAGATTTGTTCTATTTCTCCAAAATTTTCATAGTGAGTTTCTTGATGTAGTGTGGCTTCGTGATTTTATTCCAGTTTTGAGTTTTTCCACGTTAAATCTTAGTGTTATGTATTTCCGCTATAATTTTTTTATTTTTTGTTTGTGTTCACTGCATGGTTTACTTTCCCAACAACTGGTATCAGAGTCACGTTCTTCGGTTCGGGTGGGAGTGATATCTGACGAAGCAAGATACAAGATTGAAAAGTTTAACAGTTTGAACTTTGTATTCTGGAAAATGCAAATTAAAGATTTGTTGTATCGGAAAAAGTTGTATTTACTGTTGGAATTAAGTACCAAGAAGTTGAATTCAATTATTATGGAGTGAGAGGTTCTTGACCAGACTGTTTTAGTTTTAATTCGACTTTTACTTTTCTCATATGTTGCCTTCAACATTGTAAATGAGAAGACTACAGTCAATCTCACTGACTAAGATGTACGAAAAGCCATTGGCCTCAAACAAAGAATTTTTGATGAAGAAATCATTTAATATAAAGATGTTAGACAACACTTCAATGACAAAACTCCAAAATAATCTAAATACTATAATGAGTCAATTGTGTTCAATTGACATAGTTTGATGATGAGGGGAGAGTGTTGCTGATATTATCTTCATTGCTAGATAGCTATGATGGGCTGATTACTACTATGAGTAACTCTTCAGGAAGTTCAAAGTTTAACTTTGATGACATTATAGGGTTAGTGCTTTATGAAAAGGTTTGCAGAAAATCAAACGGTGAATATTCAAATTCTACTTTGAATGCTGAAGCCAGAGGAAGGGGTTTAGACAAAAATTCAAGTCGAGGGAGATCTAAATCATGAAAAGAAAATTCTACTTTAGATAGAGCGAAAATTGTGTGCTGGATCTGTAGAAAGAAGGGTCTCTTAAAGGATTGTACTGTTCCAAAGAAGGCTAGCAGTGGAGGTCAAGATAAAAGTCACTCAACAAATTTATCTGCAGAAGAGTTTTAATCAGATTATCTGATTTTGTCATTGGATAATTCTAAATTTTAGGTTATAAATTTAGTTGCTTCATTTCATACAAGTTCTAACAAGGAGGCGTTCATGAACTACACTTAAAGTGATTTGGGCAAAGTGTATTTGGAAGACAACAAGCTCTCCATTATTGTAGGATAGGAAGATGTTGATATCAAACTGCTATATAGGTCAACTTGGAGACTCAAGATTGTTAGGCATGTTTCTTGTCTGAAGAGGAATTTAGTTTCTGTGAATCAGCTTGTAAACTCAGGCCATATAACATCATTCACTGGAGATTCGTGAAATGTGACAAAAGGCACCCTATATGTTATTAACAAAAGATCAGATTCTATTGGAGTTGCTGATTCAAATTTTGATGGAGATTTTTGACATCGTGATGGGGACATCAGAGCATGGAAGGTCTATCAGAGACGTGGCCGTCGACCTATGGCCACGATTGAGTCGATATATTTCTGAGTTGTATTATGTATTTTCTTTATTGATGTCATGTTTTATTTACTTTCAGTATTTCCCATTTTACCCTTAAGGGAGTTCGTTTGTCGTCTTTTATTTCTTGAGTCTTTGTACGAGGCTTTATATATAGTCTCATTGTTGTCTTTTGAGGGTAATGAATGAATTCTACAGAAAATTTCCTGCACTTTGTTTGAGAGTTGAGAGCTAAAGAGCTTGGAGAGAGAGATCCCTTGGAGAGGGAATTGGATCACCCACCAATCTTGGGAAGAGTCCGGATTCGTGGTTAGTTTCGTGGTATTATCTTCCTTCCTCTTCCCTTCTCTCTTACTCGACCACCTCCCTTTCCCCACCAAACCGAGTCCCACAATCCCCTCCACCCCACGGCCCCTCCTCCCACTCCCTTACCCGCCGGCCATCCAAACCGACCCCCACCCCAAGCATGCCGCCGGTCACATCCCTCCTCCCTCCCTCTTGAATTAGTTGACTAAATTAGTTTGGGATTGTTTGGGAAAGAATTCAAAATTTCAAACTCAAATTAAGTTATAATTAAAAACTTTCCTAATTGACTCAATCTATTTTAGGAAAGTTTCCTAATTGAATTCTATTTGAAATTTTCAAATAAAGGGGATTGAATTAAAACTTTTCTAATTCCTAAATCTAATTTTAGAAGCCCAAATCAATCCCCAAATCTCCTCCCTATCCCCCTCATAGCCGCCGCCCCCCCCTTGCCTATTCCACCCCCTCTCTCTCTCCAATTCCCCTCTCTCTCTCCCCAATCCCCCCCTCTCACATTAAATCCTTCCCTTTAGAAATTAAACCTAGTTTCCTTATCCACCTCCCTTCAATTTCAAAATCTGAAAACAATTTCAGATTTTGAACTTTAAACCCTAACCCTACCCCTCCAAAATCTGAACCAATTTTCCCCCATTACCTTTCCCTTGGCCGGCCCCTCCCCCAAGCCTTTTCCCACTTGATTCTCCAAGGAAACCTTCAAACCATTGAAGGAAAAACTTCAAGGGAAGCAAGGTATCACCGGCTCCAACCTCTCTTTCCCTCACCAACATGAATGGAAGTCCCCGAATGGGACTACGGGTTGATTCTTGACGAACACGACAACGTCGACATTCTTCGTTCGCCGTTCTTCGACGTTGGGTTCGACTTCGACAACACCGTCGAAGACTATTTCGAAAGGATCCATATCACGTTGGTGGATACGATCGACGATCAGAGGAAGAAAGGACGGTGGACCATCTTCGGTCGGCTCACGACAAATTCCTCCGGATACTTCCCCACTCAGAGGATATTTCACTCAAATCCAACGGTTCCTCACCCATACCATAGGCCTTCTAGTGGCGACTTCCCGACGACGACTCCTCCCCGGTTAAGGTGAACTTTCTTTCCTCGTCAAGTCACTTCATCTTTCTACTAACCTTGTAGGTGGTGATAAAGTTACAAAAGATCTACTCCGCTTGCTTCGCTTAAACGAAAGCTTAGTAAACGTAGGGTTACTTTGAGAGCTCCTAATATGTTTACTTATCTTAATGTTAACTAAGGGATTATGAATGAACATCTACTATGTTAGCTTCGATTCGATTTTCCCATCTATTTGTTTGTTCAAGCACTTCTACTGTGGTTTGGCCTAAACGCAAGCACCCCTCCTTTGTTTTACTTTATCGTTCTAATTGCTAGTAGTTAATCAAGTACTTGCTCTTAAAATAATACGTGCAAATCCTAAATTTTATTCAAAGCATCCTAGTCCTGCATCATCTGGTATCAGAGAATGGTTAACCTAGGATTGCATGCTAGAAAGTCACCCTAGGTTGTTACCTTGCTAGTCTATTTTATTTTGCATACATCACATCTTTAAATTTATTTAAAACTTCATTTAAGTTTGTTGTCCTTAAGTTTCATGCAGCTTTTAGTGTCACTTTAGAGTGTTTTTCCTGCACTTACACTTGCTATCCACTCCTAGTTGTCACCCCTAAACCTTCCCTAGTGCTTAGCTATGGATCCCGAACAACTTGGAAGGACTTTAGACCTACTGGTAGGTCAAATGAATGCTATTAGCCAACAATTAAAGGAAAACCAAGCCGATCTCGCAGAATTTCGTAGAACCACCACTGACCGTCTTGATACCATAGAGCATGGTAGCAGCCACCCGATTCCGTATACCCCTTTTAGGCCACCCTCTATGTACGGGGACGATCCTTTTATGGATGAGGGACACCCTCGAGCTCCTCATCGAGTTCCCCACCATAGGCAAGAGCACCACCACGACCCTGATCTTCCCCTGATGAAGAATATCAAGGTCGATGCACCTACCTTCGACGGTACCCTCGATCCCCAGCTCTTTCTGGACTGGATCAAAGGTATGGATAATTTCTTTAGGTGGTATGACATCTCCGAGGCTAGGAAGGTCAGTTTCGCCAGTATGAAACTCATTGGTAGGGCTAGTCAGTTCTGGTCTAACTTAGAAAGCCTTAGGGAGTCTCGCAATGAGTACCCCATCACTGATTGGCTGTCAATGAAGCGTGAGCTCAAGCAGAAGTACCTTCCTCCCTCGTACTTCCCTAGGCTCTTAGATAGGTGGCATAGACTGACTCAGGGTAGTAAACCCGTCAAAGATTACATCGCTTCCTTCGATGATTTTCTTATTCGTTGTAAAGGGGAGACCTCCACTACCCCTGCGCAGATTCTTTCCATGTTTCGTACCGGGTTGCGAGAGTATCTTCGCAACGAGCTGTTCGCCCGGAATGTCACAACCTTAGAGAATGCATATAGCTTAGTGCTTGACCTTGAGGAGAGTCGATCCCAGCATTCTAGCCGTCACCACGACCCTAGACCCTCCTACAAACCGTCTGGTAATTCCACCCCGCACTCATCTACTACTCGACCTACTCCGGGTAGTAGCACCCGACCTCCCACGGGTTCCCCTGCACCCCGACCTGATTTTAGAAGTAAACCTCCCACTCCGGATACCCCTCGGTCCAGTCCCGGGACCAAGTGCTTTCGATGCCAGGGGTATGGGCATATCGCTTCTCAGTGCTCCAGTCCCTACAAAGTTTCCATTATTGAGGAGATTACTGAGGAGGATCCTGAGCCCGAGGTTGATCAGGTCCACCAAGTTGAAGATGAGGGTGATTTCTTCGAGGAGGACGATGACACCGCCGTCCTCCATTGCCTTCAGAAGTTGGATGCATCTCCCATCTGTGTGGTGAGATGTGCACTGTCATACCCTGTTACTTCCGATGACTGGCGTAGGACCTCTATCTTTCACACCTACACCAAAATCAAAGATAAAAACTGTAAAGTCATCGTAGATAGTGGCAGTTGCATCAATGCTGTCTCCTCCAGCATGGTGTCCAAATTAGGCCTTTCTGCCGTTCCTCACCCCAATCCGTATAAGGTAGCTTGGGTCAATTCAACTGCCTTGGAGGTGAAAGAACGAAGTCTCGTACCTATCTCCTTTGCCACCTATAAGGAGAATGTTTGGTGCGATGTTTTGATTATGGATGTTGGACAAATTCTGTTAGGGCGACCTTGGATTTTTGATAATGATGTCTACATCTATGGGCGTTCAAACACCTGCGTGTTTGAACATGCGGGTAAAAAGATTAAGCTTTTACCATCGTAGCCCCGGGTCAAGGAAGAGCCCAAACCCCACCCCCTTAAGTCCAAGAAAGGACTAAACTTGGTCACCGCCAAGGTTCTGGACTCCGAGGTCACTCGTGGTGCACCTCTATACGCTTTAGTGGGTCGTGAGATTCCCACCGAATCTGATGACCCCGTTCCTCAGGAAGTCCAACCTATCTTAGGGCAATTTGCTGAAGTCTTCCCGGATGATCTCCCTGATCAGTTACCCCCTCTTCGAGACATTCAGCATGCTATAGACTTAGTCCCTGGAGCCTCCCTCCCAAACCTGCCACACTATCGCATGAACCCCACGGAACATGTCGAACTTAAGAAGCAGGTAGCGAGGTTTCATTAAGGAAAGTCTTAGTCCCTGCGCGGTGCCCGCCCTTCTCACTCCTAAGAAGGACGGATCTTGGAGAATGTGTGTTGATAGCCGCGCTATCAACAAGATCACCGTCAAATATCGTTTTCCCATTCCACGATTAGACGATATGCTTGATATGATGACGGGTGCCACTCTCTTCTCCAAGATCGATCTCAAGAGTGGATACCACCAGATCCGGATCTGACCCGGTAACGAGTGGAAGACTGCTTTCAAGACCAAGGACGGTCTTTATGAGTGGATGGTCATGCCTTTCGGGTTGAGTAACTCCCCGAGCACCTTCATGAGAATTATGACCCAGGTGTTGCGTCCTTTTATGGGTAAGTTTGTTGTTGTCTACTTTGACGACATTCTTATTTATAGTCACTCTGTTGAGCAACATCTTGACCACCTAAAGCAAGTCTGTTCTGTCTTAAGGAAAGAACAATTATACGCTAATCCCAAGAAGTGTACTTTCCTCGTAGATCAAGTCATCTTTCTAGGTTTTATCGTATCGGCTCGAGGGGTTTCTGCTGACACCAAGAAGGTGAAAGCCATAGATGAGTGGCCTCTTCCTCAGAACATCCGAGAAGTCCGCAGCTTCCACGGATTGGCCACTTTCTATCGGAGATTCATACGAAACTTCAGTACAATCGTATCTCCTATCACTGATTGTCTTAAGAAGGGTGATTTCCACTGGACCCCGGCCGCCACCAGAGCTTTTGAGGACATTAAGAAAAGAATGGTGGAGGCCCCAGTGATGAGACTTCCTGACTTCTCCAAAGTCTTCGAAGTGACCTGTGACGCTTCGAGGGTCGGAATTGGAGGAGTCCTCTCTCAGGAAGGTCATCCTGTAGCATATTTCAGTGAAAAACTGAATGATATTCGGCAGCGATATTCCACTTATGACAAGGAATTCTATGCCGTGATCCAATCTCTCCGCTATTGGCGACACTACTTGCTCCCGCAAGAGTTCGTCATCTTCTCGGATCACGAAGCTCTACGTTATATCAACTCCCAGAAGAAGTTGAATGCACGCCACGGTCGTTGGGTAGAATTTCTTCAAGAGTATACTTATACCCTTAGACATAAGGCGGGAGTGGAGAATAAAGCTGTCGATGCCCTCAGTCGTCGCATGATGACTACCACTGAGTTGAGGGCTGAAGTCGTGGGTTTTGACCAAATAAAGAGGGACTATTTGGACTGCCCTGACTTCAAGGAGACCTACTCTCTCTTGTCCACAGGCAGCACACGCCTTGTGGACAATTTCCTTCTGGAGGATGGTTATCTTTTCAAAGCTCAAAAGCTTTGCATCCCGAGCACCTCCCTGAGGGATTTTCTGGTCTGGGAACTCCACGCCGGAGGCCTTGCCGGGCACTTCGGAAGGGATAAAACTATAGAATCCGTGGAGCATCGTTTCTTTTGGCCCAGCCTGAAGAGAGATGTGGGTAGGTTGGTTAGCCGGTGTCACACTTGCTAGTTAGCCAAACAGCGTAAGCAAAACACTGGTCTCTACACTCCGTTGCCTGTCCCTAGTTGTCCTTGGCAGGATGTTAGCATGGATTTCATTTTAGGCCTGCCAAAGACTCTTCGTAAAAATGATGCCATTTGTGTCGTAGTTGATAGATTTTTCAAAATGGCTCATTTTATACCCTGCTCCAAGACATCTGACGCCTCCCATATTGCCAAACTTTATTTCAATGAGGTTGTACGTCTTCATGGTCTACCCAAGACCATTGTTTCGGATAGGGATGTTAAATTCACTAGCTATTTTTGGAAGACTCTTTGGATGAAATTAGGCACTAAATTGCAATTCTCGACAGCCTTTCATCCACAAACTGATGGTCAGACCGAGGTAGTTAATAGGAGCGTAGGAAATCTGTTACGGTCCCTGGTTGGCGAGCATGTTAAGGATTGTGATTCTGTTCTATCCACTACTGAGTTTGCGTATAATAATTCTGTAAACCAAACCACTGGCCTAAGTCCTTCTGAGATTGTGTACGGATACAAACCTAGGCAACCTTTAGATCTCATTCCTATGTGTTCTAGGTATAGAATTTCTGAGTCTGCATCGTCATTTGCATCACATTTGCATGAACTTCATAAGGAAATTGCACGACAAATTGAAAAGAGCAATACTGATTATAAATTACGTGCTGATTTGAAACGAAAATTTAAAATTTTTGAGGTTGGTGATTCCGTGACGGTGCGGATTCGTCCGGAACGGTTCCCACAAGGAACAGTTAAGAAACTGCATGCCAAAAGTGCTGGTCCATTCAGAATACTTAAGAAAATCAATGATAATGCTTATGTAGTAGATCTTCCTGCGGAGTTCAACATCAATCCCTCTTTTAACATAGAAGATCTAGTGGCATATGAAGGTCCGGATTTTAATCCGCCAAACCCACTTATACAGCAGCCTGGTGTGACCCCACCCTGTGAGATCCCTAACCTACCTCCATTCCCAGATATCCCTAAATCACCCATAGCAGATAAAGTGGACATGATCTTGAGCGATGAAATCATCTCTACAAAGGAAGGTGGACGACGGAGGTACTTGATCAGGTGGAAAGGGAAACCCGAGTCAGAGGATACATGGTTGGATCGTGAGGAGCTGCAGCAGATTGACCCAGATGCATTAGAGATCTATGAGAGCACCAGAGACACTTACTCGACGGAGTCGAGCTTTCTCCCACCCCGAGAGAATGATGGGGACATCAAAGCATGGAAGGTCTATCAGAGACGTGGCCGTCGACCTACGGCCACGATTGAGTCGATATATTTCTGAGTTGTATTATGTATTTTCTTTATTGATGTCATGTTTTATTTACTTTCAGTATTTCCCATTTTACCCTTACTTAAGGGAGTTCGTTTGTAAGCTCTAAGGGCGTTGTCGTCTTTTATTTCTTGAGTCTTTGTACGAGGCTTTATATATAGCCTCATTGTTGTCTTTTGAGGGTAATGAATGAATTCTATAGAAAATTTCCTGCACTTTGTTTGAGAGTTGAGAGCTAAAGAGCTTGGAGAGAGTCCCTTGGAGAGGGAATTGGATCACCCACCAATCTTGGGAAGAGTCCGGATTCGTGGTTAGTTTCGTGGTATTATCTTACTTCCTCTTCCCTTCTCTCTTACTCGACCACCTCCCTTTCCCCACCAAACCGAGCCCCACAATCCCCTCCTCCACCCCACGGCCCCTCCTCCCACTCCCTTACCCGCCGGCCATCCAAACCGACCCCCACCCCAAGCATGCCGCCGGTCACATCCCTCCTCCCTCCCTCTTGAATTAGTTTCCTAAATTAGTTTGGGATTGTTTGGGAAAGAATTCAAAATTTCAAACTCAAATTGAGTTATAATTAAAAACTTTCCTAATTGACTCAATCTATTTTAGGAAAGTTTCCTAATTGAATTCTATTTGAAATTTTCAAATAAAGGGGATTGAATTAAAACTTTCCTAATTCCTAAATCTAATTTTAGAAACCCAAATCAATCCCCAAATCTCCTCCCTATCCCTCTCATAGCCGCCGGCCCCCCTTGCCTATTCCGCCCCCTCTCTCTCTCTCCAATTCCCCTCTCTCTCTCCCCAATCCCCCCTCTCACATTAAATCCTTCCCTTTAGAAATTAAACCTAGTTTCCTTATCCACCTCCCTTCAATTTCAAAATCTGAAAACAATTTCAGATTTTGAACTTTAAACCCTAACCCTACCCCTCCAAAATCTGAACCAATTTTCCCCCATTACCTTTCCCTTGGCCGGCCCCTCCCCCAAGCCTTTTCCCACTTGATTCTCCAAGGAAACCTTCAAACCATTGAAGGAAAACTTCAAGGGCAGCAAGGTATCACCGGCTCCAACCTCTCTTTCCCTCACCAACATGAATGGAAGTCCCCGAATGGGACTACGGGTTGGTTCTTGACGAACACGACAACGTCGACATTCTTCGTTCGCCGTTCTTCGACTTTGGGTTCGACTTCGACAACACCGTCGAAGACTATTTCGAAAGGATCCATATCACGTTGGTGGATACGATCGACGATCAGAGGAAGAAAGGACGGTGGACCATCTTCGGTCGGCTCACGACAAATTCCCCTCCGGATACTTCCCCACTCAGAGGATATTTCACTCAAATCCAACTGTTCCTCACCCATACCATAGGCCTTCTAGTGGCGACTTCCTGACGACGACTCCTCCCCGGTTAAGGTGAACTTTCTTTCCTCGTCAAGTCACTTCGTCTTTCTACTAACCTTGTAGGTGGTGATAAAGTTGCAAAAGATCTACTCCGCTTGATTCGCTTAAACGAAAGCTTAGTAAACGTAGGGTTACTTTGAGAGCTCCTAATATGTTTACTTATCTTAATGTTAACTAAGGGATTATGAATGAACATCTACTATGTTAGCTTCGATTCGATTTTCCCATCTATTTGTTTGTTCAAGCACTTCTACTGTGGTTTGGCCTAAACGCAAGCACCCCTCCTTTGTTTTACTTTATCGTTCTAATTGCTAGTAGTTAATCAAGTACTTGCTCTTAAAATAATACGTGCAAATCCTAAATTTTATTCAAAGCATCCTAGTCCTGCATCACATCGTATGCTTGGCCATATGAGTAAGAAAGTTATGCATTCATTCCTTACTAGATGAAAGCTTCCTAGTTTAAAGTTTATAAATCTAGATTTTTGTGAAGATCATTTATATGGAAAGCAACAAAGGTGGGTTTTTTAAAAACTGGTTCAAAGGTGAAATCAAAGAAGCTAGAGTTAGTGCTTACTAATGTATAGGGTCCTGCACCAATTTCTACTATAGGGTATTATTTCTATTTTGCCACTTTTATTGATGATCACAGCTGAAAGGTATGAGTTTACTTCTTAAAACACAAGTCAAATGTGTTTGATGTTTTCAAGAAGTGGAAGATCACGGTTGAAAATGAGACAGGTTTAAGCTCAAGTGTTTCAGATCAGATAATGGTGGCGAGTATCATGATAAGAAGTTTAAGGAGTATTGTGCTTTGAATAGGGATCAAGCATGAGTTCATTGTTCTAAGAACACCACCGTAAAATGGTGTTATAGAGCGTATGAATAGAACTATTATTGAGCATGTTAAGAGCTTGAGGTTGCATGTTGGTCTACTAAATAGTTCTAAGCAGAGATAGTGAATAATACTGTTTATCTGATCAATCATGGACTATCAGTTACTTTGAATGAAGGGTTACCTAAGGAAACCTTGAATGGTAAGGAGATGAGTTTATCTCACCTCAAAGTTTTTTGTTGTTCATCCTATGTTCATATTGATGCAGGATCTAGGAGTAAGTTTGATTCAAAATCTATTAAATATACATTCATTAGATATGACTCAAATGAATATGACTATAAATTCTGGGATTATCAGAATCATAAATTCATTAGGAATAGAGATGTTACATTAAATGAAAATGAAATGTACAAAGATAGAAATGAGACTCATAGAGATTCTTTCAAATATGTTGAGATAGATGATGATGATGATGATCAAGAAGACAAGACAAAGGGCAGATTCAAGATGATAAAGCCTAGAGAGTTCCTTAGACACCTGCTACTAAAGTTAGGAGATCCAATAAAATCTCAAAACTAATACAAAGGTATTCTCTTTCTTTATATTATCTATTGCTAACAGATGGTGATGAACCATAGTGCTATGATGTGGTCATTTAAGTTGATTCAAAGAAGTAGAAGCACACTATGGATGATGAGATACATTCACTTCAGTTGAATCAAACTTGGGAGTTGACAGAGCAACTAGATGACAAAAAAGCACTGCAGATTAAATGATTTACAGGCTGAAAAAAGAACTTGATAGTAGCAAGCACTACTAGGCTAGACTTTAAATTAAAGGTTTTTAGCAAAGGGAAAGGGAAAGAGTGGATTATACTGAAATTTTCTCTCAAGTGGTGAAGATGAATATAATCAGAGCTGTGCTGAGCAAAGTAGCAGTTGAAAATTTACATCTAGAATAAATGGATGTAAAGACATCATTTCTTCATGATGACCTTGAAGAAGAGTTGTACATGGTGCAACCTCAGGGATATGTGGTCATAGGTAAAGAAGATCTGGTGTGTAGGCTTAAAAGGAGTTTATGTGGCCTGAAGTAGGAAACAAGATAGTAGTACAGGAGATTTGACTGTTTTATTTAAGATAATGGTTATTAGGAGTGTCAAAAATTGACATGATACGAAAACCCGACTCGAACCCGACCCGAATCTTTCAGGTTAGGGTCAACCCGATTTAAGAACGGGTTGGGTTCGGGTCTAGATTTTTGACCTGTTTCAATTTTCGGGTTGGGTTCGGGTCAACCCAGAAACCCGTTTTAGACCTGATATTGACTCGCTTCGGCACGCGTACGTGATTCGCTGTCACAGCTCGAACGCCCGACTCGATGAGACGATGACTCGGGCCCTCTTTTAGGTTTGGCGGTTCAGCCTATTTATTACTTCATTTTGAGTTTTCGATTCGAGTCTTCGACGCTCTTAGGTCTCAGCTCTCGTCTCTCTGGCTTTGGCTTCCGCCTGCTGCCTTCCTTTCCTCCACCTCCTGAGTCCTGACTCCCGAGTCCTGCTTCTCGTCGGATCTTCTATCTTAATCCTGTAGTGTGCTGTGTGCTCTTTGTCCCTCTACGATATTATCATTTATACTATTCTGAGTTTGGCCGTTTAGATTTTAGCGATATTCTTATTCACACTTTCGGTTTAGAGATTTCTTCCTTCCAATTTAAAGAAGTTAAGATTTTGGTTTTTCAGTTTTAGGCTTTTTGTATTGAGATTTGTAGGCTTTGAGCCTTTGGTATGCCGGTTAGAGCATCATTTTTTTCCATTATTTTCGTTTGATTTTTTAGGGCTATGTATATTTTAGGGTTTTTCATTTCTGCTATTAAAGGGTTGTACAAATTCGAGAGGGTTTAGCTGGTATCACTCATCACGAATTTTTTAGGGTTTGCCGCTTTGTTAGTTGTTTCCTTTCTGTGCCTCTGTGTTTGTGGTCAGTGGTGGCCCTGATGGGGATAAATGCTAAACTTGAAAACATGAAATATAATGTGGTCTAATTGGTTCACTAGATGGAGGATTCAAACACTATTCTTGAAATTTTTATTGATGAGAATGAGCAAGTTGGCATTGCTGATAATGTAGTTGAATCATCTGATGATGCATGTAATGATGGTTCAATAATGGTTAAGAAGCGTAGAATGATGGTTTCTGCGGTTTCTATTATTTTCTTATGCAGAAGCAGCAAAACTGCTGCTGCAGTTACAACAGTTCATTATATATTTATATCTGTAGTCTGCTTAGATGTTTTTATCAGTTATCACACCTGCTTAACAATGAGTCAATGAGTATTATCAAACAAGTCTGTTGTTGGGAACATCAGAACATGACTACATGTGTCATCATCTATTTTTAAATATCGGTTTTTGCTGCTGTTGTATTTTTTTTTGGCAAGTACTGAATTTTATTTGCAAATGCTGAGTTCTCTGTGTCTGTTTTGTGTCTGATTTTTGTGTCTATTTTTTGCTGTTGTTGGGAACATGAGTTGTCTTTTGGCTGATGTTTTCAGTTTTCCCAAAGCCTGTTATGGCTGTTGTAATGTTGTTGGCCTGTCTCTGTGGGCTGTTGCTGAATTTGAACTTTTAAGTTTTAATGCTTCATAGTTCATCTGTTTGATGAATTAAGATAAAGACTAAAGCTATGAAAGCTCATGCAATGATGGAAAACCTTCTAAATTGAAAGTGAGAGTCGTCGGGTGTAAATACTAATATATTATTTCAACCAGGTGGCATTTGTGTTAGCTTAGATCAAGAGTAGATATTGTATTAAGCTTAATGCAAAGTGCAAACTGCCGACTTGGATGGTAATAGATAATTAGAAATATCAAATATTCAATATTTACTCACTTTTTATTAATTGCTGAATGAGTTGGAGGGTTTACCTGAGCTATTCATTAAAGCTTTGTAGTTGTACTGTCTCGTGAATCATGATTTATAATTATATATGGTTAACACTTTTAAAGTGTTTAACAATCTTCCTTTTGCAGTTAATTCAACTTGAATATGAGTTTGAGCTTGTAAGTTGTAATTTGAATTTATAATTTGAGCTTGCAAGTTGTAAGTTGTAATTTAACTATTTGAGTTTTTAATTTTAGATTGTTTAGTTTGTAATTTAAGCTTCTAAGTTGCAATTTGAGCTTGTAAGTTATGTAATTTGAGTTTAATTGTAATGTATTATGTTATGTATTATATAAAAATGTAAAAATAGTAAAGTTTTTAATAAAATTTACCTCTTGCCACTTGCTGATTGATGTTGCTACAGTATTAATTTAATTAATGTATTATA
This sequence comes from Dendrobium chrysotoxum, assembly GCA_019925795.1. Taxonomy (NCBI): domain Eukaryota; kingdom Viridiplantae; phylum Streptophyta; class Magnoliopsida; order Asparagales; family Orchidaceae; genus Dendrobium; species Dendrobium chrysotoxum. The sequence continues at coordinate 55,653,809 of CM034309.1, forward strand.
CTCCGGGTCAGGTCGGGTTGACCCAAACCAGGTTGGGTTCGGGTTGGCAAAAGTGACCCAAATCCAAAACCAGGTCGGGTCAAAAATTGGTTGGTCAAAGTCGGGTTGGATCCGAACTTGACCCGTTGACACAATTGGACATCCCTAATAGGTATACGAAGTGCCAGGCATATCACTATTTCTTTAAATATTTTGATATTGTTATACCATTATGCTTGTGTATGTAGATGACATGATGATTGCAGGGTTAGATATGAATAAGATAAGATATTTGAAGGAGTAATTATCAAAAGAGTTTAAAATGAAAGATTTGTTTCCGGCAAAGAAAATTTTGGGTATGTGAATTAACAGGGATAGAAGTGCATGTATACTGAAGTTTTCTCAAGCTGAGTATGTTGAAAAGGTGCTGCAAAGATTTAACATGCGTGAGGTAAAGCCAGTTTGCACTCCCTTGGGTAGTCATTTTCAGTTATATAAGAAAACAACGCCTAGTCTGGAGTAGAGCAAGAACAGATCGAGAGAACTTCATATGCATCAGTAGTTAGAAGTTTGATGTATGCTATGATTTGTACAAGAACAGATATAACATATACAGTGGGAGTAGTCAGCATATCTATAAGAAACGCAAGCATACTTCATTGGGAGACAGTTAAGTGGATTCTCAGGTACTTGAGAGGATCAGTTGATGAAGCTCTTTATTTTGGAGATATAAGGATTGATCTACAGGGGATGAAGATTCTGATCTTGTTGGAAATCTTGATGGTAGGAGAAGCATAATTGGTTATATCTTCACTTTGGGAAAGACGGTAGTGAGTTGGATTTTCAAGCTACAGAATATTGTTGCGCTCTCAACCATAGACGCTGAGTATATTACTATCACTAAATCTTGCAAGGAGATGATATGGTTGCAAAGTTTCTTGGTAGAACTTGGCAAAGAGCAAAAGAATGAAAAGTTGCATAGTAATAGTATAAGTGATATTCATTTAACAAAAAATGTTGCATTCCATATCTGGACGAAGCACATCCAACTTCAATATTATTTCATCAGATTGCTTTTGAAAGATGATCAGTTATCTTTGTAGAAGATACACACAACCTAAAATCTATGTGTAGCTTTAGTTGGTCTTCATTAAGGATGAGAGCAGGGGTGAGCCACACTACATGTATTATGATTGGTGCTATAGAGAGAGATAAAAATTAATCGCAATCAATTTCAAAGTGAGAGATTGTTAGTTTGTGTGTGGAATTTGATTGTGTCGATCAATCGATTTGTACTGCCGCCTCAGACCTCATCTGTCAAACTCGCTGGACAGTTGCAGGGGTCCTCTACTTTTGCTTGGTTTGGGGTGCAATGTTGTTGCACTATGTACCCGATTGCTGCGTCGCTGTTAGGGAGCGCTATTACACTCTAGACGCTGGTGTTGTGGCACTGTCAAACATATTAGATATAGAGAATGGAGCGTCGTGGTCCTCCAAACTTGGCGCCGCAGTGCTGCGAGGCAGGCTGACTATTTTCTTACTTGTTTTTCATGAGGGATGTATCCCTTGGTGGTTTTATTGTATCTCTTTATTAGTTCTATTGTGAGAACGGTGCAAGGGTGAAGAGTGACAAGGAGAGAGCGAGATAGAAGAAAGATTTGTACTATTTTTTTTCAAATTTTCATAGTGAATTTCTTAATATGGTGTGGCTCCATACTTTCTTCCCTATTTCAGACTTTTCCACTTTACATCTTGGTGCTATTTATCTTCACTATAATTTTTTATTTCTTGTTTGTGTTCACTGCATGGTTTACCTCCCTAACAATGAGCCTTACCAAACTTATTAACAAACAATACTATCAAGCACCTTGTTAGTTAATTGACAAAATTTTAACAAACCCATTAATGAGTAGCCTATTGAATTCTAACTGAATAAACAACTAAAAAATAAGCATTTAAACAAGATAAGTAGCTTATATTCATTAGCAAAAACAATCTAATATTAAAAAAAAAAAACAAGACTCCTACATATCACATTTTGAATACATTTGTAATTGAGTATGAAATGGGCATATTTTTTGAGCCTTAATCAAACTTTTTAACAAACATTCATGAACTTTCAATGATATTATTTATGATCATAAATGAATCAATATGAAGCTATTTAAAATTGTTTATTTATTAATTGAGTTCTTATGTAAATGTTTAAGCTTATTTGATTAGTTTATCAAATGATTATGAGCAAGCTTTAACCAAGTTGAGCCACAAGTAGCCTTTCAAGCGTTTTGTTTCATTTCAGCCTGAGTGAAAATGAACACATATTTTAATGTAACCAAGAGTTTTAAAGGGTAGACCTGGAATAATGGAACCATGATATCTTAATCAAGTTAATCACACCTACCTCGATAACTTTTGCACAGCTTGCAAACAACCAAGGCTTCCTTAAATTTTTTAGCCTAGGGAAATCATTAATTGAATGTGCTTTCCCATCAGGAGGGATAAATAACTGCGTGAACCATAAGTAATTCAAAATCAGGAGAAATATAGCTAGATATAAGCTTAAGAAAAACTTCCAAGTTCTCAAGCATAATGAAGCTCGAGGGGGTGCTTTTCCTGATTGGTCACTTTATAGTGCCTTAGTTTGTTAGTGGTGAATCCATTATCCTTATTCTTAAATCCATTTTCTAGACCCTTGCTTAGTATATTTCCTTGTAAAAAAATATTTTTTTCTACAACACCCTTTTACCTTTTGGTAGCTTTCACTGAACCGTTTTTATCTCACATTGAGCATTCAAGTTCACCGACATTTATTAGTAATAAGTAATGTAGGGAAAATGATCATCGATGCATAGTTCTAAGCATCAATTGTGATCTCTCAACTCAATTGAGTATCCATGCATTCTTCTAAGCATCAATTGAGATTTCTCAACTCAACGATAGGTGTGCTCGACTCTACATGTATTTTGATATTCTCAGTCAATTGACTATTCACTTGCATTTCAATTTTTAAAATCTCATCAATTTTAACCTGCTCACTTGTAGAGGCATGTTCTTTTACAATTCGATTTCATGATGATCTTTTAATTTGTATTATATTTAAATTGATAGCTAAAATTATCAACTTCATTTTTAATGAAGTAACACTCATTTGATTCCACATGCACATACATGAGATATCTTAAAACCCTGAAAAGAGAAAGATTCACATCCTTTCTAGCTCACACCTCTTCAAGTAGCTTATAGTCCTTCAATAATCAGATAAATCACAATACTCACAATATCCTCTACAAAATCTCAGGCAATACAGTAACTTTCTACACTTAACTCAGTCAGAATTCGGCTGATTATCAAAAAAAAAAAAAACTTTATGCACTTAACTCTTTTTTTTAAAGTTTTGTTCATGTGCTCAGCAATCTCATCTTGCTGCTGTATTCCCGGACATGTTCTCTCCATACATATTTTGTCAACTATTCAAGATTATCTTAACTAGTTATTGTAGATTTCACCTTTACTATTTGATCTCATTCACCTGATCTTTGCACTTGACTCATTCTCCACTAAATCTTATCAGCTATTGAAATAAGAAAACACATCAAACTTTTCTTTTTTCAAAAATAAACCTGTACATTTTTAGTGGAACCCCATTGACGGCGAAATAATATAATGAGCCACCAAGGATGTCACTATGGTGGTCGCCAAATCTCGGTGTGCATAAGCTCAAACTTTTGAGTCTTGCATTCCATTTCAGCCATTGCAGAATTGACCTTTTCTTTGCTTTCTGGAATCACAATCTTCATAGAAACCTATTTTGAAATATTTCAAATTTGAAAACTCATCATTAAGAATTAATAAATTTTTAATGAGAATCAAACTGAGATATTTTAAGAGAGCAGGATCATACAAAGGCTCAATGCTTTGAACTTTTGGACATTCAGTGATGGGGACATCCGATTATGGAAAATATACCAGAGATGTGGCCGACGATCTACGGCCACGATCGCACCGATCTATTTTTGATTCATCATATGTATTTGTTTTTATTTATTTATGCATTTTTCGCTTTTACCCTTACTTAAGGGTCTAGTCATATGTAAGCCCTAGGGGCAAAGTTGTCTTTTATTTTTTTCTCTTTGTATTGGCTATTTATAAGCCTTTTGTTGTTATTTTGAGGTTAATGAATGATGATACAAAAAAATTTCTGCAACCTTGTGTTTTGTGAGTGCTTGAGAGTTTTGGAGAGGAATCCCTAAGAGAAGGAAACGGATCACCCACCAACCTTGGAAGCGTCTGGGTTCGTGGCTATTTCTCCCCTACCTTTTCTTCTCTCTCTCCTCTCCCTTCTTAGCCGTTGGCCTAGGGATTCCAAACCCCCAAACCACCGGCCAAACAACCCCACTCCCTCCATTAAGCCGTCGGCCCCCCTTCCCCATGACCCCTCCTTCCCCACCTCCAAACCACCAAAGCCCATAAACCCTAACCCTAATTCCTCCATAGCTGTCGGCCACTCTCTCGTCCATTGGCTCTACAAATTTCTTCTTGCATTCATACCCTTCCTATTCTAAACCTTCTTAATTGGGTAATGATTTTGAATTCAAAATTCAAATCAATTTGAATTTGAATTTATTTCCTAATTAAGGATTCCTATTTTAGGAAAGTTTTCAAATTCAGCCATATTTGAATTTTAAATTAGATTGGAATTAATTAAATCCTTCCTAATTTTGAATTCCAAAACAGGCAACCCTTGATTTCATCTCCACAATCCCCTCCCTTCTCTTGAAGCCGCCGGGAGTTGCTAGCAGGGAGCTGGACCGGCCGGTCCAGCTAAGTTCGGAACAAGAGGGGGCGGACCAGATAAGGGCAACCAAACAACTGGATTCGTCTCCCCTTGTGGGGCCTAACAAGCCTTTAATTCATTATATTAGGAGAGGAATTAAGGGGGGAATTAATTAGGGAAATAATTCCTAATTGAATTCAAATTTTAGAGGAATTTTTGTTAAGGAAAGAAATCTATTTTGGGGGGAAATAGGTGAGCCTATTTATAGTTGATTCTAGTATTTGTTTTGATTATAATGTAATTTGATTTTCTACTTCCTAGCGGCATCTAGGTTAAGTGGGAGAGACGATCTACCTCTCTAATTATTGATCATTGTATCTTATTTTGGTATTAAAGAATTAATACAAAAACCATCCGTCGTTTCTCAGTTTCTGCTGTTTTCACTGCCTTCTCCCACTGATTTCACCTTCCAGGTGTATCAGACTAACAATGACTTAAAATTAAAAATTAATAAAAGATCAAATCAATCTTAAGCTCAAACAGATGTCAGTTTAAAATTAATGGGGCCTCACTTTGCTCCTATTGAGATTGATAGACGTAACCTATTTGTTTGGATTATATTCAGATCGATTCAAACTACTTAGTTAATGTTGAATTGTGGTTGGATCGGCTTATGATCTTAATCTTCACACTCTTATTGACGAAGGCAATGAAGGAGGCGGCCAATCTTCTCGTGTTGGAAACCTTAGGGGATTTTTTTATGATAATGGCCAACAGTGAGGCTTTATGGAGTGCATAAATTGTGTTCCCTATATCCCATTCTTATCATAAGAGATATGGTTGGTATCTTGTGGTGAAGGCGGTTGAAGCATAAGGCGTCATGGGTGGATCTACAGTGGGAGCATTGGGGGCCTGAGCCCCCATTGCCCCAGCCTATTTTGTTAAGTTACCAATGAATCATGATCTGACAAATACATCTTAAAATGTGGTTTCAAAAAATTCTAGCATCCCCCATCACAATTTCCTTTGTTTGACACATGATTTCTTTGTTCATCATTGGCCATCATGCCCCATCAAGATTTTCTTTGTTCACCCTAGTCCCAATCTCAGTTTCTTTTGTTTCATCGCCAATTGAGGCCATCAATGTAGAGGCATTATGTACTTGCAGTTGCTACTTGACATTTGCATTCTATGTTCTGCCTCTTTCTGCTCGCAGTTGACAAAGTCTCGCAGAGTTGCTCAAATTCTTTCTTCTCCTATCAATCTCTTGCTCTCTTATTTCCCTAATTTTATTCTTATATTCTTTTTCTAATTTTTATTATCACAAGGATTGAGAACAAATATTTTAGAGTATCATCCAAATGATCGATATGCAATTCGAAGAGTTTACTTATAATAATGGCCTAATGGGACTATATCAACCTCGTGATCATGAGTTCCCTCAAACACAAATTAAGAATAAATTGTGTTGATTAAAATCCAATATTGTTTGATGATTGTAAAAGCTGGTTGGGGTATAATATTATAGAAGATGCAGCTTGTTATTTGTTTTGTTATCTTTATAAACATGATGTAGGAGAACAAGCAAATGAAAATAATATTTATGCTAAAAGATTTAGAAGGTGGTGTCTTTCAGGAGTGGGCTCTCTGATGATGTTAGTGCTTGCTTATTGTTTTATGCTTTAGATGCCTTACTAAGTGGCTTTACATGACAGTCGAGTTTGTTTTGGATAAGTGCCTTCTATATATTTAGAACTACCGTTTAGCTAAATAAGTAGAGGTTTCAGTAGTGACAACTATGACTCGTTGGCAATAAACTTCACTAAATTTATAAACTGAGAGAGGGTTTCACCTAAATAAGTGGCAGGGAAGGGAAATAAAAAATTTTCAGGATGCCTAAAGATACCCAGTACAGAGCATTGATGTGGATGGGCACAGAATCAGAATATGAAGATAGGACTGGGGAATTAGGTTCCCACCCTATCATCTTTAGCACCCTGATTGCTACAGAATTAGAATATCTGAAGTTCTCTGTTTGTCACAGCATCGAAAAAGCTTTGTTTGTTCCATTTCTGCTGTTTTTTTTTGTAATCTTGATGCCTTTTCCAGCAGTGGTATAAAGTATAAACACCCTTTTTTTTTTTGAATCTTGATGCTGTTGATAGACCAACAATGGTGCCCATCTTCAACCAATGATGATGCTGGTACTTGATCAACGTCAATGTTTTCCATCACCATCACCTGAAATCAGTTGGGTATTGATGTTTAACACTAGTCTTCTTAATTGTTGGATCTCTCATTCTTTGAAGGGAATGAGTTATGATTATTGGATATCTTATCCTATAAAGTGAATGAGTTACAATCTCATGTTGCTTGACCTCTAACATTCCTCGTAATTCATCGTCGGATGCATTACAAGAAATGAAGCTCGAGGTTAACTAATATCTAGCAAATTAATACATAAATTCTTATAAAGGGAACAACTAAGTAAACCACCCGACATTTGATGTTCTCAATCGATTGTAATCTGACACTTGATAATGCTCAGCATATGTCAACCACTAATATTGGATTCTTTTTCATCGTCGCCAATATCATCTCCTATGAAAAGAACAATTGAGCAAATCACTAGTTGTCGTTTGGCATTTGACATTCTCAATTGACCGTTGTTTGACGTTTGCCAACATTTATTTTATGTTAGCCGCCTAACCCCAAACCTACTTTTTATAGCACCAATCTCCTATCATATACGGTGCATGGTTGAATAAACCAAGTGAAATTTAATATTCAACATTCTTGATTAATTATTATTTGATGGCTTCCAATAATTAATGTCTATTGGCCATGAATGTCTAACAACCACCTTCCTATTGTTGGTCTCGCCTCTTATAAGAGGAACGACCACTTTTGTGGTCATCAGTCTCCCCTCCCTATAATAAGAGTGATCGCCTTCTAGTCATTGATCCCCCCCTCTTATACGAACAGCTAAATAGACAACTAATAGCCGTTCAACCCTTAACATTCCTAATGAAATATTATATGATACTTGCTAATGTTCAACATCTAGTATCTACCAATCACTAATATTCGACGCTTACCTTAATAGTTACCGGCCTCCCTTCATATATAGAGAATGATCAAATATCACTTGATGCCTAACATTCGTAGTTGATCCCCAAATGATGCGTGCCAGTGTCCAAAATCTATTAACTAAGAACATTTAGCATCTAATTTTCTAGACTCAATCGCCCCTCTTATAAGAATAATGACATGACATATCATTGTTTGTCTTTTGATGCTCAATGTTCTCACTCAACTGCCAATATTCCATGTCTACTAGTTACTAATGTCCAATATACATTTTTCTAGACATTGGTCTCTCCACTTATATCAAGAATGACTTAATTGATCACTAATCATCACTTGATGCTTACCATTCCCAATTAACTACAATTAGAAACATCCAACATACCACTTCCTAACCATAGAATCTTACCTTCTATAAAGAGAGCGATCTAGAAAATTCCTCAAACATCATTTAATGCTATACTATCATCATAAAAATTATCTGTTAAAATTAATATTTATTATTAATGTCTTATTCAATTAGGGAGTTTTTTTTGGCAAATTATTAGGGCTACCCCCACTTTTATTAAAATGAAAAAGGAATTACAAGGGAAGCCTCAAGAGAGACGACAATAAAAATAAAAAACGCTAACATAAAAGAGCACCTATGTGACTAAAGGTTGCAATAATAACCTCAAAAAGATCTAATCAAAATAAAAACAAAAAATAATTGAACCAAGGCCTGCAGGACTAAGGAATTAGGCAACCCCTTTCTGCAAAAAAGACCAACATTGCATAATCCCCCCTAGTTGCCAAGACAAAAGGATCATCCATTGGAGGAAGCAACAAAATTGGCCATAGATACTGATTGAAACAACAATCCATAAAAAATACCTGAGAATAATCAATCTTGCTAGATTGATCATTCAAACTTGCATCAACTACGAAATTATCTAGAAGAGAAGCAACGATCAACCTGGGAGCAAAAAGAGCACCACCAACATATTCCAAATTGTCCCGCAACACAACATTCTAAGAATAACCAAAACCCATACAACATCGATCGAAGAATACAAGCAAACCTCCAAGGTTGTCATACCATGAGGTGAAGGAAGGAGTCCACATTGTCGTACGAACATGCTAAGAATCAAGAGAAACACCCAGTGGCAAGGTAGAGGAGGAAATAGAGCCAAACCGAAGCATCCAAAAATAATCCAATACCAGTAAAAATAAACCCAAGAATTGGGAGATCACTGCCACATGATCTTCCCCAGCCAAAAATGACAGATAAGACCCCATGTAACAAAAAGCATCACAGAGGAAAGGAGGCACCAATAGAGATAATCTCCAAAAAATAATATAAGAAAAGACATAGAGCTAGAAAAAGGATAGAATAATAAGCTTAAGCATCTTTCAAAAATTTTCCAACTTCTAATCTTAGCTCTAATAGCATTCCTTAACAAAATTAAAACTGTATTGATATAAAGAGTGAGAGCCCCCATACCTTCTGCAATTCCTTTCTTTCCAAATATAGTAGATGGAAGCACAAATAGCCAAATAGTAATAATTTTTGGAAATATCAGCTAACTTGTGGTCCCCAAAAATACAAAAACTTGACAAATATTAGGCCTAAAAAGAAAAATGGCAGCTCTAGGAAAAATAGAATTTAAAAATGCTAAAAGAGAAATCGCATTCATAAAATAAATGGGAGACAAATTCATCATTGTAGTTACATAAAGGACAAATAGGACTAGCAAGAATGCCTCTAAGCCTAAGTTGATTAGCAGTTTTAAGCCCACCAACCAAAAGCAAGCCAAGAAAAAGAAGATAACCTCAAACAAAACCTTTTATGCCAAACATATTTATACCAGTCAATCTCATCATAAGATTTATAAAAATCATTAATAAAGTTTCTAAAATTAGGATTTTTCATATTGTTCCAAAGAGGGAGATCCCTCCCATCATAATTAAGAGAGATGGAAGAGATAGAGTTATGCAAGGAGGGGGACCAAACATTAGGAATAGCCTAGACTCTATTAGAGCTAATATCAGCCACAGGAGCATCAGTAGGTTAGTCAGTATTATAACTAGGGCATAAACTAGCCAGAGAGTTGCCATTACACCAAGGATCCCACCAAAGAGTAATGTCATTGCCATCCCCAATCTTATAAGAAATATTAGGTTTAATAGAAATAGCAACCTTAACCAAGTGTTTCCACCAAGCATAAGATTTACTAGAAATAGGCTTCCAAAAAGATATATAAGAGTTTTTAAACCAACAACTAAGGAGGGAGTTAGAAGGCATCTCCAAATCAAAGAAGATGAAAAGGCATGCATTAAAGTAGCAATCGAGGGAATCCCTAGACCTCCATAATTCTTTGGAAGATAAGTGTTCCTCCAAGAGATAAGATGTAGCTTTTTATCTTGTATGTCACCATCGAAAATAAATCTTGCACATCATCTATCAATGAATTTACAACAAGATTTATATATAATAGAACCTCTAATCCAATAGGCTAGAGAGTTCCAAATATTAAATTTAATGAGTTGAATTCTCCCAGCAAAGGACAAAAGCTTTGCCTTCCAGCACTCCAACTTCTTAGAGATCTTCTACGATAAATGGGAGAAATCAGCCTTTCTAAGCTTCCTCGAAGCTATGGGAATCCTAAGATAACTAATAAAGCTATTACCCAAGGAAATATTAAGAATATTAACAATATTAATATAATTAGGAGTGTCTTTGGAGAAAAAAATGGAACTCTTATCAAAATTCATCCTAAGACCAAAGGTGTTCTTAAACTCAAGCAAAATATTATTTAAATTGAGAGCATTAGCCATAGAAGCATTTCAAAAGATAAGGAGATCATCAACATAAATTAAATGAGAGATGAAAGATCCAGCATGACTAAAACCTTGAATGCTGTGGAGCCCATTAATACTATCAAGTAGATTAGAAAAAGCATCGATGATAATACAAAAAAGCTAAGGGGATAAGGGACATCCCTGCCTCAAACCAGAAGAGGAATTGAAGAAGCCATGTAGACCACCATTATAACAAATGGAGAATGGAACATCTTGAATGCAAGCATTAATCCAAGAGACAAAAATCTGAGGAAACCCTTCTTGAATCATTCTATGAAGTAGAAAACTTCTAGAGACAGTGTCGAAAGCTTTAAAAATATCAATTTTAGCATAGAGGAATTTAGATTTACCAAGAGAATTTAAATTAGAGAGAATATCAAAGGCAAGAATAATGTTATCAAAAGCAATCCTATCATTAATAAACCCAGACTGACTAGCATAAATGATATAAGACATAACATGTTTAAGCCTTAAAGCCAAAATCTTAGCAATAATTTTGTAGAAAGTATTACATAAAGAATGGGTCTATAGTCTTTGATTATTATTTTTTAAATAAAAAGAGACTTTATCCCAACAAAAGAAGGGAGAAACAAACAAGTCTAGTCACATACTAAACAACACAACACAAGAAGGCCAAAACAACCAAGAACAGATAATCGACATCAACGAGAACATAAATAACCAACCAGGCTTAGTTATAGGCAGATCAACTGCAACCACCCAAAACGTATGCAAGGACCATCCAAAGGAGGAATGAACACCAAGCCACACAGCTGAAGCCCACACTAGCCGCCAGTGGTTGCCAACAAGCCAAACTGTCATGAATGATAGCAGAAACCTGCCACATCATTGCCCGGGTCAAAAAAAACACCCCCAACAGCACAATGCACACCAGTAAAATCCAAACAAAAAACCAAAAAACCAAAAGGGGAAATCAAAGCCCACACCATCCTCGAGAAGCATGGCCTAACCAGAAAAGCAAGCATTCTATTTGGATTTCCTTCTCCGACGCTTACCACCACTACTGGAAATAGTTTTTTCAACAGCATGACCCACCTGCCAACTGTATAATTCATGAGGCTCATCAAGCGTATCAATCAAAATATCCCCAACCCCGTCCCCACTACAAGAGGAATTATCTAACCAATCAGAATGATCAATAGGAGAATCCAACAATTTGTTAGCCACATGCGCTTTTAATGCGTCATTAGAAATTAAAGAGACCGGCACATCCACGAATTGAACAGGCACAGACGCATTCAATGCCGAATCCAACACAGTTAAAGGAGGAGTTTCAGATGGACTACCCAACTTAGAAGATTCAACAGACAACACCTTATTAACATCCCATTGGCCCACGAACACCTCCAACGGCTTAGCACAAGAAACAACACCATTATCAACAACAGTACGTGATACAACCAACAGACAATCTGCAAGACCAGGAACCCCCACCAGAACATTTGCAGGAGGGTTCAAAGCATCCTCAGCTGCCGCATAATTCGCAGCAGAAACATAGACAACATCCACACCCGGCACAACCAAGGGTTCCAACACAGAAGCAGGCCGATGAACATGAGCATCGGCAACAAGTAACTTAGAAATTATTTCGTCCACCTTATTCACAATAACAGATGCTTTAGCCAAATGGGGATGAAGGATATGGCATTCAGATTTCGAGTGCCCCAAAGACTTATAATGAAAACAATAAGCAGGAAATGCCTCCATAACCACCGATTGAATGTAGCCCAAATTCTCTGGACCAACCCACACCTTATCGGGAAAATTTTTAGTAGCATCCAATTCAACTAAGACACAAGCAACCGATGGCCTAGAGCCAGATGATGTTGCATGATCAGTTTTAAAGGGACGGCCAAACATGGAACCCAGCCCATGAAGAATCCTCGGAGAAAATAGATGGGGTCTCAAGTTGGGAAATGAGACCCAAATAGGAAGAATGGGAGATTCAATCTCAACATCAAATGAAGGAGACCACTTAAAAAGCTTCATGAAGCAGTTGTTCACAAAATAGGAACAGTGAGAAAACACACGACAGTAGTCCAAATCATTCACCAGTTTGATCAACACATGCTTAGGGTTCAGAATAGTGACCGAAAATTCACCATTAAGCTTGAGGCTGAAAAAAAATTTGTGAATAGCCTCAAGAGAAGGTCTACGAGAAGGAAATTTGCCGACCAAAGCGAACTCAAAAGGCATCGCTAGCGCCAAAATTTCTTCTTCTGAAATCCATCACGAGGGCATCCCGCGATGAGACGAGATTTTGAGGTCTGGGAAAGCATCACGAAAAGACTTAGAAGAGGATTTACCAGCCTAAAAATTGGGATTGACCAACCGTTTGCCCTCCATCGACAGCAGACGACGACAACAGAACAAAACGACCCAAGAAAACTAGACAACACTACAAAGATAGGCAAAAAACTTCCCTGTGGAGGAAGGAGCCGTCGGAGGCCACGGATAGGGCGGAGAAGAACGAAGCTCTGCAACAGAAGGAAACCCTAGTAGAGCATATAGCGGGAGTTGAATTAAAGTTGGGTCTATAGTCTTTGATATTGGAGGCATGGGGCCCTTTAGGGATAAGGACAATGGCGGTGGCCTTAACTTTTTAAGGAAGGAAAGAAGCGTGAAAGAAATATTTAATGGCCTTGCAAACCCTATTACTAATCAAAGCTTAAGATTTTTTATAAATTTCATCAAAGGTGGAGCCATCAAGGCTAGGGGTAGAGGAGTTAGGACTAGAAAAAAACAACATTTTTGATCTCTTTATTAGAGATAGGAGCTATTAAACTGGGGATGAGGTGAGAGGGGATAGAGGAACCAATAGGGATAATGGCTTGATTAACATAAACATGAGGAGTAGAATTAAACAAGTTAGCAAAGTGCTTGATCAAAGCATGACTAATATCACTAGAAGAAGAGAAGGTCCCATCCTCATTAGAAATAGTCTTAATGACATTTTGATTTTGCCTTACTCTAATTTGGCTGAAAAGAAATTTAAGGTCATCCTCCCCATGAAGTAACCACCTGACTTTGGCCCTTTGAATGACCCAAGAGGCTAAGGAATCCTGATGGAAGGAAAGACTATCATTAATAAAATTTAATTGAGAATTGAGAGAGTGGGATAGGGGGTTACTATTAAGAAGATCCAAACATTGCTTTTGTTGATTTTGTAAATCGAAGATTTTGGAGGAAAGAAGAGCAGAAGAAGCACAATTTTTGTTTAACAATCTATATTGCTTAACCTCTTGCATTTGGGAAGAGAGATAAGTAGTGCAAAAGAAATCTGTAAGATTTGATTAAGAACTTCAATTATGTATTGTTTTTCCTGTTCTTGCAGTAATTTTTTTTTTGGGCTGAAAACATGGTGATGATTTTGATAAAGGCATTTTATTTACGTTTGGAAGTATTTTGTGACTAAATCGCTATAAAATCTGATAGATTTTTCTTATTTTGTTGAACAAATTTATCTACATTTATCATGCTCTAATTTCTGTTAAACGAGTTTAAAAAATTTTGAGTATTTATGCAGAATTAAGATATGTTAGAAAATAGAAACGAACTATATAAAAGTTTCTTTAAAATATAAATGTTCTGATAACATTTTACACAAATTTGAAAGTGATTAATTATTGGTGCAATAATCAACTATAATAATAATAATAGAAGGTGAGCCTAGGTTCTTATTGTAGATCAACTCTTTGCTAAATCTTTTTAATAATGTGGTCTTTTACACTCATATATATTTAGATTTATCAACTTTTTAATTTTCTTTATTGTGACTGCATTGTGTCAGTCATTTTCCTTGAAGCTTAGTTGGTTCTGCTCTTGTTTGTTGCATTAACATAAGTTAGTTTTAAAAATAAAAACATTTATTTCTATTCATTTCCTACCATTAATGGCAAAACATTTATTTCTATTCATTTCCTACCATTAATAGCTTGAGAAGATGTGCTAATAGCTTCCAACTCTTGAAGAAGCTTTTAAATCAAATATAAAGCTGAAAAAAAAAAAACTTTTTTTAAACAACTTTATGATATATATATATATATAAATAATTTTTTTAATATTTAATTATTCTTAAACTTAATTTGCCCCCCTCTTTCAAAATTGAAGCTGGTTCCGCCCCTGAAAAGGCTTTCAACTTTGTAAAAAGACCAAGGAAAATGTTCAAGCCATAAATCATTTACCAACACCCTATCTAATTTAATATGAATGAAATTATCTAGCCTTTGGTTAAACCAAGTGTAGAATAACCTAGAGGAAGCCAAGTTATGGAGACCATTAACAAATAACATATTATTAAAAGTCCATAATTACTAACAACCACAGGAACATCAACAGCTTGATCATAAGAAAATCTGCAACAAGTAAAGTCACCTAAAATTGCCCAAGGTTTAGAAATTTCAGCACCAATACAAATAAGTTTTTTGCCAAAGGAGATCTCTTTCATAAGGGGAATTAGCAGCATAAATAAAAGTTAAATAGCAGAAAAAATAATCTTTAAACCAAATTTCACCATGTATAAACTGATTATCCATATAAATAGGGATAAAATTAACATAGCATGTATTCCACTTAATTTAGATACAACCTAGGGAACAGAAATTAAAATTATTGCAACTATTCTTTGAAACGAATACTCTATGAGAAGCGGAAAACCAAGCATCACCAATAGCACTATTGGAAACCTTAACTTCCAATATGCAAAGTAAATCCAAATTATGAGAATTAACAAACTTTTTGCACATCAGGACTTTCTCAGTGCTATTAAAATTATGAACATTCCAAACAACAAAGTTAGATTTGATCATTAAGTTTTTTGTTTATGTTGGGAGCCTTTTATTAGACCGTTTAGTTCGAGTAGTAATGATTCCTTGAACAATAGCATCAGGAACTGAGGAAGCCACAACCACGGAGGAATCATCATCTTTAAGAACATCAAATTTATTAGGTGAATTTAACCAGTTAGAATGTCCTATTACTGTAGAAGCAATAATGGAAGGGGGAAGATCACTAGTAGGAAAGTTTAAATTTGGAATAATTGTAGGTGTGTCGGTAGAGGAAGAAGCACATTCTTCAGCATTAGAAGAGTTAACCTTATCAAATTTAGACACATCCTATTGATTAAGAGATTATTACATGAGGAATCTGGACCGAAGCTGCGTCTGATTTTTATGAACGTGCGCAATAAAAGCACAGTAGTGAACAGTAACTACACTTTTGCTATAAAAATCGAACGATTCTCCGGTCCAGACTCCACCCGTAATAGTCTCTCGTTGATTAGAGCTAGAGGAAAGGATAGGAACAGGGGAGGAAGCCTTAGCGGGGGGTTATAATTTAATTCTCCACCAGCATTTTCATCAACAGAAATATTAGTGTGCTTAGAGGAAGCTTCACCATTAGAAATAGGAAGAGCAGCTTCATCTAAAGGATTGACATCAGCTTTAGTAATTGGACATTTTAACTGTTTACATAATTGAAATAATGGAGCACAAAGATTCATCAATGCCTAAGAGAATTTCTGCAGGAAGTCTTACATAATCACTTGATTCCACAAAGCGACAAACATATATGCCCACACAACAATTCACCAACCTCCTAAACAGTATTGAACCAAATCAATTAATTTCTACAGACAACCCACAAATCGACCCAAATTCACAACCATAAAAAACAGCCGACAACAAAGCCGGCCACCGGAACCCTGCTACCGCCGCCGGCGGCCGCTTAGTAAGGCGGCAGACCGCCGTCTTTGGACTTGGCATAAGAGATGTAGTAGAACTCCGTCAGAATGCCGGTGAAGAAGACGAATGCAGCGCCGGCGCCGAAAACCCCCTTCCTAAGCGTCTGGCACGACGGCGGATCCTCGCCAAAGAAGCCACGGTATCTCGTGTGATACGCGTTCTGCACGGATCCCGCCAGAAGACAAGACTCCGCGATCAAAAACGTCACCCTGCAACCACCAAGGAATCAGATCTGCAGATCCGGAACAAACTCCACATATCACGATCTCAAAGAAAGAGAAAAGGGAAAGGAGAGATATTAGAACCAGGAGATGAGGAAGAGGATCAGGGCACAGGATCTTGATCCGCCAGGGCGAAGTGCCGGGCCGCAGCAGAAGCACTTGCTAGCTGCCATGACGAGGATCTGGCTCGCGAGAAGGAAGAGAAGAGCACCGACGCCGAACCCGGTGGCAATGTCTGAATCGTATACGCAGTATGTGTAATTCTTCTGTGAATCGGGAACCACCTGGGCCTGTGGAGGGAGAAGAAGAGGTCAGATCTGGTAGATAGAATAGGGAAGGGGAAGATGAGGCGGGGAGGAATGACCTTGCTCCGGCGTTGCTCGGCGGCGATGGCGAGGCCGAAGGCGATGATGTCGAAGATGAAAACGATGGCGATGACGAGCTTGGACGCCATGGATCCCGCGTAGAGCGTCCGATTTCGGGTGCGATTTCTCTGGTCTTGAGACTAGAGTTGAAACCGATGAGACTCGAAGGGACGGAAGTGGTGAGCTCTATTTATAAAGCGGCGATTTTCGGCTACTTGTTTATTTACTCCAACCGTTACCAGCTAAAGTTTTTTATTCACCGAATTGTTTTTTAAATGGTCATAGTCAGTTCACGAGTCATGCGGATCGCCAAAATGAACCTGACCAAATAACATTTTAGGGTCGAATTTAAACTATAACATATTAACGTGTTATATGTAATAACTTATCGGACCGAACCGGTCCGTGTTTTCTTTCCGCACGCGAGAGCTAGCTGGCCATACCACTCCTCCTTCACTCGGATCGTGACCAACCACGCGCAACAGTTGTGTTTCTCGTCTCTTCAATCGTGTAAATCACACGATTTTTCCATCCTTTTGAAATTCTCCCGCCCTTGCTGCCTTCCTCTTGTCATTTAGGGTGAATAAGGGAATCTAGGGCATAATTATAAACCTTCCCTTACCTGTATCACAGCCGCTAGAAATCCTCCCTTCTTCTCTCTCTTCGCTCCTTTCTTGCAACAGCGGCTACGGCAACTCCCTCCTCCAATGGTGAGTTCAAACTCTCTCTTTTTTCCCTTCTCCTTCCTTCGTTCTTCTTTATTGCCAAGGTATAGGATGAATGTTCTTTCTTTTATAGAGTTATGCTAGATTTGATTAGTATTACGATTGAAATACGATTCTGATGAGCTTTATTTGGTTTTCAGATGGAAATCATATTTAAGTTGATGTTTGATTTAATCAAAATTTTATACTATCTTGCATCTGTTAGAAATATCATTAATCCAAATTTTGTTATGGAGCTTCTTTTTAGTTTGATCTCCAAGAAGTGTTTTGTTAAATCGTACAGTTGATTGAATTATTTGGCAATTATTTTGGTGTTTTTGGTGTGACTAAAAATTCATTAGAAAATTCACCATTGTGCTTTGAAGTGCGTGTTTCTAATAGTTTGACTTTATTATTTGCAGAACCTTTGAGTCGTTGCCCTCGTAGTACTATTGGTTGATTATCTTGTAGGCTTGGAACTTTGTGTCACTTTTCTAAAAGTAATTGTTATTTATTTTAGATATCTTGGATCTATTGTTCAGAGTGATGGTGAAATAGATGGGGATGTTATCAGTAGAATTCAAGTTGGATGGTTGAAGTGGAGGAATGCATCGGGCTTGTTGTGTGATAGAAAAGTCCCCCTTAAACTTAAGGGAAAATTCTATAAGATGGTGGTGAGACCTGCAATGCTTTATGGTGCAGAATGTTGGCCATTAAAAGAGAAGCACAATACTAAGTTATGTGTTGCGGAGATGAGGATGCTTAGGTGGATGAGTGGATTTACTCTTAGAGACAGGATACGAAATGAGCATATACGTGAAAAGGTTGGAGTAGCTCCAGTGGAGGATAAGATTAGAGAGAGTCGCCTTAGATGGTTTGGTCACATAAAACGGCGGCCTTCCGATGACCCAGTTAGGAAAGTAGAGGTATTAGATTTGACTTATGTTAAGAAAGGTAGAGGTAGACCTAAAAAGACTTGGTTAGAAAATATTAGAAATGATCTTTCTCTATTAGATTTAAACGAGAATTTGACTTTGAACCGGACACAATGGAGAAAAAGGATTCATGTTGCCGACCCCACGTAGTGGGACAAAGGCTTGTTATTGTTGTTGTTATTGTTGTACGCTTCCTCGTAAATGGCATAAATCTGTGTTATTTGTATTAGGTTTTAGTAACTGATTTTCACTGTTATTCCTCTTATTGCAAATTCTTTTAAGCATATGCTCTTAATGAATGAGAACGTTTCATAAATAGAATATTCTTGATTTATTGCTGCATAACCTCCTGTATATAAATTTTGTATTTTCATATATACTCTTGTTTGAATGCAGTAAATGTTATATTGACAAATCATATCATTTTTATTTATTTCAGTACATGATACTCCTGTGGTAAATTATGTTGATTATACAAATTGTGATTGTCATGTTGAATTATTTAGCACTTGTTGATTATTTGTAACATCACTTTCATTGTATGATTATGTGCATGTCCGTATTACCCTATTGGTTTTTGGCTAGCCGAGGTCAACGAGCCCGTAGAGTGATGACTCTGCAGGAAATAACTGGATTTCATTGGGTTAGTGTTTATCTTTTCGGTGATGGATATATTATAAACCAACAATATATATATATATATATATATATATATATATATATATATATATATATATATATATATATATATATATATATATATAAGAAAATATAAGTGGATATGAATTGGAAATAATAAATGACTGATAGGTCAGTTTGAGGTATGATGATACTTAGTGTGATTATATTCATGGGCATTAAAATAAATTGCATTGATAGTAGTTTGGCACATACCTTAATGGCACTAGCATATTAGAATTTTATTGTATGAAGCATAATATATGTCATTACTACTTTGATTTGGTGACTTTAGATTGTTACTTTGATGCTATACTCCCACTCTTTTGTTTTTTATGCTTTGATAGATAAGAGTTACTTGCTGAGTTTGATGTAGCAAACTCACTCGTTATCTCTTTTTACAGCATGTCCTTCAGGAGTGTTTTCTGGACCGCCACCTCAGTGGCAAGGTTACCAGCAATAGTCTATTTTTTGTATTTATTATTTTGTAATGGTTTTTTATGCTTTTATTTTTGAGGGTTAGATAGTTGTTTTCTACTTTTTGTTCCACTTATGTTCATGTTGGCTTGTATCTAAAATATTGTTATTTGGATGTATTGATTATTTGAAATTCTATTAATGAATTAGTTTTTTATTTCACTTCTTCTATTTACTCTTGTACATATGTATATCTTATTGTATCACTTATACAAGCATGTTTCTCCTTATGAATACTAAACACATCTTTTTATCCCTTCATTGCATCCCATGTAGTCGGGGTTTACCGCCTTCCGAACTTGAGATGTGACGGAGTGGTACGAGATTAGATTTCAAAACTTCTTTTCATCTACAAACAGACAGTCAGTGGGAGCACACCATTCAGACATTAGAAGATTTATTGCGAGCCTGCATTCTTGACTTCGGTGGAAGTTGGGAGGATTACATTCCACTTTTGGAGTTTGCCTACAACAACAACTTTTAAGCTAGTATCGGCGTGGCACCTTATGAGGCTCTTTATGGCAGGAAGTGAAGATCTACTTTGTGTTAGTTTGAGGTCAGTGAGAGGAAGCTCTTGGGACCTCAATTGGTTGAGCAAGCTACAAAGAAGATTCATCATATTTGAGAAAGGCTTCGTTCAGTTTAGGAGCGTCAAAAAATATATTTTGATCTTAAGCACATGAATGTTGAATTTGAGGTTGGTGATCATGTCTTTCTCAAGATTTTGCCCATGCGTGGAGTTACCAGATTTGGAAAGATTTGAAAGGTTTAGCCCCAATTCGTTGGACCTTTTGAAGTAATCGAAAGAGTTGACAGAGTTTCTTATAGATTGACTCTTCCTTTGAGGCTTGCAGTACATAATGTCTTCCGTGTCTCCCTTCTCTGACGCTACGTGCATGACAGTTCTCACATTATTCAGTTTGAGCCTTTGTTGATTCAAGAAGATCTGAGCTATGAAGACGTACTGGAGAACATTTTGGAATGTGAAGTTCGACAGCTTCGTCGTCGATCTATTCCCTTTATTTAAGTGCTTTGGAAGAACCACTCAGAATAAGAAGTTGTTTGGGAGATTAAAAAAGAGATGATCGTGAAGTACTCATAGCTAATCCAGAACTAAGGTATAAATTTGGGGACCAAATTTCTTTTAAGGTAAGTAGTATGTCATAACTTACCGGGCCTTATCAGTCTAGGTTTTCTTTCCGCATGCGGGAGCTAGCTAACTAAACCGCTCCTTCGCTCAAATTGCGACCAACCGCACGCAACAGCAGCGTTTCTCCTCTCTCCAATCGCATAAATCATGCAATTTCTCCATCATTTTGAAATCCTCTCGCCCTTGCCGCCTTCCTCTTATCATTTAGGGTGAATAAGTGAACCTAGGGCATCCTTATAAACTTTCCCTTGTCTCTCTCAGAATCGCCAAAAATCCTCACTTCTCCTCCCTCTTTGTTCCTTTCTCGCAACAGCAGCTACAATAACTCCCTCCTCCAATAGTTAGTTTAAAATCTCTCATTTTTTCCTTCTCCTTCTTTCTTCTTTATTGCCAAGGTATAGAATGATTGTTCTCTCTTTTATATAGTTATACTAGATTTGTTTAGTATTATGATTGAAATACTATATGATGAGTTTTATCTGATTTTCGAATGGAAATCTTTAAGTTGATGTTTGATTTAATCAAAATGTTATATTATCTTGCATCTGCTAGAAGTATTATTAATCCAAGTTTTGTTGTGGAGCTTCTTTTAAGTTTGGTCTTTATAAGGTGTTTTGTTAGGTCGTAGAGTCAATCGTATTGCTTGGCAATTATTTTGGTGTAACTAAAAAATGATTAGAATATTCGTCATTATGCTTTAAATTATGTATTTATGTTGACCTCATTTTTGTATGAGGTCATTAGGACCAATCCAGATCCTAGATCAACTCAGACCCTAGGATCAATCCAGTTTAAACCTAGAAATTCAAACTAAAATAAAATGTTGAAAGGCCCTATCCTGAAAGCCTTTTTTAGTAATTTTTTAAATACTTGAAACTCTAGTCAAATGACCCATGATTCATGATCTATCAACTATATATTGATTAGACATGTCTCTAGGATCTACCCTCTAAATTTGAGCTTAATCTGAAATCTCTAACCCTAGAAACTGGATTGAAATCCAAATGATGCAAGCATTTAAATATTTACGGCCTATGCCACTGGACCTGCTAACCAGTGGATTTTGACCTTAGATCCATCTCCAAACTCTTTAATCACATCTAAAGCCTTGATTATGACTTATTAAACATTAAACTGTATTTTGGTATATCCATTTTTTACCCCCAGTTGACCAGGGGTCAAAATGACCAAAATACTCCTTAAGGGCTATTTTGGAGTTTCCTTTAAAACTTCAATATAGGCTTTTCAAATTAAATCCTAGAAAATCTTCTAATACATCATACTCATCCTCAAGAATGTATAGGACTCAAATCTAGACTTTGGTCAAGCCTTGTTGACTGGTCAACTCAAATGACTAAAATACCCCTTAGGGGTATAAAAAGTCATTTTGAATTAAATGACATTATTTTTGGATAGAACCACTTCCATTCAACTCCAAATGTCAAAACAAACTTGTTGGAACCAATACCAATCCTTGGGTCAACCTGGTTGACCTAGTCAACCAGGGTTGGCCCAAATGTCATTTAAGGGTCAAATAGGTCATTTTGATTCAAATGACCTTCCCAGACCTTGGGACCACCTCCAACAGACTCAGAATATCATTTCAAACTTGTTGAGCCCAAATCCAGACCTTGGGTCAACCTTTTTGACCAAGTCAACTTATGTTGACCAAAAAGTACATTAAGGGTTTAAATGGGTCATTTTAACCCATTCAATCTATTCAACCCATTTAAATCAAATCAATATCTTCAATCCCTCAAATCTATTTCATTTAATGCCTCAAATATTTCTATTATATTACCACGTGTTGACCAAGTCAAACTTGACAAAATTTAGTCAAACCTCTTTCAATACACACACATGCATTCAAATCTTGAGTCCTTTATCTCAAGCCATATTTAAATTAATCAAAACAGCTCATAAGACCTTCCCCCATGCCACATAAGCTCCTATTGACTAGTTTGACTAATCAAAATATGCAAAAAAAAATGCTTAAAGGGAAGGCTTAGGTGGTTTTCCCACCTCGGCAAAGTCAAATCCCCTAATAATTCATTTTCACATGCATTTAGGTGGCTATAGGAATTACATGGTAGCAGCCTAGAGCTCATCTCATGTATTAATCAAGGCTAGCAATCATAAGTTAGGCTAGCCAAGCTTTACCCAACTCAAACCTTGGAATCTTCTCCAACCATCCAAAATGATCAATTCCAGCTGCATTTATCTTCTCCCAACCATCCCTCAGCTCCTCCATCTATAAATAAGGCCCCTCCATCCATTGGAATGGTTGTTGAAAAGTTTAAGAGCCCAAATTGAGAAGAGAGAGAGAGAAAGAGAGAGAAAGGATCATTGTTGTAGCATAATTTAATCTAGTCTTCAAAAGCTCTTGGACCCTTGAAGGAAGTTGTAGTGGATTAAAATACATTTTCAACAAGTCCAAGATCATCAAAATCCACCCACTAGATTGTAAGTTATCTTCATTTTAAGTTATATAATAAAATATTGATTTCTCTCAAATCTCAATGCATGGAGCCTTGAAACTCCATGGGTTGAAAGATTAGGGTATCACGATCCTATGTTTCAAATTTCATAAAAATCCAACGATTAGATTGAAAGTTATTGACAATTGAATATTTCAATTCATTTTGAACTAAGTTTCAGTCGGCTAAGCAGAGCCGTCTGATCGCTCATTCAGCGTGAGCGATCGGACGGCGTTGATCGTACGACGTCATCCCTCAGAACCACGCGTGGTTATGAAATAAAAATTGAATTAAAAATTCAATTAAATACCCAGAACTTCCAAATTTCATAAAAAATTTAATTTTTAGCCAAATTTAGTGTTCTTGGGCTCGTTGGAAAGGTTTTGAGCCATACTATTTACTAAAATTAAAATTAAGTTAATTTGATCAGTGAATTGTGAGATATTTAGGTTTGATTAAAATTTAATCTTCTCATAATCTAATGGTCAACTTGGACCCAAATTTTGATGAAAAGTTTTTGGGCATCTTAAGAATTTCCTGTAATTTTCTTAGAATCAGATGTCCAATGGATTATGTGATGTGAATTTATAAAATAATGGGTCAATTTTAGATCCAAAACTTTAAAAATTTATAACTCTTCAAATTCTTAGAACTAGGCTATTTTATTGTTGTGATGTGCTTACATATGTCCCAGGACTATGTGACCAAAATTTCAAACCGATTTGAACACTAGAGACACCTAGGGAAAATAATTAAGAAAACGGTCTAGTTAACTTAAAAAAATTATAAAAAATTGTACACACATCCAATAGAAATTAAACTTCAAAACATTGAACTTAGTGATATTTTATACCTTAGATTCAAATTTCACTGAATTTGGAGGTCATTAGATCAGAAAATTGATCAAGTTATAATTCAATTTTGTTTAGGACCCAAAAAATTCAAAAAATATAATAAATCAAAATTAAATCCAAAAATTACAAATAATTTATTAAATTAACTAGAATTTTATCATCTATTTTGAAAAAAATAAAATCTCTATCAATGGACTTGTAATTTAACTTTAATTTAAGTTTTTGTGAAAATCTATAATTAATTATATAAAATAATTAAAAAATATTAAAAATGCCAAATAAATTCTAAACACTTGAAAGCACTCTCATGGGCCATCCTTGACCTTTGAGAGTGATTTCATGCAGTTTATAATAAGTTTGAATCAAAACAATCAAAATCTCCATAATTAAGTAATTAATAAAATTCATTAATTGACCAAACTTTAAAAAATCATAATTAATTCAAATTAAATCTAAAATTTAAAATAATATATCAAATTAACCAGAATTCAATCCTTAATAAAAAAAATTAAAATCACTTTAATTTGACTTCAATTTTGAGAATAATTTAATTTTAAGTAAAAATTAATATTTAATTAATTTAATTAATTAAAAATAATTAAAACTTTCTTAAAATTTTCAGACACAAATTATTAAAAGGCCCTTAATTAAACCAATTAAATAATTCAAATAAATACACAAATTTTAAAAAATCATAACTAATTGCAAAAAATTCTAAATTGAGCAAACTCAAAGGCATTGTACTCCATATAAGGTCTAATATTTATTAAAAATATAAAATTAGTAAAAAGCTCTTAAAATCAAAAAGTTAACCTTTTGGTCAACTTAAGTTCCAATTTCAACTAAAACTTCAATAATTCATAACTAATTATGAAAAAATCTAATTCTAGCAAACTCAAAGTCTAATTACTCATATTTAGATCTAATATTTAAGAGAAATACCAAAACTCTATAACCATAATCAAAAAGTCATTTTTTGTCCTCTTTAATTAATATGTTTAATTAATTCTAAATAATTCTAAAAAATTCAATAATCCACCAAAATTTCATAAAATATAAAATTGATTAATTAATTAGTCAGCCAAATCTTTAATACACAACAACCACTTCAAAGATGTAGTTTTTAGGATGGACTACTCTGGGCTGCGGGGCCAAGTATCCTAATGAGGTCTGGTTCCTCAATCCTGGTAGCGCAACGTTACGAGCGAATTCAATGAGGTGTAAAACTTTAAATCAAATCATTATTGATTATTTAACCAAATTAAAATTTTTAATCCAACTATATCAATAAGATTTTTAGGATAGACTGCTCCGGAATGCGGGGCTAAGTGTTCTAAGGAGGCCTAGTTCCTTAAGCCTGGTGGAACAACACCACGAACCGATTGATAAAAAATATAAATTAATTTAATCTTTAAAATCAGCCACTAATTAATTTAATTAAAATTTTATTAATTCTTAATTATTCTTTAATTAAACTTATTCAATCAATTAACTTTTAAAATCTATTTTAAGTTAAACTCTAACACACTAATACTTAACTTTTAATTTAAATCTTTCCTTTGACCTTAACAAACTTAAACTTTAAAAAAACTATAACAAACAACTCAATTTAGGATCTATCCTAGCCACACGGCCTGTCTCACACACTTTAGATAGTTTGCTAGGGCAATCACTTTTAGACCAAGGCTAGGCCAGTATTTACCTTTCTGCTGTGTGCAGGAATTTTTGAGCTTTCACTGCATACTGGTTGTTAATATTACTGTGATTTTTTATTTAATTTCTGCAATATGTGATGTGATTGATGGGCGTTAGACTTACCCTTAGGATATGGGCGATTTAAATGCTGATATAATCTTATGCAGGTGACTTTGCTCATACTGGGCATTAAAATTAAAGGGAGCAAAGTTAAATTTAAATTAATCAAATTTCTGCATGTGTTCCAGAATGCTAAGCCCCCCTTTAAAATTTAAAAGAGCATAGCCAAATGTAGTTGGTTTGAGCAATTTAAATTTCATTATATTAACTGCTAGAGATTATTTAAATATAATTGCTTAGGATAACCCTACAGGTTGTTCAAGTCTAGATTTTTAATTTCCATTAAATATAATTCAAATTTATTCAGTTGTAATTCAAAGTGACATTTGAGAGGGGATATATAAGTATCCAACTTAGATTCCAAAGAGAAGAGAACATCCCTTAGTGGAGGGTTTTCCTCCATTTGGAAGATTAAGTTAGGATAGATTCAAGTATCCAAAGGGAAAAAAATACCCCTTTCTAGGGGAAGTTTCTTCCTGGTGATGGGTATATGATAAACTGATAATAGATATATATGTATGAATATAAGAAAATATAAGTGGATATGAATTGAAAATAATAAATGACTAATAGGCCATTTTGAGGTATGATGATACCTAGTGTGATTACATTCATGGGCATTAAAATAAATTGCATTGATAGTATTTTGGCACTTACATTAATAACACTAGCATATTAGAATTTTATTATATGAAGCATGGCATGTGTCATTATTACTTTATTTGGTGACTTTAGGTTGTTACTTCCACCATTTGGTTGTTCATCCTACATGCCCCACTCGTTTGTCATTTATGCTTTGATAGATATGAGTTACTTGCTGAGTTTGATTATCAAACTCACTCGTTGTCTCTTTTTACAATAAGTCCTTCAGGAGTGTTTTGTGGACCTCCACCTCAGGAGCAAAGATTTTTTGTATTTATTATTATGTAGTAGTTTTTAAGCTTTTAATTCTGAGCGTTGGGTAGTTTTTTTATACTTTTTGTTCTATTTATATTCTTGTTGGTTTGTATTAGAAATATTATTATTTGGATGTATTGGTTATTTGAAATTATATTAATGAATTGGTGTTTTATTTTACTTCTTCTATTTATTCCGATGCATGTATATATCCTATTGTATCACTTGTATATGCATGTTTTTCTTTATGAATACAAAATAGCTCGTTCCCTTCCTTGTGTCCCATGTTGCCTGGGTGTACCACCTTTCGAACCCGAGGTGTGACATTATATGACCTGATCTGACCTATAAAAGCTAGTTGTGTTATTAACAGGTTAACTTGATCCAAACAAAACCAAGATTTGAGTCCAAATATTCAATCTAGCTCATTAGAATTCTCAAAGTTTTTTCCCAACCAGTGCACTACATGTTTGAGTGCTGGCCTCTATTTATTATCATCATAGTGTGGTGTGGTTGTGATGACCAACTTAAACAATTTTTTAAATAAATTTGAAAGCATTAGTTGGATAACCCTATTTCATTCATTTTATAGTATCATACATTGAACCATTTCAATTATAGGGAGAATATCCTCATTGTTGAATTGGTTGTATTATTATCCTTATGATTTTCATTAAGGCCTAAATTAATGCTAATAAAAGCTCTTTGCTACATATGATAATCATTGTCTTGATTTTATCTTATTGTTATTATTATTGTAGCGTGAAGCAATGGGTAAAATTTAAGTAGGTGGGACATCGTAAGTTTAAAATGAAAAATGAGCATTCAAAGGAGATCCCTTCTTCATTATGAGAAGAATGGACAGAGACAGAAGCTCTTTCACCTTATTTCATGTTTGTATTTTTGTTTATTATTGTTGAAGAGTAATGCTAAAATGGTTCGAATTCGAAGTAGTCTTGTTTTGTGTTGGAATATTTGCGACAGTAGAGAGATAGTGAGTTTAAAGTTTTAGTTATGTACGAAGATCTAACACACATAGTTGAGAGAGAGATGTGAGTCATAAGAGACACCAAATTTTTTATGTGGAAAACCCGGGAAAGAGAAAAACCATGAGGTCTAACCCAGTTAACATAATTCCACTAGTGTTTGTCATTTTTTTTACAAATGATGTCCTTCCTTGGGGGAAGGCATTGACACAATATTGCAACTGCGGTCAGACGTATCGTAGTCGGGAAACGGAGGTTAGCAGGATTGTAGTCAAGCGATAGTGGCCTGAGGAACCAATGATCCTTGGGGGAAGGCATTTTTTTTTTACAAATGATGTCCTTCCTTGGGTGACGATGGTCAAAGGAACTGTAGTCGAGCTATGGAGGTCCGAAGGATCATAGTTAGATGATATATGTCGGTGGGATCGTAATCAAGCGATGGTGGTTAGAGGGGCTGTAGTTGGGCAATCAAGGTCGAAGGGACCGTAGTCGGGCAATTGAGGTCGGAGGGTGACAGTTGGCTGACGAAAGGTCTGACAACTGTGTTGCAGAGGCTATCAGCCGGTGAAGTCTGACATCAATAATCAATAGGGAAAATTTCAGTTTAGGGACTGTAGTTGGGCAATCGAGGTTGACCGTGCTCGGGTGAATGAGGTCGAAGGGCAACGGTTGGTTGACGAAAGGTCTGACCACTGCGGCGTGGAGACTATTAGCTGATGAAGTCTAACCTCAATAATTAGTAGGCAAAAGGTTTGTCAACAATAATCTGGTGATGGTCGGGTGGAGGTTGTTCGATGAAAGTGGCGACGGTTGAGCGGAGGTCTAACTGTGGAAGTAGAGAGGAGGTTCGGCGTTGTCAGTCGGGCAATGAGGGTTCACTGTTGGTGGTGCTCTGATGGAGCTTTGAAATTTTTCAAGCCACAAAGCTCTGATCTCCCTTCTCTAGCTAAAGCTCTCATCCCCACGATGAAAAGTGTGGTCTATTTATAGATTTTTTGAGAGTGTCATACGTCGTAAATATGGAGTAGATCCGGAGCAAATTAGGAATGCTCAATTAGATTGTCCACATTATTTTCCTCTATCATAGATCGTTTATTTAGCATTAAAGTACTTAAAGATGTCAAAATCAAGTGATATTAGACTCGTTGGATTCATCTCGTTGAGTTGATCGATTCAACTATAAGCATTTCAAATTTGAATATTATTTAGTTGTCCAATTAATGTCCTTAAGTTTCTGAATATGCTTTAAGCTCTTTATTTTGGCTCATTTGGGCTCGGATTAGACTGATTTTGATGTCGTTGGGTTCGTCTCATCGAGACTTTCAATTTGACTGTATGTTTGCTAAAATCAAAGTTTGACTGATCCTAGATTTTATATTGGAAGTTTCTAAGTTAAATATACCTCGAGATTCGTGCCTGATCAAGACAGTTTTTGATGACATATCAAGTCTATTCATATTATCTGCTTGAAATATGTTGAACTCTACTAAAAGATTAAGGGTGTGGTTTGATCTTAA
This sequence comes from Dendrobium chrysotoxum, assembly GCA_019925795.1. NCBI lineage: Eukaryota > Viridiplantae > Streptophyta > Magnoliopsida > Asparagales > Orchidaceae > Dendrobium > Dendrobium chrysotoxum. The sequence goes on from CM034309.1 coordinate 55,683,328, forward strand.
CAATAATCAATAACTTAAGTTACAATTTGTCTCATAAATTTGCATATCTAACATTTGAGAATCACCTCTAGAGGCATGTTGTCAAGTCCATGGCTCTGAAAAACCGAACCTTGGGGGAATCCTTAAGTTAGTCCACACGGGTCTTCTTGCTGTCAGATGCATGAAATCATTCAAGGGTCTAACGATCGATGTGAGATCATTATGCTTTCTTTGGGATCGTTTTTTTATTACTTTCTAAATTAGTTTTTTAGTACAAAAATTGTTTGAATTGGAAAGTTTTGTACTACAAAATTATTTTAGAAAGCAGTGAGAAAATCGTCCCAAATAAAGTCTTAATCATATTTGGGTTCGACATAAAATTTGTCCATCATGATCAAGATCAACATGACCCAAATGAATTCCATGCAACTCAATGATGAGCTGGCGTGTCTACAAGTGTAGCAATAATCATTTTTATTTTGAAATAAATTGTCCAGGATCCTATAGCATTAATCTACCAAATGAGCAAATGAGTAATCTAAGAGTGTGAGTTGGAAGTAGGAGTGTAAGCAACTCGAGCTAAGCTCGAGTAATGCTTAACACGAGCTTAAGCTCGAGTCATGTTTAACACAAGCTTGACTCATCGGCCTAATCGTAAGCTTGAAATTTAGCTCAATTTGACCTCAAAAGGTGAGTTCGAGCTCAGCTCATGATAATAATGGTAGGCTCTGGAAGCTTGTGAAGTCGAGGAAAAACTCAACAGCTTTGCAAAGAAGTCATCAATGTGATCAACTAGAGAAAGTGCCTGCAGCCATCTTTTCATATTTTGGAAAAATTATTTTGTGCGGATACCGAACAACGTCCGGAAACCAATAAAAATAAACCACGTCACCCTTTTATTGTACCGCAGCTCGGTACTGCTCGGCACCGAGCCCGATACCACGGCTCGGTACTGCTCGATACCACGGCATCCAGACGTAGAGATGCGTAAGGCGTCCGCACAAAATAATTTCTCCATTTTTGGGGAACCTTTATTTAGTTTGAAAATATGACAGCTCTTCTCCAAAAAAAAAAAAACTAAGTTATTTTCCTATTGGTGTCTGTAGCCCAGTAAAAAAAATGACAGCTTTCTTCAATGAATGGCTACGACGGTCTTGTCTTGACAACAAACCTTGCAACCACAGCCATTGTATTGAACTGGCACTCTAATGCATAGTGATAGAGCTCATTTTATTGCTTAAGCTCTTGAAATGCTTTCTCTCAATCTTAAATAATCAGATTTTCCTCTCCATAATAAATTATACATCCCAGGGAGCAAATTCAAATTTGTAGAATTTAGATTCGAGGTCATGCATGAACTCATTTAAATGAAAGTAGATTATCTTTCCATTCATTTCACAACTATAATATCTTTTCCCGAACCAAACATGAATCTTTTTATTCATTTGGCTCTCACGCTCAATTGTTTCTTTTATCTTTTCTTTGATTGATGGGCATTCCTATATCTTTGAATGGAATGAGCCTATCCTCTCTTTTCTGGTTGTATTCAAAGCTATCGAAACTGATCTAACATTAGAATCTTATGAGGACTCTTCAGACAAAAAATAAAAAATTGCCAGCAAAGTTGTTTCTTTATTTGCATGAACTCGATTAATTGTGCAAGTTTAAACTCTAGCTCAAACATGAATCAAACATCTCAAATCGTTCCCTCGTCATTTCAAGTAGTTCTACTCTTAGGTTGCTTGATGGGACTAGTTGGACTAGGGTAAGACTTCGTTTGAGACGGCTTTCTTATTGTTTCTTAAAACATTTTTTTAGTACAAAATTTTTAATTTGTGTATTAAAAAATTGTTTTAAGAAGCAGTAAGAAAGTCGTCTCAAATGAAACCTAAGTTAGCCCGTAACTGACGATAATGGTCTAATGACAATTGATGATTGTTGTCACTTGTAAGATCCTTGATTGTAAATTCTCTCGATGCCACATATGTAATAGCACATCCCTATTATATTATATTATATAATTTATTGTAATTCTTTAATCATTTATGAATTTACTCTTTCAAAAATATTAAAAATATTATCCTATTCTTCCCTAATAAAATTTAATCTTATGAAACGTTTTTATTGAAATGCTCAACGGAATGAAAGATAAATTAAATTAAAAAAAAAATAAGTTGATGCTATCTTGATCAAAATTTGATCTTGATAAACTTAAGTAAATATAATATTAAAATTAATTGATTATTCATATATTATACTTATCTTAAAACAAGTTTAAATTTTTTAATAATTTTCTAATCATATTTTCATCAGAATAATTTTATCTATTTTTTCTCTTAAATTATTTTCATCAGAATGTTATTAACTATTTTTTCCTCATGACTTGAAAGTTGAAACAACTAAATTTCTGTAACCGGCCCATGAGAGACTGGACAACACGGGCCCAGTAAGACAGCTTAAGGCCCAGGAAGCTGTCTACAACCTGTTAAAGGATGTATCATTTGCATTTGTGAAGGATATGATCATTATAACAATGTAATTTTATTAAAGCTCAAGAGAATATTATTTTAATTTATTATTAAATTATTTAAAAAATATATTAGTATAAAAATTGATCTTCATTATAATTTCAGAACCCCTTAGTTAATGCGATGTAAATATCATAAATATTTATGCAAATATATAATATAATATGCAAAATTCTTCCTAGATTTGAAATAAAAATATCTTCCAATTGCAAAATATTTCAATTATCTGAAGAAAAAGTTGCAATAACAGATTGTGGATGCTTACGTGCCTATCTAAAACACTCTTATGGTGGAATATTGCAAGCGAGGTGGCTTAGATAAGCCATGAAAAGCTTCTGATGAATTTGGAAGAAAAGGGGGCACGTCAATAAGTTGTCAGCCCAGAGTTGCTTTGCATGGATAGGCCAACGAAGAAGAAGAAAATTGTACTGTTCTTTGTGTCCACGAAGGATTTAGTGAGTTACAGGTCATATGTCAACTCAAATTATTCTTCAGTTTATAACGTGGTCCAGAGTTTACTTCTATTTAAAAAGAAGACATGATCACTCACTCTCTTATAGAGCATGCATCCTCATATATACATTCGTATCCAACTTAACTATAAGAAAGTGCTTACTCACGGGCCCTCAACTCATCTTTCCATAACCATTCGACTTAGATCTCTCCTTTTTCAGAACAACTCAGTCACCTCTTTCTTCGAAAGAGATCTGAGGCCTTCAACACAGGTTGCTAGCAACCTCAGCCAACTCATCAATTGCAAGCCTCCCGATCTTAGCACTCGCCCAAGTATACTCGTCTGAACATGCTTGGCACTGCTGACCTTGTACTACAGCCAGATCATCAAAGGCCATTCATTGTTTCCCCTCCAACTAGTTATGAGTCGACATGTGTCTAAGGCGATTTGTAGTGGGAGTCATCAAAGTCAATGTATTTTTTATTCTTCTGATGTGATCTAATAAATAAGATGTGAATATGAGCATTTTGAATCTTTTGGACATCCTTTGTTCCTTTTAATATCTTTTGGACAAAGTGAGATGTTGATCTTGAGCCTCTTGAATCTTTTCGACATCCTTCGTTCCTTTTAATTATATTGAAATCTACGTTCACCTCCAAATACTTTGTGAAAGATTTTAGGTTTTTTTTTCGTATTTTTATGTGATGATTTGCATCAACATTAGTGTATTATCTGATTAGACACCAATTTCGGGTTACTTAGTCGTTCTTTGCATCAAAATTGATGTGTTGTCTAATATCAATTGTTACAATGCTAGCTATTATATTTGTCATCCTTATCATTAAGATTTATACACCCACAAAATTTCAAAATACTTGCTTTCTTGAATATATATATATATATAAAGCTGGGACAAAATAGTGCAACTAATTCACTTCCTCCATCACCATTTTGTCTGCAATGGGATTGTGAATTTGGTATTAAAATCTCTTAACTTTGAATAAATTGCTTACTTGATTCAACCCGAATCAAAATCGGAATGAACCTAAATAGAGCCAAGTCTAACTCAATCAAGCATGATATACATAAGGTTGGAACAATGTTCAGTGGAACAATATTCGATGAGAATTCGAATATTGTTCCAATCATGCTTGAATATGATTCAAAAGTTATTTAAATTTTTCTCAGATAACATTTGAATCATATTCAAATATAATATGAACAACATTTCAACAATAGATACAACAGATATGATAGATTCAACAATGAACATTTCTAAAAATATAAAGAGTGCGGATATTTTTATAATTTCTGGTATTATGGGGCATATAAAAGTCAAATTCTTTATATTTATATATATGTATGAGTGCTATTTATATACAATAAATTAAAAAATATATCTTAGCATGCATATATAATATATAACAATATTAATCAAGATCAAATATTTTAGCTCAAATGAAACTTGGATCAAATTTAATAAATCACAACTGAATAATATCAAAGTAAAATTAGCTAAACTAAAAACAGACTAAACTCAAATTCAAATGAATTTGAATTTAAGTTTTTATTTGGGACAGTTTTCTACTTATTTTTAAGTAACTTTTTAGTATAAAAATTATTTAAACCTACAAATAAAAAAAACGGTCCCAAAGGAAGCCTAAGGCTTCGTTTGAGACAGCTTTCTTACTAATTTTTTTACTAAAAAATTATTTTAAGAAGTACTAAAAAAGCCGTAAAATAAATTTAAGCCGCGATGGAATAGGCTGAAGATCAGATATTTATCTGATGAGCTTTCTGTTGTCTGAAAACCGATCAATGTGATAAGCAGTGATTGTTAATATAATATAGCAATTGCACATCAAATTATTAATTGGCAGTCCATTTCAGTTCATGATCACTTTTCAAGCATGTTATAGCACATCACTTTAGTTGTATCTCTATGGTCCAATAAAAATTTAATTATCTTTAAGTAATATATTTTAATTAGAATTATCAGCTTAATTATCATTTTAATTATAAATTATATGTATTTAACTTTTCTTTTTAATTAATTTAATTATGAGATTAAAATGCATGAGATTAGATTATCTCAACTAATCATTCTGTGTTAAGAAGATTCTCATCACATTCCTGTTTGTCGAATAATCATTGCTCTATTTTTTAATGAAAAAATTATTTAATTATATATATTTGTCATCTTATTTTAAGAAGAAAAAAATTGACTTTGGTATATTAAAAAACAAAGAAAATCAAAAATTAAATTAGATTTCCAACCAATTAGTGGCTTCAAAGATGTTGAAGAGCACTAAGCCATTAGTTAATTAAGTGGTTGACTAATCACATTAATTAATAAATAAACTGTTCCCACCCACCTTCAGCACTATGTTTGACTCCTAATTAATTAAAGCAAAAGGATTAATTATTATAATTAACATCCACTTCATTAATTAATGATCAACGCATCGGACTCTAATCTTGATTAGTGGTGTCATTATCTTAAGAAACAGAAGGATTATTATTGAGGTCGGGCCATTACGATAAGGCCATTAGCTGTTGACTTATGGAGAAAGCTCTGTATTTAGTAAGATATTTTGTAATTAGTAATTAAGAGTCAATGTAACCCACCAAGAAATTACTTTAGGCGTATGAGGACATCCCTGAAATTATGATTACATTTATATGTTAAAATTTTGATTTATATAAAAGTATGAGAAAGAAAAGGATAATTTATATAGCTTTTTTCCAAGTGCTTTTGCCCCTTCTGAAACCGGAAAGCTTGCTTGGTCTCCCGCCTGATGAATGATAGGCCTTGTAATCAAGGTTGGGAGCTGGATCAGACAGCGTGCATGCATGGAAATTGGATGCATGCATGGCTTTGCGTGTGAGGTGGAGTTTCAGATTCAGGTGGAGCTTTAAGGTCATTTGGCTAGTTGTTATGTGTCAGAGCAGTGGATCAAGAGGCAAGATTAAGAACCTGGGCGACAGGTTGATTGCGGACACAAAATTGGACAGGTATAGTACGAGGTCGTGGGTTGGAGCTCGCACAGGTGTTTGAGGAAGATTGGTGATGCACAAGGCACGAGTGTGTGAATCGCGGGAGGAACAACGACATGTGCAGGAGCGCGTGGGTTAGAACGTGCAGGAGCGCGAGCTAGAGCCGTGGATCGGAACGCACAGTGGAGGTCATTCGCGAGCGGGAGTGAGCTCGGTTCGGCGAGATTGCTCGTGGTGTTAGTGCAGGGAGCCAGTTAGATTGTAGTAGGTTCACAGATGGTTCTTTGATTGTAAAACCTGGACCAAGATGGACATATTGAGGTGTTGGTCTAGTTTTAGATTAGGTTGACCTGCATGCTATCACACTTCTGTAAATTCCTATAAATATAATGTATATATTGATGTAAAGTTTTGAGAAAAATTGAATAAAACTTTAGGAAGATTTTCCTCCTAAAATCTATCATTTCTTCTCTCTTCCTCTCTCATACAAGAAGGCTCAAGAAGCTCTCAAAAATCCTCTCAATTTCTTAACATAAAGACTTACATGTTCGAGGCTGTGTTAGTCCTGACCCGACTTGCGTAAGAAATTTGTTTTTGAAAACAAAAATACATCAACCACTAACAATAAAGATAGCAATTAATATGGTAACTGTATCGATCTCTGTCCACCACTCTGCCACTGTCGCAACCCATAATTGCTTTTCATCACAACCATTCAGTTGTAACCATTTCATCCTCTTGCCATAAGGTTGCATTTTCCTACAGCAAATCAAGAGCAAAAGTTATCTTCTTTCATCAGCTTCACCTGTTAGTAATACAACTTTATACACTATGGTGTACGTATACCTTTGTTGCTTATTATTTTATCAAGTGGAAATTTAATATTTCAAAGGGCAAGTAACGTATCATTGTCTTAAGCTTTTTAAGAATTTTGTATTCATATATCAAATATTTTTTTTGATGATGAAGTAATGTTAATACTTACGTATTGAAGAAAATACAAGTTAAATGCGGTGGTCGAGAGAAGAATTCCGAACAATTGATACCAATTAGCTCCGATTTCTACTCATCTTCAAATCTCATGTATTCTACTTGCAACGACCTCCTGGGACTTTTATTGTTGTCTCTTTCTTCAATAATAACAGAATTTTGATTGTTTTGTATATTAACCCCCGTTCCTTCCCAATTTATCAATATAAGATTTTATTTTGAATTTTATCTTATATATATATTTATTTTTTTATAAATTTACCCCCTAAGAACTAACAGTATAAGACTAATTCCGTCCCTGATTTTAATAATTTTCAAAGCAATCAATTCTTGGTAGACATTAATATTCTAATATGTTAACTAAAAAAATATTTAATATATATATATATATATATATATATCCAAATTAATTTCTGAAATTGAATATCGAAAATATAAAGAATATTGCAAAATTGTGTTTTTACGCTCCCAAAAATTCATAGAAAAAATAACTCTATTTTATTTAATTAGCTAAATGCGAAAAGAAAAATAATTTTATTAAAAAAATGTTTTATTAATCATATGAATAAAACGAAAATGAAATTTATTTTTTCATGTGAAATTATCGGATTAAATATTTAATCAAATTAAAACTTAATTTAAATACCTTAAACCTGGTCACCGGTTTTCTCCCGTACGGCTTCTGGCCTCAACATATTTGAGGGAACATAAATATCTGAATCAGCGGAGAAATACTGAAATAGTCGCTAACACGTGTCAAAAACCAGTCAACATCAAAAGGAAACCGACGCGTGCCCACATCACCAACTTCCTATCTCCTTGTTGATATTTCGCGGAGCCTGTTACAGCTGTCCCGGAGATTTTTTTTTTAATATAGTGATTTTTTAAATAATGAACGATAATCCTTAATGCCATATTTATTTTACTATGAGTGTAATTAGTGGAAATTAATTTTTATTTTAAAGGAGCATAAAAGGAATATTTATTGTTGAAACATCAAACAATTAAATATAATGATATATAATTAATTTAGAGGGTTGTGGCACACACACCACTTATTAAATCGGCATAATTTTAAAAAAGTATTATAAAAATTGAATAATTATTTATATATTATACTTGTTGTGGGCTGGAATATAAGCAGCGATAGAGTTTTAATTTTAAATCTTAGAGTTGCACGGATATCCAACTCACACATAGAGAATATAAGATTTTTTACGTGGAAAATCCTAGAAAGGAGAAAAACCACGAGGCCTAGCCCCAGTTGACAATGATTCCATTAAAAATTGAGTTGAGTACAGTGGACTGACTCGTCCTTGAGGGCGATTAGATTACAAATGTAGTCTAGTGCCAAATGGGGACAAAAGTCTAACGTCACTTGGAAGTTCGGGTGTCAGTTGGTAGAGCTCCGGCGTTCGTCGGTGGTTCGACGAAACTCCGGGCATCAGGTGGTGGTTCAGCGGAACTCCGGACATCAAGTGGTGGACCAGCAGAACTCTGGGCGTTAGGTGGTGGTTCAACAAATCTCACGCGTCAGGTTATGGTCCGGCGGAACTCCAGGCGTTAGGTGGTGGTCCGGCGGAACTCCGGGCTTCAGGTGGTGGTCCGGTGAAACTCTGGCGTCAGGTGGTCGAGGAGGCCATGAAGCAAGAGAGATCTCCGATCTCTCTCTTTTTTCCTTAAGTTTTTTGGTCCCTTTCATGAGAAAAGAGGGGTTTATTTATAGATTTCCTACAGTGGCGTGGCCCGTAAATAGGAGAAAAATCAATGATAAATTGGGAGTGGTTTGAATGGATGACTGATGTTGAATCCATTAATCATAGAGTATTTATTAGGCATTTGAATGTCTTAGTGATATCAAAATTTCACAATCTTGGGCTCGTTGGATTCGTCTTGTCGAGCCGCTCGATTCTACTATAAGCATGTCACGTTTGAAAACCATTTGGTAATCCAAATTGTGGTTTGAACCTTTCAATAGTACTTTGGGTCCTTGATTTGGACCCATTGGACTCCGATTGACTTGAATTTGGTGTCGTTGGGTTCGTATTTTAGAGAAGTTCAGTTTGACTATAAGTTTGCTGAAATCGGAGTTCAGATGGTTCCAATTTTATTTCTAGAAGTTTCCAACTTGATTTTGCCTCGAGATTCATATCTGATCACGATAATTTTTGATGATGTATCAATACTTATATGAAGATTATTTTGATTTAAATTTTATTATTCTAACTTATTGCAGGCTAAAAAATTTACAACGGTAAAGTACGAAAAACTTCACATCTTAACATTGCACGAGTATCCAGCTTACAAACAGATAGAATATAAACACCAGAATTTTTTACGTGGAAAACCCTAAAGGAAAAAAACTAAGAGGTCACGCCCAGCTGAAATGAATTTACTAGTATTTGAATAAATTACAAATGATTGATTCGTCCTTGAATTTTTGGACGATCAGATTATAATATTCAACTATCGGGTTGAAATCTACTAACGAACAAGGATCAGATGGAAGTCCGGCAATGGTCGGTGGCCGAGCTTAAATCTGCCATCAGTTGGTGGCTGTGCGGAAGTCCAATGTCAGTTGGTGGTCGGGTGGAAGTTCGACGTCATTTGGTGGCTAGGTAGAAGTCCGGTGATGATCAATGGCCATACAGAAGCCTGACAATAATCGGTGGCCAGGTGATGGTCTAGGAGGAATCTAGTGGTAAGAGAACTCTGATTTCTCTTCCTTGTTGGGTCCTCCTCAGTGAAGAATGAGGGGTCTATTTATAGTTTTCAGTGAGTGGCATCACCAGTAAAATAGGGAGGAGATAAAGGGCTTGTTGGGAGTATTTTGAATGAACGGTCGATCTCGATTCCCTTGATAATTGACTGTTTATTAAGTATTTAAATATCTTAATGATATCAGAATTCAACAATTTTAGGTTCGTTGGATTTGTCTCATCGAGCTTCTCGATTCTACTGTAAGCATGTCACATTTGAATCTAGTGGCAAGAGAACTCTGATTTCTCTTCCTTGTTGGGTCCTCCTCAGTGAAGAATGAGGGGTCTATTTATAGTTTTCAGTGAGTGGCATGACCAGTAAAATAGGGAGGAGATAAAGGGCTTGTTGGGAGTATTTTGAATGGACGGTCGATCTCGATTCCCTTGATAATTAACTGTTTATTAAGTATTTAAATATCTTAATGATATCAGAATTCAACAATTTTAGGCTCGTTGGATTTGTCTCATCGAGCTTCTCGATTCTACTGTAAGCATGTCACATTTGAAAATCCTTTGGTCATCTAATTTATGGTTTGAACTTTCCAAATGTGCTTCGGGTCTTCTATTGGGCCCCATTTGGGCTTGGATTGGGTAAAATTTGGTATCGTTGGGTTCGTCTTTTAGAGATGTTCAGTTCGACTTTAAGTTTGTTGAAATCAGAGTTTGTATGGTCTCGGATTTAATTTTGGAAGATTCCAACTCAAATTTGCCTCGAGATTCATGCCCGATCAAAATAAAGTTTTGGTGATATATCAGTTGCACCCCTATTTTCGATGTCATAACTCTAGACGTTCGAAAATATGACTAAATTTTGATTAGATAGAATTTTAAAGTTTTTGATTCATTATGTAATAAATATTATTGTTATATGCTATAAAATGTATGTCAGTGGAATATTTGATATCTTAATTTGATATAAAGATTTAGTATACACAAATAAAAGTTATAAGACATATCGAAGGTTTATATATAAAATTTTAAAAAGGAAAAAAAAATTAAAAGTGTTACAAATGAAAGATCAGTAGTGGCCTACTTATAATAGTCCACAATATAATTATAAATATAAAAATTCACTCTTTTTCATAATTGAAGAATATGAGGTTATGCCATTAAAAATAAATATTCACATTACAGGGATTATAGATATCAGGTGTTCGCAAGAGGACAATCGAAATTCATTAATGATAGTCAATTGACAAAAGTCAGGTCAGAAAAGTAGAGCGATGGTAGTGGCGATTGCTGATGATGATCGTCAATAACGTTTGCAAGGAAACCTAATAGATTTCCTAAAATTTTCTTTGCTTTCGAACCTCTTTTCACATTGAAAGTAAGGCCCATTTTTATGATTATTCAGAAAATCAATATAGTAAATTCAACCATAATCCAAAACACTCTATTTAATGGTCCACATTAATTTCTTTGATTAATTATCCAATAGTTAAGTGGCTTAACGAGTTTAAAATGGAATGATCATAGGCTTATTATATTCTTCTCTCAAAGCCACTCAATTCAATTAAAAATTTGCAATATTCAAAGATCTTTTGTTTCTTTAATTAAGGTCCCATAGTTTTTTAGTATGTTCAAAATGCTTAATTTGAACTCATTTACAGCTCGATCTGATCACTTGTTATTGATATATTATCGAAAAACTATCTTGATCGGGCACGAATCTCGAGGCAAAAAATTAAGTTGGAAACTTCAAAAATTAATTCGAAGATCATATGAACACCGATTTCAGTAAACTTATAGTCAAACTGAACGTTTCAGAAATACGAACCCAACGATATCAAATTCAACTCAATTCGAGCCCAAATGAGTCCAAATCAAAGACCCAAAGCACGTTTAAAAGGTTTAATCCATAATTCGGATTAGCAAACAGTTTCCAAACATGATATGCTTATAGTTGAATCGAGTGGCTCGACGAGAGGAATCCAACGAGCCTAAGATTGCCGAATTCTGATATCATTAAGACCTTCAGATGCCTGATAAACGGTCCACGATCAAACAACTCCCAATTTACCCTTGATCTTCCCCTTATTTACTGGTCATGCCACTCTCTGAAAACTATAAATAGCCCCTCATTTCTCATGAGAGGGGACCCAAGCAAGAGAAGAGAAGAAGAAGAGAAGAAGAAAAAGGGAAGATTAGGAGGGAATAACTCCTCCTCGACCACCGCCGGAATTCTGCCTGACGCCCGAGTGACGCTGGAATTCTTCCCAAGTGAAACTGGAATTCTGCCTGACGCTGGAATTCTCCCAGACTTTGAAACGACGTTGGAATTCTGCCCGATCTCCAAGTGACGCCGGAACTCTACTTGACTTTGTAACTGACTTTCAATACTAAAGAGATTCATTATAATCTGATCGTTCTAAATTTTAAGGACGATTCAGCCTCTTGTATTTCAAGAAAATACTGGTGAAACTCTTTCAACTGGGTGTGGCCCCGTGGTTTTTCTCCTTTTTGGGGTTTTCACGTAAAAAATCCTGGTGTTGTTATTTCTCCTTTGTTTGTGTGCTAGATATCCGTACAACGCTGAGACGAAAGTTTTTAACTCTATCGCCGCGTATATTCTAGTCCGTAACAGTTTGGCACCGTCTGTGGGAATCATTATCCCACAATTCTGAGTATTATTTCTATGGCCAACAGGCGTAGCAATCGTACCTTGGGATCCTCCCGCTCCAACACCCATCACTCCAGGAATCAATTTATGAATCATAGACGCCAAGTATCGGCCTCTTTTTATCCTGGGGGGCAAACTGCTGCTGGAGAAGGAACTTCAGGACCTTCCCTAGAGGAGCGTGTCCGGAAGATGAAAGAATCACAAAATGAGATCCTTCAACTCTTATGAGAGACTCGACAACCGGCCCTAGCTCCACAGGAAGAGATCCTTTTCCCTCGAGATCCACCCTGAGTTGGAGAGGTTCCGCCAGAACATCTTCATGGCGAGATTCCTTTTCCTCTGCCAAGGAGACATCTACAATCACATCAAAATAACGAACTGGCTGACACAGCAAGTTCTACCCATCATTCACACATAGGTTGGCAACCTCGTATTCCTCTGGACCTCCCTGAAGAGTTAGTCCGACCACACGTTGCTGAGCTCCCTCGCAATGCCCTTCACCACGAACTGCGATGATTAGTCCGAGAAGAGTTCCCTGCAGGAGGCGTAAGGCAACCCTTTCGTTAGTGGGACTTCCAGGAGTCGTCACCCCTGACGGAAGCCATTCTTCAACAACCCATTCCGACAAGGTTCAAATTACCGAACATCGATCCTTATGACGAGACATCTGACCTGTACGAGCATATTGATCACTATAGGACCATCATGCATATACAACGAGCCTCTGATGCTCTCCTCTACCAAGTTTTTCCTGCCACCCTCAAAGGGTAAGCTCGAACGTGATTCTATTCACTTTCCGCCGGAACGATCCCTACATTCATCAAATTGGCCAAGGTGTTCGTCGAATAATTTATTGCCAATCATAAAATTGTTAAGGATTCTTCTCACCTCTCAGGGATCCGCCAAAATGAAGGAGAATTGCTGAAGGAGTATTTTCAATCATTTTCCACTGAAACTCGACAAATTCCAGGAGTGGATCCCGAATTACTGAGAGGTATTTTTTTTGGGAGGCCTTCGTCCTGGTTCCTCTTACTCGGTGCTTATGCAAAACACGATTCCCTCGTATGCTGATCTGATCCATCGTGTGGAGGCACAAATATCAACAGACGAAGCCATTAATGCTCACCTAAAACAATTTAAGTAACCTTTTAGAAAGAGTAAAAATGCTCCTACAGTTGATAACTCGTTCTCCCAGCAAAAGAAACAAGGGAGGAATAACCTGCCTCCTAGACCTCCACAACGCAAGGATCAACAAGAAAAAGAGTATACGCCTCTCAACGCATCTCGAACCAATATACTGATGGCTATTTGTGATTAAGAAAATATCAAGTGGCCTAATCCTTTGAAGATAAATTCAGGAAATCAGGATCAATACTATTATTTTCACCGTAGTCGTGGGCACTCCACTGAAGCTTGTAAGCCGCTTAAAAATGAAATTGACAGACTTATCCGACAAGGCTACCTTCGACAGTTCATTCAAAATTCACCTGCTCAAGATGGGGCTCATTTCACTAGAGAGTAAAAGTAACAATAAGAAAGACAACCATTGAATAATATTCAAATGGTCGGTGATATTGAGTAACAATATAAACTTGGACCTTTGTGTTAGTAATACTACTTGTCTTGTGTATCTCTTCTATGATAAATGGGGTGTCACCCTAATGCCTTTAATATTTTCCAAGTTAAATGACGTGTTGTCCCTATATGTATCTCTTATGTTGTACTAAGGAACTTGTCTTACAGTAATATAATGTGTTGTTCGTCTAATTCTGATATTGTCTCTTTCTTTAAAAAGAATAAAAATGACAAAAAAAAACTACCAATGAGTAAAAGATCTTTATCAATGATTTGAGAAATACATAATCTTTATTGTGTCTCAATCACTAGATGATCAATCCTAGGGGGATTTGATATGACCTCTTTCATATAGGTTAACGTCATCGAGCAACATTCTGACATACAACTTCGGATAGGTCACACATCCTTGGTGGATTCTCTTGACATCTTCCATATAGGTTAATGTTATCGAGCAACGCTCTGACATACAACCTCGGATATGTCTCACATCCTTGGTGGATTCTCTTGACCTCTTCTATATAGGTTAACGTCATCGAGCAGGGCTCTGACATACAACCTCGGATAGGTCTCACATCCTTGGTGAATTCTCTCGACCTCTTCTATATATATTAACATCATCGAGCAGTGCTCTGACATACAACCTCAGATAGGTCTCACATCCTTGGTGGATTCTCTTGACATCTTTCATATAGGTTTATGTCATCGAGTAGGGCTCAGACATCCAACCTCAGATAGGTCAAACATTGTAGGAGGATGTCTTATAACTCAATCATTGGAAGATCAATCCTATGGGGATTTGATCTAACATCTTTCATTAACATTATCAAGCAAAGGTTTTGACTTATAATCTCAGATATGTCAAACATCCTAGAAGGATGTCTCTCACATTCGCTCAAACTAGAAATGCCTCAAAAGCACGGAGGGCAATATCAAAGCATGTCTTATAAATACAATAATAATTTAGCTTCCTCTAGGAGACAAATTCTCATTTCATATACAATATCATTGGAGTTATATAAATTCAAATTCAGGTGTACATTTATTCTCACTAGAAGTTAAAATTCAAAAATATATTGGCATCATTCGTACAAGCTACTATCATCAAGCAACAAGCAACTTGAACACAGTCAAATATCCTTGGTGGATTTAAGTGACTTCTCCCTTACTGCCATCTCCTACAACTTCTCCTTCAAAGAAAGGACATAACTTGATCATCATCAGGCCTCCACTCAGTTGACAGTGTCAGTGTGTTGACAGAATGTTGGCATATCACACTGCTTCGGCCCCTTGATTTAATGATATCTGATGTTGGCACACTTCAGTATGGATACATATTGCCTTAGCATAATGCCACTGAACACCCGCCATCATCGGCTCTTCGTCGGATATCTGTCAGCGGTCCTTTACTTCATATCAACCATCATCGACTTCTTGCTCGATCGATATTAGCAGTACACCCTCCAACACTTTCCTTCAGCTCTCTGCTCGGCCGTTGACTGCCAACGGACTTCCACTCGATTGTTCATCGTTAAAGGACTTTTGCTCAAACAGCGTTAAAATTCTCCCAGTCTACTAATCACTTCTGGTTCTCCTCCCGGATACTATTATCGCCAGATCTCCTCAAATCACCCTCGCATGCAAGAAACATTCGATCTTCTTCTATCAAAGACAGTTTAGTGGGAGAGTAAGCTCTCATCGTAACTTCTTCCACACAAAAGAGGGGCACTGAAGCTTGATAGGGGAATGCCACCTATCTCCGATAGTGGAATGTCTCAAATGTAAGAAAAAGACTAGAGGAGAAGAAAAAAGATACGAAGACAAAAATTCTAACTTCTACACAAGGAGAGGGGCACTGATTTTGTGTAGGGAAAGTCACCTACAAAAACAGTGGAATGCCTCAACTGTAAGAAAGATAGAATGAGGGAAGAAGGAAAGAAAAGGAAAAGAAATCTCCAACTTCTGTACAAGAGGAGGGGCGCCGGGTCATGTAGGGAAAGTCACCTACTCAAAAATAGCGGAAAACCCCAACTGTCAGAGAGCCAAAGGGAGAAGAGAAGAAGGTGCGAGTTCTCTCTAAGCCATGGAGGGGTATTTATAGCCTTTTTTGGGAAGAAAAGAACATTCCAGAATTCTATAGAATTTTTCGGAATTTTTCATATTTTTCTGAATTTTTGGAATTTTTTCGGGATTTTTTGAATAAAAAAAATATTATTATTACAACCGCCTCAGCGGCTGCCGCACGCCAAAGGGGCGCGGGCTGCCGGCTGGCCGACCGGTTCGGCAACCTACACATTCCCGGGCTCCGATTTTTGACCCGGACGGTCCAAATCGGATATTTTTGGTGTCCCCGGACACGTTTTTTGACGTTATGGACACAATTTAGACACTTTCAGAGCTCGACGAGGTCTCTACGATCGAGTTTCAGCAAACTTATATTTTTTGGAACGTAATTTTTTTGCGATTCGACCAATGCAAAATGGCAGAATTAGTATTTTTAGACTCATGGAGTTTCGACGTCTGAAAATAGGGGGGCAACTGATATATTATCGAAAAATTATTTTGATCGGGCACGAATCTCGAGGCAAAAAATCAAGTTGGAAACTTTAAAAATTAATTCGAAGACCATCTGAACTCCGATTTTAACAAACTTATAGTCAAACTGTACGTCTCGGAAATACGAACCCAACAATATCAAATTCAACTCAATCCGAGCCCAAATGAGTCCAAATCAAAGACCCAAAGCACGTTTGGAAGGTTTAATCCATAATTCAGATTAACAAACAGTTTCCAAACAAGATATGCTTATAGTCAAATCGAGTGGCTCGACGAGACGAATCCAACGAGCCCAAGATCGCCAAATTCTGATATCATTAAGACCTTCATATGCCTGATAAACGATCCACGATCAAACCACTCCCAATTTACCCTTGATCTTCTCCTTATTTACTGGTCATGTCACTCTCAAAAAACTATAAATAGCCCCTCATTTCTCATGAGAGGGGACCCAAGCAAGAGAAGAGAAGAAGAAAAGAAGAAGAAAGGGAGGATTAGGAGGGAATAACTCCTCCTCGACCACCGCCGGAATTCTGCCTAACACCCGAGTGACGCTGGAATTCTTCCCAAGTGAAACTGGAATTCTGCCCGACGCTAGAATTCTCCCAGACTTCGAAACGACGTCGGAATTCCGCCTGATCTCCAAGTAACATCGAAACTCTGCTTGACTTTGTAACTGACTTTCAATACTAAAGAGATTCATTGTAATATGATCGTTCTAAATTTTAAGGACGATTCAACCTCTTGTATTCCAAGAAAACACTAGTGAAACTCTTTCAATTGGGCGTGGCTCCGTGGTTTTTCCCCTTTCCAGGTTTTCCACGTAAAAAATCCTGGTGTTGTTATTTCTCCTCTGTTTGTGTGCTAGATATTCGTACAACGCTGAGACGGAAGTTTTTAACTCTATCGCCGCGTATATTCTAGTCCGTAACAATTATATTGATAAGTTCACCTCATTGAAATGCTTAATTCGCATATAAATTTATTAAAATTAGAATTCGAATGATTATGAAATTAATTAAAAAGGTTTTAATTCAAATATTACGGTAAGATTTATGATGCAATAAATATTTGAAGTATAATCATTTAAAAATAAACTTAATAATTTTGACGCATTTTATGACGAAAAAAATCGAATTTGTTTTCAACGAACTAAATTCGATTTACAACTTTATATCAATTTCATTCGTTTTTCCCGTGGATGGGCGGGCAATGATGGAGGGCGTGGTCTGCGGGGCCACCGGCACGTGGCACTGACCCACCGTCCACCGGCCACGGCCGCCAGCCCCTGGACTTTTTTTCCCGTCGTCGCCTACAGTCTGTCCTGCCGAAAGCGAAGGCCCAAAGGCCGGCGCTGCCTTTGAAATTAAACCACTCTGTCGTCGCGTTTACCGCATCGGGATAGAGACACTATCATTAACAATTACGATTAGTCTAATCAACTAAGATTAAGAGGTTATTTAAGATATCAATTCGGTGTACCAAATTAATGTCTTTTCTTAATGATATATTCTTTGGCATACCGCATGGTTTTGGCCATATTAATGTCGTAATTAGGAATGATAGTTTAATGAAACATTACGAGGGATTTGGAGATAATAATGATTAGTAAATGGTAATTATCTTAATTAAGGTAGCTATGATTGCAGCGTGTTGAGTTGGCCGGAGAGTTTGGAGTGCAAGCAAAGGTAGAGCTTTTATTGATTAGTGCTTTTGAACTGTGGGGATTAAACCCACTGCCAATTTTTTTTTAGTGAATTTAATTGAAAATTTATATATACATTCATTATATTTCATCAAAAACTATAGATATTTTATAATTTTATTAATTTAAATTTAATTAATTATTTATGTAATAAAATAGCTAATCAAATAGCATTAAAATTTGGGCTTCGTTTGGAATAGCTTTCGTACTGCTTTCTAAATTAGTAAAAAAAATTTTGGACTAAAATTTGTTCTACTAAAAGAATTTTAGAAAGCTGAAAAAAAGTCTCAAATGAAATTTTAATTTAATCCAATTTTGATTTTAATATTTTTGATCTCTTTATCTCTAAAAATGTAAATTATATTTTAAAGCAATGTCCACATAAATTGAATATTTATTTTTTAATGAAAAATAAGGGTAAAAATAAAGTTGTAAAAAAAATTTAATACTTATATTTTATTGTTAAATATCATTTACAAAAATTTATGAAAAATTGATGTTCTCTTTTGCCTTCTCATACGCAAAACATTTTAGGCATTTACATACATTTTTTATTCTGATAAAAAATGCTTTGAAATATCAAGAAATGCAATTTGATTTATTAAAATTAATGATAAAATTGTTCTTAATATGCCCATAAAAATGGTTCTTAGTTGATTGAATTTTTTTATTTATGATATTAGCCAATTGAAGTAATATTTTTTTTTTATATCTATGACGTGGTGGTCACAAGTTGCCGGTTTGATAATCTTAATTTTAAAAATATCAAGTTCTTTTTTATATTATTATTACAATATTTAAAAAATAAGTCAACTCCTTTTTACATTTAAAAATCAGAACAAAAAACAAATGTTAAATAAACTTATCAAAAAATTCAACAAATTAAGTTCAAATTTCATATATATTAAAAAACACCTTTAATTTACGGATGAAATAAAAAATATATATATTTTTTGGATAAATATACTTATTAAAAATATGCAAAATAATTAAAATAGTTAAAAAAAGTTTTAAGATAGGTAATTGCACATTTAAGCTTTTTAAACTCAGTCCCTACTTACAAAGTAATAGAATTATATTATTAAAATAAATATTTAAAAATTTGTATCAAAATATTCTAATTAAGTTTTTATTTGAAATAAATTTCTTATAATTTTATTTTTCAGGTCATAATTAAAATTTTAATTTGGTCATTAATTTTTTATTAGTTTTATTAAAGTTTTGAGCTAGAAAATTTCTATAAATTCTTAGCATAAAAATATTTGATTAACAATTTTTTTATTATTTTATTTTTAAAATTATTATCATCGTTTAAAAAATTATTTTTGTAATAATTTTATAATCTCTTTTATAAAAAATTACTTAAAGATTCACTCGTAAAATTTTAATTTTTATTATCTAAAATTTATGATTTCGTATCAAAACTTTGCACAGTTACCAATTAATCATGTGCATTGAAAATTATTTTTTTATTATTTGTATATATATTTTTGATGGAATAAAAGTACGATCTGGACACCTGGCAGTTGAAAATCGAATCACAACGTCCACGTGTAAGGAGGCAGTGCAATTTTGCTGAAAGGAGTAGTGCGAGGTGG
Source organism: Dendrobium chrysotoxum (assembly GCA_019925795.1). Lineage (NCBI taxonomy): Eukaryota > Viridiplantae > Streptophyta > Magnoliopsida > Asparagales > Orchidaceae > Dendrobium > Dendrobium chrysotoxum. The sequence continues at coordinate 55,703,089 of CM034309.1, forward strand.
GACCCAGAGAGGGCCGACTCACACTGGAGGTCATTTCAGGGGGGAGAATAAACTGGTTTTCATTGTCATTAAATTGTTTTAAGATAATATAATTGATAATTAGTCAATTAATTACGTATTCATTTATCTTATTTGTTAATTAAAATGTTTAGGGTTTAATTTTCTCTCTGGTTCGGGGACCAGAGTTAATTTGTGCTGCTTGGAAAACGAAACCCGCGTCCCTTAACGATAACTTTTGAGACTATATATAAGCCAATGGATCTTCAGACGCTCTCAACGTTCGTTCTCGTCTTCTTTCGCCTTTATCCGGGGGCATTCTGCCCTTTCTACCCCGTTCCTCTTAAAAGTGGCTTCTTTGCGGAAACAAGCAGTAGGTTCTTCCTCTTCTGTTTTTAGTGCAAGAAGCTCTAATTTGGTGATTGCTTATAAGAAATCAGAAATCAAAATTTGGGCTTTTTTTTTTCCGGTCCAAAATTGATTTGTCTGTTGAGAAGAAATAGAGCAGAGCGGGCTTGAGATTTATGGAAGGGGGGAGAAAGGGCGGCAGGGGGTTTCAAAGAGGTGATGTAGGAGACGAGATTAGAAGGCAGAAGGCGAAGGGGACGCAGATTGAGATAGCAGCTGGTAGAACGGAGGAGAGGCAGAAACCGGCGGTTTCTGAGGAGACGCCGATGGCGGCATTCCGTTTGCTGAAGAAAATAAGAAGCCCAGACCGCCACTCATCGAATCAAGCATCTAGTTCCCCGACTCTAGCTACGGTGTCGTCTTCCATGGCTTCGCGCCCAATCTTCCCTTTTGCTTATGATTCAGAATCAGCAGGTATTCCTCTTTTCCAATCAAATCAGCACCAGCAGAAAATGATCTCTTTTGATCAAAACCAGACATTTTCAATCGGTTCTGGCTCTTACTCAACTCCTCCGCCTTCTCCCCTGCTTCCAAGAGAAGCCTTACAGCAGAGGTACTCTGAGCAGATGCTCAAATACTGGAGTGAGGCACTGAATCTGAGCCCACGAGGACATATGATGATGATGAGCCGCTTAATAGCCCAGGAAAATAGAGGCCGGTCGCCGGCGTCACTTTTCCGGATCCCCGGAGCGGTTCCAACGCCGACGAAGCTTTACAGAGGAGTGAGGCAACGCCACTGGGGAAAATGGGTTGCCGAAATTCGCTTGCCGAGAAACCGCACTCGGCTTTGGCTCGGCACTTTCGACACTGCCGAGGACGCCGCACTCGCATACGACCGCGAGGCCTTCAAGCTTCGTGGCAAGAACGCTCGCCTTAATTTCCCCAGCCTCTTCCTCGGCGCCAGCGAAGGAAGCAATAGCAATAATGCGGATTCCTGCTCTGACATGACTCCAACGGTGGTTTCAAAAGAGAGCGGAAGCCCTCCGCCGGAGAATAGCAAAGCTCAGGCGGAAGCGAAGACTGCAGGGCAGAGCTCGGTGGGAACAGAGTTGGTGTGGAGTGAAGCAGAGGAGGCCTGGTTCAGCGCGTGGGGGCCGGGGAGCTCGGTCTGGGATGATGTTGATGGAGCTAGAGGCAACTTGCTCTTCCAATCTGGTCTCGCGTCTATCTCAGAGTCTCAATCTGATTGCATTCAGGCTCCTTCTTTTGCGGGAGTTGGCATGGAAACCTCTTCTTCCTCTTCTTCTTCCCCTGCTTTCTGTCCTTCCATGTTAATATGGAAGGACCCGTAATTCTGTTTGATTTTTTTCGAGCAGATGAACAAGACTAAATCTTTCAGACGCTGACGAATAAAACAAATCAAAACTTAATCGAAAGTGACCGAATTTATTTGATCGGCTCTCTTTCAATTCCAGTTTTGATCTCAAAGTCATCTCCCCCTCTCTCTCTCTCTTTTTCTTTCTCCTCTCTGCATAAATTTCATGGGTTGCAGAATTTTACATGCCAACCAGTGAAGAATCGACTCTCTGTTTCCCCATCTCTCTCTGAAACTCGGCATCAAACCATGGCTGCATAAATTTTAGCTTGCAGCCTTTCTTCTCCACCCTTCCATTAAAACAAAACCAAATCAATCAAAACATCTATCTTGTTAGAATTCATCTGCATACAGTTCTATGATATCCGTCCAGCCCTGTTCATGAAATCCTAATCAACTACAGGTCTTCCTTATCTCTTAACTTTCTTAACTTTGTACCCTTCTGGTTATGATTTGATTTTAGAAATGGATTTAGTGGTTTGAAGATGATGGTTTGCTGTATGTTTAAGATATTTATCTTTTGAGACAGTGGGTAACGTTATGTGGAAAGCAGAGATGATGTTGGAGACAGTTTTATTTTCTCCTCCTCTCTTTCTGTGTTGGTTTTTTTTTTTTTTTGTTGTTCTTATGTTATGTTGATGCAGCAAAAGTTATTGTTTGTTGCTGTTGTTGATTTATGAATAGAATATGTTGGTGGATGTGTTCCTTTTAAAGAGCTTTTTTTTTTTCTTTTAAAGGGGTTATGAATCGGCTGCCACTCTTATAGGAGGTGTTTGGCGTGATAATTAGTCTCTAGATGAGCCTACCAATAACTAGCTCCATAAGTGTAGGACTCACACAGTTATTTTCTCCCCACTTAACAGTCTCACAATATGAGACAGAAATTAAATATGGGTTGGAGGTTCTCAACTATGATCGCCCACCAACCCAACTAAATCCGAGGGGGTTCTTTCAAAGACTCTTTAATTCAGCTATAAAATATTTATAGATATAATAAAATGGGGCTCAGTAGTTAAGTAGGCTGTCAGAACTTGGAAAAGTTGAAGACAAAATGATAAAGTTGTTAAAATAATACGTAACAACTTATTACAATTGAGGCCATCCTTGCAAGATAAAAATAGGTTCCAAATGCATGGTATTTTAAACGTTTGAGCTATGAAACGTAGAAATAAAACTATTGAGAAGCCATCAAAATTTAATGGGATGTACATTTAAATTAAATTTAAGACCATTGAGCTCTGATTTTGACAAACTTATAGTCGAAAGGAACATTTCAAAGAGACAAATCCAAAAACACAAAATGTGGTACAATCGTGAGTCTAAATGAGCCAAGATGGAGCACTTAAAGCACAATAGGAAACTTTGAAGGAATAATTGAAAGACAAAATAATATCCAAATCTTTCATGCTTAAAATCAAATTAAGTGTCATTCAACCACCATCGCATGACTGTAATCCTCTAGCTACTATCACTCACTCAACCGTGGTCCTTTGACAATCGTCACTTGACTATAGTCATCCGACCAACATCACCCTCCAACGATCCTCTGCCTATCGTCACCTAACTAAGATTCTCTAGCCTTTGTTTCTCGATGAGAGCTCTTTAACTACTATCACCCTACTATAGTGCTTTGGCCACTATCATATTCGATTACGGTCTTATGAATATTATCATCCAACTATGATTCTCCTAACACTGTCACTCGACTGCTGTACTTCGACATCGTTGCATGACTATGATCTTCAGGCAACTGTCACTCAATTACGATCCTCTATTGAATTGTTTTATAAGATGTTATTCTACTACTTAGATTGTATGCATGATCATTAAGCTAGGTATCAATTCCAACATGAAAGTGAATATGAAAGATTAAGAGTCATCCTCAATATACAAGCGTATTATATTCATTTAAATTATTTACATCACTTATTACTATTAATGTTATCATATTTATCGTGATAATCTTACAATATTCCTGCCAAGGATCCAAATAGAACTCCTTCCAAGCTTTTCCTTCTAGTATTCTTACCCTTCCTTTGCTACAGCTTTCTATGACCTTTCCCTCACCAAAATTTGTACAAATGTCCTTAGAAATCTATTCCGTACTTTAACCTATCTAAGGAGAAATTATTACGTGCGGAGTTCGAATGGAATAACTGTCCATATTTTATGAGGGAACATAATAAATACAAGACAAATACATAGCAAAAAATAAAATTATGTATTTGTTGTGTATTTATTGTATACCCTCACAGGATACAAGCAGTTCTCCCATCCGAACTCAGGACATAATAATCTCTCCTATCTAAGACACTATATATCCAACCTCCCCAAATACCACTTATCAAGACTCAAATAAACCAATCCTGCAGTAATAATGGTGCTAAAGACCATCAAATATCATTAAGTAACAATTAATGATAATTAAACACCATTATATTCACAATATAATATGACAAAACAATACATCATGCTAAAGTCAGTTGTCTTAACCTTCTAGGAATTATACATACGATCCTTCCAAAATAGTTAATTGTATGTATAATACAATATGAGAGTTCAATCATATATAAGACCTACTAGTCGTATGCACAACCTACAATCATTTGAGTGATTGATACAGGAGTTGAACAATATAGAATTGTTATATATAATTTATATTATCAATGAGATTTGATATGTCACCAAAAAATTATTTTGATCGAGCACGAATCCTAAGGCAAGATCAAGTTGGAATCTTCAATAATTAAATAAGAGACCATCTGAATTCCGATTTCAGCAAACTTACAGTCGAAGAGAACGTCTCAAAAATACGAACCCAATGACACCAAATTCGACTCAATCCGAGCCCAAATGAGTCCAAATCAAAGACCCAAAGCGCATTTGGAAGGTTCAAACCATAATATAAATTGTCAAACGGTTTCCAAACATGACATGCTTATAGCCGAATCGAGCGGCTCGACGAGACGAATCCAACGAGCCCAAGATCACTAAATTCCGATATCATTAGGGCATTCAAATGGCCATTAAACGGTCCATGATCAAGGGGATCAATATCGGCCGTACATTCAAACCACTCCCATTTTGACCTTGATCCTCCACATATTTACAAGCCATGCAACTCTCAAAAAACTATAAATAGCCCCCATTCTTCACATGAGAGGGAAGGAAAAGAAAGGAGAAGGAGAAGGGAAGAACTTGGGAGCTTCCTCGCCGCCGACCACCGCCGGACTTTTGCCCGTCCGTCGATCACCGCTGGATTTCTTCCCGACCACCGACGAACTTCTGCCAGTCCGCCGACCATCGTCGAAGTTCTTCCCAACCACCACCGGAGTTCCTCCAGTCCGGCGACCACCACCGGAGTTCTTCCCAACCGACCACCACCGGATTTCCGTCTGTCCGCTGACCATCACCGGAGTTCTTCCTGGCCACTGTCGGAGTTTCGCCCATCCGCTGACAACCACCGGAGCTCTTTCTTGCCACCGCCGACTTTCGACAGTCTACCGACCACCGCCGGACTTCCTCTAGTCTGCCGACCATCGTCGGACTTCCACCCATTCATTCCCATCGCTGAAGTTCTTCTCAATCACTGTCAGACTTCTACCTGTTCGTCGACCACTGCCAGACTTCAACTATGGTCCTCCTGACAACCATCACCAATTACGGTCCTTCCGATCATCATCTTAACAGTCCTTCCATCGACCATTGTCAACTATGGTCTTCCTGACCATCGTCGCCTAACTACGGTCCTCCTTCCCTCTGTCATCCACTGACTACGGTCTTCCCGACCTCCATCACCCAACGACTACGGTCTTCCCGACCTCCTTCGCTCGCCGACTATAGTCTTCCCGACTTCCGTCGCCCGCCGACTACGGTTCTTCAAACCACTATCATTGACTATGATCTTTCTAACCACCGTCGCCTAACTATGGTCCTTCCATAGACCATTGTCAACTATGGCCTTCCTGACCACTGTCACCTAACTATGGTCCTCCTGACCTTTGTCATCCATTGATTACGGTCTTCCCGACCTCCGTCGCCCAATGACTACGGTCTTCCCGACCTCCTTCGCTCGCCGACTACAGTCTTCCCGACTTCCGTCGCCCGCCGACTGCAGTCTTCCCGACTTCCGTTGCCCGCCGACTACGGTTCTTCCAACCACTATCATTGACTATGGTCTTTCTGACCACCGTCGCCTAACTACGGTCCTCCTGACCTCTGTCATTCGCCGACTATGATCTTCTTGACCTCTGTCACCCACCGACAATGGTCTTCCCGACCTCCTTTGCTCGCCGACTACGGTCTTCCCGACCTCTGTCGCTCACCGACAATGGTCTTCCCGACCTCCTTTGCCCGCCGACTACGGTCTTCTTGACCTCCGTCGCCTGCCGACTATAGTCTTCCCGACCTCTGTCACCCACCGACTACAATCTTTCTAACCTCCGTCGCCCGCTGACTATGGTCTTTCTGACCACCGTCACCTAACTACAGTCCTCCTGACCTCTGTCATCCACCAACTACGGTCTTCCCTACCTCCGTCGCCCACTGACTACGATCTTTCTGACCTCCTTCGCCCACCGACTATAGTCTTCCCGACCTTCGTCGCGTCGCCCTCCGACTACGGTCTTCCCGACCTCCGTCGCCCTCCGACTACGGTCTTCCCGACCTCCATCGCCCTCCGACTACGGTCTTTCTGACCTCCGTCGCCCACTGACTACGATCTTTCTGACCTCCTTCGCCCACCGACTATAGTCTTCCCGACCTTCGTCGCCCTACGACTACGGTCTTCCCGACCTCCGTCGCCCTCCGACTACGATCTTCCCGACCTCCGTCGCCCTCCGACTACAGTCTTTCTGACCTCCGTCGCCCGCCTACTACGGTCCTTCCCACCACCGTCGCCCAACTACAGTCCTCTCGACCTCCGTCGCCCGTCGAGTACGGTTCTTCTAACCATCGCCGCCCAACTACGGTCCTTCCGACCTATATCACTCGTCGACTATAGTTTTGCTACCCCAAATGAACATATTAATGTTGATTCTTCCAACTCCCAGCATATAATGTACTCTGTATAATGTATATTTGCTACATCGAGCCAAGACCTTCCTTCTAAGGAAGGGCCTCATTTCTAATCGACTACAAATACTAGTGGATTCATTCAAACTGGGCCAGGCCCTATGGTTTTTCCCTTTTTCAGGGTTTCCACGTAAAAAATTATGGTGTCTTTTATGAGTTCTACACCACAACTTATTTATCTATTTATATACTGGATCTTCGTACAAAGCTAGGACGTTAAACTTTATATCTCTCTACTATCACGAATATTTCAGGACACAACAAGATTTATGAATTATTTTTCATCAAAATGAATTTATAATACACGATAATTATATTATACTAGAATTTTTAAATCTTTGTTTATTAAAATAAACATAAACATACTATAGTAAGGCAAGTGGGTTGAATTTAAACAAGATTTGCAGCATTATCAGAAGTTATAAACATCAATATTTGTTAGGATTTCTTGAGGAAGTATGCTTCTTCTTTGAATCTTGAGGGAGAGAGGGAGAGAGGGAGGGAGAGATAACAAAATTCTTATTGATTTGTTTGGCTATGAGTGATCATCTATTACAGCATCTTCAATTATTTATAGGCAAAATAAACTACTAAAAAAAAATAAAAGGAACATAAGGAACAACACAACCTAAAACTAGACCAAATCACAACAATATTATTACATGGCAGCTCCATTTGCAATCATATGTAATTTATAATTCGTCCCACATAAAAATCTTGACTCAAAAGAGGGCATATGGCATTGACATAACGAACATGTGTCATGCCAGATGATAGCCATGTGATATGATAAGCCATTGTATAATATGATACTCAATTATTATGATATGTGATTTTGTCTTATTAGCCACATAGATTATTATCAATCATATCATTTTGTGCTAATTCACTTCATAATGTGCTAATTAAATTACTAATTAATTTTTGAATCAAATATTAATTGTTAATTAGTTTATTAATTTGCACAAATATTTATATTTCGTATTCCTGATTTTTTAATTACTTATATTTTTTTTCTCTCATGTGTAGTCTTGTCTTAGTATATTGTACTGCATTTTCTTGTTCTCCTCTTTATAATAAGCAGGTGGGTCCTACGGTTGGGAGAGAATCGAGAGTGTGAGAGTGGACCAAGTGCAGGAAAGTGGGCAAGATGAGAAATTATTCTATGGGACGCCGAACGCAACTCTATATTCGGAGGCCAATAAGGTGCAGCCACATCAACGATATCGAGCCGCGGTACCGAGCAGTACGGAGCAGTATCGAGCCGTGGTACCGACATGGCTCATTCTGATTGGTCTCCGGATGGGGTTCGAGTTCGACATTCACACAGAATAATTTCTCCGAACCAAGAGGGGTGCGAAATCTCTTGAACCTGGGAGCTGAGATGAAACAGAGAGGTAATTCGAACCTCTTTTGCTTGTGATTCGCAACAAGAACGAGAGGAAGGAAGAGCACAGAAGCTTCAAGAGTGAGGGAGGTAACATCCATGAGCCTCACTGTTTGGTTGGAGCCTTCTACACGCCAAGAAGAAAAGGCAATTGAAGCTAGTGCGTCGATTTGGTTGCCTGTTTCTTGCAAGAATTCAAGTAAGAAATCAGGTGGAAGAAAGATAAACTTTCTTCTTTGTTTGCAGGTTTAATCAGGTGATATCTTACCTTACGAATTTATTGGAGAAATATGTGTTTTCCTTTAAAGATTAACCTAGATATAATCTTGTTTAGGCTTCGTTTGGAACGACTTTCTTACTGCTTCTTGGAACAGCTTTAAAATTTTTGCACTAAAAAGCTGCTTCAAGAAATAGTAAGAAAGCCGTAAGCTTCATTTGGAACAGCTTTCTTACTGCTTCATAAAACAGCATTATAGACAAAAAATTTAATTTTTGTGCTAGAAAGCTGCTCTAAGAAGCAATAAAAAAGATATTCCAAACGAAATCTTAGTCTTGTAAATTGGTTGTGCAAGTTAATACAAGTATAAGCCTTCTTTTTTTTCGTGGATGTAGGTACAAATGTGTCGAATAACATAAATTGCTCTTGTTCAGTCTCTTGTGGTTGTTTTATATGTTTATACATATATGTTTGTGTTTGGTTGCTGATTTTGCTTGAAGGAATTTGCTCTTAGTATATTTTGCAAGTGAATCTTGGGTTGTTCTATCAAATACTATTGATATTTTTTGCCAATGCTAGGGAATAGTTTTTTGTTACAATCAAGAACCTATTAGTCATTTAAATTGTGCATAGTTTAGTGAAAAGATATTTCTAATTAATTGGTAATTAATTAGTTAACTTATTCATTTTATTATTGTAAAAAAAACAAATTTATTCTTTATTTACATAAATCTAGATTTTACTAACTTCGGTGTTGTGTTCTAATTATAGGCAATCCAAATTTAGCCTCTAAATCTTTCATATAAGTGATTTGTCAGTGCTTATTTATAACATTGAAATAACATGTTCCTTTATGTGATCTGAACACTTGGTTAAAAGTATTAGTGGTTGTTGTTTGGAAAGACCCCGATTCAATTGGGTTTACAACAATTAATAACATAATGGACCAGCTCTTTTCTTAAGAGGATCGATAATGGCTTGCTCAGCTATGGACTTACTAAATACATGGAGGTTGCTTATTTGAAAACCATGTTGACTATGTGGCATGGTAGGCCATAGTGTGATAATTGAGTGCTCAATCATTGTGCCACAACTCTCATAGCCATTGGTTCAACTGCAATGAGACAATATATATTGGGACATTTAGGTTAATTAAGACGAATTCATATACACATCACATACGCAAGACTCGAACTCAAGACCTCTTGGTTGGTAGTCAAAGCTCACAACCAACGGACCAATGTAAGCTGCATAGACAAAATATTGTTGATGTCATATTTAAAATCTGGCGGTGCTTACCATGCTTGCAAGCGTTTTTTAGCAATTTATGTTTGGATCGACCAAACTGGTTCTTCATTGAGGTTTGGTCTAGTAGTGGTAAGGCGTGACAATGAGAGGAGATTTCCAAGTGCAGAGAAGCTGATCTTGGAGTATTTGATATGCGCAAAAGTTCAGATAGATCCCTTGGAAGCCAATGAAAACTAGAGATCTCTTGGAAGAGATAGGCCGAGTGAGTGAATGAGGTAGGAGATGCTGAAAATGTGTCCTTGAATGGACAGTGTAGAGTTCAATGGGGTGTGGGAATTGTTCCAACGACCTGTTAGTGTTCATCTCTAACATTACCAAGGTGGTTCTTTAATGGTGGGCATTAATAGATGTGGAGTGCCACATCGCTTTGCTCTCTGTCTCCAGCCTAAATTTGGAATGTTGCAGCGAGCCAACATACAACATTGTAGCGTTTGATTGAAAAAAACAGGGGCAAGGTCCCCAAACCTCAAGCAGGGGAGCGCTGCTCCCTGCAAAACCCCAATGAGCTTGACCAACGGTATTTAGGTATGAGATAACAGTACAACCCAATTAATAGATTCAATGAAATATCACACAAAACTAACATATAGGTGAATGAAGGTAAATACTGGAACCAAGCTAGACGGTAATTTCTAATCCATTAACCCTATTTTTAATTCGATTAAAATAATCATAAGAAATCATTTCAAAATAAAAATTTTGATGAGAAAATAATCAAATAAGAAGAGTTCGGTGATTTGTTTGGACAATCATGAATATATATATTGCTTACCGTTATTATGTATTCAATGCTGCCGTGGTACTTAAGCAAAATTTGGGCCCAACAGAAGTGCTAATTACATCAGCTGATTCAAGGATCCGGGTTATTGATTGCAGCGATCTGATTCACACATTTAAAGGCAAACTCTTTCATTTAAAAACAGGGCAAATCCTACTTCATGATATCGCATCCAATCTTTTCATCATTTATGAAGTAAAGGCAAACTCTTTCATTTATAAAGGACAAATCCTACTGTTTCTTATAGTACTGTAGTGATTTAGTTGATGCTAGTTAAGGGCGTAAATAAGTGGAGTCAAGTTCAAGTCACTTGCAGTTTGAGTTTGAACTTGATTTACCAATTGAGTTTGAGCTCGGTTACAAGCTTAATTTTACATGTATAATGAAAGAGAGGAAATTATTATAATTCAAATAATTATTATAATAAAATTATAAAAGAATTAGAAATTAGAAGATAGATAATAAATAATTATTTGATATAAGAAAATGAGATATAATTTTTTAATATTTTTAATAGCTTTATATTTAAACTCCTGAAAATGAGTTTGACTCATGAGTAATTTATTGAGCTGAGTTCGAGCTGACTCACGAACAATTTATCGAGCTAAGCTTGAGCTAAGTCACAAATCGGCTTGACTTATACCCTAACGCTTGTACTTGAAAAGTTAAATATTTGTTACATTTTAAGCCAGCTCTCCCTGAATTAGTCATTTGTTGAGTCAAAATCATTTAAAGGCTCATTTGATTGCTTTAAATTAGAAAATATGCTTTGGAACGAGAAGTTTCTACTAGTACCAGCACTTGGTTAGAAGTTATCAGAAATCAATATGGTATTTAAACTCTAGAACACCTTCGAATTCCGCCTCAAAGGCAGGATTTTAATTTGACGCTTATATTGGTTGTTTGGTTGGAATACAAAATGATGTAAAGTATTTCAAATGTAAAGGTTTTAAAAATTTTGGTGTTTGGTTGGAATACAAAGTGGAGCAAAACAAAGGAAAGAAAATATAGTATAAACTATTTTAGTTCATATTTGAAGTAAATCAAATTCGTCTAGTTTTAAGCATGAATCATTTACACTATAAGTAAGCTCGCCTGATTGCCACAGCCTGCCGCCCACTACCACCCACCGCCGTTGGTGACCACCACCCTCCGGCCACCACCACCCACTGGAGGTCGCTACCACCCTCTGCTGGCCGCCCACCACGACCGCCACCGACTGATGCCGCCACCTACCGCCGGCCACCACCTTCATCGCCAGCTACCACCAAACCCTAAACTTTATACTACATTCATTACTTCAAGCCAAATAAAAAAATCATTCACTTGTATTTAATTTACATACATTCAAACAACTTCAAAATAATCCTTTTATACTACATTTTTTTTTAGCCAACTAAATAGTCCCGTAAGAAAATAAAATCATTACTTTTTAGAAAATATGTATCCATCTATAAGCAACAAATTGACAGCCCTCAAGAAAACAGAATTTTCGTAACCAGTGGTTGCTTTACAATTGGGCCATGAATTTCATTTCTTCCGGGATGCATGCACGCAATCATTAATATGCATATGAGCAGCCACATCATGCAGCTTAAATAGGCTTACGACAACCAATATCACTGGCAGATTTCATGACTTCTAGGTAACCATAGCTCTCCCTCTGAGGGGCTGTTTGGTAGCAGTATTTTGCCATATTTGAGGTGGATTTGAGCGAAATCCAGCCAAACGGCTTAAAATGCAAAATCAAATCTTACAGCAAATGAAATCCATCATAGACGGAAAATTTTGCTGATTCACGCTAAATCCTGAATTTTCAAAATCCCGAATTTCCGAAATCGCCGGATTTATGAAATCCAGGGCGCTAGAAGAAGAGTCCGCCCCATAAATCCCACTCAATAACCAAACAGTCACAGGAGATTTAACAGAATTTATCATGAATGTTACCAAACAGTTTTCAGGATTTAAGCCCCTAAGGAATTCTGAAATTCGGATTTAGAGGATTTACAAAATCCTACTTAAATTAAATCCGGGGTGCTACCAAACAGCCCCTAAGAACACGTGTGATGGTGTATCAGAAAGTATACATAACCATATATTGGTCCCAATTTTCTCCTTTGTCAATCCATCTGGCAATAGGAGTTCTGATTTACGTTTACAAATATATGATCCAAGCAAGTGAGGAGTCTCAAGTCTACTTATGGTGATACTGCGGCAGTTCCTTTGCCAAGCACTTGCTTCAGTTCTGTAATAGAAAGGAGTTGCTATCTGAAACTGGTGGCCAAGATGATCCGCATGCCCTGGGAAGCAGAAGCACTGGCCATTTTTTGACAGCAGGGTTTCAATTACTTGGCCTGAAGAGAGGCAGATTTCAACATCTGGGAACCATAATTGTCACGGCAGCGGTGATTGCTACAATGGTAGCTCCGTGATGTAAAGCAGGAATGGTTATTGTAGCTTCGACCCGTGGAGGTGAGATCCGGACTTACTGTTGTGATTTTGTGATCAGGAATTTCTGTGACATGGTGCTTATAATGTTATGGTGTTTCTTTTATTTATTTATTTCTATTTGGCCTGAATTGAAAGATTAAATTTTGGTCTTCTTCCATGTGAGGCTGATTATTGGGTTGCATTCTAATTTGTTATATTAGATAACTCTAATTTAATAAACATTATTCTAATTTTAGGCGGGGGAGTAACCGGCCCTTTTTTTTGGAGAAATTATTCTATGCGGAGTTCGGATGGAAAGAACTATTCGGATATGTAAGTGTACACACTGTGTATATATTTGTACACAGTATGTATCAAATTTTTATAAACACTATATATACACAGTGTGTACACTCACAGTCCGGACGGTTCTTCCCGTCCGGACTCCACATAGAATAATTTCTCATTTTTTGAAAGTGGCCAAAATAAGATTATAAAATGCATAATTTTATGTATAAAATGGAAAAAAAATAATTTTCTTAGAATTTGAGCGATTATATTTATTTAAGGTGGATAAAATAATTAAAATATTTATTTTTATAAGGAAAAAAAAAGATTTTAGGATGGGTAATTGACAACCCTGAGCTTTTTTATGATTCCACCCTTATGGTATAGAGATTTTTAGACGGATTTGAAGTATATGTAATGGTTGTTTATTATATATTGCATGCAATGGATGTTTTTCTTAGCGAAATTATGATGGTAAGGGCTTTAAAATAATTTAATTTATTTCATAGAGGCCTAAGTAGTTATAAGCTAATTAAGATAATCATAGTAGGTTATAATGGATTTTATCAAGTCTGTTTTGAAGCCTTATAGGCTTTCTTAAATTATTCCTAAATATCTCTTTTTTTATTGAAATTATGATATTATATTTTTTCTATTATTTGAATAAATAAATTATTAGAATATATTTTTTTAAGTTTAAGATAAAATAAATGCTATGTAAAATTTTGATGTATTTGAAATGCACAATTTAGTATAAATTTAGAGGTTGTTTGGTTGGTTGAAAAATGAATTTTGAAGTATTTGAAATGCAACCTTTAATATAAATTTAGAGCTTGTTTGGTTGGTTGAAAAAGGAATGCAGTGTAAAAAAATGTAGTATAAAAGTACTGCAATTGTATTTTAAATACTTTGGGGTTGTTCTGGATGAGTGTAAAATAAAAGCGGAGAATTACTTTTTTTTTGCTTGAAGTAAAATGAATGCAGTAAAGTATGATCGGTGATTGACGGTGGTGGTGGCGGGCAACTCCGGTTTGTGGCGGTAGTGGCTTGCAATAGTAGCAAGCGGTGGGGTGGTGGCTGGTGGTTGTGGTGGGGTCGGTGATGGCGATTAGCGGAGGTGGTCTGTCGCGGCGAGCAATTGTGGTGGCCGGTGGCGACAACGGACGATGATAAATAATAAAGTTCTAGTGTATTTGAAAAATAAAAAGGGGCTATTTGGTTGCCTATAAAATAAGTGTAAAGTATTCTAAACGCAGAAGTTTTGTGAATATTGATAATTGGTTTGAAGTAAAACAAACATTTGGAATTCACCCTCCAGCTCATTTTTTTGTGTATTTTGAATTCCTTAGATTTGGGCCACTGCCTGTTGCTGGCTGTTGCTAAGCGCCACCACTATCATCACCTATCGCCACCCCCATTACCTGTTGCCGTCGACCACCACCGCCACCTGCAAATTTCGACCACCTACCATCACCCTCTTTGCAATTTATATTGCACTCATTCTATTTTAAACCAAATACAAAAAATAATATCATGCATTCATTTTACACTATTCAAATATCTCTTAAACATTCCGTTTACACTACATTCATTTTATACTGTATTTTTTTTCAGCCAATCAAACAACCCCTTAGTATATTTGAAATTCGTCCAATTTAGATGAATTTCAAACATATCATAAATTCATCACCATCGCCATTGTCATCATTGGGGACCGCCATGCATAATAACTTTTGAATATCTATTTTTAAGTATTTCAGTGAAAAAATTTTTACAAACTTTTACTAAAAAACATCTCCATTGTCACCATCCGACCGTCATCCATAATAACTTTTGAAATATCTATTTCTTAGTAAAAATATTTTACAAACTTTTTTCTAATAATTACACATAAAATGAATAATTTTTTCAACATATGACTATATGAGTTCTTCCTCTTTGATTAATATTTCAATATGATTATTTTTAAATTTTAGTTTTTTTAATTGTTTAATGTTCACCCTTTTTTTTTTGAGAAAATTTGGGCTTAGCCCGTGTATTGAGAGGGAAAAAGACTACAAGTAAATATAAATCAAAATTGTCCCGTATAAAAAAGGGACATGCTCAACTCGAGCACAAAAAAAGGCTCAACAAAAAGCTCAGTAAGAACAATAAAACAAAAATCAGAGAAAGAAAAAGCTCCAAGAGCCAAAAAGCCTGGACTCAGGGATTAAATTGAACAAATCATTGTGATACTCAAACCCTTGGTTGCCCGAAGACCTTCCGGTCCAAAGGGGAGCCTGCTAATGGAGCCTCATCATAGTCCAAGGCAATGCGATAAAAAACACAGCAGGCATCGTCAAATAGCAGTAGCAGCCCGTATAGGTGTCCCGGTGTATAAGAAACGAGCAGAACAGAGAACCATCGAGCAAGATAATAAATAACCCCAGCTCAATCAGATAAAATCAGCTAGATAAGATCCAGATATTTTGAGAAATTACTCCACTTAATGACTTTCTCAAAAATAGCCTTTTTGATGATAAGGGCTATGGTAAAGCTGCTATTAATTTGGTTCACAAATCTCCTATTGTTCCTTTCTTTCCAGATGAAATATTTGCAATATCAAGAAATGAGTAAGTAGAGCTTTTTAATTGGTTGCTGTGTTCTGTGATCTCCATCAATCCATTCTAACAACTGAAGAATGTTTGGTCTAAGGAGAAGATGCTTTGTGCTTGGCATGAGTTCCGAAAGAATAGCAAATGAGTATGAACATTCAAAAAATAGATGTGACTCGCTTTCAGGAAATTCATGACAAAAACTGCAAGTTAAAGGAACAAAAATGTTCCTTTTATGTAAAGCTTCCGCAGTTTTCATACCCCCAGCAATAGCCAGCCAAGCGGGGCAGGAGAACCTCAGAGCATAGTGAGAGTGCCACACCAAATTATACCACGGGCAACTAGGCAGATTAGAATAAAACTCAAAAATAAAATTAACAAATTTACTATCTTTCTGATTCCCCCATACTAAACAAATCTTAGAATTCTCCAAAATAGGAATATCTTGAATTGCATTGCATACAGAGAGTGGAATAGAATCTGGTAGAGCCAAGCTATCGACCGATATAAATTCATGATTAATCAATCAGGGTTTGATACATGAAGTAAATAGTGACCATTCGAGAAATCATCTAGCTTACCATTATAGCACCAGTGATCCCAATGCACAGAAATAGGGGCGTTAGGGGTAATTCTGAAAGAGATTTTATCCTTGGCAGCAACGGCAGAGATACAAACAGCTTTCCAAAAATTGGTAGCAAAAAAAGGTGCATGGCGCTAGGGAGAAATGTATCTAGTTGATAACCAAGAGGAAAGGGGAGAGATGGTGTTGTACATTCTGAAAATAACAGATACATTAAAGGCGAATTGGATGGATGGCAAAGAAGGCAATCCCAAACCCCCAAACTGTTTGGGCTTACAGACCTTGTCCCATGAGACCATGTGGATTTTTTTACTAGCTATGGTATCAAAAAAAAAAGGAATTTAGAGCATACTTTCTTGTAATATTTAATGATTGATTTAGGCAAGATAACACCACAAATCCATTAGACAATGGAGTTGAGAATGGTGAATTTCAGAAATTGCAAACGACCTGCAAATGAGAGGAGGTTTTCTTTCCACCCAGAGAGCTTTTTAGAAATACTATCAGTAAGGGGTAAATAGTCTGCCAGTTTAAGTCGTTTGAATGAGAAAGGAATCCCCAAAATATAATCTTGAGGCTAGTATTGTGAATAGAGATTGCTTGGCAAATTTCTTCCTGATTTATGACATTCCTAGGAAACATGACAGAACTTTTGTTTGAATTCACATGAAGCCCAGAAGCATTAGAAAAAGAAGTTAGAATGTTTGTGAGCTTATTGCAGTTCTCTAAAGTGGCCTCTCCAAATATGAGCACATCATTAGCATAAAGTAGATGAGATAAAGTAAAGCAATCCAAATTTATCCCTTTAAAACCACCATCATCAAGTAGAGAAGAAAATGCATCCATCACCAGACAGAAAAGGTATGGGCTAAGGGGGCACCTTGTCTTGAACCAACAGAAGAAGAGAAATAGCCCTCAAGAGCTCCATTAATCAAGATAGAGAAATTCACATTTGGAATGCAAGCTTTAATCCAACCCACTAAGATGCTGGGGAATCCTTTCTGGATCATTCTAGCAATCAAGAATTCCCTTTAAACTGTATCAAAAGCTTTACGAATGTCAAGTTTCACACAGAAGTACTTATTGTTTCCCCTTTTCCTAGCAAGAGCTAAAACTTCATTGGCAAGTAATAGTATTGATAACACCACTACTATCAGAATTGGGATGAGTGGCTAGAAGGTTAACAGCCGCTCTAGTGCTACCTTGCATGCTTCTGATTTTAGTATATAGGAATTTAAAATCTTCTTCTCCATGCTTAAGCCAATTGACTTTGGCTCTTTGTATAACCCATGATGCAAGGATGCGTGAGAACTCAGAAACTTTGTGGTTGGTATCTTTTAGAGAGGCTTTGATAGAGGGATCATTCGGATTATCATGAATATTTGATATACAATCCTTTTGCAGCTTATTTAACTCATCAAGATGTGAGTTGATGATAGAGGAATTAGCCCAAGCTTCCTTCTTTATACCTAGTTTTAGCTGTTTAAGAGTATTGCATAAGAAGGACATAGGATTACCTGAAAAAGGTTTAGAGACAACCTCAAGAAGAAGAATCCAATACTTATCAAAATTGGTCCAATAGTTTTTGAAAAGGAATCTATGATGAGAGTTGAGTGCCACACCAGAGTGCAAGATCAGAGGACAATGATCAGAACATGAAGGACCTTGAATAGAATAGTAAGAGCTAAGGTAAGCATTCATCCAAGCATTGTTGACCAAAGCCCTATCGAGTTTAATATGAATCGGATTGTCAATGCGCTGATTAAACCAGCTGTAAGAGCAGCCGACAGAATGTAGGTCCCTTAAGCAGTTGTCAAAGATCATATTGTTAAACTATATTAAAGCTCCTTGGGTGATAGCTGTGCCTCCAAGTTTTTTAAAAACATATCGACAGCAGTTAAAATCTCCCAGCAGAATCCAAGGGACATCATGATGGGGGGAAATTTGAGAGATAAGGGCCCAAAGTTCCTTCCTTTCTGCACTACTATTTGAAGCATAAATAACCGAGAGCTGTAAGGGGGGGGGGGGGGGGGACCAACCGAGACAAAACCAGAGATAAGCTGAGAAGATATATGAACAGGGGTGAAGTTAATCTTACCAGTATTCCATTTGACCCAAAATCCTACCCGAGGGGGATTGATCAAAGTTATTGCAGCTTTGTTCATTAGGAAAAACAGTGTGAGCAATTTCAAAAAAAGGGTTCTAGAGAGAAGGATAGTGAATTCCTGTCTCCAAAACACACAACAAATCCAATTTAAACGAATAACTAACTGTTTACAACACAGGACTTTATCAGGGTGGTTAAAACCCCTGACATTCCAAGCTGTACAGGACGGTAAAAACATCATGAAACAAAGTGAGGTGGGGCCTTTTTAGCTTGCTTACCCTTAGAAGATTTTTTGACCACAACAGAATATGAGGACTGTTGAGGTGTTTCCTTAGATTTTTTAGGTTTAGCAACAATGTCATCGCTAACAGAAGAGTTGAGAGGGTTGCCTATCTCCGTCTGGGTTTGTAAGACATCAAACTTGTTAGGAGATATAACTCATGGAGGCGAAGCCACGTCTTGGCTTAAAGAAGCACTGACTGAAGAAGATAAAGTCTCTTCTATAGGGGAGTTGAGATTGGGGATGCTAGATTGTCCTGTCTTCAGAGAGCATGTGAGGATAGGAGGTGGATTGGCAGCAGGTAAAAATGGAGGATGTTGGGGGATTGTTGAAGGACCGCTAATTGGTTGGAATGGTGGAGGGGAATGAGGTTGATACATAAGAGGTTGATACTAGGGATCGACAGTAGAAGGGTTAGAAGGTGGGTTTGGATTCGTAGGTGGTTGAGAAGAGAGGGGACATTTTCTCCGGCTTTGGCTTCTGCTCCTCGGAGGGAAGTCCTTGGGGACTTCATGACCAGACTCTTCTATGTTTGGTTTAGAGGGAGAAAAGGAAGTATAGTGAACAAGAGACTTACAATGATCATATGGAGTGGGTCTCCATTCATATTGGACTTTCAGACCTACTACATCACCATCCAGAGAAACCAAAATCTCCTCTGGGTATGTTGCATTGCTGTCCACTAACACGCAGACTCTAGCATAGGTGAGGCGGGTCTTTTTGGCTGTGAGGTTATCTGCCGCAAGAGGGACACCCACCTTACTAGCAATCCTTGATATACCTTCAGAATTCCAACATGCAAGTGGAAGGTCATGAATTTTGATCCAGATAGGAACTGAAGTAAAATTTTTCCTCTTCGGTTTGAACTTTGGGTGCCATTTTTGCAAGATGAACGGCTTAATTGCCAAGGAGGAACCAAACTCCTCTAGACCATACCAAGTCCAGATCTTCAGAGCAAGCAAATTTAAAGAGGAAGAAACCATCGCCAAGGGATAGCATCTGCAATGAACCTTTAAGATTCCAGGTTTTCTTGATGGCACCAAGAAGTGTTTCATAAAATGGCCTGCGATCGATTGAGTATCCTACCAAACAGAGACTCCAATCTTTGGCTCCATGGGACAATTTTTCACCAGAAAAAGGAACAATTTCTGACTCAAGAGGAAAATGGGAGAGGTTAAGGTCAGTCGGTGAAGAATCTTCAGAGGCAAAGATGGATGTCCAGTTGCGTGCTGGAGGAGGAGGCATTCCACTAGGAGACGACAAGGGGGGAAAGTCCAAGAGAGGGAGTAAAGGATCCATAGTGGAGAGAAGTGAAAGAGTGCCTCCGACAGAGCCGGAGGGGGAGGGAGAGTGACAGTGCAAAGTAGCTTGAGAAGAGAAAAAACCCTAGCAGCCCATCTAGGTTGGCATTCTTCACTTTTTTGCTATTGTTCACCTTAATTTTGGTTATAACTTGTGTAAACAAGCGCCACCGTTCGTCTTGGGACTTGGAATAACTTTTTTAAATTAATATGGCTTAATTTTTTTAATTAATAATCAAAATGATAAAGATTATAGTATATTTTTATCATTTATCGTAAAAAAAAAAAAAAAAAAAAAAACCGCGGCATTGCTCGGAAGCTGCCCCTTCAACATTGGAGCCGGCCTTGTGTTTTCGGCTTTCTGCTCTTCCTTGCCCTAGTTTATCATACGAACTCTGAACATACGGGCCAAGAACCCGCCGATATACCAGCCGGAGCATCTCCTGCACCTCACTCATCGAACCAACAGCGGCAAAGCGGACGAATTCTACAGCCTCCACGGCATCGCCTCGTCCGTCGCCGTCGCTTTCTACTCCGAGGACTCCTGGCGCCGATCACGCGATCCCCCATTATCTGCTCGTGAGCCTCAAGGCCTCTCCGCCCTGCTTCTATTCTGTTGTGATGAGGAAGTGGAGAGGACTGAATAGAAGGGGCAGAGAGTTTGTCGGAGAAGCAGCGTTCTGCCAAAGAGATTAAATATGCGGTCATAGTATTGTGGAGTTGAATGCTTTTGGAGGCCACAGGAGGCAGGGAGATGATGGAGCTGGTTGACGAGGTGAATTTTGCGCTTTATGGGTTCCGGCCTTGGCGACCGGTTCGGATTCGGCGGACCAGCTTGCTCTCTTTGCTAAACATCCGCAGCACGGAGGAGGGTCGCCGGCTAATTAGGGAACGGGGGTAGGTATATGTGATTTATTCACAAGTCTGCTGAAAGCTTTGTTTGTAACGAAGGAAACCGAAAGAAATGCTATGAAATTCTAACTGCTATAATTTGTTATGAATCCACATTCGTTGATTTGAATTCTTCAGCCTTTTTTCATTCCATTTCACTTAAATGCCACTCACTCATAAACAATTTGCACATGCGAGTTATACTACTCGATGAAAAGTGAACGAATTGTAATTCGCCAAGGAGTTTGATTAAGATGGGAAATATTCTAATCTGTTCTAATAATAAGTATGAATGAGAAAAGACACAACACAATACCGAGAACTCAAAGAATTTGGTGGTTCAAATTTGTGGCATACATGGACTATGTAAGGATTGAGGGAGTTTTCTTATGACTCTCCGAGTTGAATATAATATCTTTGCAAAATTATTTGGCTAATGTTTTGAATAAACTAAATTAATTGTGTGATGCCATTAACATGCTGAAAGCACAAGTTGACATACTGGAAACCAATAAAGTCCATGTATTTAAACTTGAAATTGATTCCAATTGGAGTGAAGAACCAATTATTTGAATGTTAATTTTGTTAAGATACGGGAATCATCTTGATAGACAATGTAGGGTCTTTAACCATAATGTTATTGAAAATCATCTGTCAAAATTTTGACGTAGAGGACGACATGACTAGAAAAGTTAAAATTATGTGTTTACTTGATTCATTGATCTTAAATGTTTTAGTGGCTGATTATGAGATGTAGATAACTTCTTTGAATATAAAACAATGCTTGATGAATGATTATTAAGATTTACCAGAACAAAAATAGTCATGCTTGAATTTATTGCCCAAGTAGGAGGGGCAAATAAAATTTAGGAAGAGAACCTACTACAACTAAGGTTGAAACAAAAAGACTTCTGAAAGTAAAATATTTGCTTTTATCATAATGTGATTATTATCTCAATGAATTTAATTCATTAAAACGAGGAACTACAACTGTTATTGAATATATGAACAAATTTTCATAATTGATGTTGAGTTTTGAGAGCATGAAGTTCCTAAACTCTCAATTTTTTGCTATAATTCATTATCAATTGGTCTTAAATTCTAGTACCGTCAATTTTTTGTTTAAAGAAATGGGTTTTTAGATTAATTGATAACTTGTGATCTTTGAATGCTTAATTTTTATGTGCATGAATGCATACTACACATATTAATTACATTAGGAAATCTTATCATTGAGTTTTCGTGCATCCTAAATTATTTTAGTTGGATGTCTCTTCTGATTCTTGTATGAAAATTTCATATTTAAGTTTAATATACATAATTGCAATTTTTGTTCTTTATATTTAGAAATAGGCTAATCTAAGTTTTAATGCCCTACAGTCTTCGTAACATGCATTTCACGTTGAAAATTTTAGTGGATAATATTTTTTTGTTCTCCTTATTAATTTAATAAAATTTTTATCACGAGGTTAAGCACTTATAGGAAAAAAAATGTATTTTAGATGCATGCATTTAACTTCTGTTTTCTTCCAGGATGGCCAATGTGATAGTTGATGCAATTTTGGACTTGAACTTCGATGATACTGTGTGTTCCATTGGTGCAGCAGCTCTTTTCTACATTTTGGCCGGCGATGTAAGATCTAATCATAAATCATATGGAAATATTCTCTGCCATCGACTTCAAAATTGTTTACTGCATCATATATTTGTCAATCAGTTATGAAGCTCTGCATGGACTTTCACACTGTTGATTTTTCTGGTTTACTTTTCTCAAGGTTGCTGAATGTCTATTTTCTTTTCAATGGTAGTTTGAGGTCCTTATCAGATATTTCACCTTTCTCATACCTCCTTTTATATCAGCTTTAAACAAAAAAATGCATTAACTTGGCTAGATTTGGATTATTTAATTATTGCTTCTTCGATTAAAACATTATTTCTTTTTAGATGATTACTGGATCTACCGACATGCCTATGTTTGAACATATTGGTTAGTTTAGATTTGATAGTCTTATATACTTTTCTTAATCTATGTTTTATCAGACTTCTGTTTTTAAGCTTAATTTCATTTGATATTTGGATGCCTTTGATTTCATAGAGATTTTTTTTTTCTTAATTTGAGATGTCCTTTTTGAATGGCAGGAGAATTCATTTTGAGATTTTGAAAAGTCCCGTGGTGGGTTGTCATTTGCATCTCTTATTTGGTCAATTGACTGGTATACGTGGTACTAATGTTTTGTTGGGCCTATTAGTTTGCTCTTCCATAGGCATTTGTTGAGCGGATAATAGTTGGTTCTTGTGCTTGTGGGGCTTCATTCTGTAAGAAAGCCACAGTGCATTTTTACTGGTTTTAATATACTATAGAAGTTTTGATATTACTTTCTTGTTATTTTTCCTATTTGGAGACAACCTCACTGTCCTGAATAGAAAACAATAATTGGCTGCAAGTAAAGAGCCAGTTTTTCTTTGCAAGCTAAGTTGGGAATCATTTAAGGGTGTGGACCCAGTGTTTTGAGGTGTCACAAATTAATTGGCTAAATAGAATAGATCCTCTCTTGTATGCTTCTTATTTGAATTCTTTGTTAATCCCATGGGATCCACCAGCTTAGGCGGCGTCCATTTACTAGCTGCTAAATTGGTATCAACTTTTACAGAGCTTCATCTTCGGCCTCTAAGCACGTTGAATTTTGGCCTTCAGGTTAGGGGACACGTTGAATATCTTGCCTTTTCACTTGAGAAATTGTCATTGTTTTTGGTGCTAGCAAAGGTAGCTAATGGCCTGTAGATACTCTCCAGTCCACAATGAACCTTATGGTTGGGTTCTAGTGGTCCAGTGAGGTCCTGAGATGGAGCAAAGTGCGGTTGGCATGTAGCGAGTTCAAGTGGTGCTGGAGGTGGATGAAAGCATTGTAACTTGCTTATTGATGAAAAAGCTTGTGGAGTTGTTGTGGAGAGTTCGAGATGGCTAGATAGGGATTGTACATAATGGATGACACTTTTAGTTGGAATTGGATTATTTTTTGTGTTAGGAGACCATGAGACATACTTCAATAGGGAATCATAGTGGGGTTTGATATGATTTGTGCCATGGGAAGGGCTACAAGGTGTAACCTAGCAGCTGCCATGGTGAAGTGTTGCATGTTTTAAGTTGTGGAGGCTACAGAGATGTAATTAGAGTTTGAGAGGTTACTTGAAATCGGCCATATCATCCACAGTCATGCTCTTGCTCTTACGCTCAGGCCAACCGACCTTTTTCTCTTTAGTAATAATTAGCCTCTCATTGTTGAATTGCAAATGGTCTTTATAGAGGGAGGAGAGGAATTGAGCTCTTGACTTTGGGAGGAGATTGTGATGCAGTCCCTGTTTAGAGACCAATGCTTCCAAATGTTGTAGGTAATTTCTAATAAGGATTAGGGATTCTTAGGAGAAGGGTGGAGTGGTGGAAGTGAGTATGTGGAGTAGGAGGGGTCAGCCATGGCAAGAATACATCTAAACCTGAGCCCTTCTAATTTGAATCTAGAAACTCCTGAAGTTTGTAGAGGAATCTTTCTACAACTATTTTGTAGTAGGTGGCTTAGTATGTTTGGAGTTTAAGGGGTTGCAGATGAAGTTACACCAAGACTAGGTCCATGTCAATTCCTGCTTTGCTGAGAACTTGTATGGGGGATTTGGTGGGGTTTAATGATGGAGTGGAGTGGGGAAATGAAGTGGAATTGGTTTACAGCAAAACACAAGAAATATTATTGCAAATTAAAATAACTACTCACCAAAGTAGCTTGTAGGTAAATCACCTCCAAGTAATTTCCTACCAAGAAGAATTGCCACTTAGCCTTTTCTCCAAAGAGTTGCATGCTCAAAATTTGTTCCAAATGCCATCAATCCATTCTGATTCCAGCAACAAAACATTTACGTGATTCTTACGTCAATAAGAATTCAAATAAAAGAGCAAGAGAAGGAAGGGGGTGCCAACCAGACGTGTTGATCGAAAGGAGGAGGTGGTTACTCAAATGTAACTACCCAAAGCCACCACTTGCAATGAGTGGTGGTTTGCCACTCCTACTGAGAAATGATTATTTGAATAATTTAAATATCAAATAATCATTTTTTAAGTATTTTAAGTCTAAATTCAAAAAATCAAGGTATAAGATACAATTTTTCAAAAGCTTCAAATGTTTTAAAAATGAAAAATTACAAACATTTAAGTCTCACATAAGTCTCATATACTGATGTAGTCAAGAATTTATGTTTTATGTATTTTTATTTTTTCGTGTTATTGGACGCTAAGCATTTTATTTTTGTATTACCCTATGATGGAAAACAACCAATGATCATGCTGGGTTCGGTGCCTCGGGTTGGTTCATACTATTGTCCTTTCATTTGAGTTTGATCTTGCTTCCTTCCTCCTTGTTGGTTGGTTAGGTATTTAGTTGTGGGCAGTTCTTTCCTTTATTGAGCTTGGCCCATTTCCCCATTTTGGTTGTTCGGATTTCTCCTTTGTTGATTTGGCTGCTTGGGATTCTTCCCTTCTCCCTCTTTGGCTGTTCGGTTTTCCGCTTTGCTGATTCCTGTGCTTGATGCTTCGGCTTCTCCTTTGAGAGCTGATTTGGATTGTTTTTATTGGCTAAAATGATGGCTCATTTAATTGAACAATTAAATACTCTTTTCCCCTCCTTCCCCTATATAAAGTGGCTGAAACTCTATTGTAAAAAAATATTTTTTGTTAAGAAAAATTCAACCTGAGGGTTCCTTCGTGGCTTGCGAGCTAGTCTTTCCCCTACCCCCTATTACTTCCTCTCGGTCTAATTTCTGCTTCTTCTATCCACGGTTTCCCTTCCACTTGTATCTTTTTTCTCTAAACATTGTGAGTTGTCAGGCGGTGTTGTTACCCTGTTCTGTTGGTATTTTCCTGAGGAGTGTAGATTTGTGCTGGATCAAATTTCAGTGGTAGATTACTGGTTAGATCTTTCCTTTGAGAACCTTTTCCTAATTTTGTGTATTGTGTGTGAGGTGTCCATTCGTGGTTGTTCTGAGGGTTATTATTGTTTATGTGCTTTGTATCTTTCTTTCTTACGTGACTTCCTAAACAGTTTCTAACGTTTGTTTGCTACCAAGTCACTCTTTGTTTGTGTGTTATTGAAAGGAAGCTTCTTAGTTACGTGCCTAAGTGTTCTCTTAAAAGGTATAGGAACTTAGGTTTCATCATATACACATAAACATTAGTAAAATATAAATGAAAGCTGATTAATCGGTCATGTTTGGTGGCAACCTTTTTGCTTAGGCTCTTAGTGGCTGGTCCATATCTCATTGTAGGAGTTTATTGTGATGCATCATATTGACACTATATGGAGTTGCTAGATAGGAGGCCTTTCAATTTCTAGGCATTTTTGGATGAGAGAGGTTTTGAATATGGTGGAGTTAGGTTGATGTGGGCGATCATATGGACTAGCCAAGATCTTTAATGATGGGAGGTGTTGAGTTGGCTAAGTATTTCGGGTTAAACAAGCCGCTCTAATTGTGTGGGCATTTTGGGAGGTGTTGTTGCTAGGGTTAGGTGGCATGGGTTAGGGATTTTCAGGGGCATGTGGGTCGTACAATTAGAAGAGGAGACACATGTTTAAAAGAAAAGGATGTAGCTTATCAAGTCGTATCTGGGTTTGATAGTACCCCTAAGGCCTTAAATCCTTTTTTAAAATCTATTTAATTGATAAAAAAAACATAACGATAACTAGCAAATTTTAAGTTGATCAAAGTACTTGTATAATTAATTTTATTGCATTGATTAGGGTATTAAATCAAGCTTTGACCTAATCAAGGGGTTAATTAAGGGTCCGTTTGGGACGGCTACAACTACTGGTAAAACATGTTGTGAAGTTGTTATAGAGAAAGCTACTTTTTGAAGTTATTGTATAGAGAGCAGTATTTTTTGTTGGAAAATGTACCAGTCAAATTGCTTTGCTACAGTTGTATAAGGCCAATTTACTTTGATACCCTCATTATACATTAAAAAAAGAGTTATGTATTACCATTTATAATGGTGAATTCAACCATGAAGAATTACGAATCTGATAACAGAGTAATTTATAATTCGGCGAAGACTAAAGAGTTACGAATATGATAACAGAATAATTTATAATTCGACAAAGATTAAAAATTTAAAATCTGAAGGCCAATTCATAGTGATGTCAAATCATTGTATATTACTGTCAAATAGATGAGGTGAGTAGATATTATCCATTCATTGTAGCTGAGAACGAAATTGGTAATATTACTTTTCCAAGCACTCAAAAACAGACAACTGATAACAAATCAACTGGTATCAGATGCCATAATTTTGCCAGGTGAAGGATTAGGAAGAAACCCCAGAGCAGATAAGGGACATATTTGGCTTGCCTGTGGCATAATTGGCATAAATAATATATTGGTATATGCAGATTCCATCTGCTTGCTGATCCTTCAACTCTCTTTCAAGAAGTACTCCATGGAGCAACTAATTCTATTTCTTGATCATAAAAAATACCACTGAACCTATGACGCACCGACACTTCTCCTCAAAGAGGCATGCAGTGTCCGACATATATCCAACACGACACGCCTCCAACACGTGCCGGACATGCCGAAAACGTGTCCTATTAAAAAAATATTAAATACAAATTGGACACGCGTGTTCGACACGTCTTAAATATTTATGAAAGTTTTTAAATATAATTTCTTGTATTTTAAATTTTTATTTATTTAAAATATAAAAATTAAATTTCTTATTTCCTATCCACAATACCAAATCAATCGCCCGCACTCAATACCTCATTTATCGAATATTCTCATTTTTATTTCCCTTTGGCGGGTCGCGACTTTGATTTTACAGCAATGCTCGATGTCATCTCAACATCTATATTTTAAAACCATCTCAATATCAAAGTCTGACACTGTCTTGATATTGATGCTTGAAGCTAGCAATTTCTATACCTACAACTTGACAACTCATCTATGTCCAACATCTTCTTAACATTGAAGGCCAACAACCTCTCAACATCGACGACAAATGCCCTCTTGACATTGACGCCTTATACTTACTGCATAACATCGATGCCCGACTCTCGACAGCATTGTTGTCTCCTCTCTCGATGCCTGATACACAACATCGACGCCCAACTCTCGATATCCTAATATTAATCATTTTAAGCATAAATTCTAATTAAATGACTTATTATTTTTAAATTATTTTTAATATTATACTTATTCAAATTTTATACACTATTTTTAAAATAGAAAAATTATGCCATGTCCAACCCATATCCGTGTCCTATATTTTCAATAATTGATGTGTCTCGTGTCCGTGTTGTGTTGTATCCGTATCGTCGTGTCCGTGTCTGTGCATCATAGCACGGAACACTTCATCAAAATAGGTTTATTTAAAACGAAACTTCTTGCTAAAAAATTTCTTTCAAATGACAAAGCTGAAAAATAAAACAAAACATGCTTGAAATCTGTAAAACTGAAGACATACTTGGATAGGTTTTCTTAGTTCAAAACATCAGCAGGACTTCTGCTAAAAAGCTGATGAGGAACTTCTTGGAGTTGTACTTGGCCTTCTTACATTAGATATTATAATTCAGTTAGCAACAAGGTATTCTGTTTCGCAACTATTGGCATCTTTGCTTTTAAGATTTTGATCAAACCAAGAAACCACTCTGCTCCGGGCATATGTGTAAATATGTGCAGCACCTTCTCATAGGTTATCTCAGAATAATCCAATCAATCTTTAGACAAAAACCAATATGGTAATAAACTATGATAATAAACTTTCTATAAAAGTTGCTTTAGAAGCTACAAATGAATACAATTACTTGCATTTATCCTTGGATGATGGAAGCAATTGTTTTTTAGCTTAACAGATGCATCAGTCAATACTTTTGCCATTAAACAACATGACAATTATTCCTACATGTTCTTTTGCCCATCATGGGATTATCTTAGTTCCTTTTTAAAGATTTGAGGGATCAAAATGATCCTTTATATAGTTGGAGATCATTTTGATCATTCATAAAGAGTTAATAGATCATTTTAATCCTTTTCCCTGTACAATTTAGTACCACCCAATTAGATTTTTGATGTCATGATCTTTAAATTCAAGATCAAAACATTTCATGCTCTAAAACATCATTAAAACTAGTGGCATACATTTTTTCTTAACTTTTTAAGATAGTATGATCAATAATTGGACTCAACAATATTTTCTCAATGGATGGCTCAAATTGCATGTGAAGGTAATCATGATTTTAAATTATCGTGACTTTAAATTGAATCGGCATTGAATACATGAGTTATGGATCATTTTCAACACATATTTGCTAGTTTGACTGGTGAAATGCATAGATAAAATTTTAACTTTTAAAAGGGCTTTTATATATCATTTAATTATCCTTATTATTTTTTAAATTCTTGATTAATTGTTGCACTATTAGGAAAGTTGAAGAAACCTGATCTAGAAGTAATCTTCATATCATAGACTACAATCGACAATGTTAAATTGAGTTTTAAAATTATAAAACAGTAGGTGCAAAAATAAAATTAGAAGTAGACTAGTCCTGATGGTTTAGTACTTCTCCACCTGGTAGACTTGAATTTTTTTGGCTATTCAGATAGTTTGAGAGTTTTTATGTTTGCGGGCAGTAGTCCTCTGCTTGATTACATTTGAAATTTTGTGCATGAAGAAGGAAATTGACTTGTTTTACGTTTCTTGAATCTAGGTGGATGGCAGTTGGCTCTCTATGGTACTTTATTCCTAGGATTAAGCTGTTTCAGCATACTTTACAGTGGATTATGGTTGGACCTCTAAGGTTGGATGTTTTATGATTTATGTTAGGCATTGGCTTGATCACGTGGGATTGTTATTCAAGCAGGTGCAACATGATTGACATGTTCAGTTTATTGCTCGTGGCTATCCATGTGATTTTTGAGATAAAAATTATGAATTATCTTGTTGATTTTTATTTTTCTTATTTTAATATTGTAGATTTAAGAAGGATGATTAGGCTTCATATGGGGTGATTCTTATCTATTTTTGTGGTAGGGCAAGCCCCCAACAAAAAATGGTGTCTATTTGGTTGAAAAATTGTATTTCTTTTTTTCCCCCAAAAATTGTTTTAGAAAAGTATAGTATAAATAGTGATTTAGGAAGTAGCTTTTAAGAAGTTATGATGGCAAAAATAGAAAAACATAAGCTGCCTAAAATGAAGCGAATAATACGGGGATCTGAGGCATGTAAAAGCTCAACCAAGTATTTTGAATAATTTTTGTTTGGATGTGCAATTTGCTTTAAGTCTTCTCCTAAAACTAGTGTAAAAGATTTCTGGGAGAGGATATCTTCTTGTACAAGTGGGATACTTTATTTGGTAATTTCTTTTCCTTCTACTTCTTCTCCATTTTCTAAAATCTTATTATTTTTTGCATGATTTTTTTCAAATTGGATACTACTTTATTTATTTGAACGCATGATTTTAATTGATTGTCTGGTTTTCATGGTTATGAATTTCTCTGAGCTGTTTCTAGCAGATGGATATTTAATTATCTTTTGCATCAAATTTCTCCATGCTTTTTGGTTTTCATCTCTAGTAATGAATAATTGTCTAAATTAAGAGTTTGTGATCTATGAACTTCGGTGTATTTGCATGACTTTTTGCATCCTATTTTATATTTGCATTAGCAAACCCAAAATCCCAAGAGGTCCTACATCACCTAGGAGGTGAAAGTCCATCTCATTTGTAGCATTAGCATTATCGTGACTATTTGGATCAGCTTTATGAATCCTTGTGGTCTATTCATTTTCATTGCATGAGATGTATATTTTGTTGTTAACTATATCCCAACCATTTGCGCAAGGTGTTATATATTTTAATAAATATTTTATTTTCCTAATGGAGATTCATCAACTTGGGAGCTATGTATGCAACTATATTTTTTATTTCCCGTAGATCATCGGACATGCTATTTTTGAGGATTTTTTTTAATAAGAAGTGAATTGGTTTGTTAAAATATTGAGAAAAGAATCAAAATTGTCCCTTGATTCTTTATAAAATACTAAATTAGTCCCTAACTATATTAATGGACTATTTTGATCCCTCAACTTCTTAAAGAGGAATCAAAATAGTCCAACTATGAGACTATTTTGATTTCTTTTTAAAAAACTTCAGGGACCAAAAAGTTCCTTTAATATAGTTGGGGATCATTTTGATCTTTCATAAAGAGTTAGGGGACCATCTTGGTCCTTTTCTCTTAGGATATTTATAATCTTTATGCCACCCTAGAGAACCTGATACTTATTTTTGCTCTGGATCTAGCTTCTTTTGGCTTTCTTGCATGTTGGAAAATTGCAACATTTGCTCTCTTTAGCTATATCGAGCCTTTTTGATTATATGTCTTGGAATTATGGTTTAATAATAAGATATAATGCGATCCTGCCATTTTATGTCCTACTCTGCTTTGCTTTCAGGTTGAAGATCATTCTCTGCTTGAATCCTCAATTTGTGTGCGTTTTCTTCTTAAGCTATTGAGTACACCTATGGAAAGTGTCGAGAAGAAGACAATGAATATTGGCCTAGACCTATTAGAAATACCTAAGCCTCAAACCGTGAACAGTGCAAATAAAGGAGTTGATTCTACGTGTAGAGCTATAATTTCAAAAGTCAAAGAACTTCTTTTGAGTTGTAATGAGATCAAATCTGGCAGTGACAATGATGATGGAATGAAAATACCAGAGTTGAGCTCAAAATGGATTGCTTTATTGATTATGGAGAAAGCTTGCTTATCTTCCGTCTCTTTTGAAGGTGAGCCATTCATGCTTGATCATCAACCCTGACATGGCAGATCTGTTGGTCAGCATTGTTTTGTTACCATGACAAACTTGGAATGGCTCAAAGAGATTTAAATCTATTCCATTAATTGCAATAATTCCTTTTTCATATTTTGGCACATCTATGGATGCTTCTTTCTAATAATGCTCAACTGTGTGGTCGAGTGACTGCCACGTATAGTTCCTTTGGGTGCTTACGTGCAATTTTTTCTCTTAATCTAATAAACTTTATGCTTGATTACAACAAAAACAGCAACATCATCAAACCTTTATCCCATTACGCGGGGTCGGCTACAAGAATCTTTTTTCTCCATTGTGTCCTGTTAAGAGTCAAATTCTCATTTAAGTCTAATAAAGAAATGTCATTTCTAATATTTTCTAACAACTTTATGCTTGATTGAATGGAAAAAGTCAAGGAAAAAGTTAAATGTCCCTTTTGGAATAAATTTGTGCGTATTGAAGTTTGGGTGCATGTGGAAACACCTTTTTTCCATTATGACGGCATGTTTTTTTACACTATGGGATGGAAGTTTGATCATTCACAAATAGCTTTGGAATTAGAATCTTGCAATTATATTATCTTACATTGTAATGAGGTAGGATATGCGGCTTTATAAATATTCTAAGAATAGTCTTACATGCTTGTTTACTTCCGAAGCTATTCATGCATGACAGAACCCCATGTTGGTAAGGGCATGGGCTTACCTGCACGATGGCAAGGGGTTTAGAGGTTCAATATATGTTATAGACCAATCATTTCTCCTGGGGATTGCCAATTTACTATAAGAAATAGCTGTGAAATGTTATAACAGATTTGAGTTTGAATAGAACGGTTCCTGGAAGTCCTTTTTCTTCATGCTAAAAACCTAGAGCATCTAGTTTGGACTGTGAAAAAATAGATCATTTATAGTGTAATTGTTTATATAGTTCAAATAGAGAAATGTAGTTGTCATTTGACCCATCATGCGCCACATGTCACTGAAAAGCTGTATTGCATTCATAATTATCATGTATCGAGTTTATAGAGTAGATGTCTTCAATGCAGTGTAAGAAAGCGGGCTTGCATCATTTGGATTTTACGCTTCTCCTTCTTAATATGACAATACTTCAGTCATTTGCTTCCATTCATCAATAATTTGGCTGTATAATTTATGTATAGTGTGCCATCTGAAGCTCTGATTTATCAAATGCTCATTTTTCATGGATCTCATTCAGATACAACTGAAATGAAGGGAAATGTTTGGGGAGATTTTAAGGAAACATTCAGGGAGCTTGAAGGACTAGATGCAATATTTGATGTTGTCACTAATTGTCATTTTACCCTGGAGGTTAGCCTTATGATTGTATTGACTATGGCTACTATATACTGTTTGAACTGGAAGTTCTAATATAAGAATTGCATTTTGTGCTTCTTTTTTGGTTATCAACAGTTAATACTTTGTTGCAAAATATACCTTCCATATTTAATTATAGTTTAAGAGTAAATAAGTTAATGTTTCATTGTTTAGAGAATTCCTAGAATGGAGTGCTTATGACTACATCAATTTCAAGTAAACTTTTCTTCTATAGATCCCTTGAAGACATATGTTCACTGTCATTTTCTTCTAGTACTTGATTTTCGAGATATAACTTTTATCCTCTTGGTGATATTAATTTAATTTTCTTAAGATATACGCCGGGAAGTTGCTTGTCATTGAACTCTCATCAACTTTTGAGCAGCAGTTAAATCTCCAAGTCTACCTTACTTGATAGACTCGTATTTCTTAGGCACAACTGATTACTTAATGTTTGAACCTTTCCTTTCATTTTTCCAGGCAATTTTCGTTAGTCCAAATTATAACTTTTTGATGCTAAGACAACTCGGTCTTAGCCTGTTTGTTTGCATGATACTTTGAGTCTGTTGTGCTAGTCCGGTATATGTATGAAATAGTACATCTCTAATGTGCGAACTTAACGGTAAGAACACCTGTTGCTGTCACTTGTGGATGATTTTGTAGTGCCATTTCTAATGTCTTTGATGCAACAATGATTTATGTAAGTGGTGCAGACTCAGGCTTGATCTCAATCGTTGTAGAAGATTTGAGCTTTGACTTGACGTCAATCTCAATTATTTGATCATCATTATTATTTGAATACTCATTTACAGAGCCAAGGTTATCTTCATGTACATCCTTGATTATTCCTATCCAGTTTTGCAAGGATCAGGTAGATGTTGTGTGGCTATCTGAACTTGTGGTTGTGGAAGGACTTGTACTGCATGCTTAAACTGAAGAATTGCAAATATGTTTCTGTTGTTGTTCCACATACATACGGTGAAATGATGGTAAATATGAAGAAATGCTGTTCATATTATTCACAATGCTGATGTTGATTTTTCAAATTATCTATATTTGGGAGAACAATAATCAGAACAATACGCACTAGATCAATATTGAGTTCGTAATGATTATGAACGACTATAATAACATTCATTAAATTTGGAGCCATCATCAGTTCCATAAAGAAAATTGTTCAATTCAACTTCATCGTCTAAAATTTGTAGTTAATAATTTGTTTAATCATTTTTAGGCAAAATTAAATTATATCAAACATAATTCTCCCTTGCAAAATAATAATGATAATTCTATAATGAATTTTATGAATTTTGACTTGATTTATTGCCACTAAAATTATACTCAATATATTCGATTTTAGATTGTGTTAATGTTAGGGCGTTCCCTGGAAACGATGCGCTGTATGGCCTGAATATAGCGACAAGTGTGCAAGGGCCGCTGTACTGACGCCTGGGTGCAATGTTAAATAGGCAAGAGCTCCCACATGGACGGATGTGGGCAAATAAGCTAGTCCATGAAACTAAAATTAGGATATGAACTTGGAATATATGTATCATTACAGACAAATTAATAGAATTAATAGATATTATGATTCATAGAAAAATAAATATTCTATGCATTAAGGAAATTAAATGGGTTGGAGAGAAGGCTGAGGAGATTGATAGTTTAAGATTTAAACTGTGGTATTCTGGTAAGAGTCGTACTAAAAATGATATGTGTGATTGTATATAAGAGTTTAAAGGATAATGTTGTAAAAATTAATAGAATTGAAGATAGAATTATATCTTTAAAGATTGTTGTTGATACAAAAGGTACCTCTTGAAGAATTAATACAAAAGATATCTCTTGAAGAAAAAAATTTTATTGGAGGAGATTTAAATGGATATGTTAGTAGAGAGGTAGATGATTTTAAAAATATTCATTGTGGTTATGAGTTTGGAGTGACTAATGAAGGTGATAAGACCAGATTAGATTTTTTTTAGCTTATGATTTTGTAATTGCTAATACTTTATTTAAGAAAAGAGATGAGCATCTCATCACTTATAAGAGTATATATATAGTAAAACTTAGATTGATTATTTTTTTATAAGAAAAATAGATAGTTTAGATTGTAAAGTTATTCTAAGTGAAAGTTTATGTATTCAACATCGCTTATTAGTTTTGGATTTTAAAATGAAGGGGCATAAAATAAAAAATAAAGTAAAACGTTGGTCTAATATTAGGAAAGGAAAGAGGGGGATTATGGTCGAAGATGTGCTGATTTTGATGAAAGAAGTGGGGGAATGGAAGAAGGGTTTGGGTATGAACGCGACTGGGAGGATCGAGACACTTGGGGAGGGCCATCCACTGGGGGAAGGGGAAATTATGGAGGATTCAGGAGAAATAGGCGAGATTCGAAGGTTCGGAAACTGAAGATGCTCATCTTTGAAGGGGAGGATGCACATGGGTGGATATACAAGGTAGAGAGGTACTTCGCCGTTAATGGGTTGATGGAAGAGGAGAAATTAATGACAGTTGGCCTATGTTTGGAAGGGAAGGCGTTGGCTTGGTACCAGTGGATAAACATGAGGAGGCTCATAAGGAGCTGGAGGGAGTTCAAAGAATGCTTATTGGAACGTTTTCAAACTAGCAGGGAAGGGGACTTCTATGAGCAATTCTTTGCCCTAGTACATGAAGGCTTGGTGGCAAAATATCACGAGTGATTTGAGTACCCGGCGAGTCGACTGGATCGGCTGTTTGAGACTATTTTGAAGGGGAATTTCATGAAGTGGCTCAAATCAGAGATACGGGTAGCAGTGAGAGTCATGAGACCACGTGACTTAGGAGAGGCTATGGAGTTAGCTCAACTGGTAGAGGATCAGAAGTACTATGAGAGGGGAGCCAGAGGCAGCAGTTTAGATGGCTCCTATAGCATGCCCACCACTCTCTTAGCACCTAAGGGACCTAGATCGGACAACCTTTGTGAGACCCCAAGGGAGAAGCCCGTAGGAGGAGGAAGTGGGGGGAACTTCAAAAGGCTGACGGAGAGGGAGATGCAGGAGAAGAGGGCGAAGGGATTATGCTTCCGATGTAATGAGAAGTATACTCCAAGACACAGATGCAGGGACCAAACTCTTCAATTTCTCACCGTCTGTGATGACGAGAAAACTAAGGAGGGAGGTGGGAAGGAGACCGGGGTAGACGAGGAAAGCTGCATCTTGACGTGGCGGAGTTCTCCCTGAACTCAGTGGTAGGATTCACCCCTAGTCATACCAGGAAAGTGAGTGGGGAAATAGCAAACATGGAGGTGGTGGTGTTGATTGATAGTGGGGCTACCCACAATTTTATCTCCAACTATGTTATGGACCAATTTGGGGTAACATTGGTGGAGATAGATTGTTATGGGGTGATGATGGGAATGAGGAAAGTGGATATGGGCCGAGGGATCTGTAGGAGAGTAGTGCTGACCATACAAGGGGTTCAGGTGAGGGAGGATTTTCTTTCATTAGAGCTAGAGCACTGATGTCATCCTGTGGATGAAGTGACTATAGACCTTGGGGAACACCAAGGTCAACTGAGGAACATTGAAGATGAAGTAGGTGGTGGAGGGGAGAAGTGTAGTGATCATGGGAGATGCAGGGCTATCTACAGCCATGATGCCATTAAAAACTATGGTAAGCAGCATACAGGAGGTGGGGGAAGGTTTTCTGGTGGAGTTGCAGAGGCTGGAGGGGATTCGATTGGAGGAGGGTGGGGACATTCCTTCTTCGGTACAATCATTGATTCAGTAATTCAGAGAAGTTTTTCAGCCACCTCAGGGATTGCCCCGTCAAGGGAGAAGGAGCACGTTATCACCCTGAGGGAAGGGGTATCACTCATCAATGTCAAGCCATACCGCTATCCTCAATTTCAAAAGGATGAAATTGAGAAATTGATCAGAGAAATGCTGGAGGCAGAGATTATCAGGATTGTGTGAGCCCGTTTTCTAGTCCAATGTTATTGGTCAAGAGAAAAGATGGGAGTTGGAGGTTCTGCGTGGACTACAGGGCTTTGAATAAGGAAATAGTGCCAGACAAGTTTTTCATCCTAGTAATAGATGAGCTATTGGATGAGTTAAGTGGGACAGTTATATTCACCAAGATAGATATGAAGTCAGGGTACCATCAAATCTGAATGAAAAAGGACGTGTCGAAGACTGCCTTCAAAATGCATGAGGGACACTATTAGTTCCTAGTGATGTCTTTCGGCCTCACTAATGCCCCAGCCACTTTCTAGCCCCTCATGAACAGGGTGTTCCAACCCTACCTCAGGAGATTCGTACTGGTTTTCTTTGATGACGTTTTGGTGTACAATAGGTCAGAGGAGAAACACTGGAAGCATTTAAGGGCGGTCCTAGAGGTGTTACAGGAGCAGCAGTTGCATGCCAATTTGAAAAAAATGTTGCTTTGTACAAGCCAGTGTGGAGTACTTGGGACATGTAGTGTCTCCGGAGGGTGTGACTGCGGATCAGGCGAAGATTGAGGCTATGTTGAGATGGCCACTTCCCAAGAATCTCAGGGAGCTAAGGGAATTTCTAGGGCTAATAGGCTATTACATGAGGTTCGTGAGGGGCTATAGCACCATCGCCTGGCTACTGACAGAATAGTTGAAGAAGGATAGCTTCTTGTGGGGAGAGGCAGCCACAATAGCTTTTGAGAGGCTGAAGAAGGCCATGACCACAGTATCGGTCTTGGCCCTACCTGAATTCACTCAGGTCTTTGTAGTAGAGACGGATGCCTCAGGGTATGGATTAGGAGCAGTACTCATGCAGAGTCACTGACGCATCGCTTGATAGCTAGAGCTATGCTAAAGTCAGTATATGAGAGGGAGTTGATGGCAATTGTGCTAGCCATCCAAAAGTGGAGACCCTATTTGATGGGTCGACATTTCAGTGTTAGGACGGATCAGCGGAGTCTGAAGTACTTGTTGGAGCAGAGGATAGTGACATAGGAACATCAGAGATGGCTGTCAAAGTTATTGGGATATGATTTTGAAATCTAGTATAGGCTAGGGATAAAGAACAAGGCAGCGGATGCTTTGTCTGGATGTATGGGGAGAGCTACAGGAGATGACTGTGTCGATACCACTGATGCTGGATTGGGGGGCCATTAAAGAGGAGAGTGCGCGAGATGAAGAGCTGGGGAGGATTATGATAGATTTATTGAAGGATGGGAGTAGTCACCCGGGCTATTCCCTAGAAGGGGAGAGGCTTCTGTACCAGGGGAGATTGTGATGCGCAGAACCTCAGTCCATATTCCACTCCTGCTCCAGAAGTTCCATGGGAGTGTTGCTGGGGGTCATTCAGGGGTGCAAAAAACATTCAAGAGACTTGTTGCAGAGTTGTATTTTAAGAGGATGCACAAGGATGTGGAGGAGTTGGTAGCCAGTTGTGAGATCTGTTAGAGGAACAAATACATGGTCATGGCTCCAGGAGGATTATTGCAGTCCTTAACCCTACCAGATCGGGTGTGGGAGGAGGTCTCTATGGACTTTATAGATGGGTTACCTTGATCAGAAGGATTTACATTGATTCTAGTGGTGTTGGATAGATTGAGCAAGTATGCTCACTTCATTCCTCTATGACACCCTTACACTGCAGTGACAGTTGCGG
The DNA here is from genome assembly GCA_019925795.1 of Dendrobium chrysotoxum. NCBI lineage: Eukaryota > Viridiplantae > Streptophyta > Magnoliopsida > Asparagales > Orchidaceae > Dendrobium > Dendrobium chrysotoxum. The sequence goes on from CM034309.1 coordinate 55,741,855, forward strand.
CAACATTTATCAGAGAGGTGGTCAGATTGAATGGGATACCTGAGTCTGACAGGGATATGGTATTCCTCAGATAGATGGGAGCTGTTCTGGCTACAAGGGACGATATTGAAGAGGAGCATCACTTATCACCCTTAGATAGATGGGCATATGGAGGTGGTAAACAGGAGTTGTAGACCTACATACGATGCTTTGTGTTGGAGATACCTAGGATGTGGGCTAACTGGCTAGCATGGGCGAAGTACTGGTACAACACTTCGTATCACTCTGCCTCCTAGATGACCCCATTCAAAGTGTTGTACGGATGAGATTCACCTCACCTAGTACATTTTGAGAAGAGTAGCACCCCAGTTTCGTCAATAGAGGAATACCTAGAGGAGAGGGGCAGGGTGCTGGATGAGTTAAAAAGGCATCTGTTGAGGGCTCAGCAGATTATGAAGACTCAGGCGGATGGGCATAAGAAGGACGTCCAGTTCGAAGTGGGGGATAGGGTGTTCCTGAAGGTTCGACCGTACAGACAGAGGACGATCGGTCACAGGAGGAATGAGAAGTTGGCTCCAAGATATTTTTGCCCATATGAGATAGTAGAGAGAATCAGAGCAGTGGCGTATCGTTTGAGGTTGCCCTCAACCGTCACCATACATCCAATGTTTCATGTATGACAGTTGAGGAGAGATGTGGGGGATCACACAACGAGTTCAGAGCTGCCAGCAACATTGACTGAAGATTTGGAAGTGGTATGGCTCCTTGGGAGCTCCAAGGGGTGTGCCAGGTCGAGGGAGGAATTAAGGAATTGTTCATCAAGTGGAGGGACCTTCCCGATTACGACGCTACATGGGATCCTTACGAGAGGGTGAAACATCAGTTTCCATCTTTCTACTTGAGGAAAAGGTGGTTCTTTGGGAGAGGGGTATTGATACGCATGAACTCAGATATTACAGCAGGCTTGTGCCTGCTGTGTCGTAGGCTGTAATTCCAGCCCCCTTTGGGGTGGGGTCCACTATTTAATGGAGTTTTTTTGGGGAGTTGTTTAGTTATTTTGTAGTATTTGCTTATTTGCTTTAAGCAGAAGTTTGTATTAGGGTTAGAGCATCTCTTTGGTGGCTGATTTCTGAGTGCTTTTGGTATTCTTGGGCTCTAGCGGCATCTAGAGAGTTTTGGAGAGATTGATCTTGCTCTTGAATAGAGAATCGCTTGTATGTTGGTATTTTTCGGTTCCTTTCATCAAATAATACAAAATATCTACTTTTCTAGTTTTGCTTAGAGTTTTGTGGAGATTTCTCGCTGATTTTCCAAGATTGATAAGTTTTGCATGAAAATTACAAACATTTCCTATCAGATACTTAGTCAAATTACTTTCTGTTTGAACACAAGTAACAACTCCGGTATATAATAACTTGAATATAAGCGTTTTTAACTCCTTTTCTAGAACTCTCCAAAGCACTTCTCTTGAAATTTTATCATAAACTTTCTCTAAATCAGTAAATATCATATATAGATCCCTGTTGTTTAATATTAATATTGATTGATAATTATTAATATCATGTGATTAAATTGCAAATCATATACTAAAATTTTGTTTTGCTAATTTTAAAGTCCTTATGCTCTAAACATTTGCTTTTTTAATTCTAGATTTATTTCAACAAATATCATACTGATTTGAAGTTTGTCATGTTTAAAAAATAAATAATAAAGTACTATGTATAACTTTTGTAAGCATTTTTATATTTGATACAAAATATTTCGACTGAAGGTTGATCTTATAATTCTATTTTGATTTGATGCTCTTTGGTCACTTCACTAAGGCTAATATGTAATAGCCTCAAACTCTTAACTATCGAGATATTGTCTGCTTTGACCTAAGGGCCTCACAGTTTTGTCCTGTTGGTGTAACTTCCCAAGAGGTCTTCCATCCCAGGATTTCTCCGGGATGAACACACTTAACTGTGGAGTTTGTTAATGAAATTTCAATCATTACATTAAAAGACGTCTTGATATTTAAGAGTTTAGTTTCTTTTACTTAAGGGGTTTCATAATCTCCCCCACTTAAGTAACTGACGTGCCCATCAGTATCTTTATCCTAGAATCATCCACCATGCAGATAGGATTCTAGAGGTAGTCCATACAAGTTCAAGTGGTGACTCCCGCCATGTAGCAGTTTGTCTCATATAGGATTCAAAAGGTAGCTCCCACGACATTGCACTTTTTCTTGTATGACACTTAGTTCCCATCTTCCGGCTGGTGTATTGCTTTGATACCATTTGTCATGTCTCAGAATCTAATTTGGAGGAATTTTTTTAAATCTTTTAATAACAATCAGAGCTATCTAATTTTATCTATCAGTAATAAACAACGAAAATAAATTTTATAATTTAAAACATCAATACACATCTATATCCATTGACCCAAAAATAAATCACATTCAATACTCAAGAATCATATAATCACAACATATCGTCCCATTCATAAGTACAAAATAATAACTAAAATAGAAAGGAACAGAACCTGAGGAACCCTGATCAGCCTCATGGTTTTGTCAAGTTGGTATAACTTCCCAGGAGATCACCCATCCCAGGATTTCTTCGGGATAATCATGCTTAATTGCAGAGTTTCTTAATGAAATTCCAATCATTACACCAAAAAACACTTCGATATTTAAGAGTTTAACTTCTTTTACTTAAGGGGTTTCACATAATATTAGTCATGTTTCCATAATACATGATTTTGATAATATAAAGATACGTTTGACTTGCCTTTTTTTCGTAATGCGTACCTAGTTAGTTCTGGTGATAACTCAATCACATGCATTCTCAAGTTCATTTAAAACCATGTGAAGATCCTTTTTATCTCTATACTTTTCCATGAGTTTACTTAGCATAAATATTTCTTTTATAGTGGATCATCATGCATAAAGCTAACTTTATCTCTGATATAGTGATATAATTGTAAATTTTTTGAATCTATATTCCTTTTCTCTTCCATAACGTCGTTGTTTGATGCTCTAATCCATAGTGGATCTCTCCACACCCACAAAATGAGTAATAATAATGCATTCTTACTGTGTTTGTTTTTTTTAATATTTGTTTATTCTGTCTTACAACTTGGGTGCATAAAGCTAACTTTATCTCTGATATAGTGATATAATTGTAAATTTTTGAATCTATATTCCTTTTCTCTTCCATATCCTCATTGTTTGATGCTCTAATCCATAGTGGGTCTCTCCACACCCACAAAATGAGTAATAATAATGCATTCTTACAGTGTTTGTTATTTTTTAATATTTGTTTATTCTGTCTTACAACTTGGGTGCAAACTAACTGTTTTGGTTTGTCAAATTTGAAAACTTGTATTGAACCAATATTCAAATTGGCTGAACCAAGCTATTCCAATTTGCTTTGTTTTCTTTTTAAGGGTACTGGTTTAATTTTTCCCTTGCAGTGGAACTGATAGGAAATACTTGAGTTTGCAAGTAACCCTAATGGGAATACTTGAGTTCGCAAGTAAACCTAACAATAATCGGTAAAAACAACGAGAAAAAAAAGAAGAATTTGGGTGGAAGCAATCAAAATCAGTAGATAATTTTATAGAAATCAAAGCGAAGCAAGAACGAAACAAAGATTCAATTGATCCTCTATTCGAGAGGAGGATAGTTCTCTCCCAATCTCTAGACAAGAAGCCTAGAGCCGAAGACATCAAAGCGAACTCCAAGAGAACAATGATCATGCATGCCCTAACCCTAGCCTCTCATGCTCTTTAAATACAATCCTTCCTAATAAAAAGCTTCCTAATATAAAATAATTTCAAATCTCCCTCATGCTTAAACCGCCCCTCTCTCTCTCTCTTATTGCCGCCCAAGGAGGTGGGGCCCACATGCTTAGGCGGTGGGATTTAGGGGAGGCGGCTTAGTTCGCCTCCTGTAGGTTTGAACCGGCCTCTCCTGGGCCGGTTTGGGCTGAACAGTAATAATACCCCCTTCCCAAAGAACCACCTTGTCCTCAAGGTGGAAATTGGGAAACTGATGTTTCACCCTCTCATAGGGTTCCCACGTGGCATCGTAGTCCGGAAGATTTTTCCACTTGATTAGCACTTCTTTCGCTCAATCTTTTTTCTGGCGAACCCCCATCAATTCTAAGGGTTTCAGAATCACCTCTAAATTCTTAGTGAGTGTCACAGGTAACTCCGGACTGGCTGTATAATCTCCAATGATCCTTCTCAGCTGGGATACTTGGAAAATCGGATATATAGTCGCCGTTGGTGGTAATTTTAGGCGGTACGCTACCGCTCCCATTTTCTCTAATACCTCATAAAGTCCAAAGTATCTTGGGCCCAACTTCTCATTTCTCTTATTTGCGATTGTCTTCTGTCTGTATAGTCGGAGCTTCAAGAACACCTTCTCCCCTATGTCAAACTGGGCATCCTTCCTATGGACATCCGCTTGCTTCTTCATAATATGTTGGGCTCTCAGCAGATTCCTCTTTAACTCTTCTAACACCATGTCCCTCTCCTCCAGATATTTCTCTACTGAAGAAACTGGAGTATTGCTGCTCTCGAAGCACACCAAGTGAGGTGGGTCTCTTCCATACAACACCTTGAATGGGGTCATCTTGGAAGCAGAATGATAAGAGATGTTGTACCGGTACATAGCCCATGATAGCCACTTGACCCAAAACCTGGGTGTCTCCGACACAAAGCACCTAAGGTAGATCTCCAAGCTCCAGTTGACCACTTCTGTTTGGCTATCTATCTGTGGGTGATAAGCGGTGCTCCTCTTCAGAACTGTCTCCTGCAATCTGAACAACTCCCTCCAAAAATGGCTGAGGAATACTTTATCTCTATCTGATACTATCGCCTCTGGTATTCCATGCAATCTAACCACCTCTCAGATGAAAGCTGGAGCTACTGTCACCGCTGTGTATGGGTGTCGGAGGGGATGAAATGGGCGTACTTACTCAATCGGTCAACCACCACCATAATCACCGTGAACCCTTCTGAACGGGGCAGCTCATCTATGAAGTTCATAGATATCTCCTCCCATACTCTGCTCGGTAGAGCCAAAGGCTGTAGTAGACCTCCTGGTGACATGGCCAGGTACTTGTTCCTCTGACAGACTTCACACCTAGCCACTATCTCCTTCACATCTTTATGCATCCTCGTCCAGTATAGCTCTGAGGCTAATCTCCTGTAAGTCTTCTGCACCCCTGAGTGACCCCCAACTGCACTCCCGTGAAACTCCTGTAGTAAGTGTGGAATGTTGACTGATGTCCTTGGCATCACAAATCTCCCATGATACAGAAGTCTCTCCTCGTCCAGTGAGTACCCTAGATGGCTACCCCCTTCCCTTAGTAAATCTGCCCTGATTTTTCCCAACTCCTCATCCCGAGCACTCTCCTCCCTGATGGCCTCCCAATCTAGCATCAAAGGAACTGATACCGCCACCGCCTGCAGCTCCCCCACACATCTAGACAAGGCATCTGTTGCCTTGTTCTCCACTCCTGGCCTGTACTGGATCTCAAAATCATATCCCAACAATTTGGACAGCCACCTCTGATGCTCTTCAGTCACCATCCGCTGCTCCAACAAGTACTTCAGGCTCCTCTGATCGGTTCTGACAATGAAATGCATACCTAACAGGTAGGGTCGCCACTTCTGGATGGCTAAGACGATAACCATCAACTCCCTCTCATAGACGAATTTCAGCCTGGCTCTGGCTGTCAACTCCTGACTGAAGTAGGCAATAGGTTGATGATTCTGCATGAGTACTGCCCCCAATCTGTAACCTGAAACATCTGTCTCTATTATAAATGCCTGAGTGAAGTCTGGTAAAGCTAAGACTGGTACACTAGTCATCGTCTTCTTTAGCCTCTCAAATGCTGTTGTGGCTGCTTCTCCCCATACGAACCTATCTTTTTTCAGCTGCTCTGTTAGTGGCCAAGCTATAGTGCCATAGCCTTTTACAAATCTCCTGTAGTACCCCGTCAGTCCTAAGAATCCTCTCAACTCCTTCAGATTCTTGGGTAAGGGCCACCTCAGCATAGCCTCAATCTTTGACTGATCTGCTGCTACCCCTTCTTTTGACACAAAATGTCCCAGATATTCTACACTAGTCTGGGCAAAGCAGCACTTCTTCAGATTGGCCTTTAGCTGATGTTCCTGTAGGACTCCCAAGACCGTCTTCAAGTGCTCCAGATGCTCCCCCTCAGTTTTTCTGTACACCAGTATGTCATAAAAAAACTCAAACACAAACTTCTGGAGGTACTGCCTGAACACCCTGCTCATCAATGACTGGAAAGTAGCAGGGGCGTTGGTGAGCCCAAACGATATGACCAAAAACTCATAATTCCCCTCGTGTGTCCTGAAAGTTGTCTTGGGGATATCTGCCTCCCTCATTCTGATCTAGTGGTATCCAGACTTCAAATCTAGTTTGGAGAACATCACTGCCCCCATTCAGTTCGTCCAAGAGCTCGTCAATCACCGGAATAGGGAACTTATCTGGCACTGTCTCCTTGTTTAAAGCTCTATAGTCCACACAAAATTGCCAGCTCCCATCCTTCTTCTTGACCAGTAGGATTGGACTAGAGAAGGGGATCACACTTGGCCTGATGATCCCCGTCTCCATCATCTTCCAGATCAGTTTCTCAATCTCATTCTTCTGAAATTGAGGATGTTGGTAGGGCCTGACGCTGATGGGTGATACACCTTCCCTCAAGGCGATGGCGTACTCCTGCTCCCCCGATGGTGGCAATCCTTGCGGTGGCTGAAACACCTCTTGGAATTGCTGAATCAACGACTGTATGGGAAGGGGTATTTCTCCTCCCTCCTCCAATCTACCTCCCTCCAAACTGTGCAGCTCCACCAAATATTCTCCACCCACCATCTGTATAGTCCTCACCATGGTTTTAAGAGGAACCATGGATTTGGATAGCCCTGCATCCCCCCCTGATAACCACCTTCCTCCCATCCACCATCAGCTCCATCGTGAGGGCTCCCCAATTAACCTTGGTGTCTCCAAGGTCTGCAGCCACTTCATCCCTAGGATGGCATATGTACTCTCTAACTCCAGAGGAAGAAAATCTTCCCTCACCTGAATCCCCTGGATAGTCAATAACACTCCTCTACAGATCCCCTGGCCTTTCTCCACCTTCCCCGTACCCATCATCACCCCATAACAACCGGTATCCACCAATTTCACTCCCAATTGGTCGACGACCTGAGTGGAAATGAAATTGTGGGTGGCCCCGCTATCAATTAGCACCACCACCTCCCTGTCCTCTATCTCCCCCTTCACCTCCATGGTATGATTCGTAGTGAATCCTACCACCGAGTTTAGGGAAACCTCGGCCAAATCCAGATATAGCTTCTCCTCCATCTCCTCCTCTAACTCTCCCTCACCTCCCTCCTCAGTTTACTCGTCATCACAGACGGTGAGAACCTGAAGAGTTCCGTCCTTGCACCTATGTCCTAGAGTATACTTCTCATCACACGTGGAACACAACCCCTTGGTCTTCTTTTCCTGCATCTTCTTCTCCGCCAACCTCTTCTAATTCCCCTCACTTCTTCCTCCTAATCTCTTCTCCTTGGTGGTCTCACGAAACCCTTCTGTCGTCTGCCCTTTGGGTGCTAAATGAGTAGTCGTCATCCGGTACGTGCCTCCTGAACTGCTGCTCCTGGTTCCCCTCTCCAGGTTCTTTTGATTTTCCACCAGTTGTGCCAGCTTCATGGTCTCTCCTAAGTCATGAGGCATTATGACTTTTACCGCTGCTCTGATGTCTGCCTTGAGTCCTTTCATAAAATTCCCCTCCAAAACAGATTCTGATAATCATTCCACCCGACTGGCCAGATGCTCGAACCGCTCCGGTAGTCGGCCACTGATCAGTCTTGTACCAATGCAAAAAACTGCTCATAGAAGTCTCCTCCCCCGTCGGTTTGGAAACGTTCTAATAAACAGTCTTTGAACGCTCTCCAACTACGTATAGGCCTCCTCTGGTCCCTCTATTGGTACCATGATAATGCCTTTCCCTCCAAACATAGGCCCGCGGCTGCCAATTTCTCTTCATCCGTCAACCCATTGACGGCGAAATACCTCTCCACTTTGTAGATCCACCCATAGGCATCTTCCCCTTCAAATATTGGCATCTTCAACTTTCTCACCTTCGGATCTCCCCCGTTTCCCGGTATCCCACCATAGTTTCCCCTTTCCCAAGTGTTTTGCTCCCCCCATGTCTCCCGGCTTTCCTTTGCACATTCATCTTCAAACCCTTCTTCAATTTCTTCCCTCTTTTCTTCAAAATCAGCACCCCTCCTTCCATAATTTCCCTCTTTTCTCTCCCAACCAACCCCCTTTCTCCATGTTCTCTATTCCCATGCCTCTCTCCGTGCTTTCCCCCTTTTTCCTCCATGATTTCTCCATTGCTTTCCCTCATATGAACATCAGAATTCGTAGTTCTCCCCATTGATCCCTTTGCCTCTGATGCCGCCATTTGAATTTGATTCTCGAAGATCTTCTTCATCATCAGATGAAGATCAGAAACTGTCTTCCATTGACAAAACCTTGCCTTCCACGGATGAGAGTCGATCTTCCATCGTGGCTTTGATTTGGCTTATTTCTCCTTCAAATCTTTTTTCCAACGCGTCAACTTTCTTGTCCACCATAAAGAATTCTAGATTTTAGATCCAAAATTTAGCAAAATCTCTTTTTTCGATGCACAAATCGCTGTTGAATTTCTGTGAAATTCAACCCACAAGGGTCCAGGAGCAATGCTCTGATACTAATTTGATAGGAAATACTTGAGTTCGCAAGTAACCCTAATGGGAATACTTGAGTTCGCAAGCAAACCTAACAATAATCGGTAAAAACAGCGAGAAAAAATAGAAGAATTTGTGTGGAAGCAATCAAAATCAGTAGATAATTTTATAGAAATCAAAGCGAAGCAAGAACGAAACAAAGATACAATTGATCCTCTATTTGAGAGGAGGATCGTTCTCTCCCAATCTCTAGACAAGAAGCCTAGAGCCCAAGACACCAAAGAGAACTCCAAGAGAACAATGATCATGCATGCCCTAACCCTAGCCTCTCATGCTCTTCAAATACAATCCTTCCTAATAAAAAGCTTCCTAATATAAAATAATTTCAAAACTCCCTCCTCATGCTTAAACCGCCCCCCCCTCTCTCTCTCTTATTGCCGCCCAAGGAGGTGGGGCCCACATGCTTAGGCGGTGGGATTTAGGGGAGGCGACTTAGTCCGCCTCCTGTAGGTCTGAACCGGCCCCTCCTGGGCCGGTTTGGGCTGAACCACAACAGGAACCTCATATTTTGATGCTTTGATCTTGGTCCAAGATGTACCAAATTGTTTCTTTCTTTTTATCATATCTTTTACATCAATTAATGGAACAAAGTTAACCGTACAAGCTAGAATTGGATTTTGTTCACTTTTTTCTCTTCATTTTTCTTTTTTCTTTGGTTTATGCATCTGGAAATGAAGTAGCCATGCTGGTATTGGAAAACTTCCCTCATTACTATTGGTGGGTTTTAATATTTTGGCAAATTACACAGTACATTTTGTTCATCCTTAATTTTTTTCTTCAGTTAATTTGCCATTGTTACAACTACGTTACAATATTACATATAAATATTCACATTTTGTTCCAATATTTTGATATTGTTGCTGAAATGAACAAATTCACATAGGAATTTTTAGCGTGACTTGCAACCTAATTTAGCCTGATGTTTTGTTCAGTGTATTTGTTTTTGTACCATTCTATCTCTAGTTATTCTTGAACTTCATTCATATGGACTATTACCCATGACTAAAAAGAAATCTTGACATTTTTTCTATTTTAAATTTCCGAGCTGAATATCTAATATTAAAAAATGTGACAAAATAGTAAAATTGACTTTGCAGAGTTGGTTTAAAAAGAAATCTGCTTCAGTTTTAGCTTCAAAAGATTGTGATAGTGCTTCCCTTGAAAGTGTTGTCCTTCTCCTCAAGTCTTTGAAGATCATGGAGAATGCCACTTTTATGAGTGAAGACAATCAGGCTAGTTTTATTAAATAATGATTTATAGCTCTTTTGGTTTTATCTTTGCTGTGGATTCATATCAATTTTCCAATTCTTATAACAGAACTACTTGCTTAAAATGAAGGCAAAATCGAACTCTGGTGGAGTGCCTTTATCCTTTGTTGATACTGTTATCAGTTGCATAAAGTTTTTATCAGGTTTGGTACATGCATGAAACTATGTTACATTGGTAGTGTGTTCACTTATTCAGGAGCCGTATTTATCCTATATTTTACTGTTGTTAATGATGTTTTATCTTTTGGCCTTGCATCTAGGGCTGTCTCTTCACCAGAGTATTTCTAGCAACTCGAACAATGCGAAGTTACTCCTCTCTTCTTCTGAAGCTTGTACAAAGGGAAAAATTAAAGGTACATGGTTACTTAAACTGTTAAGATTTTGTATTTCAAAGAACCTGTCATTATTGAATTGTTGTTCATGATTTATCATATTTCATGCATGCTTATAGAATCTAGTTTTTCTGTCATTGACCATGAAAGAGTTGATGTTTTTCGGTCAGAAATCATTCTGTTGAAGTGGTGCTCTGTCAACTCAAACATCAAGCGCATGAAAATCCATGACCTTATGTGTGTCCCTGTGTGAGAGTTAGAACCTGTCTATATTTCTCTTTATTACATATGCGTGAGCACGCACTTGTTCTTTTGGCTGCCCTGCCCATCTGCTGTATTGTTAAATAGGGAATGTTGCCAAACTATCTTTTTTCTCTTTTTTTCAATCATCTTGAAGTTTGACTCTATATGGTGGATTTTTTTCTTTTCTCAAATATGGGAAACAATACCAATTCTTTCTCATTCCAATCAATTGTTTTTAGATTATTTATTCATCTCATATATTTCCAATTCTCAAATCACTTGATCGCCTATGTATTTGAAAATAGTTTGAGAGATACTATACTAAGAAATCACAAATTTCCCGTCATCTATGCTTTTGCATCAAGAAAGTCACCATTCATGCAATGTCTGATCACATGATCTTGTAAGTGCATGAAATGGTATGTGTTGCTAGTTCTAATGATGTTGAAAAGGATGAATAGCCTTGATCTTATGTTTGAAGCTACTCCTAATGATGGAAATTTGAAGGACTTGTCCATTGGGAATGCAATTCATGTGCATTGATTCTTAGTTTTGTTCCTGGTTCATCTCATGTGTAAAATATTCCTATGATGTTGATCTTATTGAGAATGGGCTACGCTCTCCAATATTTTAACTCCTTGTTTAGATTTGGTCAACTGTTGTTGTGGTGAATTCAATTAATATTATAAATAATTCGGCTTTCAACTTTCAAGGTTTTCTATTTTACAAGATTGAGAAATTTCACTCTTTGTATTGACAAACCTATATGTTCCTCTATATATCTTTAAATATGAAGAGCCCTTTCAAATCGAGTTGAATTTACTATTAATATGATGATAAGGAATTATATATCTACAAGGTGCAAGGACTGGTTCACGGACTTTGAGGCTTGTAGGCCAAATCATAGGATCTGGTTCCTCGTTACCTTGCCTTGTGGCTTTTTAACTTCAGTTTGGCTTGAAGCCAAAGTTTGTCTGGGGCTTCAAATTCTTCTGGAGTTTGACTGGATTTCTTCATGCGTGAGTCCATATGAAGTGAAGGAGCTCAACTTTGATTGTCCCAAACACAAGCAAGTATGGAGTGAGCAGCATCACATTTTATATGTGGAGGTATAGACTCAGAGCTTTTGTTAGTTTGTCAAGACAATCTACTTCATTTTTGGATAGGATTTCTTCTTTTATTTTTAATTTACTCGGGTCTTATTGAATTACTCAATCATATTATTAGTTTTTCGATTATATATTGAGGAATAATGCCAATCTATCTTTTAGCGCTCGATGAATTTATCTTTTTTAGCTCTCTTAAGGGTCATACATTTATTAGATACATTTCAATTTAGGATTCAAAATCGACAGATGATGTGGTCTTGGAAGAATTATATCATTTTGTTTGTCTTGGCGTCCTTTAGAGGAATCATCTTTAGCTTACTTAGAGAAATAATTAATAGCAATGAGGATAAATCGACGCCTTGATGAAAATGGGGGCCCTATGGGATTGATCATGTTGGTGCCTGCTGTTGTGTCCTTATGAATTTGGCATTGATGGGACTTCTTAAAATTGCGTATGTAATCTTTAATCATATTGGACTAATATGTGTACATATACATGGTTGCATTATGTCACTATGGCTTGTCAAATCCACAGTCAATTTAACCCTCGGTTTGTTTGCTAGGAAGAGCTTGATTCAATCCTTGGATGTATTATATGCTAGTGTACACCATGTTCCTATAGCATGTGAAATATATATGATAAGCTCTATCCTTTGGTCTGTTGAACTAATAATTTGATCAGTTTAGCCCTTAAGCTTGTCGAAATGGAGAGACATCCAACTTGGTCTCAACTTGGTCTTTTGATTTAAAATTAAGCCATTGGAAGTGTGAATGTGTGAGTTCGACAATAGGAGATGAGTAGCTCTATCTTTATATTTGTGAGCTAAGGATAATCGTAGCTTATCCCTTGGAGTTGTTGAAATGATAATCTTAATTTTTTATTTCTTAGTTCAAGTGTAAAAGCATGCCAATGATATCGATTTGTTTACAAACAATATCTGTTCTCTAGTATTTTGATAAGTCTATCAAGTCTAATTTGTTACTTCATGGTTTCAACTACGCCCATTGAATTCTCATCAACACCTGTGGGGTTTAAAGTCATTGGCTAGTTATAAATTGTTATTTCCATTGATTTCTATTGCAGTTGTCCCATTGTTGTATTTTTTCTTGTTGTCCATGCGTAGGTGTCGTTGTTATCCTTATTAATTACTTGCCACTGTTGCTTTTCATGATTGGTTATTGTGACCTATTTTAATTGTTTATCGCCTCACTTGTTTTTGTTTTTGTGCTCCAATTATTGTTAGCTACTTCAGTTAACTTATTGATTGCTGAGATCCACTCGTGCCTTTCTTGCTAATCCACTTTTGCCTTAATCTCTCATGCTATTCCATCTACAATCTTAGGCTCGGGTCTTCTATCACTCAATGTTTTGGGAAAATATTTTATTTTTGTTTGCATTCTCAAGCAATTTTGAAAATGGAATTTATATTGTTGGAGTTCATATTGGACGACTAAAATTTGCTTTTTTTAGATTTCTACATAATTTATGTAGTTTTTTTATTTGAGAAAATGAACGAATTGGTCAAATAACTTTTTCTGAAGGATCAAAATAATTTTCAACTATAGAAAATTATCAATTTGATCTTTTGACTTTTTAAATAGGAATCAAATAGCCTTTCTATATGATCATTTAAGCCCCTATCCCTATATAAAAAATCAAGGAACTAAATGAGACTTTTAGTTAGTCAGGGACCATTTTAGTCTTTCTTAAAGAGTTAGGTGACCATTTTAGTTTTTATTTATTTTTTTAGCTATTGAAGTCTATAAATAGAACCCTTAGGCATGTAAAATTCATTTAATGTTGAATATTAAAATACAACTTCACTTTTTTCTCTCTTCTTGTATGTGCTTATTGGAAGTGTATTCTTTGGGTGTTCACTGATGCAGATGACTACTTTTAGGAGGAGGTCTGATTCTTCCTTTTTTTGGTGATTTCTATCATTGTTTTGTTTATATATTTTTAGTCAATACTTTGTGTTTGTGATTGAAACTTTATCAAGTGAGGTATGTACTAGATTTTCTTTTTGAGGGGTGAACTATTTTTGTTTTTGAAATTTATGTGTGTCATTAATTTTCTTGTGGGATTTTAGATTTTGGGTGATTGTTAAATTAACTTTTGGAATGAATAATTTGTATTTGTTGTTCTTACATTAAAAGTGATGCGTTTTTGCTGAAGTTATGAGTTAGCATGATGTGAAACATACAGGAAGTGCAGGAATTTAATAAAAATTTGTTAAGAGAGTCAATTTTAAAATTAATGTTTCACAAGATTAGATTCTAGGATTTTTAGTTATTGTTTTGTTTTGGCATGTAGTTACAAACTAGAATAGGAGGACAATTCAAAATAATAACAAAATTATAATAAAGCTAGATGTGTAAGTAATAGAAATCCACTGGTTAATAATTAGAAAATTTACCTTGAGTTTCCCCCACTCACACTCTTGAGGATTATTTAGCGGAAGAATAATGTCACCAGAATTAATGATGCCACCAAAAGACAGAAGATGCTTACAGTATCGCTCAAGGAGAAGTTACCCAGAGAAGAAGAAGTTGGTAGATGTTGGAGGATTTGCCACTGACCAGGAAGTTGATGCTCATCAATGGCGGTCGTCAAGGTGAAGAGGATTCGATCGACATATTCATCGACGGTGTGGTCGATCTCCGAGTTGATGTCGAAGAAGGGTGATCTCAACACATCTACTCGTCCTTGATGATCGTATACGAACCCATGGCCTTGTTCAGGATCGGCCATTCATGGAGAGGTTGGCTGGGGTTGTGTGTTTTCTTCGTTGGATGGTGTATGAAGCAATGGAGAAGAGAAGGGGAGCAGGAGGGAGAGGTTTGGGTGGTCGGCCAAGGCTAGGGGAGGGGTCAACTTTCAATTTCAGATTTTGGGTTGGTTGGGGAAGAGAAATAACTTCAAATTTTGAAATTTAATTTCAAATTTTGGGTTGGATTTGAATGGGAGAATTTGAAATTTGAATTTCAAATGAAGGGGAAAAGAGGAGGGAAGGGGTAATTATTATCCCCTAATTTAGAGTTGTAATTGGAGAAAGAAATAAATTAGAGAAGGGTAGAGAGGGGGGTTGGCCAAAGGAGGGGAGGGATGAGTGTTCACATTCAATGTATGTGGATCATTGCATTGATTGTTGATTGGGGAATCAAATCTGAATTAATTTCAGATTGATAGTAATTAGGGGAGCTTCCAAAATAGGTGTAGGTTAATTAGGAAAGATTTTAAAATTCAAATTCATTTGAATTTGAATTAAGAAACTTCCCAAATTAAATAAAAGCTATATTTGGAAAGTAATAAAGAGGTAATTGAATTGGAATCAAGGGGTTTAGGGATAGGTGGGCCGGCGGCTAGGGGTTTGGGGAAATGTGGCCGGCGGTGTGGGAGGAGGGGTGGAGGTTGGCCGGCGGTTTGGGTTGGGGAAGGGGTTTAGCCGACATGTTTGGGTGGAGGGGAGGTCTTGGCTGGCGGTTTCGGGTGGAGATGGGGAGGAGGCCGGCGGTTGGAAGAAAAGGGAGGGGTGGCCGTTGGTTAGGAGGAGGAAGGGAGGGTGGCCGGTGGTGGGGAAGGGGAGGTGGATCGTGAACCCGGACTCTTCCGATGGCTGACGGGTATTGCTCTTGCCCTCACCTAGGGACTTCTCCTTTCTCTAAAGCTCTCAACACTCAAGGGAACTAGAAGGCTGAAATTTCATTAATCAATCATTAACCTCATATAATAGTGAAGACCTCTATATGTAGGCCTTAAAATAAAAAGAGATGCAAAGAATAAAATGCCCTTTGGGCTACATCATGAACTAAGCCCTCATAAGGGTACAATGGTAAAGACTAAAACACAAAATAAAATAATACATAAAATGCATCATAAATAAAGACTCCTAATCATAACTGTCGATCTATGATTCTTCCTATGATAGACACGCCAGAATCTCCTGCTGATGTCCTCATCATAGCAAGTTGCATATTTTATTTTTTTGTGTTTTCATCTTGTATCGCAGCAAAGTTTGCATTAGAAATTGTGTATTTTCAACTATCCTATATATATAGGGCTGTGAACATGAGCTTATTATAGCCCTACATTTGAGTACCAAATCAGCAAGTGATAACTCAATGATTTTGAGAGCTAGTATGGAGAAGAATATTCATGCTTTTAGTTATTGAGGCAGATGTTGAACTAAATCATAAAATTTGAACTTGGCTTTTCTTCTAAACTAGAGCCAAGTGCAGATCACTACAACGCAATGCAGAAAAACGGCATGACACTTGCGCTTTGTGGCGAGCTTGCGTTTCATGGGCAAGCAATGGACAGAGCTAGTGTGTTGCTTCGCTTAGCTCCTAAATTACGCTTCTAATAATTCTTTACCAAGCACTCTCCATTTTAGTAGCCTTGTCATGAGCTTTTTGCTTCCTGTTTTATATATGTAGGATGAACCACTGATGATGCTAGTTCGTGATATTTCAGATAATATTAGCCACATGTACCTCATGGTAGGGAGCAACTAAACATTTCTGCAATTCTTGGAAGTGTATATACATACTTTACATTGAGAGGCTTGGGGTTATTTATCTTAGGTGTTATGTGGGTCTTGACCTGACCATTGAACAGGCCACCTGACTGACTAGCTTGCTCAGCCACAATTTAGATATGCATGGGCCTGATTAGATGTTTTTTGGCTAGGTTCCAAAAAGAAAGCCTAGGTGATTTATTTTCTGGCTAGCTTTAGGTGAAGTTGAGTCCAGTCTGACATTTTTCTTAATAATTATTTGGCCATGTATGTTTGCAGGCATGCGTTTATGGATTTGTTGATTTATCAATCTTTTTTTTTTTTTTTAAACTTGACTTATCACTTAGTAGGACCTTATTTACTGACATCCTAATTGCATAATTTCTTTTAATTTTTAAATTTATGTATAAAACTGTGGACAAGAAGCATTTAGGACCATGAATAGGGAGGGATTGGCTTAGATCTTGATGACAGGATAATGGGGCTGGGGAGATGGTAGCAGCAGGATTGAAGGCTGAAATAGCCAGAGTATTGAACCCGTGGTGCTTGAGCCAACTTAAATATGGCCAATTTTTAGCTTCATTCTCATGTTCTTAGTGATAGTGTCCATGTGCGTATTGTAATATTGAACTTTTTAACGTAGAAGTATATATTTTTTTCTCCTAGGGCATATTGTGTCATACTAACTAAAATTTCTTGCATTATGTTGTTTAACATCACTTTCTTCTCTCTCTCTCCCTCTCTCTCTCTCTCTATCTCTTTTCTAGATGTGCAGGATTATCCTTCAACTTCTTATTGTGGCACTAAGAATTCTCATATGGAGAAGATGGAAGTGTGCCATAAACGTCATAAGCTGTCTACTTCAAAGCTGGAAGTGTCTACATTTGGTTGTGATGTTTTATCTGCAACTGATAGAACCGATTGCTCTGCATCTACTTCATATAATACAACATTAGACTGTTCAAAGGGAGTAAGCTGCAGAAGTACAATTGATTTGAAAGTAAAGGTACATGCAAATTCTCAAAGACCTAGTGGCTTGATTTCCATTAGGTCAGTTGATTCCAAAGGAAGCTCCCATGAGCAATCCAAGAGAATTCAAATCGCTAACAGTGTAAAAGGTGACTGTACAAGTGACCATGATGATCCGTTTGCATTTGATGAAGATAACACAGGTCCATCGAAGTGGGAACAATTTTCTTCCAAAAGAGGAGAAACTCAAACTAGAAAACAAGCTTTTTCAGATAAAGAATATGCCAATGGATCTGAGATTCCGGTTATAGTTATTGAGGATGAATCAAGTCAGCCAATTACTGAAGTCAGCCTGCAATTCAGTGATAATTCTTTTCCATCAGTACATGAAAAGGATCCTAGTCTTCTGGATGACTGTCTTCTTACTTCTGTGAAGGTTATTTTATAATCTTTAAATTTCTTTACGGGTTCTTTGGGAAGAAACATAAATATAATATATTTTATCGACCTACTCTTATTCAGTGATCTTGGCCTTCATTTTAGCTCTCCGAATATGTTTTAATTTTCCATATTTTGATGTCACTTGTTTGATATACAGTGTAGATAGCACTTGAAAACCAGAAAAATAAAATGATTTTGGAGTTCAGATGTACCAGTTTCATAGATATGCAACAGCACAAAATGAAGTGGACAGAGTTCTTTGGTTTGTAAATATCTTGGATTTTGAGTAACAAATGTAGGTTTTTGGGTCCGTTATCTTCAGGTTGCAGCTATTCAGATTTTAGGTTGTCGAAGATAACTACTATCTAAGTGCTAGCTAAGCTGGCAACATTTAGGTAGCAGCCATCTTGATGGTTAAAGAAAAAAGGGTTGGAGTCTCTATTGGCGATTCTAGACAGAGCCATGTTGTCTTATCTATTTGCAAATATCTTGGTTGGAGTTTAGTTAAACAATTTACTAATTAGAGATAATGATCAAAATAGTCCCTTGACTTTTTTTATGAAAGACCAAAATGTTATTTAAAAATTCCATTTTAGTTCCTTGACTTTTTAAACGGGGACCTAAATGATCCTACGGAAGGTCTAGTTTATACTCTATTTAAAGAGTCAAGTGACCAAATTGATACTTTATATAGTGGGGATTATTTTGATCATTTAGAAAAAGTTAGGAGACTAATTCAGTCCTTTTTTCTTACTATTGATGTCTATGTCCTTAGGACATAAAAATTATGTTGTCAGTCATTTAAGTTATTTGAGTTTATGTCAGATCTGAAGATCTTTTTTTTTTTTGGGTTTCCTAATAAAACATACAGCAATTCTGTTGCACTTGTATGCTAAAATAAATCCCCTTTAACCTTTGCAATTTATTCTGCTGTTCTTGACTGATTTATGCTGGTATATTGCTTAATTTAGTATAATATTGAAACTATTATTGCACTTCGATTCTTTTATTCAAATCTCTCCTTGTCCCTAAAGTTTTTATATTAAAAGAAATTGGATTTCCAATGTAATTTATGTTTGCATAATTCTGCTAATTCTGCTTTTGATTGTATAGCTCTGTATAATTCCAACTCTCAAAAGCTTGCTTGGTTCAGCCTATCGCTTTATTTGCGTCAGGAGTCAAGAAATATGATTTGATCCCTTGTTCGCAGGTTCTTATGAACTTAACAAATGATAACCCTGTTGGTTGTCAACAAATTGGTGCCTGTGGAGGACTGGACACTTTGGCCTCCTTGATTGCTAGCCATTTCCCATCATTTGATTCTTGTCTACCTATTAACACTGAAATTGAAGAGAGTATGACATCCTTCAACAGAAGCAACGTTTCTGGACTCATTAATGACAGAAAGCTACATGATCATGAATTAGATTTTCTCGTTGCTATTCTGGGCTTGCTTGTGAACCTTGTTGAGAAAGATAGTCTAAACAGGTTAATTTTGTATGCATAACAACCTCTTTACTATTTCTTCCTTCTAAACGTAGACGACATGAAATATAGTTGCAATTGTTTTGTTTGGTTCTACAATGATCAGATGACTTGCAGCTGCTGAGATTTTTTTGATTCTTTAAAAAAGATGATGCGAGGCTAAGTATTAAACAGAATTGCAGAGATTACATGGACTTAAATATGTGTAGCTTAATCTTAATTAGGATGGGTTTTATTTCCTTAATGTATGATTTCTTTTTGTCCTGATTGTTTTCCTCCTACTTCTGTTCACGTGAAAAATGGGCTAGCTTGGCTGTGGGACATTTGTCAGATATCTCGTTGTCAGTTTCCTTCCCATTGAAAGTGATTCTAAAGCTTAGGTCCCTCTGAAAAGGTCAGTTTGAAGGTGCCAACAACCTCAAAGCTGGTTTATATCCCAAATAGAACCCCATGAAAGAGAGTTGATGAATGTGTAGAAAAAGGATTCATCACCTCCGTAATTTTCTTGTATTTATGATAGCAATATTTATACATGGAGGATGTCAGGAAGCAAGAAAGAGATGGATTACATCCCTCAATCACTACCTCAAGCAATTCAGAATCTGTAGCTACTAAATAGAAAATATAATGTCCTCATTTATACATTCCAGATATAGTAAGGCTAAGAAATTAATGCTGATTACATAATTCTGGATACGACAACAACCAACAACAACATCAAATTTTTATCCCACTACGTGGGGTTGGCTACATCAATTCTTTTTCTCCATTGTGTCTTGTTAAGAGTCAAAGTCTTAAATTTAATAAAAAGATGTCATTTCTAATATTTTCTAGCCAAGTCTTTTTAGGTCTATATCTATCTTTTTTAATATAGGCTAAATTAAATACATGTATTCTCCTAATTAGGTCATCGGAAGGCCAACATTTTATTTGTCCAAACCATCTAAGACGACTGTCTCTAATCTTATCTACCACTAGAGCTACTCCAACTTTTTTTATGTATATACTCGTTTCACATTCTATCACTAAGAGTGAAACCACTCATCCACCTGAACTGCTCATTTCTGCAACATTTAACTTAATTTTATGCTTCTCTTTTAACGGCCATCATTCTGCTACATAAAGCGTTGTAGGTTTCACCACCATCTTATAGAATTTTCCCTCAAAGTTTGAGGGGTACTTTTCTGTCACACAATAAGCCCGATGCATTTCTCCACTTCAACCATCCAACTCAAATTCTACTAATAATATTTCCATCTATTTCCCAATCACCTTGAACAATAGATCCAAAATATCTATAATGTGTACTCTTATTAATGACTTGATCATCAAAAGTCACAATCTCCTCACTAGATATAATACTACTAAAATTATACTCCATGTATTCTGTTTTAGATCTACTCAAACAAAAACCTTTAGACTTTAAGATTGACCTCCATAATTCAAATTTTCCTTCAACTCTCTCTCTAGTCTTATCAACAAGAAGAATATCATAAGCAAAAAAGCATACATCAGGGTACATCCTCTTATAAATGTTTCGTAAGAACATCCATGACTAAGGCAAAAAAATATGAGCTTAAAACTAATCCTTGATGTAATCCAACTGAAATAGAAAAATACTTGGTCAAACCACCTTGTGTTTGAATACAAGTAACAACTCCTGCATACATATCCTTAATGATTTGAATATAAGCATTATTAACTCCTTTTCTAGAACTCTTCAGAGCACTTCTCATGAAACTTTGTCGTATGCTTTCTCAAAATCAATAAATATCATATGTTGATCTTTATTCTCTCTATACTTTCTCCATCAAACCTCTCAATAAATGTAAAGCTTCCATAGCAAACCTACCCGGCATGAATCCAAATATAGTTTTAATGTATAATACATCAATTTAATTCCTTTATAATTCACACACTCTTGTGCATCACCTTTATTCTTAGGAATTAACACACTCCTCCACTCATCTGACATCTTTTTAGTCTTCAAAATAATATTGAAAAATTTTGTAAGCTAAGAATATCACACCTCCATTAAAATATCATCAAGTGCAACAACTTCTTCACACTTCATTTTCTTTGAAGTCCCTCTAACTTCGGTTTTATTAATACGACGATAAAAACAAAACTCTTTATTTTCATTTAGGTTACTAAGATTAGTAAAGTCTGTTGCATTCTCACAATCTTCATTAATAAGCTTATCGAAATATCTCGTCCACCTTTATTGAATATCCTCTTCTAATGAAAATACTTTTTGATCTTCATCTTCAATTCACTTCATTTGGACTAAATCCTTACTTCTACTTTCTCTTTATTTGACTAACTTATACATCTTCTGTCCTCCTTAGTATTTACTTTATTATATGAATCATTATAAGCTACATTCTTTGTATTGTATATTGTTTTCTTACATAATTCTGGATACAATAAAAATTTTTTTATTTCCCTCATGGACATATCTGATTTTTCATGTGGAGATTTTTTTTTTTAATTTGACACTTCCCTAAACTATTAAAAAGATTTTTTTTTATTCATCGTGTAAGTAAGTAATCCCGTGGAACTTTGAAGTAGGTAATCCCTTGATCAAGGCATGTATATGTTGATCCGTTAGAGGAATGTAAGGGGGTATTAATCAAGCTATTCTCAATGATTTTTTTTTTTAAAATCTATTAACTTCAATGTATTTTGCATTTATGTTGTATTAAGTTGTGAGCAATATTGACTATAGATTTAATGTCACAATAATGCTTCATGGATTCTTCATACTTAATTTTGAGATCATCAAGTATTATTCAAAGCCATAAAATTTCACGGCCATGGCTTTGAACTCAACTTCAGTAGATCTTGCAAGCATTGTCTGCTTTCTACTCCATATTATAGGTTACCTGCAAGGCATAGTAACTTGATGTGGATATTATATTCTTTATTGAACTTACACAGTCTATATTTCTATAGGTCTGATCTAGAGATTTATTGACCAAATTTCTTATTTCCTCGGAGCAAGTTCCCACTTCCTAGTGTTGCTTTTAGGTAGTGAAGGATGCTATATAAATCTTGTAAGGGCTTCTATTTAACATCATGCATGAATTGACTTACTATATCAACAACATAGGTACTATTAAGAAGATGTGGGGCTTTTTTATTCCACTTAGTTTCAAGTGGATAATATCTCCCATATCTACATTGCTATTGCCTCTCTAACAACATTATTTGTCCCATCCATGGACACTTTAGTACTCTGCAGGATAAGTGGGATAAGCTTCTATAATACAATCCCTTTATTATTGATTTGTCCATTTGACATAAACATAAATAAGGAGTTTCTTATTGCCAACATTTTTTTAGACTTATCTCCCACTCATGTATGAACAAACTCAATTGATGACAAATTTCTCTTTTTTCTATTATTGAGATTGATGTTTCACATGCTTCTTGGGTTATTGAACTTTTGTATCCCCCTTCTCTTATTTTTGACTAACTTGCTCTTTCTATGACTCATCATGGTGATCATAGTGGTTATGGTCATGGTGGTCTGACTAATAGTGATCGTGGTTGTGGGGGAATCAATTTCCTCTTGCACTCATTATGGCATACTAATCATCCTTCAGAGTATTGCTAGACCAAATTCAACTATCCTACCATTGCTCAAGCGCATGAATTTTTTCAACCCATGTATAGCCTTACAAAGCTTGCGTATTTTATTTAGATGATTATTCATCCACTTGTCAGGTTCCCTGAATTGCCAGGACATAAAAAAAGATCCAAAAAGGCATTTCGGAAATCGATGTGATTCTATCTCTGTTCGTTCTGCTTGATAAAAGAAGGGTCCAAAAGAATCGATCTCTCTTTTTACTTGTTGAATCTCTTTTTGATTGATCAATGTGTGCTATTTTGAATTCTCATTTCTAACGGAATCAAAATGATATCTGGATTGATTAGAAGAATATCATTTCCATTGGCTAGCATATCAGGAGGTTGCTCCATATAAATAGCTTCAATGAGATACCCATCGAGAAATACATTGCTGACATACATTTGTAGGATAGTCCATCCTTGATTAATGACAACATAGAGAAGAAGATGAATATGATTGAGTTGATCAACAAAAGAGTCTCAAAGTAGTTTTTTATGGAATTGTGTATCTTTTTTCCAATAATCAAGCCTTGTAGCTTTAAGTAGAGCGATAAGGATGAAACTTAACCCAACACATGAAATGGGTGAAACCCAAGGAGGGGTTACAACCAAACCCCATGTATGGCGATCAATTAGAGCACCCATTTTAGTATAGGTTGCGTGTTTCGATTTAGAGTTGAGCTTAGCCTTTTAATGTGTCCTGAGTTCGAAAATAGCAGGGAATGAAAAGTCAAACTGATGAAAGGAAAATAATAAATGATTAAAGGTTATGAAAGAGTGTAGCTCGAGCATGCTTTGACTGAAGTTCAACTCAACTAGTTTACACCCTTATTATAAAGTTGCAAGTGAGAAGCATATATTGGGGCTATATATAGGTGGTAAGGGAGCGAACATAGGAGCATTGGTAGGAGAAGTGTGAGAGGAGATACTTTATGAAAGATAACATGTACAGAGATAGATAATTGACATGTGAATGGATTGCAACACTAATAATACTTTTGAGTGTGAAAATAGCCCAAAAAGATGCATCAAATGGATTGATGTGGGAGTTTATCACATCCTAGGCAACGAATATTAAGGTGAGAGTAATATCAAGATGTTAGTATTTTTTGGCAGTCATCTTATTTTGTTGAGATATTTATTGACATGATGATTGATGAATAAAACTACTTTTAGCTCATGAGCAAAATAATATTGCATATATTGAAGAGAGCATTGTTAGGAAGAATAATTTTAAGTTGAATGACAAATTTATTTTTCTCATAAAATAATCTGAATATTGAGAAGGCTTCTGATTGACACCTGAACAAGTAAATATTAGTATAGAGATGTCAATAAATGACCCGACCTAGACCATATTCAAAATTCAGGTTCGGGACCAAAATTTTGATATGTTTAATGAGCAGGTCGGGTTTGGCTTGACTCACGAACCCGATTTTGATATTTTGACCTGGAAGTGACCCATTTAATTTTTTTTCTTTAAATTCATTTGTTTGTTGATATGCTCTTTTATTTTTTATCAATTAGCTTAAACTATATAGTTGACAAGATATACTTTTTTTTAATGAAAACATGTTATTGGGTTGCATTCGGGTATTCCAAGTTTCCATAGGTCAAATTCGAGTCCACCTTTCAACCCGTTTATTAAATGAGTCGTCTGAGTTTACTGGATTCATATCGGATCAATTTCGGGTCAGATCCAAACTCGACCCGTTAACCTTTTTAGTTGCTTGGTTAGTTGGAAAAAGAATACTAAGTAATCTATAGATGTAGTTGAAATTCATCCTTTAATTTATTTTCAATGTATTTGAAATTTGTTTGATTAGACCGAATTTCAAATACATCGTGCGAGTGAATATTTGCATATTATCATTGTCGCTAGCTTGCCTATAGTGACCGTTTGCTTACTCACCGTTCTAAATTGTTTGTCGTCGCCAGCTGTAGCTTGAGGCCACCAAGCACTATTAGACGTTGTTTGTTGCAGTTGGTGCTCCATTAGTGGTCACAGCCACCACTTGACATCAGTCGCCTGCTGCCTTTGCTTGTTGACGGTGTCATGATTTACACTGGATTCATTTTATTTCAAACCAAATCCAAAAAATTGATCTGTATTTGTTTTACACTCAATCAAATAAATCAAAAATATTTTAAATATGCTGCATTTATTTTACACATAGCTTTTACAACGGTCCATTAGAGAATTAGGAAGAGAGTATAGAGTAGTGAAGGCGTTGGGGAAAATAGAATATGCCATCTATAGAGGAATGAAGTCTAAAGAGGAACTTAGCAATATTGAACTCTTTTTTTCTTAAACATGTAGTTGGGTCTATGATGAAGGGGTGATAGAAAAGAATTTCATCCCATTTTATTTTCAATTTCTTTTTGTACTCCTTAATAGAATTATCACCATATTGCAGAAAGAATTGGTCAGTGATGTGTATACTCGTGAGATGTTATCCTGAAAATAGGTGGAATAGACATTTCTTTGGCAGTCTCTTGAAACATGACTGATGACTGTTGAGCATCCATATGAAAATAATATAGTTAGAGGTTTATCATTTGATGTATTTGATGGTGTCCATTTGGTCAGGAGGTGAAGAGTCGAGATGATTGAATTACTCACGACATCCCATGAAAAAACTAAAAGCCTTACTGCCTTAGACGACATAAGCCTTAGACCACATAAGATAGTTGATGCGGTTGAATTTAATAGATGTACAAATTGTGGATAATGGTATCATTTCAGGAAAAATCAGTGGATGAGGCCAATGGGAAAATACAAACAAGAGAAAGATAAGAAAAGTGAAGATTTAAACAAACCATAGGGTAAATGGTGTGATTGAGAGATCACGTTTGCCAATCCCTGATGTTAGAAGTGGGCATTGGGAGTGTGATTTGTGAATTGGCACTTGGTGCAGGAGATCAAGTAAAAGGGGATTTTTGGATGAGAAGCTATGGACAGGTGGGTGAAAGGCTACTGAAGCGGCGCAGATGGTGAGCAGGTTGCAGGATGGGTTTGCAATCAAGCGAGTGCAATGCAGGCATCTAGGCGTATAGGAAGGGTGGGTCACATGGTGAGGGTGAGTGAGTTTAGAAGAGATCACACGGATGATCAAGCAGACGAGGTGGCATTTGGCTTTAATTAGGTTAACTCCACTCAGATACTTTGTTGAGGTAGAACACTGAACATATTTGAATATTCTCTCAAGTTATGCTGTTTTTCCATCTTCTTAAGCTAATCATTATATGTAGATAAGCCGTCATCTTTTTACCCATTATCATTTTGTATTTGGTGGGTTATCTGTGGTTCATTTACGTTTATATGCTTGGCGAGATAATTTGGGCTTACTAACTGAAATTGTGATGCACTAATACTAACTATGTGTTTGGGTGCGTGAGAATTATTGTAGAACACTGCAATTAACCGAAGTTAGAGAGGCTTTAAAGAAAATGAAGAGTGTAAAAGTTGTTGGACCTGATAATATTCCAATAGAGGTGTGGAAATGCTTAGGAGATGAAGGAATTTCTTGGCTTACTAAACTTTTTAATACTATTTTGAAGACTAAAAAGTTGCCAGATGAGTGGAGAATGAGTGTGTTAATTCCTATTTTTAAGAATAAAGGTGATGCACAAGATTGTGCGAATTATAGAGGAATTAAGTTAATGTGTCATACTTTAAAACTATGGGAGCGAGTTATGGAGCGTAGGTTGCAGCGTGATACTAATGTTTCTCAAAATCAATTTGGATTTATGCCGGCTAGGTCTATTATGGAAGCCATACATTTATTAAGAGGTTTGATGGAGAAATATAAAGATAATAAGGAGGATCTACATATGATATTTATTGATTTAGAAAAAGCATATGATAAAGTTCCAAGAGAAGTGCTATGGAGAGTTCTTGAAAAGAAAGGAGTTAATAACGCTTATATTCAAATTATCAAAGATATGTATGCAGGAGCTATTACTTATGTTCAAACACAAGGTGGTTTGACCAAGTATTTCCCTATTTCGGTTGGATTACATCAAGGATCAAGCCCATATCTTTTTTCTTTAGTCATGGATGTTCTCTCTAGACATTTGCAAGAGGATGTACCTTGGTGTATGCTTTTTGCTGATGATATTCTTCTTGTTGATAAGGCTGGAGAGGGAGTTGAAGGTAAACTTGAATTATGGAGGTCAACCTTAGAGTCTAAAGGTTTTCACTTGAGTAGATCGAAAACAGAATATATGGAGTGTAATTTTAGCAGTAATAGACCTAGTGAGGGGATTGTGACTTTGGGCGATCAAGTCATTAATAAGAGTACACGTTTTAAATGTCTTGGATCTATTGTTCAGAGTGATGGTGAATAGATGGGGATATTATCAGCAAAATTCAAGTTGGATGGTTGAAGTGGAGGAATGCATCAGGCTTTTTGTGTGATATAAAAGTTCCCCTCAAACTTAAGGGAAAATTCTATAAGATGGTGGTGAGACCTGCAATGCTTTATGGTGCTGAATATTGGCCATTAAAAGAGAAGCATAATACTAAGTTAAGTGTTGCAGAGATGAGGATGCTCAGGTGGATGAGTGGCTTTTCCCTTAGAGATAGGATACGAAATGAGCATATACGTGAAAAGGTTGGAGTAGCTCTAGTGGAAGATAAGATTAGAGAGAGTCGCCTTAGATGGTTTGGTCACATAAAACGGCGGCCTTCCGATGACCCGGTTAGGAAGGTAGAGGTATTAGATTTGATCTATGTTAAGAAAGGTAGAGGTAGACCTAAAACGACTTGGTTAGAAAATATTAGAAATGATCTTTCTTTATTAGATTTAAACGAGAATTTGACTTTTAACAGGACACAATGGAGAAAAGGAATTCATGTAGCCGACCCCACATAGTGGGATAAAGGCTTGATGTTGTTGTACTGCAATTAACTTTCATGAAAATCGGTGTTTTTGTATGCACTTTTACTTCTCCAATAATCCGCTTTTACATTGGCCACACTAATATTAATGTAGAATTCTATCGCAATATTCAAATTCCTCCTAAACTTTACATTCATTTTTGCATGTCTTGGATTTTGGCTGTGATTTTAGCTATTTATCTGGCTGGGATTTTTTTTTGCCGAGTTTTATTTCTTTTTTCTCTGGTGAATATACTGGTACAACATAAACCATTTGTGTAAAGCACATTTTTCATTCAATTCATAGCTTACATTTTATTGTTCTACAGACTACGGCTTGCATCGGCCCGTGTTTTGGTGAATCAGCAGACAGCATCTGCAAGTAAAGTAATTTACAGGGATGTAGTACCTTTGCTATGCTCCATTTTTATGTCCAATCAACGAGCTGGGAATGCTGCTGAAGTGGAAGAGGTTTTAGCCTATGCAAGAGCATTGATGAATTTATCATGAATTTTTGTCGATATACTTCTTTCTGTTACAAAGAATTTATCTCGTTGTTCCGTTTGAAGCATAGTTTCACCTTTCTATGCGTTCTCAGTATTCCAGTAAATCCTGTCTCCTGTTTTAAAATTAGTTGCTATGAAACCCCATAATGCTTCATCAAAATTTGATACAGATTAGCAGTGTTCATTTTTTGCAAATTCATACTATCCTATTTGGAAATGTTTTGCCTCCTTGGACTGGACCATATTAAGTGCATTAGCTTGGCTATTTTATACTTCTAGCTTTTGTTTGATTCTTTTCTGGTACTTTTGTGCTATTTTCTTAAAATCTTCTATTTTCTTAAAATCTTTTGAACTCAAGCACATAATGTGATAAGGTAACCTTATTGCTAGATTGGTGAATAAAGATGTGTTTATCTTAATATTTGAAGAAACTGAACTATTATTGCACTTTGTAGTTCAGTGTTTGACTTGATCAATGGGTTCCCAAGAGGCTGGCCTGTGCATCTCTGTGCTATGTTGTTCTGTTTATGCAAAACCAGTCTAGATCTCGTCCAACAGTGAATTAGATATTAATTACTCTGTTTAATTTAAATATATCTATATACAAATGTATAACTCAGATATATTTATTTTGAAAAGTATTATATTCAACATATTTTTGTGCCGAGCTCGAGCTCCTAGAAAGGTTGTATCCATTAAAGTCTACCCGTCTGATAATCATACATTGTAAAAATTTACTACAATAGAATGCCTGCCTGGACGTGGAATAGAATCCATTCAGATGAAGTTACTCTTCAGCTTTAATATTTTTATTGCTCATCTGGAAGCTTTTACTTACGTAGGGCTGAGTTTGTTTGGTCAACAACAAAATTTGATTTAGTTAATGTTTGGATATTATTATATTTCCTTCAAATCCTGAAGCTTCCTGAAGTATTGCAACCTGCTGATTACTGGCATGTACGCCTTACATCACACAGGTGATTGAGCACACACACAAGACCACTCCCCAAATGAAGGTGATACTCCTGCTAAAAATACTATCAACAGAGAATATCTTTAATCAACTGAAATGAAAAAGCTGCCGTCTATGCTACAGCCGCACTTGGTGCCATAGAGGCAGGCCTTCACGTGCCTTCATAACTTTAAGCAAACTATAATGCCTAAGATGCATGAATGATCATTTTTCATAATTGACCAGGGGACTTGCGAAATATCCCATTTAAAACAGTTCTGGTAATTCTTCAGTTGAAATTACTTGTCACTTGAGCAAGACATGCATTTTTGTTACCAAAAGAGATGCAAATATGATTATTGTTTATATTTTGTGTTAGGTGCTTGATGATTGATTCATCTTCACTTTCCCTTATCTAGATATAACAATATAAAGATAGGCCTCAAATGCATTTATTAGGTCTGAGTGAGTGATTTTGTTTTATTTGGCAGGATGATGAGGCTTCTTTGTTGCAAAGTCAGCGAGAGGCTGAAATGATGATCATTGAAGCTTATACTGCTCTACTGCTTGCATTCCTGTCGACTGAAAGGTATGCCTTTTTTTATCAAATCTTTGTTCTTTGCCATTTGTTTCAATTCTCATTTTTAATAGTGGTGGAAACATTGTTGATGTGGTATTTTATTTGTTCTATGCAGTATAGCAGTGAAAGAAACGATTACTCGCTGCCTTCCCAATCACAGATTGGAAATTCTTGTTCCTGTCTTGGAGAGATTTGTGGTAAGATTTTTGATGGAACATATCATAGTCTGATGACCAGATAAAAAAAAAGCCCGAAGATAGATTAATTGAATTTGTCTTTCTATCTTTTCCCTCATTTCTCTCATGCCTATATGGTATTATGGATCTGTAGACTTCTTATATTTGAACCTTGAATGTTATCAATTAGGTTATTTTTTTTCAAACTAGTGATCTTATATATTGCGCATGCAATGACTAAGGCTTCATTTGAGATAATTTTTTTACTTCTTTTTAAAACAGCTTTCTAGTACAAAATTTTCTTAAGTACAAAAAATTATAGTTTAAGAAAATTTTGTGCTAAAAAGCTAATTTAGAAAGCAATAAGAAAGTTGTCCCAAACGAAGCCTAAGTCAATTGAAATTTGACAAAAAATAGAAAAAGGTGATGGGCTTTTGTTGTGAATTTTAGTATTTGAGTCACCTCAGATGGCTTGGTCACATAAAATGACGGTCTTCCGATGACCCGATTAGGAAAATAGATGTATTATATTTGACTTATGTTAAAAAAGGTAGAGATAGATCTAAAAAGGCTTAGTTAGAAATATTAAAAGTGACCTTTCTTTATTAGATTTAAATTAGAATTTGACTCTTAACATGACATAACGGAGAAAAATGATTCATGCAGCCGACTCCACATAGTGGGATAAAGGCTTGATGATGATGTTGTTGTTGTTGTGGTGGTGAAAATTTAAAAAATGAACATAGTAGATTATTAATTTTATAAATAGCCAAAATTTGAGTGTAATTTGTGAAATTGCCCCAAGTAATATTCTTTAAGATCATGGTCTGCTTTGCTTTGCCAGGCATTTCATCTGACTTTGAATATGATATCACCGGAAACACATTCGGCTGTTGTCAAGGTAATTGAATATTGTAAAGAGCCATAAGAGAAAGAGGATCATCCTGTACAGCTTTGGTCTCCCTATCATCTCAGGAAATTTTCATTTTCTCCTTGAGATGGTCCAGGAAACAAGCTTGACATGCCTTCTTCAACTTGAACGCTGTATTTTTTTCTTCCTTCCTTTTTTTTATAATAATGTACATTATGTCTCCTTGAGCAGTCCTTTCCAGGTGTTATCAAATAGCAGTGGAAGGTGAGTTTTTCCATTTGCAGTGATTAATCAAATGATATAAAAGAAATGTATTGTTTGTAAATTTGTTCATGATTGTCTTAGCCCGTAGCCATGTTTTTAAGAAAAATGCCAGAGGGATGTAAGTGATATTCTTTTCTTTTTTTAATTGTTTTTTTATTCATTAATCTCACTTTATTCAATTTTCATGTAGCCAATCCTCCATCTATTCCTTCTATCATGAGCTGCCCTTTGCATGAGATGCCCTTGGTAGGAGTATTTATTGATATGAGAATGCTAATCATACCTCAATAGGAGATTCATAATAATGAGAAGATGGTAGGCCATATTATGAGAACTCTATCTTAGAAAGAGAACATGTCTCTACAAATTTAGCAGTATCTTGACAACTCCAACAGATAAATCTTTAGGGGATTACTTAGGTTTTGCAGTGCTTTAATTTGTTACTGATAAACTTGTTAGTCTAAATCCAAGATCCATAACTCCTAAGGACTATTTGCACTAAGAACCAATTCCATGAGCCTACTTATATATATAGATATCAAAATCTACTCCTTGTATTTTGATATTTTCCCTCTCTTGTGCTATGGATGTTGACTTTTTCATGTAGCCAATCAATCCACATCTCTAGCAAGCATCGTTGTGATCATTTAGGTTTCATGTGGAACGAATTTCGTAGTGTTTCTTAAAGCAACTTAATTTTTGTATTAAAAAGTTGCTTTAAGAAATAGTAAAAAAATCATTCCAAATGAAGTCTTAATCAGATCCTTTACTAAGACTTGAAAATGCTACTATTGTTGCTTTGTTATGGTATCTGCTCCTGCTATCAATATTTTAAGATAGAATATGATTTACTTTTATCTTTCTCATACTATCTTATTTTCTTTCTGAAGATGAGATATTTAATATAGATGTGCTCATTGTGAGTGATCCATAAATATTATTGGCAAGTATGACACATTATCCTAACTTTTAATTTGTGAAAGAAGCCAAGGGAATTACCTCCCCCTCTTGGTCGAAAAATTATTTTGTGCGGATATCAGATCGTCTGGAGGTGATTCAGAGCACATCAAGTCATCCTTTTGTTGTATACATGTTATGTACAAGATGATGTGGCGCACTCTGATTCGCCTCTGGACAATCCGGTGTCCACATAGACTAATTTCTCCTCTTGATCATAAAGTCAAAAATCTATACATACTGTAGGCCACTTAATTATCTTTATTAATAAATAAATGCCATTATTATAGCAAGATATCAAATCATAGTACAAAAGCATGAGCAATCTACCATCCTCCCATATGATCTATCTTATTTGTCTCACATTCATAAATTATATCATCCTTTTTAACATTTCAATATTTTTTTGGACAACACACTTTTCTCCTACATAATCTATCTTATTTTCATTTTTGTATAATCATTTTATGCTTTTAAGGTTATGATAGGTGGAGCTGAATAAAATAGTATTCTAATTAGTCTTTTTGGGCAAAAATCTTGATTATCAATATTATTATTATTATTAAAGTTTCTCCTAAATAGTTTGTGCTTTATGACATGTATTTTACCCTAAAAGCTTACTTGGATAAAAAATGTCATATTTGAGGTAATTTTTTTTATTTTCAAAATATTTATTACAACTTTAAATTATTTTAAATATTTTTAATAAAAAATATCCCCACTATTAGTATAATCATTATCATTGCCTCCATCATCATCACATAAATAAAAAATATATATTATAAAATATTAAACATATTTTATTTATATTAAAATATAAATAAAATAATTAAAAAACAAAAGTGATCTCAAACCTTTGAATATCAACACTAAATTAAACTAAAAGTATTATTTCATAACCTTAGAAACATCTAAATAACACAAGTCTTAGGCTTTGGTACAGCTTTTTTTTTTTACTTTCTAAAACAATTTATACTAAGATATTGTTTTAAAAAGCAGTTAAAAAGCTCTGCCAAACGAAGCATTAAGTGATTTTATTTAGCACAAGTCTTACTTGGACTCAAGACAACTCCTACTAAATTGGAAAACCCTAATTTCACTTGACGGCCCAAACAGCCAGAATCCAGATCTTATAGGGACGCTTAATAAAACGCAGAAACAAACTGCATCCAATCTGGTTATTCATCGATGCAAAAGCACGTAGTAATACTAGTTTCTATATGATCCTGTAGAGCTTCAAATGTTTCTCTTCAGGAAATCAAGGATGAGCTCGTTCACCTCTTCAGGATTCTGTTCATGGACGAAATGCGATCCTTCCGGCAAGAATTTCAGCTCCAGGTTAGGGATAAACTTCTTCTGCGTTTCGCTCCTCACGTATTCCTCTATTCCAGGAAACTTGATCACGTAATCCTTCTCCCCCATAATAAGCAATGCCGGCTGCTTAATCGTCGGATCCGCCGCCACCGGCCGCTGCTCCGATAGTTGCCTGCGGAAACGAAGAGCGGGTCGGAGTTATATCAGTTTAGGGTTAGGTTAAACGGAGTAGGTCTGCTCACCGATATGGGATCTGGAGCGGGAAACGGAAGCCGGAGTTCTTGTAGAGAGCGCCGTAGGCCTCGAGATCCTCCTCTGTGAACCATGGCGGCAACGGAGTGGAAGGGTCCACGAGGTCCATGATTTCTTGGCCCTCCGCTGCTATGGGGATCTCGCTTTTAGAGAAGAGGATATAGACGTTCCTCACCACCGTCTTGGCATCGTGCCGGCCGAAGTCCGCTTCTGCTCTCCCTGGTTCCCTCCATCTTTTGATGTAGAAGCCTTCGGGGAGAGACAACATTTGTTCGAAGCCGGTAGGGGTGTAAGGAATACCAAGAGTCACCAAACCCTGGACGCGATCCGGGTGCTTAATGGCGAAATGGTAAGCTGGAAAGGCTCCGAAATCTTTGCTAATTAGGAAGGCCTGCAACAGACATGCAGATAAGGTGTTTGTGTTAATTACCTAAGTAAGAGTAGCGAGTTTGGTTTGCGAGCGAGCACCTTGGGGACGCCGAGTGCGTCGAGGATACCAAGGAGATCGCCGATGAGGTCTTCAAACGTAGCTTTCTCCGGCTCTGGCGGTTGGTCGGAAAGGCCGTAGCCTCTGAAATCGGGGGCGATCGCTCGGAACCCTGCGTCGGCGACGGCGATCATCTGATACCTCCACGTGTACCATATCTCCGGGAAACCGTGCAGGAAAACCACCGTTCCCAGTTCCCCTGCAGGTAAAAAACTGAAAGTTTTGAGATTTGGTAAACAAGTTTGTGGATTTGGTTAGAGAGAAAGGGCAAAGTGTCGTCTTTCTGACCCTTTCCGATCTGGGCTATGTGAAGGTTGAGGCTTCCGATGTCGCTTCGGATGGGGAGGTGAGAGTGTTCGATCTTTCCCAAATCCACCATATTGGCTTTCTTCTTCTTCCTTGGGCGCAGTCTGGTTTCAGCGTTTACTAGCAAATGCCTTATGATATGATAAGATCGTAAATTCGAACCATATAAAGTATAAAAAAAAACATTTATTTTCGGGTATTTTTCTAACATCCTAAAAATTTGACCATTTTTAGGTCTCCGCACTATCTATGTACTTAAAAAAAAATCAGCTCTTTATTAAAAGATGACTTATGATATTATTATTTTAAAAAATATATATTTTTAAATTTGTTATAAGTATTATAAATATATTTTTTAATAAAAAATTAGGCAGTATTTTTCTCACAACTCAGGTTCAATATTAAGAGCTTGTTTGAGATAAATTTTTAGATGTTTTATTTTTAAGGCAATCATCAAAATTTCATTTGATTGATGCTTTTTATAAGTTTCTTATTGATTTTCAAATGTTTTGATGGTGAAAATTTATTTTTTAATTAGAATAGTTAAGTTATTTTTTTTACAGTAATTTCACAATCAATTTTATAAAATATTATTTTGTCCTAAAAAGTTCTCTAAATCTGATTATCAAAAGTAATTTTTATGCATGAAAAGTTTAAAAAATAACAAGAAAGAACAAGAAAGTCTTAGGATTTGTTTGAGATAACTTTAATTTTTAATAAAAGTGATTGTAAAGTTATTATAGAAAAAATAATTTTTTTAAAAGTTGATGTAGAAAAAAAATTTTAGCATAGAAATTTTTTAAAAGCAAAGAAAAAATAGTAATAAAATAAAAATTATAATTTTGTTTTAAAACATAAATAAAATACCAAAAAATGTTTCAAATAAATTCTAATTAAATAGAAATGTAATTATAAAAGTAAAATATTAAAGAAGCCCCAAAATTTACATGTAGATTTTTTTATTTCTGTGCACATTACTTTGATATTAAAGGGTGTGGGCCAAAGAAAATTTAATGTTGGTATAGGCATCAATAGCCTTAAATAAAATGGTTGTGAATAGGAATTCCTTAAACAAATTTTGTACAAAAATAATAAAGTTAGTTGTTGAGGTGGAGACTCCAAAGATTTTCAGGCTAATAAAATTTCATTGCCTTGGCCTACATGAAACAGTGCATGCATATCCCATTGCAACCTTTGAAGAGCTAATCATAGGATGTCCGGTAAATATTTACAACCAAATTATTATTATTATTATTTTTAATTTAGATGTCAATTGTATTAAAAAAAATTATTTTTAATAAAAATGTCATTTTTTTTGTTGATGCAGTTGATGGCAGAATATCCAGAGAATGAGGAACGAATCAACCATAGAGAAAAAAATGTTTATCGCATATTATATAAAAATTCTAGTGCACATGCGAATAACATGAAAGTATCTCATGGGAGATATTAGAATTTTTATGTGAAAAACTCGGAAAAGATAAAAACCAATGGTCTTGATCGATTATAAGTTGTAGGTTATAAAGATGCATGTTGACCTCGATTTTCACTAGTTTACCTTCGAGCACTTTTGATCGACATAATTAAGCCTCGTCGAGTCCAATTCGAGCTCGAATCAGCTCTAATTGAGTCGAATTAGATCCGATTGCATTCGCTTAAATTAGATCTGCTCATTTTAATCGTTTCGAGTTCGATTTGATTCGAGTCATCGTTTTATTTAAACTTAATTATGCAGATTTGATCAAATCGATTTTGAACTCAAATTTGAACCAAAATTAGCTCAAATTAATTCAAATTTAATTCCAATATGCTTTTAATGACTTGTGAATTTAATTCCATATCAAATAATTAGATCCAACAGCTCTCATTGTGCTGAAGTTTCGACTCTGCCGTTATCAGGTGCCTAGATCGTGATTTCAAAAACAGAGCGGAGCAAAAGGCAAGATTTGCGGGATTGATCGTTCATTTTTCGGTATGCATTTACTACAGAATTCGCACTGAAGAGGCTAGAGAATTCGCACGCCTCGAGCTACCTCTGCCGGCCCTCTGTTCAGACAAGAGCCAGAGGATTGGCCCCTTCCCCCCACTCGGTCTCTCTCCCTGTTTACTAGAGCTAAGGCCGACGCCCCTGCCCTCTTCGTCTCTGCTGTTCGCGAGTCCCAGGCGGATCTCCCTGTTCGCAAAGAGCCAGAAGGACCCCCCCCCCCCCCCCCAACTCTCGCAACGCTCTCTGTGGAAGTTCCGCCCCTCTCTCCCTCTCCGCCTCTCCTCTCTCTCGTGCGACCGACAAGGCCGAGAACCCCCTTCGTCGCCGTCACTGCCCTAGCTGCCAGTCTCCCTTTGCTTGCGAGGTGATTCCTTCCCCTTCCTTTTTCTTCTTCCTTTTTCTTCTACTTTCTTCTTCTTCTTCTACTTCTTCTCGTTCTTCTTCTATTGCTTTCTCTTCTTTCTCCTAATTCATGATTGATGTGTTGGCAATGTAATCACTAACTATGTGTGAGATGATTGGTATATGAATCATGAGTGATATATCACCAAAAAATTATCTTGATCGAGCACGAATCTCGAGGAAAAACTCAAGTTGGAAACTTCAAAAATTAATTCGGAGACCATTTAAACTCCGATTTCAGCAAGCTTATAGTCGAACTAAGCGTCTCAAAAATACGAACCCAACGACACCAAATTTGACTCAATCCGAGCCCAAATGAGTCCAAATCAAGTACCCGAAGCGCTGTTGGAAACCTCGAACAGTAATTTGAGTTACCAAACGGTCTCCGATTTTGACGAGCTTATAGTCGAATCGAGCGGCTCGACGAGACGAATCCAACGAGCCCAAGATCGCAGAATTCTGATACCATTAAGACCTTAAAATGCTCAATAAACGGTTCACGATCAAGGGATTCGATATCAGCCATTCATCCGGATCACTCCTTATTTGCCCATGATCCCTCATCTATTTACGGGCTATACCACTCCAGAAAAACTATGAATAGCCCCTCTTTTCTCTTAAGAAGGGACCGAAGCCAAGAAGAGAAGAAGAAGAGAAGAGAAGTCTAGGAGGGAATAGCTCCTCCTCGACCAACGCCGGAACACCACCGGGACCTCGCCGGAACATCGCCGGGCGCTCGAAGCATACCGGAGCTCGGCCCGACGCCAGAATAACGTCGTAATTCTGCCCAACTTCCACGTAACGCAGGAATTCTACCGGACACCCGAGTGACGTTAGAACTCTGTTGGGCCTTGTAATCAACTTTCAATACTCATTGTAATCTGATCTTCCAGAATTTCAAGGACAAATCAGTCTCCTGTATTTCAAACAACACTAGTGGAACTCTTTCAACTGGGCGTGGCCCCGTGATTTTTTCCCTTTCCAAGGTTTTCCACGTAAGAATTCTGGTGTTACTATTTCAATTCTGTTTGTGTGCTGGATATACGTACAACGTTGAGACGAAAATTTAAACTCTATCGCCGCGTATATTTGAGTCCACAACAATGAGAATCTTGTGTAGATTACTTGATTGACTTCAATCAAGCATAGGTGTAAATCATAGTTTTCATGCTAGTTTGTGTTACATGATCTTGTGGATATTGCACATTATATGCTCGGTGAAATGCCATTGAAAGAGGGGTGGTTATTCTGCAGAAGCAAAAGATAAGAAATGTTGATGGATTGTCTTTCTTTGTAGCTTGTAAGACAATATTGCTTGGGTTTCTCTCTTGAAATAAA
This sequence comes from Dendrobium chrysotoxum, assembly GCA_019925795.1. NCBI lineage: Eukaryota > Viridiplantae > Streptophyta > Magnoliopsida > Asparagales > Orchidaceae > Dendrobium > Dendrobium chrysotoxum. The sequence continues at coordinate 55,779,925 of CM034309.1, forward strand.
ATTAGAATGGTGTTTGGTTTCCTTCCTCTCTTGAAAGTATGCAAGCTATCTGGATTGTTTCATTACAAATAAATCAGTGGTTAGTTATAAAAGAATGTCGAAATTATTGAAATAGATTCTTTCATGACTTGAAATGTGAAATGATGATCATCGAAATGATTTGTGTCATTCTCTTTCTTTCTTGAAGTAAATAAAACAGATGAAAGGTTGGGTTGTTATGTCTCTTATGTTTCATCAAGATGATTTAAGTGATTTTGTTATTTCCCTTTCCTTTGTATATGTAAGAATTTTTGTTGAAGGAAGTTTTGAGTCTTTGGAGAGGATTGGAGTTACATCTATCGTTTCTTTGAGTTTAGTATATGTTTGAAAATGAAGCAAGACATGATGATTGATGGATTATATTGGAGAATTTACATGTATGGAGCTGGCATGTATGGCTATGATTTAGTGATGAATATGTGTCTGTTGACCTCATTTTTGTATGAGGTTAGCAGGACCAATCCAGACCTTAGAATCTTTCAATCCTTAGAATCAATCCTGACTCTATGATGAATCTGATCCTAGATCAATCCAGTTTCAAATCAATCATGATCTCAGATCAATCTAATTCAAGCCCAACACTTAGGATAGTTTGAGGTGTTTCTGAAGTAATTCAGAATCTCAAAGCACCTCCTACTCTTCTTCCTTTGACTCCAGAAATAAGTATTCAATCTTGAACCAATCCCTGTTGAATTTCCAGTCCTTTAACCTCCTTTGATACAATCTTTGAATTCTAAATAAAATTCATATCGTTATTTTAATCGAGAGTTTTTGTAGGAAATTTTCTGGTTTCCTACGATGTAATTAACTACGAGGGCTTACGCTCGTAGGAGATTTAGAAACCCAGACCTGATTTTCAAAATCAAGCTTTTTCAAAACCTTTAATTAACTATCTTTGGGAAATCAAACAAAAATGGCGATCGTTATTTTCATATTCAAACTATTGATAATGATTGAGATCTTCTTTCTTCGGATAGATATGTCAATTACAATCATAGTTCTGATTATGAAATTAATGATCCTATTCAGATTAACATAATCAAACAATTGATTAAACATCATTTTGATCTTTCGAGATCTTGTGTTGTTTCTCCTTGAGTTTGACTATGATAATCAGATAAATTTAAAGATTTGTAATCTGAACCTATTAGGGAACGATATGTTCACCTTTTCGAGGTGATATATCATTCATAATAAGTGTTTGATTATAAAATTTAAATTCCAGAAATTAAATATTTCCCAAAGAAAATTAAACACTTTTCAAAACTATATTTTTTTCAATCAACCAAAAATGGCGACTCCACTGGGGATAATCTCTCTCTCCATCTTTAATAGCGCTACGAATTTTATTGCATCGGTAGTTTTGACTACCTTTCTTCCGTTGGTCCTTCTCCCATTTCTTCCTTGGGTGAGTGTGGCCAACTCAATTAAGACATGTGAAAAGAGAGGTGAGTGTAGGAAACCTCCCTCCAAGTCTGGCTTTGACATTTTGCCTCCAAGTTCATTGGTAGAGCGAAAGAGTCAAGTCGAGCTTTTCAAAGTCTTTCTGTGCATGTTGCAAACTCGCATGCAAATAAACTATAGCATGCTAAGTTTCACAATTTACAGAAAATTCTTTAACTTCAAAATCATAGTCCTCTAGCAAAATCTCATCTTCTTCAAATCTCAATTGATTCTTATATCTTATCATTACATATAGGATTGTAATTCCTATAATTCAATATGTATGATAGGATATAGATTCCTCTTCCAAATTTTAATCCAAAGTTTGAAATCTTCTGGTTATTTAACCTTCGACATTTCAATCCCGAATCACTAGTCGGAATGAAAGAGTCGGGTTAGCTTATAGCATCCCCCTATTTTTGTAAACCGTTATGTTGAACATATGTTCAACACCTCGAGTTTCAAAATAAGGGGAGATGCTGCCGAAATTTTAAATTTTTCAAACATCTTTTTCAAGTCATGATAATCATTGCAACTATATATTTCTGCAATAATGATTGTAATTGTATATAGTTAATGTACTTTCAACTTCTCCGGTTGTTTCAGTCTCTGACATTTCATTCTGAACCATTCGTTGGAATGAAAGAGTCGAGTTGATCTTTTTGAATCTCCCTTTTATAACTTGTAAACCGTTATGTTGAACACACGTTCAATACTTCGAGTTTCAAAAATAAGGGGTGATGCCGCCGGATTTTCAAAATTTTCAAACATTCTTTCAAAATCAATTAAGTTCAAAATGCATTGCCATATATTTCTCTATAACAATTGTTGTAGCTTAATATATGCAATATTTATTCAAATTTTTTCGGATAAATCAATCTTTGACATTTCATTTTAAATCATTCTTTTGAAATGTAAAGAGTCAAGTGGTTTTCCCTAGCTCTTCCCTAACATTTGTAAACCGTCGAGTTGAATGCAAATTCAACACCTCGAGTTTCAAAAATAAGGGGAGGTGCTGCCGGAAATTCAAGTTTTCAAAAAACATTCATCCAATTTTCTTCAAGTTTTAATCGTCACTTGTCAAATGTTCTTCTACAATACCTCTTGTAGATTAACATTGACAATTCAAATTCAACATTTATTTTCAGTATCTTTCAAATCTTTGAACTCTGACATTTTATCTTTGATAAGATATAAAGAGTCGAGTTCCTTCCTATAAAATCTTCCCTAATATTTGTAAACTGTCTTGTTGAATGTAAATTCAACACCTTGAGTTTCAAAAATAAGGGGAGATGTTGCCGGATTTTTGAGTCACTTAAATTCCCTTTCAATTCAAATTTAATTTTCACTGTCACGTGTACTATTACAACATTCTCTTGTAATATAACATGTATCATTTTCAGATTCAAATTTAATCATCTAGTCTTTCCATCAAGTCAAACGTCTGACTTCTTATCCCTAGCCTAATCAGTGGAATAAGAGAGTCAAGTCAAAACTCTTTGATTTTCTTTGATATTTATTAACTATTAAGTTGAAATCAAACCCGATTTATTGGTTTCAAATATTCAAAGAAAGTCTTTCAATCTTCAAAATTTCAAAATCCCCGTCAAATTCTTTCAAATCAAATCCAGACCGTTGTTGTTATACGTTCTCTACAACATTCTCTTGTAGTTGAACATATACAACAAAAATTCAAATTTTCTTCAAATCAAAATTGATATTTATGCTTTATCACTACATATCGGATTATAATTCCTATAATTCGATTTATATGATAAAATATAAAAAATTTCTTGTCAAAATTAAAATTCAAAAGTTTGATTAAAATCTTCTCTTTCAAATTTCAGACAATCAAATCTTCTGCAATGGCTGGAAAACTTCTGTTCTCTGTTGACCGAGACCTTCAAGTCGAAGAGTTAATTAATAACAGTGCAATTCAGTTTGGAATGGGTTTCAAAACTCTTAAACTGTCTGTGAATGGTGGAACAATCATTAATCTCGCTGCTGAGGGCGAGAATGGTCCAGTAGTTGAACTAGCTGTGAGAGCTACGAGTGACCTTCCCCCAGTGTTGGAACTGGCAGCAGGTGCTACCCTTACACCTTCTGTACCCTCAGTCCAAAGTGAGGACAAGGAAATTGAGGTGAAGTCAACTGTTGAGAAAGGGTCTTCTAGTTCTGGAGCACTGTTTGGCACTAAGAGTGCTAGGAAGAACTACCTGAGAAGAATAAGGAAGAAAATCACCAAGTCAAGGAAGATAGCTGAACAGAAAGCCCTGAGTTTAGTTGAGCCTGAGGCTGTTGAGGAGCTGCCTATCCCTGCCTCTTCTCCACTCCTGAAAGGGAGTCGTTTTCACCCCCTCGCAGCTGCTGCAGGGGAGGAGAGAGTCACGCGGATTGCTAGCTCTCCACCTAGCCCAGTCGACTATACTATTAAGAGAACCACAAAGGAGAAGAATACTTTAAGAACCAGGATGTTGAGGAACATCATTCACACCTGTGCTGCTGAGACATGTCAGACCAAAGAATAATATGTGAGACACCTGAAGGGGGTGATCTCACATAAGCTTGAGAAAGAAGTTTTAAAGGAAGAAAAATTTGAAGCAAGAAACCTGACTCCTCAGCCAGTGAGGAGAAATAAAAAGTTTGTTAAACAACTAGTTGCTTCAGTCTTAGTGGATAGATATCACTGGGCGCCTCGTCTCCCAACTGCCAAAACTGAGGAGATAGTTTTAACTGGGTCTGGTAGGAGTCACCCTCTCAGTGGTAGACCTCCAGTTCCCCCTTCAAGACTTGCAAAGTTGGCCCCTGTGGTAGCCAAGTCAAAAGAGATTGTTAAAGACTTGCAGCCAGTTGATGTTAAGGGCAAGAGGCCCATACCTTTGGATGAACCATATGTACCAATGAAGATAAGCAGAACTGTTGGGATTCAGATTAGAGATACTTCAGTTCAGTCACCAGTTCAGTTACCTGTTAGAGTCCCCCGACTCCTTATTCAGGGATGTGAGGATTCTCCTCAGATTGATGTTGGAGTTCCCACAAGTCAAACTCCTTCGTCACCTGTTAGGTTAGATATCTCTCACCCTGTTGAGGATGTCACCCTCGCGACTACCGACCTCGGGACAGTCGGAGGGGAGGGGACAGAACTTGAGGATGATCAAGAGATGTTAGATCAATTAGTGGCAGAACCTACTGCTGATGACTTGAAAATTCAAGAGGTCCTCACCCAGTTCGGAGATGAGGAATTTGAAGAAATGATTAATTATAAAGGGTACCTACCAATCGACCTCGAATCAATTGAGGGTAGACCGGTCGATGAGGTGGTACAGGAAATAAGGGACATACTTAAAAATAAGGTAATTGAAGCCTTTGATCCAGAAGCAGATGATCTGATGGAAGAAGATTCAGCTGTGAACATTTGTATGGTTGAGACCAGAGTATCAAATAAAGATGCTGAGCCTTCAAGACACCGATCTGGTAAGGAAGAAGCCTCTGCAGCAGTAGATTCAGACTCTGATGGATCAATTAAACTGAATGAGAAAGATGAATACATCAAGAGTTTGGAAAATAAAATTGAACAGATGATGCTCAGAATGGAACAAATGCAGAATCAGATGATCAAAGCACAGCAATCTCAATCCGAGCAGTTGCAACCTACAACACACACAGTAGGTGAGCACAGCAGGAAGACAAAATCAAATCCTAGAACTCCAGAGGTTGCTTCCCCAACCTCTCCAGCCGATAAAGATATCCGCCAGATGATCGAAGCCCAGGTAAGGGAGGCCTTAGCCCATTCTCAAGGGACTGTATCTATTCCAAAGGGTAGAACCTACCCTGAAGAATATGATTTAGTTTCTTATCCTAAAGGCTTTGTTCCACCTTCATTCAAAGTTTTTAGTGGGTTAGAAAACCCAAGACAGCACCTGGCCCACTTCCGAGCGAGCTGTTGCAACGCAGGAGGGTCAGATGCTCTACTCTTTCGCCAGTTTGTGAGTAGTCTATCCGGTATTGCTTTTGAGTGGTATGCAGATCTACCTAATAGTTCAGTGAAAACATTCACAGAGCTCGAGAGTCTATTCTTAAAGAGATTCTCAGGAGCTCAGCAGCGTGTAACCGTTGGTGATCTCATCATTGAAAAACAAAAACCGGGAGAGGCTTTGGTTGAGTACATCTTGAGATGGCGAAATCTCTCGATGAAGTGTGAACCCCAGTTGCAAGAGCAACATGTAGTGGAGATTCTTTTAAAGAATATCCACGGGCCTATTGCTTTTCTCCTGAAGGGTTTCGCTATCAAAACCTTTGAAAAACTTTTGAATAAGGCTAGTAATCTACAGGAAGAGGCTTCCAAAATGCCATTCCTGAAGGATTCTACTGAGGAAAAGAAAGCTAGCAAACCATTGAAGTCCTTTGAAAAGAGAACAGTAATGGTTTCAGCTGTTGATAAGGGGAAGAAACCAATGAATGTTCAGTCCAGTAATTCTCCAACACAACAAACTCAAAAATCTCCACCTTTTCAGGTAACTTCCCAACCTACAAGAGATTCTCACCCGATTTCTTTTAAAGAGAGATTGGCTCGTACATATCCATTTAAAAGGGAGTTGGTGAGAAAGATCTTTAAAAGTCTTCAAAAGAAGCCAGATTTTCGATTGCCGGAGGCCAAGAAGCCGGAAGAGGTAAATAAGAAGGATGATCCAACTTTTTGCCCATACCATCGCATGTTAGGCCACACAATCGAAGACTGCATCGTCTTCAAAGATTGGCTAAAAAAGAACTTCCGTCAAGGTCACATTATAATTCCAAAGGAGTACCTGGTTGATTCGGATCAGGGGTCTGTCAAATCTATCTCAGGTATGAACTCTAACTTTTCTCTGTCCATTGAAGATGGTTGGGATATAGCACTATCCCGGGCATTTAAAAAGTTGATTAATAAATCTTTTCGTCTTTCTTAACAGTTACCGATGAGAGCCCGAGACCCGATCTGGGAGGTTGACCTCGAGGCTTCGCAGGAGGACGTTGGGACAGTTTCCTCTCCAGTAGTCTTAGGAACTACTGTATTAAATAAAAATGAAAAGAGCGAACCTTCTGTAGAGAGGAAATTTGTTGATGAGAGATCTGTACAAGTGGTTGATGGTGGCTCAAAACCTCTGTCACCACTGAAATTATCTGACTTTTACTTTGCCCCATCAAAGGCAAAGTGTCGAAAATTAAATAAAAAGTCTCATCCTTCTGCTCAAATTTTGATGATTAATGTTGAGAATGAAAATGTAAATGACTCTTCTGTTGAAAACAATCAAGAACAAGCTGAGATCAATCAAAAAATTCAAACACTCAGCTCTCCAGATTCGACTCTTCAAGAGAGAAACGAATCTGATATCTTATCAGATAGTGAAACCCCTGAAATTAACTTTCAAGGGAGTCCTGTCGTGATATATTTTTCAGATTCGGACTCTCGCTTAGATAACGACAATCAATCGCCTAAGGAGAGCGTAGACTCCCCTGTAGTTTGTTCTTCTGATGAAGTCGTGCAAGTACAACTACGTGGTGGGAAGGTCTTACCCCCTAGGCTACCTCCTCAGGATAAAGGAAAACAAGTTGTTTCCGATGATCCAATTCAAATCCCTGCTCAACAATCAACTCCAATTCTTTCAAATCCACCGGGTCCCAATGTTAATGTTCCAAGCGTTAATTACAATGTCTTAGCTCACCTTAGGAAGTTGCCTGCCAAATTGAGCATTTATGATGCCCTTGTCCTTTCAAAAGAGATGAGGGAGACTCTAATTAAAGCACTTCTCGACCCAGAGATTTACTTAGCTCAATTAGCCTCAACTTCTGAGGAAGAAGCTTTGTACTTTAAGGAAATCCCTGGGGTTACCTTCTCTGACGAAGATTTACTCCTTGGAACTGCCGACCACAATCGTCCACTTTATATCACAGTAAATGTGGGCAAGTTTAAGTTATCAAGAGTTCTAGTTGACCCGGGTGCATCGGTCAACGTGATGAACATAAAGACTCTCGCATACCTTAGAATTGATACTAGCAAGCTCTCAACTGACAAGTTGGTGCTTCGTGGGTTCAATGAAAAGGGCGAGAAGGCTTTAGGTTCAGTCACCCTTCTTCTAGAGATAGAAGAATTGAAAACTGAAGTAAAATTTCATATAATTGATTCGGCGACGTCGTTTAATGCGCTCTTAGGAAGGCCCTAGATCCATGAGTATAGGATGGTTCCTTCTACCCTACATCAATGCATCAAGTACCAACGAGATGGAATTGAGTTCGAAATTAAGGGTGATCTGTAACCATTCTCTATTCACGAGATCGGGATCTACGAGGATGCGGCGTACTATGTACCTAAAGGGTCCAATACCTGTTCTAAGGTAGAGATCAACGTCAAGGAGGAAAAGGCAGAAATTCAAAGTTCAAAAGCAATTCAAAGATTGAGAAAATAAAAAGTCAAAAATTAAAAGAGACAAAACTCAAGTAGTGAAGATAACGTCGAGCGTGTGATCTTCAGGCCTCCAAACATTATTCCTCAAAGAGGTGGGAGGATGGCCCAAAGAGCACGCGGTCGAGGTCGCCCTTCAATTGAAAAAAGAAATTTCCTGATCTATGTCGAACTTGAAACAAGTTCTGATGAAGATTCAAGGAAAAGGGGTACCAGATTTGCTTTTGACTATACAAAAATCAATCATCCTCCGAAGTTTGATCTCACTTTAGAATAGGATAGCGACCAGGAGGGTACAAAATTAAATATTCAAAGTGACGAGCCTGAATTGAGTTTGTATGAAAAGCTTAATAGAATGGTTGAATTCTTAACCTTAACCCCACTATCTGCTGACAGGGTCTCAGGGTTAGTAATTAAAGATGCTCTGAACTTAGATGGAGAAGTAAGGAAAGTCAAGAAGTTCTTCCCTGGCTCTTCCTCCTCAAGGAATGAAGATGATGTAATCCTTGAGTAGGCAAATTTCAATGAATTAATGGAATTACCTTTTGGCTACTTTCCTGCTGGTGTTAAATCTCTTATCTCTAAAGGTTTTGCTCTGAGTCAATGGACTAAGGGTCAGGCTAGATACCACGAAAGTCTTTGGAATTCAAAATTTAATAAACATTGGACCAGTGGTATCGGCTTTAGTACCGTTAGATCATTTGACGATGACGAATTTTGTCTAATGATAACTAGTCGTCCTGAATTTAAAAATGTCCCTACTGAAGTCATCGATTCATTCGACGGACTTTGTTTGGAGACTTTATATGATTCTGATGAACTTCAGGTTCGGGATGCACCCCCTGAATTCGAAGAAGAAATTAAATCAACAGTCGATGAACTTAAAGAAATCAACCTTGGAACAGAGGATGACCCTCGCCCCACTTTCATAAGTTCTTTGTTGAGTGAGGATGAGTCTAAGGATCTAATTCAACTTCTATCTGAGTTTAAAGATTGCTTCGCCTGGACATACGACGAAATGCCGGGGTTGTCTGCTGATGTAGCAGTCCATAAACTTGGAATCCGGCATGATGCCATTCCTGTCAAACAAGCTCCACGACGTATGCGTCTGGAGATCGAACAACAAGTCGTTTCTGAAGTCAAGAAGTTGGTAGAGGCTGGATTTATTCGAGAAGAACAATATCCTTCTTGGGTAGCCAGCGTCGTGCCAGTTCGAAAGAAGAACGGTCAAATTCGAGTCTGTGTTGACTATAGAGACCTGAACAAGGCATGTCCGAAGGATGAATTTCCTTTGCCAATCCCAGAACTCATGGTGGACATTGCCTCTTCGCATGTCGTTTTCTCCTTTATGGATGGCTCGTCTGGTTATAATCAAATCAAGATGGCCCCAGAAGATGAGAGAAACACTACATTCAGAAGTCCTATAGGGATCTTTTGTTATAAAGTGATGCCCTTTGGCCTCAAAAATGCTGGTGCAACCTACCAGCGGGCCATGACTCATATCTTTGATGACTTAATATATAATCAAGTCGAATGTTACATTGACGATTTAGTTGTCAAGAGCAGAGTAAAAGAGGCTCATCTTTATGATTTAAGAACTGTCTTCGAGCGGTTACGCCGCTACGACCTTAAAATGAATCCCTCGAAGTGTGCTTTCGGCGTCACGTCAGGGAAATTCTTAGGTTTCGTAGTTAGACACCGTGGAATCGAAATTGATCCTGCCAAAATTGAAGCTATCTTAAATATGCCGCCTCCTAAGAGTCTCACTCAACTGAGATCTCTCCAGGGCAGGTTGGCGTATATAAGAAGATTCATTTCCAATCTCTCCGGAAGATGTCAACCATTCTCTGTCCTAGCTAAAAAGGACGCCAAATTCATTTGGGACGAGAAATGTCAAAATGCTTTCGAAAATATCAAACAATACCTGACAAATCCGTCAGTTTTGGCAGCCCCAATTCCGGGGAGACCTTTAATCCTTTACACTGCAGCCCTTGACGAATCTCTCAGGGCTCTTCTAGCTCAAATCAATGACGATGGGAAAGAGAATGCCCTCTACTACCTGAGTCGGAGATTACTTCCAACGGAAATTCGCTATCCTGCAATTGAGAAATATTGCCTTGCCTTAGTCTTTGCAGCACAAAAACTAAGGCATTACATGCTTTCTCATCAGGTCAGTCTGATTTCCAGTGTCAACCCCCTGCAATATCTTATGACCCGGCCCACATTGTCAGGACGTCTGGCTCGTTGGTCTATGATATTGTTACAATTTGAAATCACTTTCATTCCCCTGCGTGCTGTGAAAGGGCAGGCCGTCGCCAACTTCCTTGCGGCACACCCGCTACCGGCGGAATCTCCTCTAAACGATGATTTACCTGACGAGCAAATCATGAGTTTCGAGGAATCCAATACTCAAACCTGGAAAATGTATTTTGATGGTGCAGCGTCCTCTCATCGGGGCAAAACACCTCAATCCACTATTCCTGGGAAAGCTGGTGTCGGTCTGGTTTTCATAACACCAGATAAGGGAATGATGCACTTTTTCTATCATTTATCAGAACCTTGTACGAACAACGAAGCTGAGTACGAAGCTTTGATAACTGGTTTGGAACTTGCAATCCTAATGGAGATTAAAGAGATTAAGATCTATGGTGACTCTCAACTGGTGATCAACCAAGTTGCAGGGACCTATAAGGTTTTGAATCCTAAACTCCTGAAATATCACCAGTACACAATGCACCTACTCGAGAAAATTCCCATTATAACTATGTATAGGGTTCCTCGTGGAAGCAATTCCTCGGCGGATGCCCTAGCAAAGCTTGCAAAGGAATTTGCTTGCCCAGAAGAAGACTTCATCCCTATAGAAGTTCAGGGTCGTCAAGTCCTGTCCCCTGTAGACATGGAGTACCTCAACAATCAATCCTCCCAGGTCCTTTCTACATCTTCAGCAGTTGATGAAGAAGATGATTGGAGACAACCGATAATTAAGTATCTGCAAGAAGGCAAGCTTCCCCATGACAAGTCTCTTGTCAATCAAATTAAGAAACGTGCCCTATCATATGCACTAGTCAACGATACATTATACCGACGATCGTTCGATCAGATGTGGCTCCGTTGTTTAGACAAACGAGAGGCCCTGACGATCGTTAACGAAGTCCACGCTGGACTGTGCGGTGCTCATCAATCGGGTCCTAAGATGAAAATGAAAATCAAAAGACTTGGTTACTACTGGCCTACGATGATTGACGATTACATGAAAATTGCAAAATGTTGTCATCAATGCCAGGTCCATGGTGTGGTTTTACATCAGCCGCCTAATGTGTTGCATCCTACGATAGCCTCGTGGCCCTTCGAAAGTTGGGGCATGGATATCGTCAGGCCAATTGACCCTCCTTCTTCAAGGGGTCATCGCTTCATCTTAGCAGCGACTGATTACTTTTCAAAGTGGGCAGAAGCAGTCCCACTAAGAAATGTAACATCAGACCATGTAATGAAATTCTTTCGTGACCATATCGTATATCGATTCGGCGTGCCTCGCAAAATTATATCCGATAATGGGTCCGCTTTCAAGTCTACAAAAATCAATAACTTTGCAAGTCGCCACTGTATTGATTGGAGATACTCAACGATCTATTACCCACGGGCCAATGGATTGGCTGAGGCCTTCAATAAAACCATGGTACAAATCATCAAAAAGACCCTGAATGACAATAAACGTCAGTGGGATGTTTGATTGAAAAATATAGGTTTGAAAAAGTATTTAATTTTCTTTGGGAAAGTTAAATTTCTGGAATTTGAATTTATAACCGAACACTTATTATAGATGATATATCACCTCGAAAGGTGATCATATCGTTCCCTAATAGGTTCCGATTACAAATCTTAATTTACCCTGATTATCGTAGTCAAACTCAAGGAGAAACAACATATGATCCCGAAGAATCAAAATGATGTTTAATCCAATGTTTAACTACAATAATCTAGTAAAGAGATCATTAATTTCATAATCAAAGTTATAATAATAGTACGATATATCTTTCCAAAGAAAGAGGATATCGTCTGTTATCGATCATTTGAAAATGACGATAATGATCATTGACTTTTGAATTTCCCAAAGATAATTAATTAAAATTTTGAAAACTTGATTTTTGAAAATCTGGTCTGGGTTTCTAAATCTCCTACGAGCGCAAGCCCTCGTAGTTAATTACATCGTAGGAAATCAAAAAAATTTCCTACGAATACTCTCGATTAAAATGGCGATACGAATTTTATTTAAGAATTTCAAAGCTAGATGTCAAAGGAGGTTAAAGGACTGGAAATTCAACAGGGATTGGTTCAAGATTGAACACTTATTTCTGGAGTCAAAGGAAGAAGAGTAGGAGGTGCTTTGAGATTCTGAATTACTTCAGAAACACCTCAAACTATCCTAAGTGTTGGGCTTGAATTAGATTGAAAGACATTTAATGTTTAAGTTATCAATTTTATTAGAAAGTGGGAATTAGATTCCCGAAAGATTGAGGTCTTAAGATTGAAGACATGCCTCAGAACTTAAGTCTAAAATGGGTACTGAGAATCAGTGACCCGGATCCTAGCTAATGCAATGCAATCTGGACTTACCCCGGCCTGGATTAGGGAACCAGTTAAACCACTTAAACGCTTTTAAAAACCATGAGTCAAAGTCTTTTAAATGTAGAGTGGTTAGGGATGTTATTTAAAATTGGTTTAAAGAATTGGGGTCGACATCTAGAGCAGATCCTAATTGACCCCTTAACATATGTTGGGTTAAATGTCTAAATAAAATACAATTAAGATTTAGACTCGATTTTTAATTTGTATCTAATGCAATGCATGCTAGTTGACTCAATGAAATGCTTAAATTAAAATGAAGCAGTTTTAAAACAGGCTTAAAAATAGGTTTTATCCTAAAGATTGCACAACATCCCCTTGGATAGAACTGCACTCTAATAGGTCAGGTGGTCTGCCAGAACCCGCAGGCGGGGAGGTGCCTAACACGGATGAGAAAAGTCAATATGTATGCATGAAAAACTCCCGGCGAGTCCGGGCTTACTTCTTAAGAGCGTTAGAGTTTCTATCTGAGCTTAAAAATTTTAATTTTGTTTAAATAGAAAAAGTTAATGACCGTACCCTCACGAGCCTCCGATCGGGTTCCAGGCTAAATCAAAATCGACATGCAATAGCGCCAAATAAACTACTAAAAACATGTGGGTCCTTAATCGCAATCAACATCAAGTAATCAAATCAACATTTAATTAAATTAATTAAATAAATGCTCAAACTGAAAGTCCATAGGCAAGTGCCCTTAATAATACAACCCAGGGTCTGCAGTAAAGTAAAGTGGCCGGGTACCACTGACTACAACCCGGATTCTACTCCTAAGACTCAAGTGACTTTGAGATTTGAGATTCTTCTCGTTCTTCACTTCTTCGTCTCCTTAGAACTCCTTGGATCGTTGGGTCTGGATATCCAAATGAAAAGAAACTCCCCCTGGATAGGGGTGTTATCTTTTCTCTTTGGATACTTGAACTTCGTTCTAATTTGGATCTCCAAATGGATAGGAACTCTCCCCTAAGGGATGTTCCTTCCTCTTTGGATTTCAAACTGGATGTTTAAACATCTCAATCTCAAATCACTTTAAATTTACAACTCAAATATCATCTCAAATTATATTAATTAAAATTAAAATCTAGACTCAACAACCTGCAAGGTTATCCTAATAATCAACAGTTTAGAAATATCCCAAGCAGTTATATATTTAAAATTTAAAAATGCTCAATCACAGCCATGCTTGGCCATGCTCTTTCAATTTTAAAGGGGGACTTAAGCATTCTGGAGCACCTGTGTAATTTAATAATTATGATTTTGCCCCCTTTAATTTTATGCCCTGTATGAGCATGGCCACCTGCATAAGATTGAATTAGTATAAATCGTTCCTAACCTGAGGGTAGATCTAACGTACAATCAATCAACTCAGAGTGCAGTAAATAAATAAACAATCACATCAACATCAATTACTTAAATCTAGCAACCAGCATGCAATGAAAACAACGGAAAACCCGGCACACGCAAGTAGCAGAAAAGTAAACACCGGCCTAACCTAAGACTAAAGTTGGTTGTCCTAGCAAACCATCTAAAGTGTGTGAGGTAGGCTATGTGGCTTTGATATGTCCTAAATAGACAATTGATTGAAGTTGTTTGAGGTTCAAGTTGGTTGAAGGTTTAAGGGAAGATTTAATTTGAATTTAAATATTAATGACTTGAAATTGATTTTAAACTTGATTTTAATTGTTTGTTGGATATCACCTTTGTTTCACACCGAGGCCGTGAAGTTTATTTCACATTCCTTGGGGCTAATTTAATAGCCTCGTAGGCCTGGGTTACCCAGTGGTACCCGATATAATTAAATGATTTGAGTTTGATTAAGGTTTGAAAGTTGATTAAATTTTAATTAGAATTGATTGGTTGTTGGTTTTAAGTTCAAATTAATGTTTTCTGGAATTTTGAATGATTTATTGAATTTTGGAATTTTTTTGATTATTTTAATGATTTAATTCAAGGGGCAAAAAATTGACTTTTTGATTTAAAATATTTTCTGAAAATTTTATATTTTATTAAAATACTAGACCTTAATACGATCAGTTAGACAATAAGTACATTGAAATTGGATTTTTCTACATTTTATTATGAATGTTTGAAGTTTTAACTTGAATTTGAACTAAGTTTGACCAAAAGTTGACTTTTTCAAATTTGTTTGATTTCTGGAAACTTAACATTTTTAACAAATATTAGAGCTTAAGATGAGTTGTATGCCTTTGAGTTTGCTCAATTTGGAGTTTATTTGAATTAGTTATGAATTTTTGAAGTTTTGAGTATTTAATGAATTATTAAAATTGTTTAATTAGAGACCATTTGGTGATTTGAATCCAAATGACCTCCAAACTTCTTGAAATCAACTCCAAAGGTCAGGAATGACCTAAGGAGTGATTTCCAAGTGTTTGGAAATTTTCTGGAATTTTTAATTATTTTTTAATTAATTAAATTGATTAAATATTCAATTTCAAATAAACTTAAATTAAACTTAATTTTGAAGTCCAATCAAGGGGCTTTTATTTTTCATTGATTAAGGGTTTGATTCTGGTCAGTTTGAGGGGTTGTGTGTAATTTTTGGATTTAAACTTGATTTATTGTAATTTTTGGAAGGTTAAATGGCTTAATTAAGATTCAAATTTGATTAAGTTAATTAAGTGGCTTAATGATTTCAAAATTCAGTGGAAAATTTCCTATGAGTTGAGAGTATCACTAAGTTCAAGTGTTCAAAGTTTCAAATCAATTTGAAGTGTATCCTAATTATTGGAGACTTTCTAAGTTTTCTAAATGAGTCCTTAATTGTTGTCCTTAGTGACACTAGGTTTGAATAGGCTCAAATCAAATTTTTGCTAACCCTTAGATATAACATATGTATGATAAATACACTCACAAACACAATCAATCCTAAATCTAAGATAGCCTTAAACTAAGTGGTGTGTGTATGTCCTTAAACATGCATAGATTAATACTTAATTGAATATTCTTAATTAGACTAATGAATGATTAGATTATAATCATTCATTAGCACTCCCACATGACTTCTATTAAAATATGTTTGATCTATGTTTAAAATTTTGTAGTAGATCTCTTAACCTAAAATATCTAAGTATTTATGTGTATATTTCAAAATAATTTCAAAATATACTTAATCTATTTATAGGATTATATATAGATATAGGTTTTAAATTAAGCATACTTAAGATATGATTAGGGTGATTTTAATATCTAATTGAGAGACCTACTGATCTATTAAGATCATTTGAAAATAAATTTCTTAATTTTTAAAATAATTGGCTTAATATTTAATTAGATATTAATTAAATATTAAAATAATTAAGTAATTAAAATAAATTAAAATTAATCAAATTTTGATCTCTGAATATGATTTCAAATTAAAGTGCTTAATTTTCTGAAAATTTTGATATATTATACTAATTTTTCTGATTTAAAATGAATTTATTGTGAATTTTTAAAGTTTAAACCATTAAAAGAGGGCTTTTAATTATTTTAGAAATAATTAATTATTAAAATAATTTTAAATCAGATTAACTTAATTCTTAAATGTTTTCTGAAATATTAGGATTATATAAAATATTTTATTAAACAAAAAAAAATATTTTTAAGTTACTTAAGTTATTTAATATTAATTAAATGTTAATTAATAAAGAAATATTCAATTAATTAACATTAAATTTTAATTAATTAATTAATTATTTAATTAATTAATATTAAGATATAACTAATGGTCAAATAGTTAATTAATTAATATTAAAATGCAATTTAAATTAATTTGATTTAGAAATTATAATAATTTAAAGTAATTAAAAAAAATAAACTTTTTAATTAAAATTAATTAATTAAAACTCAATTGTAAAATATTTAAAGTTAATATTGTTATTAAATTAAATAAAAAAAATAATAAATAAAATAAAAAAAATTAACAATTCATATTTGATAATTAATGTTTAAATTAAAATAATTAATATTTAATTATTAATTATTAATTTGTAATAATTAAAACTTAATATTAATGTAATCTCAAAGTATAGTTATTAAGTTAATAATAATTGAGAATTAAAAATATTTTTTTTTAGATATATTAATATAATATATACATATTATTACTTAATCTAATTTAATATTAATTTAAATGAAATTAGAATTTAAAATGATTAAAAAAAATTTTAAAATCATTAAAAAAAAAAGGCGGCGGGAAGGCCACGTGGCGGCCTCTGATTGGCCGCTGTAAACCGCGGCCAATCATTGCATGGCGGCGCAATGATTGCGCCGCCGGCAATGATTGGCGGATAATGAAACCGCGGACGCGGTTTCACTAATCCGCGTCAGCAGCGGCCCTGGACCGTCGGATTGCCCGCGATAACGAACGGAGGGCTGAGATTGAATCCCGCGGTTTAATCTCGCAGGGAGAGATCAGACGGCGGGCGATCAATCACGCGGTTCTAAATCAACGGTCCAGATGTCGTTAGACGGGAGAACTGACCGCCCGATCTAATTCGCGGTCAATCAAAACCGCGGTAAGGCTAAATCACATCCGTTGATCAAAAGATCAACAGTTGGGATGTAGCCTGGCATGACTGGACTTCAGACCGAGCCCTAGAACTCGTATTCGAGCCCGTTCTCTCGATCGGGTGAACCAAATTTCGTAAAATTTTAAACCTAGATTACCTAGGTGAACAGAAATCTTGTGGAAGTCTTGGATTGATTTAAAATGAACTAGAAAAAAAGCTATTTAATCTAGTGCATCCTAGACTAGGGTTTGAGTTTTTGAGATATTTTACCGATGGATTTGGGATTTTTTGGATTCTCTGAACTTGTAGACTGTCCTCGCAAATTTTTGTAGAAGACTCCTCGGCTTGGTGACGTCTGGATCGATCTCTAAAATCCTTTGAACGGAAAACACCTCGGTTTGCCGTGGAGCTTGCCGCCGGCGAGGTCTGACCGGTGGATTCTGGCTTGGAATGTTTAGAGGAAGTGTTTGAGAGCTTCAGTGAGCAGAGAGCTCAGCTGGAGATGCTTAAATCTGGAGAGAGAGTGAGTAAGTTGGAATGGAGGCTCTAAACGATGTTTTGCCCTATTCAATCCATTCCAGATTGAATGGATGGCTGAGATTGACTGCTTAGACTCCCTGATGATTGCCAAGTGTCCAGGAAGTTGTTGGGAGCAGGAGGTCTCAAGGACACAAGGACAACTGACATGTAAAGGTCATTTTGTCCCTTTGTGGCCATGTGGAATTAATGGGAGCCATTGGATTTGAATTCAAGGGTTGAGATGAATTCTAGAGAGGTTCTAGAATATCCTAAAATTGCTGGAGAGGTTTAGGAGGGAAGAGATTAATCTTAAGAAGGGTTTTGACCCTCTTTGACCACTTCCTAAGCTTGATTTGACTATCTTGACCAGTCCAAGGCCACTTGGACTGCTGAGATGGCATTGGAGGATGCTTGAGGTGCTAGAATAATAGATTGGAGGAGTTTAATGCTTGAGGGTTGAGATTTAAATGGGTTGGAAAGGTTTTAAAAAAACTTTGACTATATGTTGACTAGTCAAATGGCAATGTTGACTGTTGAGGTGGCAGCCAAAGAACCTCAAGAACTAGTTAGAGAAGATTGGAAGGAGTTTGATGATTAAGGCTTGGTTTTTTTTTAGTATTTAGAAGGAGATTTGAAGGGGTTTGACCAAGGATTAGGTTTGACCAAGTCAAACCTAAGATGATGTGACCTCAAATAGGTTTGACTTAAGTTTTGAGATGGGTTTGATGGCTTAGGGGATTTGGTTGGATAAAATGGGTTGGAAAAACCCATTTAAAGTCTTAAGGGGTTTTGAGTCAACCTAGGTTGACTTAGTCAACTAGGTTGACTCAGGATCTGGGTTTGGGTTGAACCAATCTCAAGTGATATATAAAGTCTAGCAGGAGTGTTTTCAGGGGTCAAATAGGTTATTTGGGTCAAATGACCTATTTAGACCCTTAATGGGCTTAATGGGTCAACTGGGTTGACTTGGTCAACCAAGTTGACCCAGGACCAGGGACTGGGTCCAACCAGTTCAGAATGATATTCTGAGTCTACTGGTGGTGGTCTCAAAGTCTGGGGAGATCATTTGGTCAAAATGACCTATTTGGGCCCTTAATGGGTTATTGGGTCAACCCAGGTTGACTTGGTCAACCAGGTTGACCCAAAAGCTGGGAATGGGCTTAACAGGTTTAGTTTGATATTTGAAAATTGCTGGAGGTGATCCCAAGCAATTTGGAGATCATTGGGTTTGAAAAGTGCATTTGAACCCTTAAGGGGTACTTTGGTCATTTTGACCCTTGGTCGACTGGGGGTCAAATTGAATCCAACAAAATGCAGTTTATTGCTTAATGAGTCATAATCAAGGGTCTGGAAGTGATTTGGAGCTTTGTAGAAAGCTCCATGATCAAAATCCACTGGGTGACAGGTCCAGTGGCATAGACTGTAAATATTTGAAGGTTTTACAGCCTTTGGATTTCAATTCAGTTTCTGGGGTCAGAGATCTCAGAATGAGCTCAAATTTGGAGGGTTACCTCTAGAGACATGTCAAATCAGTGTGGAACTGACAGATCTTGAATCAGAGGTCATTTGATAGGGTTTTGAGGTGTTCAAAAATTTGCTGGAAAAGGCTTTCAGGACTTAGACCTTTGGCCTTGGATTTGAATCTGGAAATCTGATTTTAAATTGGATTTTGAGCTTGAATGATAGGATTTGAATTATATTTAGATTGAATTGAAACTTGGATTGATCTAGAAGAATCCTAGGGTTTAGAATAGGTCATAGGGTCCAAATCAGCTTAAGGGAATCCTAGGGTCTAGAATAGATCCTAGGGACTGGAGTCTGGGAAGATTCTAGAATCTAGAAGTCCTAGGGAAATCCTAGGATCTGGGGTCTGGAAGAATCCTATAATCTAGAAGGATCCTAAGATTTAGGAATCCTAAGATTCAAGATCTAGAAGGATCTTAGGATCTAGAGTCAGGTAGAATCCTAGGGTCTAGAATAGATCCTAGGGTCTGAAGTCTAGGAGAATCCTAGAATCTAAATTTGTCTTAAATTGTATTGATCTGGGGTCAGGATTGATTTGAATTTGGATTAATCTTAAAGTCTGGATTGATCTAAGATCAGATTGATCCTAGGGTTAAGATTGATCCTAAGGATTGGAAAGATTCTAGGGTCTGGATTGGTCCTACTGAGCTCATACAAAAATGAGGTCAACATGGGATGAGAGGTTGGTGGAAGCTTTGTGGGCCTACAGGACCACATATCGAACCCCGACCCAATCCACACCGTTTGCACTAGTGTATGGGTCTGAGGCCGTACTCCCTCTGAAAATTTAAATCCCTTCGCTCAGAACTGCAGTCTAGAATCAGATCACAACAGAACAGAATGCACAACTCCGGCTTGAAGAACTTGAGGGTCTTGAAGAACGTCGTCTCCAAGCCCAGCAAAATCTAGAACTCTATAAAGCCAGAATGGTTCAAGCTCATGATAAGTTAGTGCGACCTAGAACCTTCCGAGTAGGCGACTTGGTCTTGGTTCTTCGGAGGCCTATCTTAGCCCACCGAAAGCTCGGTGGGAAGTTTGAACCAACCTGGGAAGGACCCTTCGTAGTGGAAACAGTCTACGAAGGAGGCTCGTATCAGCTAGTGGATTGTAAAGGAGATCACCTAATGCTTCCTATAAACAGGCGATTCCTGAAAAAATACTATGCTTGATGTAGCTCGAAATTCGAATCAATAAAATTTTCAAATTTTAAATTTATTCAGCTCAATTTTGTCCAAGTTTTTTAAAATTCAAAATCAAATTCAAGATGAATCAAAATCAAATCAACTTTCAAATTCAAATTCCTCAAATTCAAAAAATAATTCAAATCAAATTCAAAACACATCTCAGATTCAAAACTCTTTAAATTCAAATTTGTTCAATCAAATTTCAAATTCAAACACTTTCAAATTTAAAACAAAATCAATTCAAAAATCATTCAAACCTCAAATTCGAGAATTTAAATCTGATCCTCTTTGTGAAGTAAGTTTCCTTCATATACGATCATTCCAGACCAGATCCTCTATATAGAGCAAGTTTCCTCTATATACGATCATCCAGACCCGATCCTCTATATGAAGCAAGTTTTCTTCATATACGATCATTCCAGATCCGATCATCTGTACAGAGCAAGTTTCCTCTGTATACGATCATCCAGACCCGATCCTCTATATAGAGCAAGTTTCCTCTATATATGATCATCCAGACCCGATCCTCTATATAGAGTAAGTTTCTTCTATATACGATCATCCAGACTTGATCCTCTGTGTGAAGCAAGTTTCCTTCACACATGAACATTCCAGACTCGATCCTCTGTATAGAGCAAGTTTCCTCTATACATGATTATCCAGATTCGATCCTCTATGTAAAGCAAGTTTCCTTTACATACGATCATTCCAGACCCGATTCTGTGTGAAGCAATGCTTCCTTCTCACAAAATCTTCCAGTTTTCTTCTCCTTTAGGATAGGATTTTTTTTTCTTTCCTTAAGATTAGATCCGCTAGTGGTGGAGTACGCCCTTCGTGGCACCATCCTAGCTTCTTCCAGTTTTCTTTTCCTTAAGGACAGATGTGAGTCATCGTGCCTTCTTTCCTTAGGATTAGATCCTCTAGTGGTGGAGCACACCCTCTATGGCACCATCCTAGATTCAAAATCCAGATCCGACCTTCTGTGGGAAGCAATGATTCCTTCACTCAAGGTCCTCCAGTCTTCTTTTCCTTAAGGACAGATGTGAGTCATTATGCTTTCTTTCCTTAAGATTAGATCTACTAGTGATGGATAACGCCCTCTGCGGCACCATTCTAGTTTCAAATTTCAAAACTTTAAGCCTGATCTCCTATAGGAAGCAATACTATCTTCCTATAAGATCATCCAGTTCTCTTTTCTTCAGAGTAAGTATTCTCCTTCTCTTAAAATTAGATTCCCCAGTGATGGAATAAGTCCCTTGTGACACCGTCCTGGAATCAATTTTCAAATTCTAAAATCAAACTTTCTCTCTTCCTTAGGGTAGGTTCTTCTTCCTTCCCTTGGGATTAGACTTCCTAGTGATGGAGTAACTCCTCTATGGCACTGTCCTGGAATCAATCTCAATCAAGTTTTCCTTTCCTTAGGGTTAGATGTTTCTTCCCTTAGGACTAGATCTACTAGTGGTAGAGTACGCTGCCCCCAGCACTACCCTAGTATCATTTCAAATTCAATTTTCTAAGGTTAGGATTTCCCTTTCCCTTAGAATCAAATCTAGACTCGATCCTCTATAGTTAGGAGTTCTTCCTTTCTATACGATCATCCAGGCCTTCTTTTCCTTAGGGATAGGCATTTCTTCCTTCCCTTAGGATTAGATCTACTAGTGGCAGAGTACGCCCCTTGTGGCACTACCCTAGTATCAAAATTCAAACTTGATCCTCTATAGCTAGGAATTCTTCCTTCCTATACGATCATCCAGACCCTCTTTTCCTTTAAGATAGAATTCTTCCTTTCCTCTAAGATTAGATCTACTAGTGGTAGAGTACGCTGTCCCTAGCACTATCCTAGCACCCTTTCAAATTCATTTTTTTTAAGGTTAGGATCTCCTTTCCTTTAGAATAAAATCCAGACTCAATCATCTGTAGTTAGGAATTCTTTCTTCCTACAGGATCATCCAGATCTTCTTTTCCTTTAGGGTTAGGATATTCCTTCCTTTAGGATAAGACCCACTAGTGGTAGAGTACGCTGCCTCAGCACTACCCTAGTATCATTTCAAATTCAAACTTCTAGGGTTAGGATCTCCTTCCCTTAGATTCATTTCAAATTCAATCTTTTAGGGTTAGGTTTTTCCTTTCCCTTACAATCAAATCTAGATTCAAACCTATATAGTTAGGAGTTCTTCCTTCCTATACGATACCCCAGACTTTCTTCTCCTTTAGGGATAGATTCTTCTTTTCCCTTAGGACCAGACCCACTAGTGGTAGAGTACGCTTTTTCTAAGCACTACCATAGTATCTATTCAAACTCTGATTCCCTGGGGATAAATTTATCTTTCCCTTAAGATCAAAACTCCAGACTTGACCATTCTATTCAGTCAACACCAATATGTGCAATAGAATTATATTCTATTACACATATTGGGGGTCCATTTGTTGACCTCATTTTTGTATGAGGTTAGCAGGACCAATCTAGACCTTAGAATCTTTCAATCCTTAGAATCAATCCTGACTCTATGATCAATCTGATCCTAGATCAATCCAGTTTCAAATCAATCATGATCTCATATCAATCTAATTCAAGCCCAACACTTAGGATAGTTTGAGGTGTTTCTGAAGTAATTCAGAATCTCAAAGCACCTCCTACTCTTCTTCCTTTGACTCCAGAAATAAGTGTTCAATCTTGAACCAATCCCTGTTGAATTTCCAGTCCTTTAACCTCCTTTGATATCAATCTTTGAATTCTAAATAAAATTCGTATCGCTATTTTAATTGAGAGTTTTTGTAGGAAATTTTCTGGTTTCCTATGATGTAATTAACTACGAGGGCTTGCGCTCGTAGGAGATTTAGAAACCCAGACCTGATTTTCAAAATCAAGCTTTTTCAAAACCTTTAATTAATTATCTTTGGGAAATCAAACAAAAATGGCGATCGTTATTTTCATATTCAAACTATTGATAATGATTGAGATCTTCTTTCTTCGGATAGATATGTCAATTACAATCATAGTTCTGATTATGAAATTAATGATCATATTCAGATTAACATAATCAAATAATTGATTAAACATCATTTTGATCTTTCGAGATCGTGTGTTGTTTCTCCTTGAGTTTGACTATGATAATCAGATAAATTCAAAAATTTGTAATCTGAACCTATTAGGGAACGATATGTTCACCTTTTCGAGGTGGTATATCATTCATAATAAGTATTTGATTATAAAATTTAAATTCCAGAAATTAAATATTTCCCAAAAAAATTAAACACTTTTCAAAACTATATTTTTTTCAATCAACCAGTGTCTAGTATCAAAAGTTCATGAAATCACTAAAAAGGGGTACACACACATGTTGGTTGCAAGATCGTTTGTTTAAGTAAAAGAACATAAACACAGCTAACTAAATCTACATACATCTTTATTCCTTCTCTACTTGTTTGAGTTTACGTGGTGAACCATGTTGATAATTGTGTTGGAAAATATCCTTGGTGCTATGCTATGTGAGGTTTGGTAACTAGGTTGGATGACTTAGCTCACCCCATTTCTCGACTATGAGTATATGCAGAGTTAATGCAGGAAAGTATTTTGTTCATTCTTCCATAAGCATTTAAGTTGGAATTATGTATTATATGGGTGTTTATGTTTAAAGCAAGCATCGTTGTCTTGGAAGTGTTTGAACATGAAAATCTAAGATCCTCTTTTCTTTACAAAGCTTAGACTTCTTATGAATGATATATTGAAGTCCACTTTACATACTTATATCTTGAAGCATGAATGAATGAAACGTGATTGGTAGAGCTTTGTACTTAATGTCATGAGCTAATTCGAAGGATACAAATTTTTTTTTGAAAGCATTTGGAAGAATTTTTGTTGGTTTTCTTAAAGATAAACAGTTAGTTGGGTTTGTTAGTAAGATTCTTAAGAATTTCATTTTTGAAGCATTGGAAAGTTTTATGAGTTGTTTCATGTTGAGATGTTTTATGAGTTGTATTTCTTGGAAAAGCCTTGTGGATGTTTTGCAATGAAAAGCTTTATGAAACCTTCTTGCTAGAAGATTTTCATAGAGTTACCCCACGTTAAAGAAGCTTATTGTTTATTTCGCGTCGGAAGAAGTTATAGTAGATTTTATGTGGGAAAGTTTTATGTGTTGCTTTGTTTGGAAGGTTCTTTGAGTTGTTTTGGAGAATATGGGTTTTATGAATGGTTTTGCATTAGAGAAGCTTGATGTTAGATCACTCCTTAAGTCTTCTCAAAGTGGAATGAACTTTCATGGATAAATTTTCTCTTTTTTTTATTTATTTGCATTTAATTCTAAGATGAGTTTGAATATGTGAGTTGAAAGACTTGTTTGGGCTTTAATTTCAGGACTGATTTTCGTCTTTGTTACCTTGAGTTTTATATGGGTAAATGTGTCAAATGTTCCGAGCGCTTTCTTTACATGTGGAAAGAATAAATAGCATCCAAATTTTGCTTCCTCTTATTTGTATTTGGCTTAAATGTTGAATTGGAATGATGGGTGGGTCAAAGGCGTGTTTGAGCTTTGAAAAGACATGCCTAACAACGAGATGTTTACATTCTTTAAAAATAATAAATAAAAATCATTTCTTAGTAACAATATTGGAGAGTTTCTAAGATTTGAACAATCCCGAAGAGCAAATAATCAAGCCAGCATCCAAAAAAAGGCATGTTCTTTTTATTTAATTGCATTTTATTTTGATTATTTTGTATATTGAACATTACCCTGCTCTCACCCAATCTTCTTTCTTTTCTTTGCTCTCTTGCGAGGTGCTTGTGGGAAAGCAAAGAGAATGAGCTTTTAGGAGCACTAGACAAAGGAGCTTGGACAATCGGATTCGAGCATAGTCGCCCCCATTCATTCTGGTGGGGGTGCTACGGGCGGAACCACCGGGTCATAGCCCCTGGTGTTGTAAGTTTTCTCAAAACTTAGAAGCCCTTAGGAGCCCCTATGGTTGCACGCTCCCCAACCTCAGGATCATATAGCAACTTCAATTTCATTAGATTGCTTTTGTTTATTTTTAGATCCCTAAACCCATCTACACATATACGAGTGTCTAAATGGTTAAAAATAAATCTCTTTTCATCCCCTATAACACTAGTGACACCTAAGGATAAAAATTAAGGACTGAGTCTTAGAAGACTTAGACTTAGGATGCATGCTCCTTTAAGATAGAAACACTAAACATAGAAAACTTAGTGACATATCACCCTAGGGTTAGTTTGCTTAATTTATTAATAAAATTAGTAAAATCAATCACAATCTAAATCAAATGCATTCAAATAATCAATTCTCAATCAAACTATAACCAACCTACGTCATCACTAGGAGGTAAAATTTGAACATGAACTTTAAATTAAATCTAACTAATCCATTTATCCTCTTAATTAAATATTAACTAAATAAAATTCATTAAAATAAACTTAAATTTAAAGAGTTATAAAATTGGAAAACAAACCTAACTTTAACTTAAAAGACTTCTAATCCCCAAACTTTAAAAATTCGTAACTAACTCTAAAAAATTCTAAATTGAGTAAATTAAAAAGCATTCAACTCTAATTAAAGTCTACTTTTCATCAAATATAACAACTTCCCATAAACCAATCTAAATTAAAAGGTCAACCCTTGGTCAACCATAGTCTAACAACTAGAGTCTGAAACTCCTAATATCATAACTTTGCCTAGAAAACTTCAAATCCAGTAAACTAACAGTCTAATTACTCGTGGGAAGGCCTAATATTTAATTAAAATGCTAAGACCCTCAAACTCAACCTATTTATGATAATGACCTTTTGGACCCCCTCAGCCTAGTAAATAGAAGGACCCGAGACTTTCCAAAATTGGCTAATATAATTTAAACTTCCAAGATCACTACCCTAAGCATTAAAATTGACCAACCAACTTAATTAACTAAAATGGACCCTAATCCATTAATATTTAAACTCTAGCCAAATTTTCTTTTTGGCTTTCAATAAACTTGGATCACAAACAACTTGAACTAACTACCTAACTTAGGACCTATCCAAAACTACACAAGCTTACTACACACACATAGAATTGTTTGCTAGGGCACCACTTCTAGGTCTAGGTTAGGCCGGTGTTTTACATTTTTCTATTTCTGTGATATGACGCTCTTGCATGAGACACGTGTGCTGGTTGATAGATTTGTTGTGAGTGTTTATTTTATTACTGCACTGTACTTTATCTATGATGTGATTGCTTGTGTTTTAGAACTACCCCTAAGCTAGGGACGTTTTATACTAATCCAATCTTATGTATGTGGTCACGCTCATGCAGCGCTAAAAATAAATGGGGGCTAATATGATGAATCATAAATTATAAATGCTTGCTACAAGTGCTCTAAAATGCTTAGCCCCTAAAAAATAAATAAGAGCGTGGCCAAGTGTGTTTATTTTTCTGCACATATATAATTGATTGAGATGTGATATATAAACTGCTTGGGATATTTTTCTTAGGATAACCTTGTAGGTTCAGTCCGGATTTAGATTTTCTTTTTCATAATATAATTTGATGTAACTTATATCGAGTTGTGAAAGTCTTTAAAAGCAAGGCATTTCAAATACTTGGTACCCAAAGAGAAAAAGAAAGGCTCTTTATAGGGAATTTCTTAGTCATTTAGGTACCCTTATAGAAGACGATCCAAAAGGAGGACGATCCACAGGAAGATGGAGGCTCGAAGATGAAATGCCTTACTTTTAAAACTTGCGTCGTTCTGTAGGATTAGATTCTAAGTTGTTATCGGTGG
This sequence comes from Dendrobium chrysotoxum, assembly GCA_019925795.1. Lineage (NCBI taxonomy): Eukaryota > Viridiplantae > Streptophyta > Magnoliopsida > Asparagales > Orchidaceae > Dendrobium > Dendrobium chrysotoxum. The sequence continues at coordinate 55,806,975 of CM034309.1, forward strand.
GGCTTGGCCACCATCACTTTTCTATAGACCCTAGGTTGTACTTATACGACACTTGACGTGGACTGTGGACTTTTTTTTACTTTGTTCTATGGATTTATATTGATGTGTTTACTTTGTGTGCACAGCAAAAATTGTCTGTTTTTCTTAGGTTTCTTTCTTGCATGTGTGTGGTCTGATTTTTCGCTAGTCTATTTAAGGATCAAAATCTTTTCTACTCATAACAAAAATTTAAAATCTTAGGAATTAAATAACATAAAAACTTAACGATCTAAGGAATGGCTGGAATCGTCTGGGGTCGCATGCATATTATTGTATTTCTCTCCCTCCTTATTATAATACACTTCCTCGCATGCAGGTAGAGTCTAGATAATCTAACCTATGAGGATGAGGTGTTGGATCTGGGGAAATCTAGTCTTTTCTAAAAAAAATATTTTTTAAGCTTTTTTAAAATTCTATGCATACTTGATTTGGATATCTGAACCAGCATGCATTGCATTAGAAACTAACTAAATTAAAATTTTAATTGTATTGGTTCTAGAAGCATTCATCCTACGTAAGTTCAGGGCCAATTAGGAAATTTTCTAGACGTCGGCTCTACTCCCAAGAACCAAACTACTTACTAATCTTTCATAAAGATTGGACAACATAGATTTTATGCGGCTAGGTGGCTAGCTGGCCTTCCTTTTCAGGCAGGATATAATCCCAGATGCATTAGTTAGGATACGGGTGTTAGTGTTGGGTGTAGAACACTAAACCCATCTTAGACCTAGGGTTCAAGGTTACCACATTCGGTGCCTCATGGTACACCTCATCGGTGGGTATGTCTCCTTTCCTTCAGGGACTATAAATCCTACCCATCCGTATTACATGGATGACACCACCTCCATCCTTCTCTCATGTATGCTGTGAGTGCATGATTTTTTTTTCTCCAGTTTCTTCTCATTACCTTAGTCCCTCCGGATGCTGACCTGAGCCGTGCATATTGACTAAGCTAAACTGAACCCTTCTTCTCCTTTTAGTAGGATTTCATAGTCTTCTCCTTATGTGTCAATCCCACTTGAGAGTATAATGTAGAATTCTTAATCGAGAATTTTCTCAAGCCCCGACTTGAGATGTAATTAACCACGGGGGCTTGCACCTGTGGGAAACTGAATCCCACTATCAAATAAACCCCACTCGAGTTGATGTATTGGGTGAGGGAAACCTATTGTTCTGATCAGGTCATATATATTATTACCCATCGGGGTGCGCTGACGAAAGTCGCTATCCCCAATGGTTAATCGTATGTATGATCTAATCTGCCCTCCCATTGGCAATACTGTTCTCCCCCCGCAGGGCAACGGTGTTATCCCTTTCGGAGGCCCATAATGCCCTTCTTTGAAATTGGAGAAAGCATTGAGATAATATAATAAACATAAATTATGAAAGACAACTTCCATGGTACAAGTTGAATGAGCTTTAAGATATTATGATTGTCATTAAGAGATCATTAATAGCTTGCTTATTTATTCTCCTTAAACAGTGGCCAACAATGTGGACATGACCTTGGTAGAGATGACGAATATCAATATTGATAACAATATCATGGGCCAAGTTTGTTGGTGTTGATGGATGTCAACCTTGTTGGTCATGGAGGACATTTGTGTTGGTGACAATGATAGATGTTGGCCTTGTGGCTATTTAAGGCATTGATGTTGGTGTCATTATGCAATAGTCATAATTTTTGGTAATGTATCAAGTTTCAAGATTGTAGCACAAATTAATGTGGTATATAGTTGTGTCTATGCATAAACTAGAGTGATAGCTTATGGGACTGTTTGGGCTAACTATAATGACTTGCAAAAATTGTTACAAAATAGTTGAAGAGAAAGTGGCCTTTTTAAAAGCTATTGTAGGTATTATAACTATTTTTTCTTTGAAATAGTCAAATAATAACTTTCTTATTATCTCCACACTCTAACTGATTTGGTTATAAAAAATTTCTCTTCATAAAAATTTCTTGAAAGCAATTAAAAATATTATAACTAATCAGGGTTGTAATTATTATTTGAAAAATAGAATTATGATAAAGATGTTCCAAATAGACCCTAAATAAGGTTATAATATTTGCTCATAGTAATATAATATTTATGTAAAACATGACATTTTTTTTTCAAAGTGTGATTAGATGTTAGCTAACTATAATGCGAAAAATTAGAACCTGAATATTTTTTTCATCTAGTTAAACCATGGTTTTAAAAATTGTACTGGAGCGGTCAATCCAACTAGTTCAATTATGAAATAATCTTCTGGCTGATTCATTTTAGTTGGAAAATTATTTTCATGGATAATCAATAGAATTGGTTCATTTTTTAATGAACAACCCAATTCTTATATTCATCAATTTATGGTCATTTGATTTTGATCTAATTGATATGAATAAAATGTTTAGGTTAAAAGAAAAGACTACTTGAATTTATTGTTACAACTCAAAATTTTAAAAAATATATAATTTGGCCTATTAAAGTAAAAAATTATTTTGGGAGTCATTATATGTCTAAATTGCAAACCAACTTTGTCATAATATAGATTTTGTTGAGCTTTAGTTATAATAATTTTTCCCTAACTTTTGGATATTGTTGTATATACCTCATATTGTATATGAATTTTTTGATGATATTATAAAAAAATATTTTGAGTTTCAATGTCTTCTGCTTTATATTATATTAAGTAGTGGTTTTGTGTTAGGTATACTTTGGATGTTTTATTTTAGGACTTCTCCAACTGGATCATGGGGTTTATTCTTGTCATAACCGGACACAATAAGACCTATGTGGTATCGGGTCATATCGAGTCAGGTTGTGACAAGTATTTTTGGTATTAGAGCATTAGTTGGAGAAGTGAATTGTAACAGTTGATTTAATCTATAGAAGATTGAGATGCTTTGGATGGTCTTCGGTGCTCATTTTGTTTATTTTTCTTATGTGTGTGTTGCACTCAACTATGTTCAGTATTTTTGAGATGGCTGATCCATCTCAGTCAGATCCAGATATGACCAATAGTCAGATTTCTAGTCAAACAACTTTGATTCAGGATCAACTCCTATGACTAATTATCTTAAACATATTTCTCATGCCATAGAGTACTATCAGCTCTGTTACAATTATGATTATGCTCCTTAAATAGGTTTGGATATGTGCTCAAAATTAAAATTTTAGAATAACTTAGAAGAATTAATACAAAAGATACCTCTTGAAGAAAGAGTTTTTATTGGGGGAGATTTAAATGGACATGTTGGTAGAGAGGTAGATGATTTTAAAAGTATTCATGGTGGTTATAGATTTAGAGTGACTAATGAAGGTGGTAAGACTATATTAGATTTTGCTCTAGCTTATGATTTTACTATTGTTAGTATCTTATTTAAGAAAAGAGATGAGCATTTCATCACTTATAAGAATGGATATTATAAAACTCAAATTGATTATTTTCTTGTAAGAAAAGTAGATCATTTAGATTGCAGAGATTGTAAAGTTATTCCGAGTAAAAGTTTATGTACTCAATACTGTTTATTATTTTTAGATTTTAAGATGAAAGGGTAAGAGTATGTAAAATATAGTATATTATTGTTCTAGGATTAGATTATGGCATTTAAAAAACTCTAACAAAAATATCTTTAAGAGTAAGATTCACGATCTTAAGATTTTATCGGTGCATAAGGAAGCTAATGTTATGTAGAAAATAGTAGCTTGTAATATTAAGAATGTTACAAAGGATATACTTGGAGTATCAAAAGAAAAATCTTATAATAATAAAAAATAGTTTGTGGTGTAATCAAAATGTACAAAAAACTATAAAAAATAAGAAGCTCTATTATAAAAATTGATTTGAATGTAAAAATTTTAAAAATTGAAAAAGATATAAAGTTGTCCATAAGGAGTCTAAGAAAGTATTCTACGATACAAAGACTTTAGCTTTTAATGATTTATATAATAGATTAGATACTGAAGAGGGCAAAAGATATATATATATATATATATATATATATATATATATATATATATATATATATATATATATATATATATATATATATAAGCTAGTCAAATAAAGATATAAGAGTAGTAAGGATTTAGTTCAAATGAACTGCATTAAGGATGATGATTAAAAAATACTTTTCTTAGAAGAGGATATTCAACAAAGGTGGATGAGATATTTTGCTAAGTTTTTCAATGAAAATTGTGAAAATACGATTGACTTTAGTAACCTTAACACTCTAAATGAAAATGGATATTTTTGTTTTTATCGATGTATTACTAAAATTGAAGTTAGAGAGGCTTTAAAGAAAATGAAGTGTGGGAAAGCTGTCTAACATGATGATATTCCAATAGAGGTGTTGAAATGCTTAGGAGATTAAGGAATTTGTTGGCTTACTAAACTTTTTAATATTATTTTGAAGACTAAAAAGATGCAGATGTGTGTAGAATGAGTATGTTGATTCCTATCTTTAAGAATAAAGGTAATGCACAAGATTGTGCAAATTATAGAAGAATTAAGTTAATGTGTCATACTTTAAAACTATGAGAGAGAGTTATGAAGCATAGGTTACGACGTGATTCTAATGTTTCTCAAAATCAATTTGGATTCATATCGGGTAGGTCTACTATGGAAGACTTACATTTATTGAGAGATTTGATGGAGAAGTATAGTGAGAAAAAGAAAGATCTTCATATGATATTTATTGATTTAGAGAAAACATATGATAAAGTTTCAAGAGAAGTGCTATGGAGAGTTCTAAAAAAGGAAGGGATTAATAATGCTTATATTCAAGTCATTAAGGATATATATGCTGGAGCTATTACTTGTGTTCAAACACAAGGTGGTTTGACCAAGTATTTTTCAATTTTAGTTGTCAAGGATCAGCCTTAAACCCATATCTTTTTGCTTTAGTCATGGATGTTCTTATTTGAGATTTGCAAGAGGATGTTCCATGGTGTGTGTATGCTTTTATTGATGATATTCTTCTTGTTGATAATACTAAAGAGGGAGTTGAAGGTTAACTTGATATCTAATTATATTAATTAGAATCTAATTATATTAATAATATCTAATTATTTAGTTAATTTTTAATTAACTAATTATTTAACTAATAGTCCTATTAATAATTTAATTAATTTTAAAGTATTATTTAATTAGTTTTAATTATTCATTATATTTTTAATTATCTCATTAATCATTTAAATATTTTAATACTAATTAATTATTTAATTATTATTTATAATTGTATATATTAATTATTCTATTTAAAATTATATTTAATCATACTAATTATTTTGAAATGAATAATTACTTAACTAATAGTTATACTAATAATTTATTAATTATTTAAGTATTATCTAGTTAGTTTTGAATTTTGATTATAAATTATATTATTAATTATCTCATTAATCACTTAAGAATTCTACTACTCATTAATTATTTAATTATTATTTACATCATTAATTATATATTTAATAATTTATATTTTAGATTATATTAATTATATTAATATTTAATTACGAATTATTCAATTAAGTTAAATTAGGTAATTAATTTATGCACTAATTATACTATTAATTAATTTAATCAATTTAATTAATTATTAATATTTTAAATTATATTAATTAAGTTAATCAATAATAACTTAGAGGCGTCTAGGGTTTGCCTTTCATCTTCTCTTTTCGTCGTTGGCCTTCGTTGCTTCGCAGGAGGTGTAGAGATTTCACGAGTCGCTTCTTCGGCTCCTTCGTTGCTGTTCGACTTCGCTCCTTCGACGACTTTCTCTTCCTGTCGGATCGAAAGTTACGACATTTTGATCGGATGCAACGACGGGAGCTCGCTGGCTGTGAAGGTAACTTTCTCCCTTTCTCGCGCTCCTTCTTCGGCCACATCCCGTAAATCCGCCGAACTAGAGGATTTAGTAAATCCGGGATTTAGGGCAAAAAGAGGGAAACGAAGGATTTATTCCGCCGTGAGATACGGGCGCTCAAATCCCGTCAGATCCTGCATAAATCCTGTTGCCAAACAGCCCCTAAGTGTAATGTTACTTACTACCAGTAATTATTATTATTGCAGGCACTATAGCCAGCTTCTACTCTACCTCAAGTGACATTATCACCTAAGATAACCTGCAAGTTCCTCACCAGATAATAATTTCTCAGCTAATATGCAAGTGCTTTTAAAAGATTGCTGTCAAGATAATTTATGTAGTTTCTGAGGTCAAATAACCTGCCATATTTTTGCAACCAATTTGATATGATTAGAGAGGTTGAAGTTGGATAAAACTCAATAACTTTGCTTACAATTTTGCTAATGTTTCCTATATACTTGATGTAGTACGTACACCTAAAATGGTTTCTTTGATATTTATTGTTTCTGCCGACCAGATGTAGCATATATGCTTCATGCACTTTGCTCATCAGAGGTTTTCACCACTCACTGTCTTTTTATTCGTACAGAATTGTCTTATAAATTAAGTACTAAGAAATCTCCTGATGTTTGTGTGTCTAAGTTTTGAGTTGCAGAACATGGAGGCCAGTCTAGAGCAATGTACCCAAGCTGAGAATGATGAGGAGTATGTCCTACTTGACTTGGAGAATGTTTGCATGCAGGCTGATATTCCAGCCAATGTTCCGTATACTCTTTCTGTGAGTATATGTTTTGATATTTTTTACTTCTCTTGAAAAAATTAAAATAAGCTTATCAAGATAGTTACCAAATTAAATGATAATGAGCTTCCCTCAAGTGTTCTGAAACAACTCTTCATATGTAAATCAAGAAAGATAACAATCATCTTGTTTGATTAGCGTTTGAAACAGCCTAGCTTTGCTAATTTTCTATTTTTTGTTTGTTATGTCTTCAGGATTAATAGTAATGTTTGAAACTTGGAACTTGCTCATTAGAATTTTAATTGATTTGCCTTTGACTAGAGGATGGCTCTCATGATCATGATGTTGGTTTGATATAAATTTTGAGTTGAGGTTGTCTTGAAACCCTATACATTTTCATTTACTTCTTATAGCATCTTTAATTGAAACATCAATTGCTCGCTTCCATTTGATACGAATAAAATTATATTTATTAATCAATATAATTAAAATAATTAAAATGAAAGGTTAGAATTTAATTTGACTAATTAAAATGAAAGGCTAGGATTTGATATAGAAGGAAATTCAAGCGGCTTTTATAATAATAATAGTATAGATTTTGTAACATTAAATATGGTGCATACGTTGATGTGGAATAAAGAACGAACCTGAAATAAATGTTAGATGGTCTTCGCTATATTATGGAGATTATGGATTCAAATTATAGAAATAACCTCTTTGTAATGCAATAATAATATTTAAATGAACTCGACCATTGGTATCACATTAGATGTAAAGCTTATATATTGCCTATCTTTTTATTGTGAAAAAGGCATTATAGATATTTATAAGAATCACATGATGTGAACTTAGAATAGAGATGCATGACTATTTTGCATCGGTGCTACTTAATAGTTGGTGTATTTTAACGACTATTGATGTTAGATTCTTGTGAGCTCTAAATGAATTGCCCACTCAAGAATTACAAAAGCTGATTTTGTAACTGACATATTAAGCATAGTATAAATCAAAACATGTGTTTAAACAAGCTAGCTTTAAATGGCATTTTGATGTGAAGCGATCCGAAAATACTTTAAAAAATGAATAATAAAATGTTTGTATTGTTAAGTGTACACTTCTTACCATGAAGTGTATGCTTTATGCTATGCTTTGATTTTCTTGAATTTTAACAGCCCAAAAGAAAAGGAAGGGAAATAAATTAGCTGAAAACCACAAAAGAAATATATTAGTTCTTATCTATCCCAAGACCCCTCTTCTATAGCATGAACAAAAAAATTTCTTGTAATTTCCACCTTTTCTCTTTTGTCATATTTTATTTGTCTCACCTTAATAATCTATTTTCCCATCAATATTACACATTGCAACCTATTTATTTATTTGTTTTGAATCATTTATACTACTTTCTTACTTATTTATTCATGTGCAACAACTAATTTTTAGTGCACCGCACCCTTTTATTTTTATAATGAAGCATGCTCACAATTTGTAAGAGTGTGGAGTAGTAGACCTCTCTTGGAATTGCATGCATAGAGATCAACCATTTTGGCCCCCTGAAATTGACAATCATTACATGCACTATCAAGAGGGGAAATACCTCATGCAATCCTTTGCAAGAATGAAGGGAAAATAAGAATTCAAAGGCTGACCCAAGATAGTTGGGTTAAAGGCTACGTGGTGGTGGGGAGGGAGGAGGGTGAACATTGTGTTTGTGTTTTTACTAGTATATATTCATTCCTGAGCTTTGTCCCACATACTGTGATTTATTAATCTGATCTACTTTCCTTTATGTAGGGCTTGGACACGCTAAATCCTACGCTTACTATAGGGAATCGTCTGAAGTTGGTAAGCAGCTAGTTGCATCTTTTATAAACTGAAGTGCCTTCATCTGCAACTTTCTCATATGTTGGTTCCTGAGCAGATTGGCGAGTATCAAGAAACAATTGGAACTTGCTATATGTTCTGTGAAAGAGGTTAGCTATCAAAGACCAAAATTTATATGCTCAGTTGTCTATCTTCACTTTTCAGAGCGTGCAAAACATATTCAGCCTATTTGAGAGAGTTCCATTAAATGCTCTTCCAATGTTTTCATCCAATTTTTTCAAGACCCTAAACCCTAAACATTCATGGTTTGTTCACCAATTATGAATCCTCGAGTTTCAAAGCCATTGATAACATGAATGAAATCTCTGTTTGGTGCCACAGATGCTGAAACAGCTGTGAAGAACGCTGATATAGGGTCATGTGGCGGTAATTTTCCCAAGGACCAGCAACACACAGGTGGTCCGAATCAGTCTCCATGCAAGGAAATCAGGCTCGTTGCTAGCACTCAAAAAATCCTCAAGTTCAGGCTGCAGGCTGACGTGCAAACCGAAAATGCCCTTTGATTTTGTGCAGTTTTATGAGTTTTTTTTTTGGTTTTGTGCCATATTAATTTCTTTTGAGGATGATTTTATCATTTTTATTTAAGAAATATTAATCCAAATTATGTATTAAGGGGGATAAATTATTAGTTTAAATTTTCCTTGCAATATGGAAGATTCAGCATAGTAAAAGCATATGGTTAGAAATCGATCAGTTTCACAAAATTTTTTTTCTATATTAATGCTGGTGCCTGCAGAGTTGCTGTTCATCTATATTGAATGTTAGATAATATGTTGATCGTCATATACCAAAATATATGCAACCCAAAACTTTAATTCATCATCCCCCTCCCCTACGATTGGAATAATTTTCTCACTTTTTTTTTAATGATTAAAATGGTACCTAGACTATTAATTTTTATGATAGATTAAAATAATTCTTAATTATATCATTTTAATCTCTCAACTTAAAAAAAATTAAAAAAATTCTTTAAAAATTATTTTGTTCCTTTATAAAAAATTAATGGATTATTTTAATTCTTCTCTTTTTAAATAATATTTTAGTACAAATTAAAAAAAAAAAAACAGTAAAAAAAAGTAGCAATAAATTGTTTGGAATAAAGTCTAAGCCTATTTGGCTGATCTTTTCTCAACTATATATGCCCAATTCAAAATCTATTTCTTTATTATTCAATTTTTATTGCCATCACATCTTTGATATAAACCATTTAACTATTAGCATTTCCATATTTATTTAATTTATTATAAAAAAACTTATGCTCAGAAATAATTTACATGACCTAACAATCTCACAGAACTAATATTTGCATACACGATATCCTTTTACTTTAGTGAAGTATTTCTCCACTTAACAATCCAAATATAGCTTTCATCCATCACATTATTGGATGTAATAACTTCCAAAATAGTTAAACCCCTCATTCGTAGATAACATTTTATATATCCATATTTTTTTTCTCTCTCATTTCTTCTTCTTTTCTTTCTCTTTCGCTCTCTTCTATCATTTCTTTCAAAAACTTAATATACATTTCAGATATTAACTCACTAGGTTTCATGCGAAAGAGTTTACAGTCGTAAAGCAAGATATTCAACCTAAATTGCTTAACTTTATATATTCATATTATTTGCTAATAACTATCAAATTCATAACCACATTTCACTTCACAAACATATGTGCAAATGATTCTTAGCACATATGCTCAAATAGTGCAAGAATGTGAACACAACGCTCATAACAAATGATAACTATTCACGTTCAAGTAAATATAACACACTCGTCCTCTTAAATAGCAGAACAACAACTCAGAACAAATCAGAACCCAATATAATAGTATTAACAGCAAATGAAATCATCTGAGAAACTATCAATCAAAACAAGCCGTACCTCTTAAGCTACAACTACGACTTCCTTGGGAGCTTTAAGCTTTGCTTCAGCAGCATCAGCTGGAGCTGAAGTTGCAGCTAGAGCACTCTCCATGTGAGGAGGGGTATTGTGCTTCAGTTTCACTAGCAGCTGTCGCATCCTCGATAGGTCAGTTGGCTTACCAGGCTTTGGTCCTTGAATGACTAAAATGGAGGGCTTCTTCTCTTGCTCTTTCTTCCCTCTCTTTTCGAGGTTGGGTACCTCATTTGGAATGAGCTCTGCTATGGCTTTCCACCACTGCTTATCAGCATTGGCATGGAATTTCTCCTGGTTCGCTAAGAAAAGCTGCTCGAGAAAGACAAAAGGGAGATTAATGTGCATAAACCATCGAAATTTTTTCTTATTTATAAAATTAGCACCCATATTTTTAAAATGAGCTATTGAATCTATATATCTGCTCCTGCTAATATCAGATCAGTGAGTATTTAAAGAACCGAAAAACATGGATTAGAGTTTTGTCATATACCTTTTCCTTTTCTCTGTTCTGAACCCTATTTGTTTCAGAAGTCGACTTCCGCTTCTCATGGTAGGCTTTCTTGTATTCCTCTGCTTCAATAATGATTTGGTCACGTAGCTCTTTTTCCATGCTCTCTTTCTCCTCAAGAAGGATAGTATTTTGGCTGCATATGCAGTTCAATAGAATGACAATAAAAGATACCACTCCTGAGATTAAAGTGACAAAGTGGTACTAATTTGCAATGGCAGAACAAAAATTTTATAAAGAAAAATTGTTTTAGATATGTAAACTTTGTTTGCGTTGAAATACATTTTCATGGATGATATTAAACTAATGCATGAGGGAGGGAATTAGATGTTGGATAGTTTCATCCACAAAATATTAAAAAAAAATATTTGGGATATCTTGACTAAATTTTTAGAAAAGATGGGTCTCAACAATACAAAAATAACAAGAGACTTTTATCCCCCCACGTGGGGTAAGTTACATGAATCTTTTTTCTTTATTGATGTTAGAGTTCTAAATAATAGGTCTCAATGATGTCAGAGTTAATTTAAAATAAACATAATATAAAATTAATTGATTCCTCATGTATTGCACTTATCTCAAAATAAATTTAATAATTTTGAAACTCATTATGATCAAAATTTAGCCAAAATATTCTGACCCTAATTTTTCCCAACAACATAGCTCAAACTCATTAACAGCGTGCTCTTCCACCGATTCACAAATTCAGAATGCCGAAAGGAATATTCAAAACTTTCAGCATCTGACAACACCTGCAAGCATGGACCTTTGCACTTCAAAGTAGGGGTGTCAATTCGGGTCAACGGGTCGGATTCGGGTCCAACCCGAGCTGACTCAGGTGTAAACGGGTTAACCCAAACCCGACCCGGCTAGCTAAATGGGTCAGGATTTTCAACCCGGACCCGACCCGCGCAGGTTACCGGGTTGACCTGACCCGACCCGACCCGCTAACCCGATTAGCTAAACGACACAGGCGATGAGGCAGGGCGGTGACCGACGCGACGACTGGAGCACTGGTGAGGCGAAGCAGGCGGTGAGGCCGGCGGCTGTGAGGCCGACCGTGACTGGTCAGGAAGGCAGAGACCCGGAGACTTTCACTGCGATAGCCCGTAGGCCGTAGCCTGCCGTGGTCTCCTACAGATGCGACGGAGCGGAGCTGCTTGACGCGACACTAGACAGTCGTGACTAGACAGCGACGGCGTAGCCGCGTAGAGCCGTAGACGCGGACGCGACATACGCGACAAACCGCGACGCGACAAACCATCAGACGTGGGACAAGAGGCGGGAAATCAAATTTCACTGGTCAAATCGGGTTGATTTAGAGTTTACGGGTCAACCCGAACCCGACCCGATTTGTAAACAGGTCAAAAACTCAAACCCGAACCCGACCCGTATGGTAAACGGGTTGACCCGAACCCGGAATTTTCCGTGTCAGGTTCGGGTCGGGTTACGGGTCTTGTCAGATTTTGACACCCCTACTCCAAAGCAACCAAAACAGCTAGGCCAAGAGGGATTGAATCAGTTGATTTGCTTTAACATGATTCTAGTAGGAAACAAAATCATTATTTCTCCATAAAATACAGAATTTGACAAATTAAAACCAAGTCTCTGATTCTTACAAGGCAATACTTGGGTGCAACACTAAGAAAAAATCAACGTTAGATTCCTCAAGTTTTATATAAGTTTCATATAGATCCTTTTATTGAATTAAGAGACGTAAATGACCTTTCCAAAAGGTTTCAAACGGATTCTTCCCTTTTATCTAAATTTGTTTACATCATTTTTACATTATACTCTTTAATTGAGTTTTCCTCTTCTAAATCGAAATGTACAAAGGGTCAACAGGCTCCAATGCTCATTTCTCTCTAGTTATCTTAATAGAGTCAACCCAAGAGTCTACGCCCTCTTCCTTTCTCCAAAATGGGTAAAGGGTGATGATCATTGAAAAAGAAATTAGGAAATAATAGGGATTGGAGGGTAGGCTGCCATATGAAAAGGAAAGAAGAGAGATGTATATTTGGTAATGGTTTTCTAGTAAATTGCCTGTACTTATCCTCTCTATCGTTTAAATAAGCTTACTTCCTTCCAATTAATTGCTCACAACCTTGCCATACCAGTACTTTTTCTGGATTTTGTTACGCCTCATATCACCATCTACAAGGACAAAATGAGTGACGCCCATACTTAAGCTTCCTGAGAGAGGGTGTGTGTACGGACCAAATATTTGACCTGCCGAACTAGGGTAGCCAACATTTTCTAGAAGTTGATAGTCTTTAAATGAAAACCCACCGACAGCTCCACAGATCACAACCAAATGATTACCAATTGACCTTTGAATCAATGACATGTGGCTACTCATTGGTGTCTTCATAATGAACAGTGAACAATCACTCTGCCGTACTGACATCTCAACGTGGATACTCCATCCTAGTAGCTACTGAACAACCTCTCTGCCCAATCGATATCGCAATAGATGCACTCTCCTCTAGTTCTTATGAAACAGCTAATGAACGACTCCTCCCTACTATCTGCTAACTCGATAATGTCATGAAGGTGGAAATGTGAAAAAAATTCTAGGAAAGCTCATCGTGACTTGTAGTTCCAATTTCTCTATTATGCGCCATTTAATAAGGAATGGATATTTGGCTAAAGCAAGGAAGTAATATTAGAAGATGAAACATATTAAGTACATGTGTTACTCATAAAATCCTTAAATATTGTTTACAATTAAAGTACTCTTGGAGCCCAAATGGATTTGTTAGACTTTTCTTCTTTTCTTATTTATAATTTGAATTTTATGTAATAAAAAATGCTAACTTATTCCCTCTTAAAGATTCATCTATAGCTTACAATTACGTGCAACTTGAAATGGATTCTCTTTCATGATCTTCCCCTTAACCTCATTAGTCAAGGGAGTTGTGGACATGGTGGTTGGACTAGTGGCCATGATGATCATGGTTGCAATTTTCCCCCCTAAACTCATTGCAAATGCATAGATCACCCTCCTAAATTCTACCAGGAGAAATTCGACTCTCTCAATTGCTCAGCATGCTTATGCAATTGATCCAACCCTACTCACTTTTGGTGCTTCTTTGGATTCATTACAATCTTAAGAAGACTGTGATTGATTATTATAATAATCTTAGACATCTCTTCAGTATTTCATGATGTTTCTTCACTTGGGTCTGTTTCAATTGTCACAATCAATTCGTTGTGGGTTTTAGATTCAATTACCTATTCTTACATAAAAGGTAACAGCCAAATATTTTGATCTCTCCAACATTATCTCTCTGCCACCTATTATTTATTGATAGTTCCTCCTCTTCAGTCTTTACAAAAGGCATTGTACATTCTTCCAAATTTCTCTCTCTATAAGATATTTTATATGTCCAAAAATGTTTAGTCAAAGTATTATAGCTATTATGTAAAATTTTATCCTTCATTGCATATTTAAAAATTTCAACTTTAAAAAAAATGACTAGTGGAGGTTCCACATTATTCCATTCCAACAACATTGTTGATTCGTTTATCCCCCTCCTAACATACTTCAGTATTTTGTTTCTATTTCCTCACTTCTGTGCAAGTTTGATTATATTTCCTTGGAGTTGGATAAAAGACATTGTGTGACCTTAGCTTCTTCTACCACTAGTCATCAAACTCTTCCATTTCAGTTATTCCACTTAGACATTTGGGATACTAATAATGTATATACTCACTTAGAATTTTGTTATTTATCTTATTCATTGATGATTGCTCAGAGGTCAATTGACTTTATTTGTACAAATGTCAGCTCATTTTATTTGACAAGTATGATTTACCTTTTAAAGAACAATGGTTTGCATTGTAAAATGCTGGATGACTATTCCAATCTTAAAGAATAAAGAATCCAAAGTATTCCACAAAGCAGATTTTGCTTTTATTTAGATACAAACCATCCCAATCTATTCTTAATCTCTTTTAACTCTTTGACATCATTTCTTTGCTTTTTCTTTCCTTTTAAACTATAGATGAAAACAAGGATGACGGATTATTTCTTTACGATTCATTGGTTGTAGTTTGGTAACAGGCATGACCCATAGATGTTTGCTGCTAGATCAAAGTGCAAAAACAACAGGTATGGCAAAGCAGAAATGCTCAAGTCGGAGCAATTTTTAATGCATCTTTATGGATGGAGTATGGCAGACCTCAAGCTCTCCATTTTCTTTCTCGAAGAACTGTATACCAAGGTTTCCAAACTACCAGCGCTATAAACTCTAGGTGATTAAACCTTTGTGCATGGTTGGTGGGTATACTGTAGAGTACTTGTGCCAATTATTACTTCTTTTTTTTCTGGTTAGAAGTGACTGAAGAAGAAATCTATTGTACTTCCCATGACCTAAGGGGTTGCTTGGATGGTTACACTGCAACAGAAATGTAACAAAAATAGAATTCCTGGTGTTCATTGGGGGAAAAAATGGTGAACGACGAAGTTGCAGTCATGCAATGTAAAACAAATCACTCAAGCTCCCACTCACTTACAATAGGTAGGTAGGCACGCTCATGGGGTGAAGCACTTTTTGCAGCATCAACCAAACACTCCTATGAGAAAAATTTTAGAGCGTTTCATAGTACTGCAACCTTAGATGCACGGCTTCCAATAACATGCGAGCAAACAGGCCTTTACATACGTACAAATTAAAATAGAACCCCTGCATCTTGACAATGGACTAAAAAAGGTTCTCTCTATAGAATTCGACAAAAAATTCAAGCATAAAGCATCCCTTTTCTCATTTAGCTGAGTTGCCGGTTCCCTGTGCTACATATGAGCAGGTAAAGGTAGGGCCAATCTTCCCAACTTTTAATTTTTTTAATTGCTTTATTGCCTTCCTGCTGCAAAACTGCAGGAGAATGCCAACGAAACAGTCCTTCTGCATCATACTTGGGCAGTTGGGCTAGAGCTCCATAGAAACATTGACTAAGAATGGAACAAAGTAAAGTTAATGGAACAAATATGCCATCTTCTGGAAAAAATTTTCCAAAATTCAAAGGAAGCGGACAGTAAACCGAAGGATCAGCTAACGTGTCCATTGATAATTGATGGCGTGAACAATTCAACCAACAAAAGCATGCCGAAAGGCACAGATCTAAGCATTATCGTGGAGATTTCAAACACCAATTCAAAGATCATAAAGAACCATGAGTAAAATCATGAAAGCATACCATTCGAATTCAAAGAAGTTGATCAATGACAAAGAATCTCACCGGCGCCATTCCCGTAGGAAAACCCCCTCATCGGGCTGCATCTCACTGGGAGGTGAGAGGATCGGATCATCGGAAATAAATACCCCACCGTTCACCCCCTCTCCGAAAGCACTTCCATTGGAATCCGGCATCGGGAAAGGAGAAGCAATCGAGTTAAATCGCTGATGCCGATCGGAAAGATAACCGTATCCATCGGGTGATGGAAGGATGCTGTCCTCATGGACGAAGCCGACGCCAGCAGGGAAGCCAGAGGAGGTGAGCCCATCGCCCGAGATTTGAATGGGGTCTTTCTCCTCCTCATCGGCGGCGAAGGTGGAGTAGGACCCGTAGCTATGGGAGGAGACGTGGCGATCAAATCCGATATAGCCGTCGTCGCCAAAGGGGCTGCTCGAAACCCTCGAGACCTCCTCGGCGTCAAAAGGTGAAGACATCTCTCCAATTCCCTCCGCTTTCCCGATCGGCTTCCTGCTTTCTGCTACTGCGGGACTCTTTAGCTCATTCGCTTGGCATAAGGACTGGCTATTTTGGAGGATTTACATACATACCACTATATTTTATGCTATTTACATATTTAATATTTAAAATTTTACATATTTATCATCCATAAAACACATATAGATGCATGAAATAAAATATTAAAATTTATAGAATAATATAAGTGATAAGAATGAAATATATGAGTGATATATTTGATATTAAAATTTATATGAGTGGTAGGAATGTAATATCAAAAATTTTAGATATTAAATATATAAATAGCATGAAATAAAATGATATATATATAATCCCCCTTTTATTTTTTACTTTCAAAAAATATTATTTATAAATTTCAAATTAATTAATGACAACTAGATAGGGCTTTTAGTTTGGCTAAAAAGGAAATTCAGCCGACTAATGAGTCAAATATAATTTAAATTAAATAAAATTTGAGTCAAATTGAATTATATATATTGTAGAGTAACATTTTGTCTTAAAATAAAAAATTAATCAATTTATATAAAATTTAATAGGTCATATTGCAATTCATTTTATTTCTCTTCTAGAATATATGAGCTTTTAAGCTCATTTATAGTTTTCTAAAAATAATTTTAGGCCAATAATTAAAAAAGAATGCTATTTCTTAAAAAATATAAATTAAAATATGGGAGATTTATATACATACCACTTTATTTCATGCTAATTACATATCTAATATCTAAAATTTTAATATTACGTGCATATCATCCATAGAATAAATATGGGTGTATGATATGAAATATTAAAGTTTATACGGTGATATGAGTGGTAAGAATGACATATATGAGTGATATATTTGATATTAAAATTTTATATAAGTTGTAGGAATGTAATATTAATTTTGAGTATTAGATATATAAATAGCATAAAATAAAGTGTATATATTTTTACTATTTTCTTACTCATTTTTTAAATATTAATAATTAAAACTAGTTGTATATAATAATATAAATGAAAAAAAATGAAAAAAAAAATTGTATTGGTTGTATACAAATGAAATGAGCTATTTTGAAGAAAATAATTCAGATGAAAATCTGTAGGCTTTCTGGTCGGTAATATAAGACGGGGAAGAGGAATAGATGAAGTTAACAATCGATAGATAACAGGCACTTTGCATCCCCGGACCTGCTCGCTGAAGGGTTAGCGTTTTGCGCAGGGGCGGCAATGGTGTTCATCAAAACTTTCGATTGCAAAACTCTGGCCCTCGAACTGAATCCGATCTCCACCTCCCTCCACGCCTTAAAGGTCACCGTCGAGGCCAAAACCGGCGTACCCGTTCATCTCCAGCGCCTCTTCCTCGCCTCCCGTCGCTTAGTACCAACTGCGGCCGACGGAGATGGATCCACCACTACCCTTGCCGAACTGTTCGTCCAATCTAACTCCACCTTAACCCTTCACATACCTCTGTTTGGAGGTATGCAGGCCGCCTCCGTTCCAGCGAGGCCTCCGCGATATGAGTTTCTCAACTCGAAACCTCCTCCGAATTATGTCGCTGGCCTCGGTCGTGGTGCAACTGGATTTACCACCCGTTCGGATATTGGACCCGCGCGCGCTGCCCCGGATTTGCCGGATCGCTCGGCCACCGCAGTCGGCGCCGCCGCTGCTGGTGTTGGCCGCGGACGCGGAAAAGGTCCCGGAGGTGAAGAGGAGGAGGAAGATGAGGCGGACGAGAAGGGTTATGATGAGAACCAGAAGTTTGACGAGTTTGAGGGGAATGATGTCGGTCTTTTTGCCTCAGCTGAGTATGACGAGGATGACAAAGAGGCGGATGCGGTGTGGGAGAGCATCGACAAGAGGATGGATTCGAGGCGGAAGGACAGGAGGGAGGCGAGGCTGAAGCAGGAGATTGAGAAGTATCGTGCCTCAAACCCTAAGATCACCGAGCAGTTCGCGGATCTCAAGAGGAAGCTTGCCGACGTGACCCCAGAGGAGTGGGACAGCATTCCAGAGATCGGTGATTACTCTCTTAGAAACAAAAAGAAGAGGTTTGAGAGCTTTGTGCCGGTGCCGGATACCCTTCTTGAAAAGGCTAGGCAGGAGAAGGAGCATGTGAGTGCCCTCGACCCCAGGAGCCGTGCTGTGGGAGGAACTGAGACGCCTTGGTCACAGACACCAGTCACAGATCTCACGGCTGTGGGAGAAGGCAGAGGTACGGTTCTTTCCTTGAAGCTTGATAGATTGTCGGATTCTGTGTCGGGTTTAACAGTAGTGGACCCAAAGGGCTACTTGACTGATCTCAAAAGCATGAAAATTACAAGTGATGCTGAGATTTCTGACATCAAGAAGGCAAGGTTGTTACTGAAATCAGTTATCCAAACAAACCCCAAGCATCCCCCGGGATGGATAGCTGCTGCAAGGCTGGAGGAGGTAGCGGGAAAGACACAGGTAGCGAGGCAGTTGATTCAGAAAGGATGCGAAGAGTGCCCAAAGAATGAGGATGTTTGGTTGGAGGCTTGTCGACTAGCAGGCTTAGTAAGCCCTGAGGAGGCTAAATCAGTGATTGCCCAAGGGGTGAAAGCTAATCCAAACTCTGTGAAGTTGTGGGTACAGGCTGCAGATTTGGAGAAAACTGTTTTAAATAAGAGTCGTGTCTTGAGAAAGGGGCTGGAGCACATTCCTGACTCAGTCAGGCTGTGGAAGGCAGTTGTTGAATTGGCTAATGAGGAGGATGCAAGGGTATTACTCCACAGGGCTGTGGAATGCTGCCCGCTTCATGTGGAGCTGTGGCTGGCGCTTGCGAGACTAGAAACATATGAGCAAGCAAAGAAGGTGCTCAATCGGGCAAGGGATAAGCTCTCAAAGGAACCATCAATTTGGATAACTGCAGCGAAGCTTGAGGAGGCCAATGGTAATATTAGCTCAGTTAAGAGAGTCATTGAGAGAGGTATACGAGCTTTACAAAGAGAAGGGGTTGAGATTGACCGTGAAGCATGGATGAAAGAGGCCGAAGCTGCTGAAAGAGCTGGGTCTGTTGCTACTTGCCAGGCCATTATTAGTAATACCATTGGGATTGGCGTGGAAGAAGAAGATAGGAAGAGGACATGGGTTGCTGATGCAGAAGAGTGTAAAAAGCGAGGTTCAATCGAGACAGCACGTGCTATTTATGCACATGCACTCTCTGTATTTCTGACAAAAAAGAGTATTTGGCTCAAGGCAGCACAGCTAGAGAAGAGCCATGGGACTAGGGAATCTCTTGATAACCTTCTTAGGAAGGCAGTTACTTACAGGCCTCAAGCGGAGGTACTATGGTTAATGGGTGCAAAAGAAAAATGGCTTGCAGGAGATGTTCCTGGAGCCAGAGCAATTCTCCAGGAAGCATATGCTTCAATTCCAAATTCTGAGGAGATATGGTTGGCTGCATTTAAGCTTGAATTTGAGAATAATGAGCCTGAGAGAGCCCGAATGCTTTTGGCTAAAGCTAGGGAGAGAGGGGGCACTGAGAGGGTTTGGATGAAGTCTGCTATCGTAGAGAGAGAACTTGGGAACACTTTAGAGGAGAGAAGGTTGCTGGAAGAGGGAATCAAGTTGTTCCCTTCATTTTTCAAGTTGTGGTTGATGCTTGGACAGATGGAAGATAGGCTTGGTCATGTTGAACAGGCAAAAGAAACCTATGAAATGGGTTTGAAGCATTCTCCTAATTGTGTTCCTCTTTGGCTTTCCATTGCTAACTTAGAGGAGAGAGTGAATGGTCTGAGCAAAGCTCGTGCAGTTCTTACCATGGGCAGAAAGAGAAATCCTCAAAATCCTGAACTCTGGCTAGCAGCTATTCGGGCTGAGTTGAAGCATGGGAACAAAAAGGAAGCAGATGCATTGATGGCAAAAGCACTGCAGGAGTGTCCTACAAGTGGGATTCTATGGGCTGCTTCTATAGAAATGATTCCCAGGCCCCAACGCAAAGCCAAAAGTGCAGATGCTCTGAAACGGTCTGACCATGATCCTCATGTTATAGCTGCTGTTGCTAAATTGTTCTGGTATGACAGGAAGGTGGACAAGGCAAGAAGCTGGTTTAATAGGGCGGTCACTCTAGCACCAGATATTGGTGACTTCTGGGCATTATACTACAAATTTGAACTTCAGCATGGTGTTGATGAATCCCAGAAAGATGTATTGAAAAGATGCATTTCCGCAGAACCAAAACATGGGGAGAGATGGCAAGCAATTTCCAAAGCTGTGGAGAATTCCCACCTGCCAATTGAAGCCATTCTGAAAAAGGCAGTAGTTGCTCTGGGTAAGGAAGAAAGCTCAACAATTTTAGATGGTATGAAGTCCTAGATTTTTTATTGTTATCAGATCCTTTGTGTTATTGCTTCTGTTGCAAGAAGTCTAGTATTTTGGGTGTCACATGTCTTAAGTATTATGAGGGATGGCCGCAATTTTAATATCTAGCATGTTCAAATATTTTTATTTTTGACATTGGATTGTGATGATTTCTTACTGCCTTTGCAACATTGTAATTTGAGATGGCTGAAGCGCTATTCCAGCTGACTCTAGATATGAGTTCTTAGCGGTTCATTTAGATTGGGAATGTCAAAGTTCTGAGCGAGAGAGAGAGAGAGAGAGAGAGAGAGAGAGAGAGAGAGAGAGAGAGGGAGGGAGGGAGGGAGGGAGGGAGGGAGAGTTATCCCACTGCACTATTTTAGTCCTTGCTTGCTTCTACTAGGTCAATAGGGAAATATTTAATCTTGGAATTATTCAGGTTATATGTATAGGATTATCAAGAGGTGCTGCCCATGGGTGTTTAGCTTTATTGACTTCTTATGGAGCCAAATATTAACCTTATGTAGCGAGCGAGCGAGCGCGAGCGAGAGCGCGCGCGCGAGCGAGAGCGAGCGAGAGCGAGCGAGAGAGTGAGAGAGCGAGAGAGCGAGAGAGAGAGAGAGAGAGAGCGAGAGAGCGAGAGAGCGAGAGAGAGAGAGAGAGAGAGAGTTATCCCACTGCACTATTTTAGTCCTTGCTTGCTTCTACTAGGTCAATAGGGAAATATTTAATCTTGGAATTATTCAGGTTATATGTATAGGATTATCAAGAGGTGCTGCCCATGGGTGTTTAGCTTTATTGACTTCTTATGGAGCCAAATATTAACCTTATGTTATCATAGATTAACTTTTATTAATTGTCACCTAGACTAAGTGCATTGCACACCAACTGACCAACAATCATAATTCCATGATTAACAAGTATGCCATGAATTTGATTTTGGGTGACTTCAGTTGTGGTGAATGCAAAAATTAAATAATTGATCTTTCGTAAATGTCTATCTTTTTTTCTTTGACTCTCTGTGCTGCCTCAAAGCCTTTGCATGGTTTTTTTGAATAAGGTAGAATTAAAATGAAAGTTACTTTTTCTCATAAATATCTTCTTTTTTGATTTAAAATTAGTAAAAAATTGCAAATTTCAACTATTTAAAGTTAAATCATTATTTTACATTAATTTTAGTCATCTTACCCTGAATAAAAATGAAAGAAAATTTTATTGGGCTATCTCCCTGTCTTGCAACTTGCTCTGAAAGAAACCCACCCTAGTTAACTTCTGGCTTCGCTCCTTCCTCACAAGTTAAGGTCTTTGTGTCACCTGATTTACATTACTCAGCACTCACGCTCATTGCGTATTCTCTCTACCAAGGTTTAAAATTGCGTAAATAAGCCTCGAGGCGTTTTTCGTCCGTGAGGCGAGGCGTAAGCCTCGAGGCGGTGTGAGGCGTAAGCCTCACGGACAAAGAATTGCGTAAATGAGAATTTAACTATTTAAGCAGGTAAATAACAGTTAGAGACTATCATACTATAAAAACAACTAAATAACAATTGAAATTAGTGGAAGACAATAAAATAGATGCATCTCATAGCATAATTCAAAATACAGAACTACAAAATATAAGTCTATCAAAACTCCCAAAATACAAATAACAAAGAACATCTAATCTCATCATTCTTCAATGTTATTCACTAAATTGGTTATCAAGGGAATCTTCTTCTCCAATTGTATCTATGAATGCCAAATCTTCATCATCTTCAATGTTATCCATTTTTCTCTTCCCTGTTAAATAAGAATGATTAATGTAATGCTATTTGCATATATATATATATATATATAATGTAATTGCACAAAATAAATTGTGACATACCTTTACTTGATTGTTGTGCTGCAGAACTAGTAGATGTATGTGGTGTCCCCACTTGATCTGCTTCGCCCCTTAAGACATCCACACTTAGGTCCTCTAGCTGCAAGTCTGATAATGGCAAATCTGTCTCATCATCTATGAACCACTCATTATCAGAAGCTACATCTTCACACACCAAAGGGTCCTCATCATCCTTTAACCCCTTGTTCCTTATCCTTCTATCTCTCAACCTCTTGTTGTGCATAATGTACACAAGGGAGTTCATTCTGAGTGCTGAGAGGCGATTTCTTCTCTTAGTTTGCACTTGACTATACGTGCTCCAATTCCGCTCACACCCAGAGGAAGAACAAGTGAGGCCCAAAACTCTAACAGCAAAACTCTGTAACTCAGGGGTGGAATCACCAAATTGGATCCACCATTCAACTATTTTCAAGAGGAAAAGGGATAATCAGGTGATATTAAAGTGTTATGATTATATAGATAATTTGCAAAAAATAATTATACCTGGTGAGCGTTTCGCAATGGTAGATTTGGCTGCTTGCAAACCAAAGAATCCCTCCCTATTCCGAAATAAAACAAGCTGTAAATCAACAATCTCCCTGACATTCAGGTCCGGTATTAATCGCTCCATGCAATGATACAACCCTAGCTTCACTTCTGGATTTGTGGATTTCCTCTCTGAATACTGAAATTGAGGATTGAGATAATACGCCGCTGCATGTAGATGACGGTGTAACTGGACCTCCCACCGAGCATCAATGATATCCCAAATCTCTCTATAACTTGCCTCCTCTCCTCCCAAGTTATGTGCAATTAACTCCTTCGCTTCATCCATTGCATTATATATAAACCCCATTGCTGGTTTCTTCTCGGCATCCACTAAACGTAATACCTGAACCAAAGGTCTTGTGCTCAATATGGCATAGGTCACAGTTGCCCAAAACTTATTATTTAGAATTATCCTTCTTATTTCCTTCCCCTCAGTTTTATTGCCCCATGCTGAATTAAGCCATTGTGTCGATGTAAACATTGATTCTAGAGGTTGTCTCACATCGAGTAGGCTCTGCAGTGTCAAATAAGATGTGGCAAACCTGTAGAATAAAGTTGCATTAGGAATTGAAATAGATTTGCAATTTTGCAGTGTACAAATGTAGTAACGAACCTAGTGGTAGCAGGACGAATGATTTCCTTCTTTGAGAACTTTCTCATTAAGGCTAAGACCCATGAATGATTGTAGATGAACTTTGTGATCTTCTTCGCCCTAGAGAGGGCGCTCTTGTGTTGAGGTAAATCACCAAGTGCCTCTAATATGAGATCGATATAGTGTGCTGCACAGGGGGTCCAATAGAGGTGTTTCCTCTTCTCCATCAACATGTGGCCTGCTGCTTTGTATGCACTGGCATTGTCAGTCACAACCTGAACCACCAATTGCTCCCCAAGCTCCTCAACAACCCCATCAAGTAAAGTGAAAATGAATTCCGCATTTTTAACTTGATCTGAAACTTCAACTGATCGTAAAAATACTGTGCCATAGGGATTATTTACAAGGATATTAATCAAGCTCCTGCTCTTCATGTCAGACCATCCATCTGACATAATAGTAACACCAGTCTCAGTCCAAGTCCGTTTAATCTCATCTATACTCTGCTCTGTGTTTTGCAACTCCTCCTTCAAAATCCATGTTCTCAACTCATACATGGATGGTGCCTTCAACCCTCTCCCGTACAACCCAACATATCGCAACATATTGAAGTAGGCAGGTGACGTTGCAACATTAAAAGGTATGGCATTCTCAAAAAAAAATCTGCCAATATCCATGCATACCTGACGTCGACCCTCTCTGGTACCAGCTGCAGGCATCATCTGTGCTTCTGCTCTATCCTCTCCTGGATTTATCATGTATTGATCCATAGGACCCCGCACACCTCTATTATGTATAGTGGAGGAAGATCCCTTTCCACTCTCGCTTCCGAAATAAGAACCTTGTTCGACCCTTTCATCAAATTGCTCCTGTTGTAGATGTTTGGCCGTGGTAGTCTTCTTCATGTAAGCAATAATTTCCTCCTTCACCTTATCCGGTACATTCGCACAAGGTACTACATTCTTATGTGAACCGGATAAGTGTTCCTTCATGCGAGTAACTCCTCCCTTCACCACTTTGTCACAAAAATTACATTTTAAATACACATAGGTTTTCTCGCCGCCTCCTACATCAACTTGCACACTATATTTCCAAGAAGGATCACGCCGCAATGACGTATTTGTCTTTTCCTTACCTCTAACCATGTTTCCTAATGCAAAAAAGGGAAAACAAACCAAAAATTTTCAAAATATTAAAAACCCTAGATTTCCTATAACTTGAAAAATCTTCCCTTATACTCAAAATAAATACCTAAAATGCGTAGAGGAGTTGTCGTAGAGGGCGGTCGGACAGTCCTTGCTCACCGGCGTGAGGCGGCGCCGGCGGGAGAGGCGGCGGGATCGGCTGGCCGAGAGTTGACGGACGCTGGGTCGGGATCTTGCGGGATCTGGCGGAAACGGACGCTGGGTCGGGATGGGGGAGAGAGAGTTGTGAGGGTTTTTTTTTTATTACTCACTTAAGTGAGTGGGACCCGGTTTTGGTGAGGCTTACGCCTCACTAAGAATTGCGCAATTGCGCCTCTGAGGCGCGCCTCAGATCCAGTGAGGCGTAAGCCTCACCAATTCCTCCAATTGCTTAAGCAATGAGGCGCCCAGGACCAGAATTGCGCAGAGGCGCGCCTCAAGGCGCGCCTCTTATTGCGCAATTTTAAACAGTGCTCTCTACCTATTTTTTCCTGTCTCGATTAGAAAGTAATCCCTATGCTAAATACTTTCTTCATTTCTTTTTGTTATACGTTGGATCTAGGGGAATTAATAAGGCGTTTATGAACCTTTGGATTCTGATGCAGATAAAGATTTGGTTTCTAAAGCTAGTTTGGTCAATTTTATTCCTACTTATCTTTTGAAAAGCAATTATCATTTGTATAAGAACTATGCTTAGACATTCAACATTTTACTCATGTACTTTTTCTATAATTTCACAAGCATATGGACTAAGGAAAGGATAAGCTCTTATTTTTGTGTTAGAGCATCATGGCTTTATTTCATAAGCAAACCAAAATTATACCATCAATGCAACTTTACCAAATAGAGCCTTATTTTATCAAAACTATTAAAATTCCAATCGTCCCTTGGCCCTTGATCTCACGGCTAACATGAGGATCCATGGGAGGCTCACCTGAAAAGCGCTATTAAATCTCAGTAGTCCCTTTAGCCCTTGATCCCACGGCCAGGATAGAGATCCGTGGGAGGCTCACCTGGATTATGTCGATCTCCTTCTATATTCGGTTGGCTGATTTTGGGAGGATTATATTAGGGCAATTATGCATGATTCTATAGTTATTTTTTCTTTATTAAGATATCCTGTATAGATCTATAAATAGGAATAGTTTTGTATAATAATAATTGAAGCCTTTCCCTCTCCAACCGGCCTTCATTGTCGAAAATATGAGGATTATAGTTTCCCACCACCGACCTTCGGAATTTGAAGAATGCTGAGCCTTATGCCAGCCTTCATTGCCGGAATTCTGATGAATCATAGTCCTTCCATCGGCCTTCATTGTTGAAATTCGGAGGAATATAGGTTCCCACCACAAGCCTTCATTATCAAAATTTTGAGGAATACAAGTTCTCACCACCAACCTTCATTGTCGGAATTATGAGGATTACAAGTTCCCACCACCGGCCCTCATTGTCGGAATTTTGAGGAATACTGGTTCTCAGCATCCGCCTTCATTGTCGAAATTCTGAAGAATATTGGTTCTTCCATCGTCCTTCATTGCTAGAAGTGCTGGGATAATACGAATCGAAGGAAGATGAGAGGAGCAAGCGGCCTTCATTGCCGTTGGAGATTGAATGAGAGTCCAGTGGTCCAAACCACTCTTGCCCGTGGCCAGAAGAAGCGAAGATGGGAGTCTCTCGTACTTGCCTTCCTGGGGGCCGAACCAAGTGAAGAAGAGGACCAAGCGAGGGAGCAAGAAGGATCGAGCGGCTCCCTGTGTATGTGAAGCTGAGCGAATCGAGTAGTTTGTGTGACCTGGGAGTCGAGCAAGCGGAACGATCGTGTAAGGAACCTGCGCCTTGCGTACACCTGTACTAGGCCGATCGAACAGGAGTCAGTTCAGGTGGAGTCATACGGCCTAGGAATGAAGAGATCTGCATGCTGAGTGCTGAGCCGCTTGAGACATGTTTTTCTACTGCTATTCTTAAAGCTTGTCATAACCCTAAAAACATTTTTTTTTGTGTTTTCCACTGTCGTGCCTTCATAGCCGGTCTTCCCTTGAGAATCAAGCGGGAGACAGACTCAAAGGATAATTAACTCACTTTTCCCATTGTCCCAACACCGCCCTTTCTTGCCATTTCCGGCATCTTGAGGACTACTATTCAATGCAGCCTTCATTGCTATCCTACACCTTTCAGGCTTGATTGATATAGCCTTCATCGCTATCCTTTGCAGCCGTAATGTTTGAAGATAATTCATCACAAAGATTTGACCAAATGGAGGACTCCATGGTGCACCAAGGGACTTGATAACTCTATTTTTTTTGGACTAATTATCAAGCTGGGAATGACAGATCTGTATTCCCCAGCTTGAGGGAGAGTGTTAAAATCTCAATTGTCCCTTGGCCCTCGATCCCACGGCCAGCATGAGGATCCATCATTGGCGGTTTTAGGGGGATGGGGGGGGGGAGGGGGCAATTTTTTTACTACCTCTCTCTCTCTATTGCCATTTTTTTTTGTTACCGCTGTCAACCTTTTGTACTTGCTACTAGTCATAGCTCTCTTTCCTCTCTCTCTCTCTCTCTCCTCCATGTGGGCGAGATGATTTTAAACTTTTTTATTTATTTTTCACTCTCTTTTTTTATATATTTTTTCATTTTAATCATTTATCTTCACATTACTAGTTTTTTTAAAATTAAAAATTTCTTCAATTTTTTTTAAATATTTTAAAATTTCTAAATTCTCTTTTATAGGAAATTTATATAATTAAAGCCAACAAATTACACTAGAGAAAGATTAAAATATTTAAATTTAAATCAAGTAGCTTAAAATATGCTAATTATAAATTTTTATATATTTTTATATTAATAAGATGCAGTTTTTTTATATATTTATTGCTCGTTATAAAATATTTTTTAATTATTTTTTATTTAAATTAGATATGAAAATCTTAAGTTAGATATTTAAAAAAATTTAAAACCCTAATGTCAATTTGAAGCTCGAATGAAAAAACTTGACGGTATTTTTCAAATTAGAAATTTGTGCTCCCGCAGATAAATAATCCTGGCTCCGCCACTGGGATCCATGGGAGGCTCACCTGGATAACGCTGTTAAATCTTAGTCGTCCCTTTAGCCCTTGATCCCACGGCCAGGATAGAGATCTGTGGGAGGCTCACCTGGATTACGTCGATCTCCTTCCATATTCGGGTGGCTGAAGGATTATATTAGGGTAATTATGCATGATTCTGTAGTTATTTATTTCTTTATTAATATATCATGTATAGATTTATAAATATGAATAGTTTTGTGTAATAATAATTGAAGCATTTCTCTCTCCAATTCTCTGAATTTAACAAAAATAATTGTGTTCGAATTTTGTTTCCTTCCCTTCTTACAAATTGTTGGTATTATTTGGATTTCGACAAGTTTGTCATTGAGCCAATTTGTGGTTCAGGTTTGTTGATCAGGTTCATAGTCTTGACTGGGACGCATCTAAGAGTAGCTGTAGATCAACAAGCTACAATTCATGCCATAGTTTCCTTCATGACTCTCAAGAGCCCAAAGGGAAAGACCAAATAACAACAAAAATAACATCAAGCATTTATCTTACTATGTGGAATTGACTACATGAATCTTTTTTCTCCATTGCTTCCTATTAAAAGTCAAATTCTCATTTAAATCTAATAAAAAAAAGCCATTTCTAATACTTTCTAACAAGTCTTTTTAGATACACCTTTATCTTTCTTAACATAGGTCAGATTTAATACATCTATGCTCTTAAACTGGTTCATCGAATGATCGACATTTTATGTGACCAAACAATCTAAGGCAACTCTCTTTAATCTTATGTACCAGTGGAGCTACTTTAACCTTTTCACGTATATACTTATTTTGCATTTTCTAACTGTAAAGGCACTCGTCCACCTGAGCATCCTCATTTCTACAACACTTAAGTTTATGCTTATCTTTTAATAGCTAACATTCTCTGCCATAAAGCATTTAAATGGAATGTTTGTAAATACTTTTTTTTATGTCGTGGTATGTACCTGTAATATATTGCAGCTAATCCGGTAATATCTAATTCCTTATCTGACAGTTTCTAGGAATTTACTGTAGTTTTATTCATCTTGGGAACTTGCTGCAGTTTTATTGGCATGATTGGGACGAATTTAACTATGTTGCACCGATACACCTATTTATGAAGGCATGCTGTATTGGATACGTGTCAGACATGGATACGCGTCCAATATGGTATCGATACATGTCGGATACGGCTTTGCCGTATCCAATTAAAATATTGTTTAATTTCAAAAGGACATGTGCATGTCTGTTGAAAAGCGAAAAAAAAAGATGCATCATATTTACTTTAGCGGCTGTGACCGAGGTTCTTACTTTTTCGAACCTGTGAAACGAGGCATTAGGGCTGTTCTTCTTCATTTCCGAACCGGCGAGCATGCATCTAGGGTTTCTTCCTCTTCATTTTGTCGAAGGAGCAGGAGAGGAGAGGCGGCCGACATTGAGCAGGCGAGGCAAACGTTTGTTTATGCGAGTTGATTACGCGAGACGACCGCAAGCTTCATTTTTCTTAATACGCGAGACGACCGCAAGCTTTGTTTATGCGAATTGATTACGCGAGTCGATTTCGTCGAAGGAGCAAGAGAGGAGAGGCAACCGCAAGCTTCGTTTCCATCGCCGATTACGCGAGACGAGCCTGAAGGTTTGTGCGAGACGAGCGTTCGTTTACACGAAGGTTTGGCTCGTGTAAAGTTTACACGAAGGTAAAATTTCGTTCTCAAATGATGTTGCTTTTATTATTTTTTTTTTTGTAATTTTAAATATTATGCTTTGATTGTTTTCTTTATTTTTTGTATGAGTTATAAATTATAATGCCGTATCCGCGCTATACTCGTATCCTGTATTTTTAAGAATTGACGTATCTTGTATCTGTATCGTGTCGTATCCGTGACGCCATATCTGTATCGGTGAAACATAAGAATTTAATGTCTGGATGGGCTTGAAATGTTTCATAGTTCGCTTTGATGTAATTACAGAGCTTACTTTCAGTTTTTGTCTAAATGTCTAAATGTGGGCATGGGCATCCTCAATTCTCTCGCAATGTTTTTCTTTTTAAATACCCAACATATATGAAAATGTTTTGATCAACTTGAATGTGATGCTTTAAGTGCTTGTCAGTTTTAGTTCAGTTGCCAAGGTACTCTGTAGAGACATCATTCATGATTATATCTTATTATGACCGCATTCATAACCATTAATTACCCAGTTATTAACTGGGCGGGATAACGAATCTGCCCTTAATGGGTGTTTGTTTTTTGCCCAGGGGGTCGTATGGCATCTTAAATTAAAATAAGTAGGGAATTTAAGTATCTAATGTTCCATTGTGTTTATCTAGCATATGCATCTGAGGTAATTTGACCAATTCAAATGCCCAGTATGTTGGGTACTAAAATCCACAATTTCTTTAGATAACTCTGTTCTTAAGGGAATTTAGGCTTTGCTTGGGACGGCTTTCTTACTGCTTCTTAAAGCAGCTTTCAGCTTTAAGAAGCAGTAAGAAAACCATCCCAAACGAAGTCTTAGTTTAATCTATCTTGTTTTGAAAATTAAGTTATATGAACTTAATCGTATGATATTATTTTGAACTGTTTTAGAAAACGTAAGGTGCTATTAAAGATGCTTGAATTTTGTTTTGAGGCATTTTTTCCTTGTTCTAATAGTACAAAGAGTCAATGCATGCAAATCTAATTATCTTCTCAGCTTATAGAGTACTAAGGTTAGTGCATCTGCTTTTTATTTGCCAGTGATTGCTGATCTGCATGGTCCATGTAATGTTTTTCTTAATCTTGTCATACGTAATCCACATTCCTTGCATGATACTGTTGGGATGAAGAAGTAAAAATAAACTAGAAAATAAAATTTCATTTCAGTACAGCTTTTCATCGGCAGATTGATTAAGATATTTTTATGGCCATGTTTGTCTTCCTGTGAAAAATAAATGCTATCACTCATCTTTGCAACGTAATGTCCATATTTTGATGATGTTTAGTATGGTTTAGCTTCACCTGCAATCTGTTTATGTATGCGTTTTCCATTAGGTGATTCTTTGTTAATCTTTTTGTTTCGAGTTTTATAGAGATATTTAGGAGGAATCAATTCCTGATAGTTGAGGATGCTTAGTTAGAAGTTGATTAGCACCTAAACCATTCTTGGATATGATGTGGACGGGGATGGCTTCAGTATGAGTTAGCTTTCTATTTTATAAATACCCCAATTAGATTGGACGAGGATAAGAAATAAATCAAGTTTTTTCGTTCTTCTATCAGTTTTTCTATGGGAATATTATTGATCGAACATCCACAAGTGCATGCATTGTATTTCTCTATCACTATGCTATCTCTTGGAGCTCCCAGAAACAACACACGATGGCTTGCTCTTCGGCTAAGGCTAAGCACCATGAAATTGCCTCTCTCATTTCAAAATCTTTTGGTTTGCAAGCTCTACTTGATGAACCTAGCATTCATCTCCCTCATCAACCTGCTGTTTGTTGTGACAATATTTGGGCCATCTACTTATGTGCAAATCCAGTCTTTCAATTTAGAATGAAACAAATAGCTCTTGTTTTTCACTTTCAATGTACAATGAAATACATACAACTTCCATGCCGCAGATCTGAATTGAGTTTCATTCCTAGGGCCTTCCATTCTCATTCTGAAGTGCAATTTTGAGTTGAGAGGTTTCTATCTTCCACCTCATGTAGATAATCATAGAGGTCCTAGTTAGACTTGTCTCCATCTCAAATAGAGCCTGGTGATTCCCCAGTACTGAAAATTCAATAATCTTTTCTTGAGAACAGACATAAATAGCAGTATATACACCATACCAATTCAGAATGTTAACAATGATGATATTTATAAATAAAGTTAAGCAAGCAAGAACATTAAATACACACCCAATAATGAAAGAAAAGAAGAGAGAAAGAGAGAAAAATGCCATTTTTCATTGAACCAACTGGTACAATTGATCATGAGAAGTTAACAGTTGCTTGGTAGGTGAGGCCGACGTTCCAGTTAGAAGGAGCAACATCATAGGCGACAACGGTCTGCTTGGTGGTGTAT
Organism: Dendrobium chrysotoxum; assembly: GCA_019925795.1. Taxonomy (NCBI): domain Eukaryota; kingdom Viridiplantae; phylum Streptophyta; class Magnoliopsida; order Asparagales; family Orchidaceae; genus Dendrobium; species Dendrobium chrysotoxum. The sequence goes on from CM034309.1 coordinate 55,839,195, forward strand.
GAAGTGACTCTAAAGGACAGGGACTGGCCTCCTAAACTGGAGAAGGCTTGGTACGAAGCTCCCCAGTTGTGGCTCATGGCTATCCACCCAGTCTTACTGCCCTTCACTGACATCCCGCTTATATCTCCTGCTCCTCCCACATTCATCACGTAAACCAGCAGCCAGTACCCGTTCCCCTGGAACTGAAATCTGAGCCCTCCTTGCTTCACGCATGGCACCCTGCGGTACATGACTGGTACGATGCCGGCCTTCCAGTTGGCGATCTTCATGAAGGCTGGCTTCGACATGTCGAAGTGAGTCCTCGGAGGATTGCACCACCCGCCATTGTTGGAATCCTTGGCCCAGTTAGGAGGGCATAGATTAGTGGCCGTTACGGTCGCGAAGGGGGAGCCACGGAAACAATACTGCGAGCTGACGCACCGAATCTGATAGCATTCTCCGCAAGCATACCCGTTGTTAAACAGCGTCGAGCTCAACGCCGCCGTGTCCGTCCCGTAACCGTTCACAAACAGGTTGCCGTACCCGCACGCTCCACCTGTTTTAATAGAGCAAGAGGAATTTAGGCTTCGTTTAGTTCTTCCCTTTTTTTTTTTTTTTTTTGGTAAAAAATATTTTTAGAAATAATGATTAAAGGAATGAAGTTTTCTAACATAGAAATAAATATCAAAAAAATTTTCAAAACAATAAAAAAAATAAAGTTCGCTTAAAAATATTTCTATAGAAGTGTCCCATCTAAACTGTGACCAAAAATTAATTTCGCTGTTTCCAAAAAAAATGAAAAAAAAAAAAACGCCGAAACAAATGTGGCCTTAGAAATAATTATGGGGCGTTTGCCATTCAATTGATATATATATATATATATATATATATAATTAAAATTCAAAAAAAAAAATTTGGTCTAAAATTAGAAATTATTATGTGCAGATATTGGATGTAGAATTACGTCTGAACTTCAATAAAAATATGACATATATTGGTGTGTATTAGCTGTGTATTAATTATGTATTAGTTAGTACACAGTAATATATAGTTAATACACACAAAATATACAACAATACATAACTGTACATCTAGTGTCCGATAATATACTAATCTACGCTTCATATTTTTATTAGAGTTCGGACGTAGCTCTATATCTGATGTCCGTACGTAATAATTTCTCTATGAATGAAGCTCATATAAGTTGAAGAAGTTAAAAAGAGTAATTTACCCATGGTTTCTGAAGCCGTTTGGTCGCCATAGAAGGTGGCGTGGGCGAGGGACCAAGGGGAGGGCTGGAAGACTGCTCCGGCGGCCGTGGAGGCGAGAAAGAGAAGCAGAAGGAGAGTACAATTAGTATAGAATTCAGCCATTATTGATTGTTTGCGCTCGCGCTAGCCAGCTATAAGCTAGCGCTTGCTCGCTTGGTGCTTTGAGGATCGATATACGATCTGTGAGAATGGTTTGAAGTTCTGGTGAGGATAATGGATATATAGAGAGCGGTGGGTATCGCCGGAGATGAGAAGGTGGGAGGCCTTTGTTATTCGTGCGCGCAGGTTCTTAATTAGTGGTGCGGTCGACGTGCTGGAAGTGAAGGTTTTATTCTATAGTTTTATTATTCTTACTCTCTTAATTTCTCTCTTTCTCTCTCTATCCGGAAAACAAAAAATTATTATGAAATTGTTCAAAATTTATTAATTTGAATGTTGAGGCTTTGTTTGAAACAGCTTTTCAATTATTTTTTGGTGAGAAAAATAATTAGTAAAAAATAATGTGTTTCAAATTAAGATATATTTTTCATCAATTTTTTTCTAATTTTTTATTTTAGACTTTGTTTGGAAGAGCTTTGTAACTGTTCTGTATTAGAAAAAAATAATTAATAAAAAATAATATTTATTTGGATAATTGTTTATGCATATAGCTTTTTTTAATTTGATCTTCTAAAATTATTTTTTGAAAAGTTTTTTTAAAACTGTGGTTGAAAAATGAGTTTTAAAAGCAAAAAAAAAGTATTAGATGACTCAAACAAAGCCTTAAAAAACTATTTTTCAAAAAATATTTTTAAACTGTGGTCGAAGAAAGAGCTTAAAAAAAAAAAAAAAAAAACTTAAACTGCCCAAACAAAGCCTGAGTGTGGAGCATTTTTTCAAAATTTATAAATTTTTCTAATTGAAATTTTGTATATGAAACAACAAATCATTTTTCAAGAATAAATCTTATATTTATAAATAAAAAATTAAAATAATAGTTGAACTTTTTAATATGAAGATTTTGAGAAGGTTCCTGCAATGTGTAGCAGAGAAATCGGAGAAGCAGCAGCAGCACAGGGAAAGTTTTATATAAGGAACTGTAGCATAATTTTGTATATATCATATAAAGTTAGTTATTATGGAGTTTATATAGATGGGTAGAAGATAGGTTGTTAGAAATGACAGGAGCCGTTGATGGCAGACTGTGCATACAGAGGAATGTAGTGGTGACAGTGGTAGTGTTGCTTGCATAGGTGGTCCATAGTGTGCTAACAGCCCCCCTCAAATTAACAAGCCAAAGGTTGGGTTGTGAATTTGTTTCGTAAGATCTGGAAGCGAGTGACGGATAGAGGCTTCGTCAATATGTCTGTTGATTGATCAACCGAATTGATGTGGAGAAGTTCGATTGCATTGGTCTTGATGTGCCCACTGATGAAGTGATAGTCGATCTCGATGTGTTTCGTCCTAGCATGAAAGATTGGGTTGTGTGCGAGCGCCATTGATGAGGTATTGTTGCAGAAGATTTGGGTGGTTGTCAGTTGTGCGGCTTGGAAGTCAGCTAGGAAACGTCGAAGCCAAATAATGTCGAAGGTTGCTGACAATAAAGCACGATACTCAGCCTCTGTAGATGATTTAGCAACGACAGATTGCTTTTTACTGCACTAGGAAACTAAGTTCTGTCCAAGGAAAGTGCAGAAGTCAGTAATGGATTTCAGGTCCGAGGAATCAGCTGCCTAATCTGCATCGACGTAGGTTTGAAGGGAGAGATCGTTGTGAACCAGAGGGAGGCCATAATGTTTCATACCACTGATGTATCAAATCAGTGTTTTGAGCACCTGGTAATCTTTGTTGGTCAGATTATGCATGTGTTGACAAATGTTGTTTGTGGCGAAGGCTATATCGGGCCTAATTATGGTCAAATATTGTAATGAGCCTATAAGTTTGTGAAATAGTTGAATATTACTGAAGGGTTGATCTAAGGCAGCCGCATGAGATGGTTTGAGAGACATTGGCGTTGGAGCCAATTTGCAGTTAGTGAAAGCCTGAAGATTGCAGCAGAGCCCTGGCATAGTGAGTCTGATGAAGAAACAGGCCTTGAGTTATCTTGCATACCTAAATTCCTAGGAACATGGAGACTGTCCTGAGCTGTTTAAGAGAGAAATTTGATTGTAATTTAAATAGGAGTTGCTGTATTTGCTGATGATTGTTGCCAGTGAGAAGAAAATCATCTGCATAAATGAGTTGGTTCATTTGAGTATGTTTTGTTGAGTAAATGAGCAAGGAAGGATCTGATTTACTGAAGTTGAAGCCAAATTTTAATAGAAATGCTGTGATCTTGTTGAACCATTGCCGAGGATCCTGCCATAAAGTGCCTTGTGAAGCTTACAGACGCAGTTTGGAAATTGAGAGTCAATGAAACCTGGAGGTTATCTCATATAGACATCTTTGTGGAGTTCACCATGGAGGAAGGCATTGGAGACATCAAGTTGCAAGATGGGCCAATGTCGGTGTAATGCAATAGTGAGTAGGATGCGTATGGTGGGCATCTTGGCTATAGGTCTGAAAGTTTCCTTGTAATTGATGTCATATTCCTGCTTGAAGCCTTGAGCAACAAGACGGGCTTTATACCTATGAGTTTGTTTGTCAGGTTTGAGTTTGAGTTTATAGGTCCAACGATAATCGAGTATGGGTTCATTTGGTGGGGCTGGAATGAGAGACCAAGTTCCCTATTTTTGAAGTGCAAGGAATTTATTTGACATTGCCTCTCGCCAACTTTGATGTCGAATAACCTGAGTATAGTTGGATGGTGTGGGGAGTGGTTGAGAAGTTCCTGATAGATAGAAGATTTTCTTGGGCTAGAGGTGTCCTGAATGTAGCCTTATTTGCATAGGATGGATGGATGGATGAGGGACAGGTTTGGGAGGAGACTGAGTGTTAGTTGAATCAGAAATTGATGGTTTAGGGATTTTTGAAGTGGGTTGAGTTTGTGGAGGGGAAGAGTTGGTTATGGAGGTGTCAGTGGGAGTGAGATTTGATGGAGGAGAAGCTTGGAAAGGATTTGGAAGGGTGGATGTTGGAATTAGCATGAGTGGGGAAGTTGAGTTGGGTGTGGTTGAAGTAATGGATTGGGGAGTAGAAGAGGTGTAGGGAAACACTTTCTCATGAAAAATAACATGTCTAGATATGTGTATTTTCTTTGAATGAAGGTTGAAACAATGATAGCCTTTGTGGGAAGTGGAGTAGCCCGAAAAGAGACACTCTTGAGAGTGTGGATACAGTTTGCTTGGAGCTAGTAGTTTGAGCCAGGGAAAACAAAGGCAGCTGAACGTTTTAAGGTGAATGAAAGTTGGGGTGTGACCATGGAGCATTGGGAAGGGAATGTGAAGTTTAAGGGCTTTGGTGGGTAAGCAGTTTGATGAGATAGGTGGAGGTCTGTAAAGCCTCGACCCATAAGTGTAAAGGGAGGTTGGCTGCGTGTAAGATGGTATGGGTGGTATCTATTGGAAGACGATGTTTGTGTTTAGCTACTCCTTTTTGTTCTGGAGTGTAGAGACAGCTGAATTGGTGGGAAATGCCATGATCAAGAAGGAATTGCTTGAAATGATGACTGGTGAATTCACCGCCATCATCGGAGCAAAAAGTTTTAATATGAGTATTGAATTGAGTTATGATGAGTTTAGTTCTTAGAATATAGAGAGAGTTTCATCCTTTGTATACATTATAAATAACCAACAATATCTTGAGTATTCATCTATGAAAAACACATAATATTTGTAGCCATGAAGTGAGGAGACCAGGGCAGGTCCCTAAACATCCGAGTGGATTAGAGCAAAGGGTTGAGTGGAACAATGTAAACTTTGATTAAAAGATAACTTGTGCCTTTTGGCCACATTACAAGAGGAACATAAAAAGGAAAAAGATGAAATACATAAGACAATATAATTTGAGCCATATTGCGTAAAATTTGTTGGTGCGGGTGTCCAGCAGCGGCGTATTGTGATTGGGAGGAAGTGATCTGGTAGATGCTGTCACGGTTGCGACCACATAGAAGGATTTGATTGTCCTTTAGGTTCTTTGATTACAAAACCACCAACATCAAAAGAGATAGTGCAGCAATTATTAGATTTTAGTTTATGAATGGAGAGGAGGCTGTGAGATAGGGAGGGATCGTGAAGTAAGTTGCAGAGGAAGAACTTATGAGTTGTGCTCGAAAGTGGTAGAATACCTTGACCACTGTGACGAATGGGAAGAGAGGTACCATTAGCAATGGAAACAGAGTCGGTGCCTTGGTAGGGAACAAGGTGTTGAAGATTGTCTGCGTCTGCGATCAAGGTAGAGGAGGCGCCAGAGTCAAGAACCCACTCGGTGGGAGGTGTAGATTGATGAGCGAGGAAGGCCCAAGGAGTCCATATTGGGGATGTGTCATATTGAAAGTTACATTGGTGCCAGTAGGAAAGGGCCGAATTTATAGCTTTGCTTCAGATTTGACAAATAGGGCGCTGATTTGGCGATGTGGGAGGTGAAGGTGGTATGGCATTGGCGGTTGGTTGTCGGAATTGAGCGGCATGACCACGGTTAGGGCGGTTCTGAGTTGAGGAGCTGGAGCGACTGCAGAAGGCCCCATGAGGGGAGTACAGTGCGACATTGTCGGATCGAGGGGTGGTATCCTTCTATAGTTCATTTTGGATGTTAACCTCCTCACTGCAAAGAAGGGAGTATAGGGTATCAAGGCTAATCCGTTGGACTGAGGAGCGTATAGCAGTTTTAAAGGAATTGTATGAGGATGGCAGGCCATTGAGGATGTAGAGAATGATGTCTTCGACATTAATATGAGAGCCAACCGAGGCAATCTTGTCCACCAAAGTTTTAATCTGGGATAGGTATTGTGTCATGGTTTTGTTGCTCGTCTGAATACAGTGAAGTTCGTTCTTCAATTGGATGATGTGAGCCCTATTCGTGGGTTGAAGGCAGTGTTCCAAAGTGGTCAAGATTTCATGGGCTGTGGTGAGGTTAAGTATGTAGGGAAGAACAACAAGGGAGATGGTGGAGAGCAAGATGGAGATAAGATTTTGGTCAATGAGGTGCCAGAGATGATAATCAGGATCAGTGGAGTTCAAGGATGGTTCAGAAGGGCAGGGTTGTTGGCTAGTGAGGTATTTTTCGAATCCATTTGCCGCAAAAAGCCTGTATACCTGGAGTCTTCAGATGGTGTAGTTTTCAGCGGTAAGCTGAGTATGGACTATGAGCTTGAGAATGGTCATTAGAAACTTCAGAGTTGAGGGAATCACAATTCCGGCCATAGCGGCAGAGAGGGAGGAAGCCAGCTGATTGGGAGAAGAGGAATCTTGATTAGCCATAAGAGATAATAGGGAGGACACTGGCTGTACGGGTCAAGGCTCTGATACCATGAGAAGGTTCCTGCAATGTGTAGTAAAGAGATCGGAGAAGAAGAAGCACCAGAGGAAAAGCTTTATATAAGGAACTGTAGCATATTTTTGTATATATCATATAACATAAGGTATTACAGAGTTTATATAGATGAGTAGAAGACAAGTTGTTAGAAATGACAGGAGCCGTTGATGGCAGACTGTGCATACAGAGGAATACAGTGGTGACAGTGGTAGTGTTGCTTGCATAGGTGGTCTAGAGTGTGCTAACAGATTTGTGGATTTGTAAAAGTAATTACTATCAATAAAAAAAATGGATAGCCATTAAAGCATCGTTAATTTATTTTACATTCGATAGTAAATTTTAATATATAGTATTGATATGTCATCGAAAAATTATCTTGATCGGGCACGAATCTCGAGGAAAAACTCAAGTTGGAAACTTCAAAAATTAATTCGGAGACCATTTAAACTTCAATATCAGCAAGCTTATATTCGAACTGAGCGTCTCGGAAATACGAATCCAACAACACCAAATTCGACTCAATCCGAGCCCAAACGAGTCCAAATCAAGTACCCGAAGTGCTGTTGGAAGCATCGAACATCAATTTGAGTTACCAAACGGTCTCCGATTTTGACGAGCTTATAGTCAAATCGAGCGGCTCGACGAGACGAATCCAACGAGCCTAAGATAGTAGAATTCTGATACCATTAAGACCTTACGATGCTCAATAAACGGCTCATGATCAAGGGATTCAATATGAGCCGTTCATTCGGATCACTCCCTATTTGCCCCTGATCCCTCACATATTTACGGGCTATGCCACTCCAGAAAAACTATAAATAGCCCCTCATTTCTCTTAAGTGGGGACCCAAGCTAAGAAGAGAAGAAGAGAAAGCCAAGAAGAGAAGAAGAGAAAGCCAAGAAGAGAAGGAAGAGAAGAGAAGTCTAGGAGGGAACAGCTCCTCCTCGACCACCGCCGGAACACCGCCGGAACTCCGCCGGAACACCACCGAAGCACCACCGGACGCCCGAGGGACGCCGGAGCTCTGCCCGACACGAGAGCAACCTCAGAATTCTGCCCGACGCCAGAATTCTACCCGACGCCCGAGTGACGCCAGACTTATTTCCAAGAGACGCCAGAATTCTGCCGGACACCCGAGTGATGTCGGAACTCTGCTTGGCCTTGTAACTGATACTCATTGTAATCTGATCGTCCTGAATTTAAAGGACGAATCAGCCTCGTGTATTTCAAACAACACTAGTGGAACTCTTTCAACTGGGCGTGGCCCCGTGGTTTTTCCCTTTTTCTGGGCTTTCCACGTAAAAATCCTGGTGTTCTTTTATTCTTCTGTTTGTGTGTTGGATATACGTACAACACTGAGACGAAAATTTAAATTCTATCACCGCGTATATTTGAGTCCGCAACAGTTTGGCGCCGTCTGTGAGAAACTTATCCCACAACTTCAAGTATTGCTACGATGGTCAACAGGCGTAGCAGTCGCCTCATAGGAGCTTCCCGCTCTCACTCTCATCAATCTAGGAATCAGTCTATGAATCATAGACGCCCGATATCTGTCTCTTTATACCCCGGGGGGCAAAACGCACCTGGAGAAGGAACCTCGGGACCCTCCCTAGAAGAGAGAATTCGAAAGATGGAAGAATCTCAAAACGAGATCCTACAACTCCTACGAGAGACTCGACAACCGACCCTAGCACCTCAGGAGGAGGTTCTTCTCCCTCGAGATCCACCACGTGTTGAAGCTGTTCAAATCGAACATCTTCAAGCTGAGATTCCTTTTCCTCCACCCAGGAGGCATTCACAGTCACATCAAGATAACGAGCTGGCTGATACAACAAGTTCTACCCATCCTCCGCACACAGGTCGACACTCTCGCCTTCCTCAAGACCTCCCTGAGGAGCTAGCCCAACCTCACGTTGCTGAGCTCCCTCGCAATGCCCTTCGCCACGAACTACGACGATTGGTCCGAGAAGAGTTCCCCTGCAGGAGGCATAAGGCAACCCCTTCGTCAGTGGGACTTGCAGGAGTCGTCGCCCTTGACAGAAGCTATTCTTCAACACGCTATTCCGGCAGGATTTAAACTACCGAGCATTGATTCCTACGACGGGACATCTGACCCGTACGAGCACATCGATCATTACAGAACCATCATGCATATCCAACGAGCTTCGGACACCCTCCTATGTCAGGTTTTTCCTCCTACACTCAAAGGACAGGCGCGAATATGGTTATATTCTCTTCCATCCAGAACGATCCCTTCATTCGTCAAATTGGCCAAAGCCTTCGTTGAACAGTTTGTAGCCAATCGAAGAATTGCTAAGGATTCTTCCCACCTCTCCGGGATTCGTCAAAACGAGGGAGAATCATTAAAAGAGTATTTTCAGCGATTTTCCACCAAGGCACGACAGATTCCAGGAGTAGATCCAGAATTGCTTAGAGGGGTCTTTCTTGAAGGTCTTCGTCCTGGCCCCTTCTATTCGGCACTTATGCGCGACACTGTTCATTCATATGCCGATCTGATCCATCGTGTAGAGGCACAAATATCAGCGGATGAAGCTATCAATGCCCACATGAAACAATTTGAGCAAACAATTGGAAAGCGTAAGAACGCCCCTACAATAGAGGACTCATTTTCGCAACGAAAGAAAAATTCATCTCCTAGACCCCCAGTACCACAACGCGAGTTCCGACATGAAAAAGAGTATACGCCTCTCAATGCAACTCGAACCAACATACTAATGGCCATTCGAGATAAAGAAAATATCAAGTGGCCTAATTTTTTGAAGCCGAATGTTGGGAACCAGGAGCAATATTGCTATTTCCACCGTAGTCGTGGACACACTACTGAAGCCTGTAAGCAACTCAAGGATGAGATTGAGAGGTTGATCCGACAATGATATATTCGACAGTTCATCCAAAACCCACCTGCTCGACATGAAACTGGTCCAACTGGGGAGCAAAATCAACAACAACAAAGACAACAGTTGAATAATATTCAAATGGTTGGCAAGATTGAATGACCACGCACTTTGTGTAGTTGTATTAGTAATACTACTTGTCATGTGTCATCGTGTATCTCTTCTATGATAAGTAGGATGTCACTCTAATGTCCTTAGTATTTCTACCAAGTCAAATGATGTGGTTGTCCCTATATGTATCTCTTATATTGTACAAGGGAATTATTGTATGGTCTTACAGTAATATAATGTGTTGTTCGTCCAGTTCTGATATTGTTTCTTTCTTTAAAAAGAATATAAATGACAATAAAAAACTACTGACAAATATAGTCTCTTTATCCTTGATTCGAGAAATACACAATCTTTGTCTCAATCACTGGATGATCAATCCCAGGGGGATTTGATCTGACCTCTTCCACACAGGTTAACGTCATCGAGCAAAGGCTCCGACATACAACCTCGGATAGGTCTCACATCCTTGGTGGATTCTCTAGACCTCTTCCATACAGGTTAACGTCATCGAGCAGGGCTCTGACATACAACCTCGGATAGGTCTCACATCCTTGGTGGATTCTCTTGACCTCTTCCATACAGGTTAACGTCGTCGAGCAAAGGCTACAACATACAACCTCGAAAAGGTCTCACATCCTTGGTGGATTTTCCCGACCTCCTCCATACAGGTTAATGTCGTCGAGCAAAGGCTCCAACATACAACTTCGGATATGTCATATATTCTTGATGGATTCTCTAGACATCTTCCACAGAGATTCTTGGCGGGCAAAAAATCTTCGAAAGAGCATGTTGCACAATATATCAACTCATGTTTCAAAGATGCAAAAGCAAGTTTTCAACTTCATATAAATATTATTGAAGTTATATTATAAAAGATTGTACATCTAGTTCACCTTTGCAAGAATTTAAAAGTAAAAGGTATACTGGTGGCATTCATACAAGCTAGTATCATCAAGCAACAAGCAACTTTAACACAGTCAAATATCCTTGGTGGATTTAAGTGACTTCTCCCTTATTGCACGTAAGCATCTCCTACAACTGCTCCTTCAAAGAAAGGACATAACTGGATCATCATCAGGCCTCCACTCAGTTTACACAATAAGTATATCGCCCAACTACTATCATAGCACATTGCTTTGACCCCTTGACTCAGGGATATCTGATGTCGACATACTTCAGTTTAGATACATATTGCCTTAGCAAAATGGCACTTGTCATCATCAGCCCTTCGCCTAATGTTTATCGGCGGCTCTTTACTTCATATCAGCCATCATCGGCTTCTCGTTCAACTGCTGATAGCAGCACCCTTGAACTCTCTCCTTCTGCTCCCCACTTGGTCGTTGACTGCTAACAGACTTCCACACGATCGTTCATCATCAAAAAACTTCCGTTAAAATAGCATCGAAATTCTATTCGATGCTAAGCTTCCTCTCGTTAAAGGACTTCTGCACATCGCAGGACTTTCGTCAAAATTCTAACAGATGTTGATCTTTCTCCCATCGCAGAATTTCTACCCGTCGTGGAACTTCTGCCCGCTGACAGATTTTCATCAGAGTTCTACCCGACGCCGTACTTCTTCCCGACGTTGGATTTCTGCCCGTCGTCGGATGTTTGTCGGGCTTCTACCCGACACCAAATTTCTACCCGTCGTGGGACTTCTCCCCGCCAATGGATTTTCGTCAGAGTTCTACCCGACGCCATACTTCTTCCCGACGTTGGATTTCTGCCCGTCGTCGGATGTTTGTCGGGCTTCTACCCAACACCAAATTTCTACCTGTCGTGGGACTTCTCCCCGCCAACGGATTTTCGTCGGAGTTCTACCCGACGTCGTACTTCTTCCCGACGTTGGATTTCTGCCCGTCGTCGGATGTTTGTCGGGCTTCTACCCGACACCAAATTTCTACCCGTCATGGGACTTCTCCCCGCCAACGGATTTTCGTCGGAGTTCTACCTGATGCTGAACTTCTTCCCGACGTCTGACTTCCGACCATCTTCAGACTCCCTCCAACTAACATCTCACCTCCACATGATCTCTTAAAGGAGAGAAATTCTAACTCCTATTTCGCTTCCCTTCCTAAAAAGGGGAAGCAGCTAACTTCTGTGCAAAGAGAGGGGCGCCGAGTCGAGTGGGGAAAGTCACCTACTCAAAAATGGCGGAATGCCTCAAAATGCCAGAAGCTAGAGGGGAGAAGAGAGAAATTTTTAACTCCTGTACAATAGGAGGGGCGTTGTCTCAAGTAGGAAAAGTCACCTACTGAATAACAACGGAATGCCTAAACTGTCAGAAAGCCAGAATGAGAGAAAAAAGAGAAGAAGCCGCTAACTTCTGCGCAAAAGGAGGGGCGCCGAATCAAGTAGGGAAAGTCACCTACTTAAAAACGGCGGAAAGCCTCAGAATGCCAAAAGCTAGAAGGCCAGGAGAGGAGGAAAAGAGGAGCGTTTTGTCCCCTATCCCAAGGGGTGTATTTATAGGATAAAAAGGGAGAGAAAGAGAGGAAAAAATTGAAAAAAGAGGGGGAAAATGTTTGAAAATTGGAGGGAGGAGGCTTCTAGAAGAAAGTTCGAATTTTTCTGAATTTTTCGGAATTTTTTTGGAATTTTTCGGAATTTTTTGGGATTTTTTAATCCCTGTGGGCCCCACAAAAAAAAATTTAAAATAATGGGGCAGCAACTGCCGCGCGCGCCCAGGGGGCGTGCCCCTTGCCCGCACGCCCGCGCGGGCGCCGCCTGCGACCGGCCGGCCGGTTCGGCCGCCTACGCATTACCGGGCTCCGATTTTGGGCCTGGACGGTCAAATTCGACGTTTTTGGGGTCCCCGGACACGTTTTTCGACGTTCCGGACTCAATTTTGACACTTTCGGAGCTCAACGGGACCTCTATGATCAAGTTCGAGCAAATATTTAATTTTTGGAACGCAAATTTTTGCGATTTTGCCAAAGTGAAAAGCCGACACATATATTTTTGGACTCCTGGAGCTTTGACGTCCAAAAATAGGGGGGCAACTGATATGTCATCGAAAAATTATCTTGATCGGGCACGAATCTCGAGGAAAAACTCAAGTTGGAAACTTCAAAAATTAATTCGGAGACCATTTAAACTCTGATTTCAGCAAGCTTATAGTTGAATTGAGCGTCTCGGAAATACGAATCCAACAACACCAAATTCGACTCAATCCGAGCCCAAACGAGTCCAAATCAAGTACCCGAAGTGCTGTTAGAAGCATCGAACAGCAATTTGAGTTACCAAACGGTCTCCGATTTTGAAGAGCTTATAGTCGAATCGAGCGGCTCGACGAGAAGAATCCAACGAGCCCAAGATCGCATAATTCTGATACCATTAAGACCTTAAGATTCTCAATAAACGGCTCATGATCAAGGGATTCAATATGAGCCGTTCATTCGGATCACTCCCTATTTGCTCCTGATCCCTCACATATTTACGGGCTATGCCACTCCAGAAAAACTATAAATAGCCCCTCATTTCTCTTAAGAGGGGACCCAAGCCAAGAAGAGAAGAAGAGAAAGCCAAGAAGAGAAGAAGAGAAGAAGAGAAGGAAGAGCAGAGAAGTCTAGGAGGGAACAGCTTCTCCTCGACCACCGCCGGAACACCGCCGGAACTCCGTCGGAACACCACCGAAGCACCACCGGACGCCCGAGGGACGCCGGAGCTCTGCCCGACACGGGAGCAACCTCAGAATTCTGCCCGACGCCAGAATTCTACCCGACGCCCGAGTGACGCCAAACTTCTTTCCAAGCGACGCCGGAATTCTGCCGGACACCCGAGTGACGTCGGAACTCTGCTTGGCCTTGTAACTGATACTCATTGTAATCTGATCGTCCTGAATTTAAAGGACGAATCAGCCTCGTGTATTTCAAACAACACTAGTGGAACTCTTTCAACTGGGCGTGGCCCCGTGGTTTTTCCCTTTTTCAGGGCTTTCCACGTAAAAATCATGGTGTTCTTTTATTCTTCTGTTTGTGTGTTGGATATACGTACAACGCTGAGACGGAAATTTAAATTCTATCGCCGCGTATATTTGAGTCCGCAACAAGTATAAACTTATTTCTAAAAATAAGAAGCAGATTGATTTCACTTGGCATAAGAAATATCTCACAGAATTTCTATAAATAATTAATCGCTTGTAAGATATTTGTTAAGGCTTGAAGCTTCAAAGCTTCTATTATTTTATTAGAAAAATCAGCATTAATTAATTAGTGCTTTCATTAACAACAGCCAGAGGCCAGAGGAATTTAGCAGAAAGCTTCTCTGAACATTTATCCCTCACCTGCTCTACAGAATATGAGCAGAACAGCTGAGGTGGCTGAGCTTTAGCAGCAGCTCGTGGCTGAGCTCAGAGATCTCTTTGCAGGAAAGTCCGTCGACGAACTGTTGAGCGATTCGAAGTGGTGGTATAGATATTGTAAAATATTTCTCATTGTTTATGTTTGTGGTGTTAATTGATAAAGTTGTGTAGCTTAATTTTTTGCCTAACGGAAGATATTTAATTTGCTCGTAATATTTTATTAAAGATATTTTAAAATTTTATTTTAATTTATTTGTAGTTGTAATTTATTATTATTATTATTATTTTATAATAAAGGGAGGTTTGGACTATTAAATACGAAATGAGCATATATCTGAAAAGGTTGGAGTAGCTTCATGGGAAGATAAGGTTAGCGAAAGTCGTCTTAGATAGTTTGGTCACATAAAATTGCGGCCTTTTGATGACCCGGTTAGAAAAATAGATGTATTAGATTTGACTTATATTAAGAAAGATAGAGGTAGATCAAAAAAGAATTGGTTAGAAAATATTAAAAATGACCTTTTTTTTTATTAGATTTAAATGAAAATTTGACTTTTAACAGGATATAATGGAGAAAAATGATTAATGTAGCCGACTCTATGTAGTGGGATAAAAGTTTGATGATGTTATTGTTGTATAATAAAGGGAGGTTGGTTTATATTTGTATTAGAGAAATTAAAGTTACAATTCTCCATAATTAATAGCAGCAATATGATATTGTCATCAATTAAGTGAACATGAACATACTCTTTATCTATTTTATGAGGTTGGTTGGATATAGGACTTATGCAGGATTTGAGTAGGATTTATGCTAAATCCTATTTTAGATCCTCTTAAATCTCATGATAAAATAAATCCAATGTTACTATCTTTTTGTCGTAAAGCCCAGATTTATCAAATCCAATAGTACGACCGATTTGCGGTATTTAATCGAATAAGTGCGCGAAAGGAGAAAAAGATGGCGACCTTCGCAGCGCGCGAGCTCCTCTTGTTTCTTTCGATATTTATGATGTCGTCGAAGGAGGCGAAGAAGTTTCTTTAGCGACTCTTTCGCCTCCTTCGAAATACTACTCCACAAAGCATGCAAAGCCAAAGCAGCAAAGATCCGAAATTGAAAGAGGCAAAGGAGCTTTTTTAGCGACACTTACTTAACGTTACTGTACCTGAAGCATGTGAAGCTGAAACAACAATGAAGAAATGGCCACGAGGAAAAACAAATTATAGACAGGAAGAGCTAGACAAAGACCAAAGAGAAGAGAAATCACAGATATAGACAAGTAATAGTAGGAAGAGCATACAGCTCATTGGTTATGCTTCAACTAACCGTCTTAAATAATGGATTAATATTGCCGATGCTACGTTGAACTCGGCGAAGCAAAATTGAACTTGCTAGAGTCACGATGAACTCGAAGTTCGCCGGCCTTGCCATGTACTCACCAGGTTCATTTTGAACCCCCTAACTCAATCATGAAGACTCTGATTGAAGTCTCACAAAGATTGTAATGATAAAGCATATTTGGCCTAAGAATCAATTCGGCAAGGTCGCTCGAGTATTCAAATAACTTGCTTCAACTGGCTCCGGAGTGATTCGCCACAAACCCTAAGGCTATTTGCTAGTGTTCAGCAAATTAAAGTGAAGTCGGCCATCAACTTCTCATAGATTGAACCTTAATTGAGCAAATCCATTTGAAATTTTCGTGTACCTTTTTGCAACACTTCTCATTAGTGTTTACACCAATAAATCAAGGAGTGTTTTGATGCACTTTTTTTACTTATATAGCTCAAATGTTCCGTTTTCTATATCACTGAGTTTTTACCTAAACTCATAAATAGGGTCGATGTTCGGGGCGAACCAATGAAGAGCTTATTAGAGAGTTTTTTTTCTTAGTAGAATAAATATTTTAATTATTTTATCCCAACAATTTTCCCCGGCGATGTGTTCCCAAGCACCACGTGCTACCAAGTTTGTTGGGAGAAATGACAGAGAGCAGAGAGTCGCAGAGCTGTAGGTTTGAGCGCCGTAGTATCATGATGATAGAGGCTTGAGCGTCGCAGCTCTCCAAACTGGAGTTGCATCGCTGTGAGGCAGACTGAACTGTTTTTCTTTCTCGTTTTTCTCAAGGGTGGCGTCCCTTTGTGTTATTAACTAGTTTTTCTCTTTTGTTTTGAGTGTGAGAACGGTATAAGAGAGTAAAGAAGCAATGCGAGAGTGAGAAAGAAGAGATATATGTACTTATTTCTCTCAATTTTCATAGTGGAGTTCTTAGTGTGATGTAGCATTGTGGCTCTATGATTTTTTTCATATTTCGTATTTTTCCATATTAAATCACAGTGTCATTTACTTTCCATTATTTCTATTTTCTTGTTTGTATCATCGTGTGGTTTACTTCCATCCCCAAGTCAATAAATAAATTTGCCCAAAATTATAAGAAAAATATTCTTTTTTGTTTCTATTTCAACCTCGAAGTTATGCACACCCTAATCTTACTTTGCCCTCCTTTAAAAGAGAGGCGGGTTCCTCCTTTGACGGCGATAAGCCTAAATATCAATTTATTTGTAATAAAATCTTATACTTTTTATGATATAATAAAAATCTCGGAGTTTCTTTCTCACTCAAGATTTTCTTCTCTCCCACTCTCTTATTCTTTTATTTTGCATTTCCTTTTAATAATATTTGATATCAAATATAAATAAATTTGAATCTAACAATTAGTATGAGGTGATGAAACATCTCCACTTGATGAAGCAAACATTTAAGATAATATGAATAAGCCTTTTAACTTCAACTTGCTCCATAATTAGCATGTTTGGCTTTCAAAATGACTCATCACTTATCTCTCCTGTCCATTTCAACCTTTTGCTCTGTCTTGCACTTCTCCAACAAATATCCAATCAATTTTGTTTTGAATCTTTATTACTGTATCACTAAATATCTGAATTTCTTCATTTCCCTTTCTATCTTTTATCATTATTATTCTTATAAAGATCACTGTACTGGGGTCTACTCACAAGAATTTTCAAGATTAAGGGTTTATTTGGGGAGAAATTATTACGTGTGGAGTTTGAACGCAGCTCTGCATCTGAACTTCAATGAAATCGTGACATGTGGAATTGTATATACTGTGTACAAGCTTGTATATAATATGTACAAATTCGGGTTCCAACGGAATCATGACATGTAGATTTGTACACACTGTGTACAAGCTTGTATACAATGTGTACAACTCCATGTGCCATGATTTCATTAGAGTTCAGACTCAGAGCTGTCTGAACTCCACACGTAATAATTTCTCCTGTTTGGGATGACTATAATATATTATAACGTTGATTGTAAAATTATTGTGGAGAAAATAATTTCACTATTATATGCTTAATTTGGGACGACATTCTTACTGCTTCTTAAAGCATTTTTTAGTACAAAAATTAAATATTTTATACTAATAAGCTGCTTTAAGAAGCAGCTTTTCCAAATGAGCCATAGTCACAAAATAAAATAGCTTTTCGTCACAAAAATATTTGAAAAGAAGTGAGAAAGCAACAAAAAAAATAGTAGTCAAATGAAATTATATTTAATGTCTAAAAAACAAAATAGACAAAAAGCTGTCCTAAACCGATCGTAATTACAATTAATAAGGCCAGATTGAAGCAGTTAATTAACTTAAGCTTCCATGGCCCGGAGCCGACCCCACGTAGTGGGATAAAGGCTTGATGTTGTTGTTGTTGTTGTTGTTCCATGGCCCGGAGCCAATACGACCATATACATCGAAAGACAAAATATTCTTAATTATATAATTAACAAATTTCACTAATTAAACTATAAACCTCAATTCATCCGGGCATTCATCCCACGTACCTTCCTCAAGTGGCCACTTAGCATTAAAACTTAATTAGTTGCTTAATCTCCGATTAAGGAGTCATCAGCGTTGTAATTAAGTAATAATTGTTTATTAGATACATCCAACACGTTATCTGGCTTTTCAGGTAAACTAAAACGCAGATGCAGTGGCAAAGTTAGAATAATACGCTTCGTTTGACGCAGTTATTGTTGTTTGGAAGTCAGATAAAAAATTATTATTAGAAAATTTTGGTGAAAAGCTACTGCTGATTTACATTTAAAAGACTATTAATTAAGGCTTTATTTGAGATTATTTTTTTATTACTTCTTAAGGCAGCTTTTTAGTAAAAAATTAAAGTTTTTGTACTAAAAAATTATTTTAAGAAGCAGTAAGAAAGTCTTCCCAAACGAAGCCTTAAGCTGCTGTTTTTAGCTTAGGTTTTATTTGGGACAGCTTTTTTTATGCTTTTTAAAACAAATTTTTAATTAGTATAAAAATATCTTGCTAAAAAACTACTTAGAAATCAATAAAAAACTATACCAAACGGAGCCTTAGAAATTATTTTTACTTTTTTGTTGCAATGCTTTATATGTGATGTACAAAAACAAATATCAAATTGCCCATAAAATAAAAAAAATCAGTAAAATATTTGGCATTGGATGAAAAATAAATCTATTGTTAATAATTGGAGAAAATCTATTGCATGATCTAAGAGGTGCAATTTATTAACAATTAATGGTTTATCTTAAGATACTATTAGAGAAAGATAGATAGGGGCCGAGTTAGAACGATATGATTTCGAGCTATTTTAATGTTAGCTTTAAATTTAATCAAACTTTTATAGTGGGCTAGAAATTATCTCTCTCTCTCTCTCTCTCTCTCTCTCTCTCTCTCTCTCTCTTTCTAATAGTATAAAAAAAATTATACTAAAAAGTTGTTTTAGAAAGTAGTAAGAAAGTTGTCCAAAACGAAACCTATATAATAAATGATACGAGAATCCTTCCTTTCTCATAATTAAAAAAGATAGAATTATACACAATTATGAACAACTATTTGATTGTTATTGTACCTGAGATTTATAGAAATTGGTTGTACATAAGCAGACAGTTTAAGCCTAACAACAGAGTTACATGTTAATAGTTAAGAGATAGTAGTCAGGAAGTGGTGATAACTGAAGGTGATAGTTAGCGATGCTGCTGCAAAATACAATAGAATTCCTCAACTATCAAATCCCCTCTACAAACGTAAAAACCTCCTCATATGAAGAAAAAAATGTACTCATCTCATTAAGACTCCAATTTTTTTATCATAAAAGAGTCATTCCACTATCTTATATAGAGGGCATATAATTTCTCATTTGAGAGCTCCAATAGAACAAATGAGAACCAAAATATAGCCCCACATAACTAAAATGTAGCCGTGGTCCAATTATTCTTTGAAGACAAACACTATACGTGAGCATGAAGCAAGCTAGATTTCCTGAATATATTCAAAGGCCAGAAGATTCTTATTGAGAAATATTGTTCAAGGGAGGAAACTTCTCCATTTCAAACAATGCAAGTAAGGACAAAATATGGTAACCTTCTGGAGATTGGATGTGCCAAAAACATTGAATGTCTCACCTAATAATTTTATCTTGCATAATAATGACGTTTACTTGGAACTTTATAATTAGATAAATATGCTATAAATAGATAAATATAACTTAGATAAAATGCATCATCTATTATGATTTGATTGAGATTTCATTTATGACACAGCTTGTTTGATATTTTATTTTTTAGGTCATAATTATAATTTCTGTTTGATCATAATATTTTATTACTTTAAAAAAAATTGTACTAAAAAGCTGCTTTATATACAACAGCTTTTTAAAAAGTTACTTTATTCACAACAATTTTACAATCACTTATATAAAAAATTGAAGCCGTCCCAAATGGATCCCGAGTCTCAAATTTTTTATAAGTTTTTTTAAAATTATATTTTTATCTCATTTAAGGAATAATATATTCATCTTGTTGGGAAAGATGAGGTGGAGTAAACACCACAAAAACGAAACAAGCAAGAAAGTAAAGCAGCGGAAAAGTAAAGAACACCAGAATTTAACATGAAAAAACTCAAAATAGGGAAAAAAATCACGGAGCCACACGACACCAATAAATCCACTATGAAAATTAGGAGAAATAAGTACAGATCTCTCTTCTCTCTTAGTCACTCCTTGCTTCTCTTCTCACATGCACCATTCTCAATGTCCACTTACTCAAAATATAAGAAAAAACCAAGTAAAATGACCCTAATGGACACAACCCTTCAGAGAAACGAGAAAGAAAACCCTAAACCCTAAAATTATATTAATTTTAATAAATAATATATTCTAATTGAATAGTTTTAAGTAAGCTAGACTAAATAATTTTCATATAATTTTTTTTTGTATCTTTTACACCTTTGAGAGATTCTCTCAAATTAACCATAGAGTACAAGAATTTCATTTAATTCTTACATTATATAAATGCTATATTTCTATGCCACAAATATTTCAGTGCATAATAAATATATTATAATATTCACCATGCTACTCTAATCTCCCTCTTAGAATCTATTTAGGATGGCTGCAATTTTTTATAAAGATTATTGTAAAAATATTATAAAGAAACCAACTTTTTTGAAAGCAGCTTACTAGTATAATTTTTTTTAAAAAATAGAGGTTAAAATAAAAATTGTGATTGCGATTTGAAAAATAAAACAGTGAGAAAACTGTTCAAATGAAATCTTAGTCAAGAACAAGAGTTTTAAATCTTAATTAGTTATTGATATATCGCCAAAAAATCATCTTGATCGGGCACGAATCTCGAGGAAAACTCAAGTTGGAAACTTCAAAAATTATTTCGGTGACCATTTAAACTCCGATTTCAGCAAACTTATAGTCGAACTGAGCGTCTCGGAAATACGAATCCAACGACACCAAATTCGACTCAATCCAAGCCCAAGTGAGTCCAAATCAAGTACCCGAAGCGCTGTTGGAAGCATCAAACAGCTATTTGAGTTACCAAACGGTCTCCGATTTTGACGAGCTTATAGTCGAATCGAGCGGCTCGACGAGACGAATCCAACGAGCCCAAGATCGTAGAATTCTGACATCATTAAGACCTTCAAATGCTTGATAAACGGTTCATGATCAAGGGATTCAATATCGGCCGTTCATCCAGATCACTCCCTATTTGCCCCTGATCCCTCACATATTTACGGGCTATGCCACTCCAGAAAAACTATAAATAGCCCCTCATTTCTCTTAAGAGGGGACCCAAGCCAAGAAGAGAAGAAGAGAAGGAAGAGAAGAGAAGCCTAGGAGGGAATAACTCCTCCTCGACCACCGCCAGAACACCGTCGGAACTCCGTCGGAACACCGCCGGAACTCCGCCGGAACACCGCCGGAACACCACCGAAGCACCACCAGGCGTCGGAGGGACGCCAGAGCTCTGCCCGACACGGGAGCAACGTCGGAATTCTGCCCGACGCCGGAATTCTACCCGGTGCCCGAATAACGCCGGACTTCTTTCCAAGTGACGCCAGAATTCTACCCGACGCCCGAGTGACGCCGGACTTCTTTCCAAGTGACGCCAGAATTCTACCCGACGCCCGAGTGACGCCGGACTTCTCTCCAAGTGACGCTGAAATTCTGCCGGACACTCAAGTGACATTGGAACTCTGCTTGTCCTTGTAACTGATACTCATTGTAATCTGATCGTCCTGAATTTAAAGGACGAATCAGCCTCGTGTACTTCAAACGACACTAGTGGAACTCTTTCAACTGGGCGTGGCCCCGTGGTTTTTTCCCTTTCCAGGGTTTTCCACGTAAAAATCCTAGTGTTACTATTTCGATTCTGTTTGTGTGCTGAATATACGTACAACGCTGAGACGGAAAATTAAAATCTATCGCCGCGTATATTTGAGTCCGCAACAGTTTGGCGCCGTCTGTGGGAAACAAATCCCACTATCCTAAGCACCACTTTGATGGCCAACAGGCGTAGCAATCGCATCTTGGGAGCCTCCCGCTCCAATTCACATCAATCTCGGGATCAGTCTATGAATCATAGACCCCAAGTATCCGCCTCCTTTCATGCTGGGGGGCAAGACGCTATGGGAGAAGGAATTTCAGGACCGTCCATTGAAGACCGCATCAGGAAGATGGAAGAATCTCAAAACGAGATCCTACAACTCTTGCGAGAGACTCGACAACCGACCCTAGCACCTCAGGAGGAGGTTCTTCTCCCTCGAGATCCACCACGTGTCGAAGCTGTTCAAATCGAACATCTTCAAGACGAGATTCCTCTTCCTCCACTCAGGAGGCATTCGCAGTCACATCAAGATAACGAACTGGCTGATACAGCAAGTTCTACCCATCCTTCGCACACAGGTCGGCAACCTCGTATTCCTTTGGACCTCCCCGAAGAGTTAGCCCGACCACACATTGCTGAGCTCCCTCGTAATACCCTTCGCCACGAACTACGACGATTGGTCCGAGAAGAGTTCCCTGCACGAGGCATAAGGCAACCCCTTCGTCAGTGGGACTTGCAGGAGTCATCACCCTTGA
Source organism: Dendrobium chrysotoxum (assembly GCA_019925795.1). Lineage (NCBI taxonomy): Eukaryota > Viridiplantae > Streptophyta > Magnoliopsida > Asparagales > Orchidaceae > Dendrobium > Dendrobium chrysotoxum. The sequence continues at coordinate 55,861,533 of CM034309.1, forward strand.
CAAAAGCTATTCTTCAACACCCTATTCCGGCTGGCTTTAAGCTACCAAGCGTCGAGTCCTACGATGGGACATCTGACCCGTACGAGCACATCGACCATTACAGGACCATCATGCATATTCAACGAGCCTCAGACGCACTCCTTTGCCAGGTTTTCCCTGCCACTCTTAAAGGACAAGCTCGAACATGGTTCTATTCACTTCCAGCCAGAACGATCCCCACATTCGTCAAATTGGCCAAAGTATTTGTCGAACAGTTCGTAGCCAATCGAAGAATCACTAAGGATTCCTCCCACCTATCTGGAATCCGTCAGAATGAGGGAGAATCGTTGAAAGAGTATTTTCAGCGATTTTCTACTGAGGCTCGACAAATTCCGGGAGTAGATCCTGAATTATTGAGAGGAGTCTTTCTTGGTGGCCTCCGTCCTGGCCCCTTTTATTCAGCTCTTATGCGAGATACAGTTCATTCATACGCCGACCTGATTCATCGTGTGGAGGCACAAATCTCCGCAGATGAAGCCATAAATGCTCACAGAAAGCAGTTCGAGCAGACAAATGGGAAGCGCAAAGGTGCTCCTGGGATGGATAATTCTTCCTTACAACAGAAAAAGCAAGGGAATAGCAATATACCTCCTAGGCCCCCATTACCACAACGAGAACCTCGGCAGGAGAAAGAGTACACTCCGCTCAACACATCTCGAGCAAATGTGTTAATGGCGATTCAAGATCAGGACAAAGTGAAATGGCCGCATCCTTCGAAGCCAAATACAGGAAATCAAGATCAGTACTGTCACTTTCATCGTAGTCGTGGCCACACTACTGAAGCATGTTGGCAACTTAAGGATGAGATTGAAAGACTTATCCGCCAGGGCTATCTTCGACAGTTTATTGGGAACCCACCTACCCGAGAAGAAGCTCGCCCCACTGGGGGGCAAAATCAACAACAAAGACAACCATTAAATAATATTCAAATGGTTGGTGAGATTGAGTAATGCTGCAACTTGAACCTTTGTGTTAGTAATACTACTTATCATGTGTCACCATGTATCTCTTCTATGATCAGTAGGATGTCACTCTAATATCCTTAGTATTTCTACCAAGTCAAATGATGTGGTTGTCCCTATATGTATCTCTTTTATTGTACAAGGGAATTATTGTATTGTCTTACAGTAATATAATGTGTTGTTCGTCCAGTTTTGATATTGTCTCTTTCTTTAAAAAAGAATATAAATGACAATGAAAAACTACTGACAAATATAGTCTCTTTATCCTTGATTCGAGAAGTACACAATCTATATTGTATCTCAATTATTGAATGATCAATCCCAGGGGGATTTGATCCGACCTCTTCCACACAGGTTAATGTCATCAAGCAAATGCTTTGACTAACAACCTCGGATAGGTCAAGTATCCTAGGAGGATATCTTGAATATCAAAATCATTTGATGATCAATCCCAAAGGGAGTTGATCTGACCTTTTTCCGGACAGGTTAAGGGAATCGAGCAAATGCTTTCACTAATAACCCTGGATAGGTCAAAATCTTTAAAGAAAAAGAATGCCTCACATTTGTTCAAGTCAAAAGAGAGCTCACTAAAGTCCAAACTGAAATAAAACTAAGTAAATTTCATTTGCATGTGAGAAAAGAACATCAACAACATCTTTATATATCACTGAACATCAAGTACACCAGATAGAAACATCAACATCGAGCATACATACAATCACTAGAAAGGAATCAAAGAGATACAAAACTACATCAAAGACACCCTAGAGAATCTCAACATCATCCTCGTCCTCCTCCAAGGCAAAAGCTCGCTGTAACTCACTCTCCAGCTCTTCACCACCAGAGTCCGAAGAAGCATCACTAGAAGCCTGGCTGGGAGTCAGTCCCTCGATCTCTGCTCCGGTCTTGCGATGTACTGTCCGAACACCCTTCATGAAGCCCCTGATGAAGCCATCCTCTGCGCACTCTGCCTCCAAGGCCTTCACCTCCACATCATAAATATGACTGCGAGCCTCCTGAATGTGGTCCTCAATAATGATCTTGAAAGCATAAGATTTTTTGAACTCCTCAATAACTGCTGACGGCAACTGCTGGGCCTCCTTCTCAGACAATACACTTCGAAGCCTCTCATTCTCAGCCTCAAGGACTTGCTGAGCCTTTTCCTGCTGCTTGATCGTCGCTTGTGCCTCCACCAATTCTATATGCAGACGATCCATCCGTTCATTCTGAGAAGAGACTGAAGTGATCTTGTTCGCCAACTCAGTTCTGCACCCCTCGAGCTGATCCTCCACCACCTTCATCTCCTTCACTTTACTGTCATATTTCTTTTTGTACTCTCCCTGAAGGTATTTAACCTTCACAAACTCTTTGTTCCAATCGTTCAGAGCCTTGGTCATCTCAAGCTTGAAATCAGAATACTGAGACAAGAAAAATATCAGAAATATATTCCTTAAGAAATGTAAAAAAGGAGAAGAAGTGAAGGAGAACTCACCAACTCCTCAGCCCGTCGGCGGCCGATGCACTGATGGTTTAACACATCCTCTGGAATATATGTCTTGGATGGAGAAGCTCGGGGACCTCTGCTAACAACTGTCAAAACTTCACCTGCCCTCTTCTTCCTCAATGCCTGCAAACCTTCCTCGCTCCCTGGACGCTTGGAGTGATTCTTTTGGGGAACCACTTCTGGAACTCTAGCAGACTTCTTCAATATTTGAGCATGTGATCTCCCTGCTTGAGTAGATAACCCAACCTTGAACAAGTACTCCTCATCTACATATCTACTCAAGTAACGCACCTCGTAGTGTAGAGCATCCAGATCAGGGAGTTTGAGTATCCTCAGCAAATCTTCTGCTCCAATGTGAAGGGGGACAGGTAGCTCTTTCAACTTCCCCCACTTCTCCTGAAGACCCCAATCATTCTGCACATAAAAGAAGTTGCTGACCCAACCTTTCGAGGGGTCTCGGGTGCGGATATCCAACCACTTGGACCTGAATGAAACACGTCCCTGCGCATCGCTAAAGAGACGCCCCATCCGAGAAAGGCACTCTGAGGAAAGTACCACTCCGCGGTCTCTGAAAAGCACGATCAGGCCCATCACAATCGACATTGCTCTGTAGGAAAATTGAGACAAGCACACCCCACAAAGCGTCAGAATGTCGATCAGTTCGTTGGAAGGAGGAAATCGTAGTCCCGCTCGCAGACTAAATTCATACACCGTCACATATCCAGGGGGAGGAAAGCAAGCACGATCAGTTCTGGCCGGCACCTTCATCACCAAATCATTAGGAAAATGAAACTTCTTCCTAAATGAGATGAAGGAATCCTCAGTGACGGTGGAAATCACATCGTCAGCCTTCGGCGCCTTCTGGACCCTCTTTGGAACTTCAGACCGTTGCACAGGATGATCTTCTGAAGGAATTTTAGAGGAGGCAGGGTCACCCATTTTTGCTCCCTTTACTAAAGAGGGGCGCAGGTCTAAGTAGGGAAAATCACCTACGAAAGACTGCGGAAAGCCTCCAAAGTAGGAAGAAAAAGGGAGGAAGAACGGGGGAAGGAAGGGAGAAAGCCACTAACTTCTGCACAAAAAGAGGGGCGCCAAGTCAAGTAGGGAAAGTCACCTACTTAAAAAATGGCGGAAAGCCTCAGAATGCCAAAAGCTAGGAAGCCAGAGGAAGAAGGGAAGAAGGGGCGAGTTTCTACTAAGCCTTGGGGGGTCTATTTATAGTTTTCCTTAAGGGGGGGAGGATTCCAAAATTCTATTAAATTCCCTGAAATTTTTCAAATTTTTCGGAATTTTTTGGGATTTTTTCGGAATTTTTCGGGCCCCATTTGAAAAAAAAAAAAAAAAATAATATTATAATATTAACCGGCCGGCGGTTCCCCTAACCGCCGGCCAAACCGCCCAGCCAAGGGGCGCGGCCAGCAGGCGCCAGGCGCGGGCCAGGCGCGGGCCAAGGCGGGCCGCGGGCGGGCCCCAGGCGGGCCGCGAGCAGGCCGCGGGCGGGCCCCAGCGCGGGCCGCGGGCGGGCCCAGCGCGGGCCGCGGGCGGGCCCAGCGCGGGCCGAGCGCGTTCCGGCGCGGTTCTGCGCCGCCGGCGGCGGCGGCGGCGGCGGCCGGCCGGTCCGGCCGCCTACCCGTTCCCGAGATCCAATTTCGGGCCCGGACGGTCCAAATTCGACGTTTTTGGGGTCCCCGGACACGTTTTTCAACGTTCCGGACTCAATTTTGACACTTTCGGAGCTCAACGGGGCCTCTATAATCAAGTTCGAGTGGACGTGTAATTTTCGGAACGCAAATTTTTGCAATTTTGTCAAAATAAAAAGCCGACACATATATTTTTGGACTCCTGGAGCTTTGACGTCCAAAAACGGTGACCATTGAAACTCCGATTTCAGCAAACTGATAGTCGAACTGAGCGTCTCGGAAATACGAATCCAACGACACCAAATTCGACTCAATCCAAGCCCAAGTGAGTCCAAATCAAGTACCCGAAGCGCTGTTGGAAGCATCAAACAGCTATTTGAGTTACCAAACGGTCTCCGATTTTGACGAGCTTATAGTCGAATCGAGCGGCTCGACGAGACGAATCCAACGAGCCCAAGATCGTAGAATTCAACTGATATATCGCGAAAAAATCATCTTGATCGGGCACGAATCTCGAGGAAAACTCAAGTTGGAAACTTCAAAAATTATTTCGGTGACCATTTAAACTCCGATTTCAGCAAACTTATAGTCGAACTGAGCGTCTCGGAAATACGAATCCAACGACACCAAATTCGACTCAATCCAAGCCCAAGTGAGTCCAAATCAAGTACCCGAAGCGCTGTTGGAAGCATCAAACAGCTATTTGAGTTACCAAACGGTCTCCGATTTTGACGAGCTTATAGTCGAATCGAGCGGCTCGACGAGACGAATCCAACGAGCCCAAGATCGTAGAATTCTGACATCATTAAGACCTTCAAATGCTTGATAAACGGTTCATGATCAAGGGATTCAATATCGGCCGTTCATCCAGATCACTCCCTATTTGCCCCTGATCCCTCACATATTTACGGGCTATGCCACTCCAGAAAAACTATAAATAGCCCCTCATTTCTCTTAAGAGGGGACCCAAGCCAAGAAGAGAAGAAGAGAAGGAAGAGAAGAGAAGCCTAGGAGGGAATAACTCCTCCTCGACCACCGCCAGAACACCGTCGGAACACCGCCGGAACTCCGCCGGAACACCGCCGGAACACCACCGAAGCACCACCAGGCGTCGGAGGGACGCCAGAGCTCTGCCCGACACGGGAGCAACGTCGGAATTCTGCCCGACGCCGGAATTCTACCCGGTGCCCGAATAACGCCGGACTTCTTTCCAAGTGACGCCAGAATTCTACCCGACGCCCGAGTGACGCCGGACTTCTTTCCAAGTGACGCCAGAATTCTACCCGACGCCCGAGTGACGCCGGACTTCTCTCCAAGTGACGCTGAAATTCTGCCGGACACTCAAGTGACATTGGAACTCTGCTTGTCCTTGTAACTGATACTCATTGTAATCTGATCGTCCTGAATTTAAAGGACGAATCAGCCTCGTGTACTTCAAACGACACTAGTGGAACTCTTTCAACTGGGCGTGGCCCCGTGGTTTTTTCCCTTTCCAGGGTTTTCCACGTAAAAATCCTAGTGTTACTATTTCGATTCTGTTTGTGTGCTGAATATACGTACAACGCTGAGACGGAAAATTAAAATCTATCGCCGCGTATATTTGAGTCCGCAACAGTTATATATATTTTGCTAAGGGCTCTAAGCAAAAGGTAAAATTCTTTGCAAGAATTCTACTTTTAGGCTTTCTTTCTTTTTTTTTTTTTTTCATTTTTAAAATTCAAACTTCTAACTTGATGATCAAAGGACCTCCTAAACTCTTTAGAAAAAAAAAAGGAAGGGTGCAAAACATGTCCAAGGAACATGCTATCAAATTGTCAAAAACAAGATGAGTAATTTCAACCTACAATATTTTTCAATTAAAAAAAAATATCTAGAAACGAAGAAGAAATGTGATCATGAGCAAACAACACTAACTAGCACAATACGCGGCTTATATCTATTCGCCGCACAAATGGTCTGCCCTGCTTTGCCCAACCGAGCCGATCTTCACCATGGCAGAAGCTTCTGCGGGGCCCGGATTCCGTCAATCTCCACCAACGTCGGCATTCGGCAACTATGACTAGGATCAGACGTCCTTGACTCCCAAAAGTTAACGCCTTTCACGCGGCTGCCGAGCCGTTGATGGAATGCAGAAGAAAATTCGCACCCAACCGCTGCACTTCCTACCTCATTTATCACCCCCTTCACTCGCCACCGTCTCATCTCCCATCGATGCCCACGCGGCCCCTAACAGCATCTTCCTCGATTCGATTCAACTGCTCAGAGAAGAAAAACTGCAATGAATTCGAAAAAGGAGAGATTTTGGAGCCGTGCTTGGAGAGGGGTCAAGATCCTCTTTTTCGTCGCCAACATGCTCGCCTCTCTTTTCCTTGTCTGCGCCCCTCCGCTTCTCGTCGTTCTCGTCGACCTCCTCCTCCCCTCAGCCCTCCTTGCCGCCGCCGGCGACGGCTCAGCGTTCTCTGTCGCGGCTCTCGCCTCCCAACTTAGAAGCTACCGATACCGAGCTTCCCTCGTCGACTTGCCTCTTATATCTGCAACACGATCAATCGTTATCCTGTGTAAGCATCGGAGCGGCTGGGTTGATTAGTATCTGTTTGATGAATTATGCCTAAGGAAACTTTGTTTGGCTTTTGCAGGTTTCTATTTGTGGTGTGGTGGGCGCGGGCTATATCTTGGAGTGGCGACCCTCTGTGCATCGGCTTCTGCAGCGTTTGTGTCAATGAAAGCGATCATTATGCTCGGAGCTGACGCAGTGCCGGGGAAAAGGCACTTGCTTTCATTTGGGGAGAAGGAAGGGCCTGCAGTGGAAGCCCTGTTCTTGAGCTCTTTGGCTCTAGCCATGGCTCATGTAGTGGCTGCTTATAGGATCAGCTGTCGAGAGAGACGAAAGCTACTTGTGCACAAGATTGATATTGAAGCGGTATGATATCAATTGAACCGTTTTTCTTCCTTTCTCAGTTTTTGGATTTTAAAATGTTGAGATTGATGGATATGTATCTAATTGCCCCTTTAGAATTTTGATAGATGTTTTTAAGTTTCCTTTCTGTTTTCTCTGTGTCACTTTACTATATTTCAGAGCAATCACACAATATAGGAAATTTAGAGGGGTCTCCTTACAGGTCTTTGCTGAACTTGGAGTTGAAAGTTAAGAGGAGAAAGCCCAAAAAGAAAATTTTGAGGAAGAACTTTTTTTGCAGAATTCATAGGGGTAATTTAGAGCTCAGAAATCTAATCATATAACACACAGAAGAAATTGAGTGCCTTTTTGAATTGATTATGGCGCCATTCAATGTTATTTTGTCTGTGTAGGCATTCTTATTGAAAACTATGAATTTTCTTTACCTAGTTCAGAATAAACTAAAACCCTTAAACTTGATGTCAGTTTAAACACAGAGAAATACCATTCCTGTAAGAGTTGTATTTTCTCAGGATGGGTGGGGTTTTGGGGAGGATGATAAAATGGCTTTCTTTTAGGTAGTGTCATAGAGATTGAAGGAGTTGGTTGATGTTTTCAAACATAGAGGTCAATTATAATTTCTGTTGGTTGGAAAAAATTTCTTATTTTATTTTTAGGCATGCAACTTCATTTGTTATGCGCGTTATAAATCAGATTAGCACATTAATTGGGATTCTTATTTGCAAATTTGATGGTGTTTTCTTAGTGTCTGTGTGGCAGTAAGTAGGATTTAGTCAATCATGTAAATCCAGATTTAGCCCAGTTCTGAAAAGATAAAAAACTGGAAACTATTTGGCATGATAATTGTTAAATTTTGTTAGACTTTTTAACTATTTGTTTCAGAATTTAAGATTTGTGAGAATGAGAAATCTGTAAATCCTTTGAATGGTAGGATTTACAAAATTTTGGATTTAGCCAATAATAGACTGAAACTGGATTCATCAACAAAGTAGGATTTTAAGTCCAAAAAATTTATTTGGCATAAATTCAGCTGAATCTTGCTTAAATTTTGCTCAAAATGGAATACTAAACAGCCCCTGTTAGTGAATATGAGCTTCATTGCAATTGAGAATTCGTTTATATAATCTCTGACCAAAAAAAAAAAAAAATTTCTGATGCAGGTATCGGCTTATAAGAGTGAGTTCTCCAACTACCATAAGATTGTGCTAAGCGAGTAAATCATGGTGGCATCGTTGAGATGCAAACATTGTATCCTGTTGCCACCTTTGTTGTCTGGACTTTCAGGTAGGATATCAAAATTCAGTCAATCTCTTGCCATTTACCTTAATTTTTTTATTTTTTATTTTCAGATTGCTTATCGAGTCTTGCACCAGTTCTATTCAGAATACATGGAAACATTATGTTTTCTATACAACTTATCATTATTCTATCAAGCAAACTTCTACTCCATTTTTTATTGAACCTCTCTACAATATCATCTTCTTATGACATGAACAATAAATTATAGGGCAGATAGACTCTGATCAAATTATAGTTTCTCATTTAGAAACCTAAATGCGCTCTGTAATCACATGATAAACCGTTTAATTGAGTATCATTACGCTTGAATGATCAGTTTGTAGTGATCAAGCATGTAACAATGCCTATATGACCTTCATATTAACCTAGAGATTATGAGTTTGAAGCATAAGAACACTCTCTCAGCCATACAAAGATGAATTACTTGTCTGTCTGCGAAATATGCATTAGGAGGAGCCTTATTTACTTTGTGTGCTATAATTGATCAGCCTTTTTATGTAAAACGGGTGACCTTTAGACTAAATGAACCTTCAAGTGTGTGACTCAAACTTAAATGCCATTTTGCTCATTTTTTAACAGGTAAAAGTGCACTGAGGTCAGGCAACAAGAGCGAAAGAAATGCTGAGTTCTCATCAGCATTGATCTATATAGGAAGGATCCATGGCGCTGTATGTAAATTCTATAGGATAAACATAGTTTGAGAGAAGATGGATGTAAATATGTGAGTTGGGGAATTAGATCTTCTCTAACTATCAGGACAGTTAGAATGTAATACTAGATTGTATAGTTTTCAAATTCTAGCCATCCACTCCATTTTTGGATGATTAGAATCAATCATAGTCATTCAAAATGAATTAGAAGGCTGTGATTAGAGAACTTTATCCTCCATTTAACCATGATGATGGGAGAGGATCTAAATTTAGTGATTTGGTGAAGTGTATATATACTATTTTCCACATGTATTTCATTTTGAAATAAGTGTTTATTGATTATGCTAAAAAAAACCTTTTTAGAGGAAAAAGTTGGAAGTTTTATTGGAATAAAAGTTGTGTCTGGATATCTGCTATAATTTGTATTAGGATGAGTTTGATAAATATTAAATTTATTTTGTGATTAGTGCAGTACAAATTCTTCGCATGTGACATTCATCTCAAAGTAAATCCAACGATTCTCAAATCCATCATAATACAATTTGATTAATTAAAAATATTTGTTTGATTTTTAAGCGATGCACCCATTCTAGAATCTTCCATTTTAGATTATTAATCAATTTGGTATTAATTTTTCATTTGACATAATGATCATATAAATATAAATGCAATCGAATAAGATTTGTCTTTTAGGTGAGGGATTGAAAGGGGTAGTTGGTATTACTTTTCAAGATCATTATCTATTTGATGGAAGATGACTTGGTTTATCTTGAGATCTTTTGTAATGATAAGGTTATCTAAGAAAAAAATTTTATAATACTAAATAAGTATAGGCCTAATCTATTTGTCAACTTGCAAAAAGGGGGGTTTTCTAACATTATTGTTCTATTATAATTGATATAAGAACAACATTGTTCATTCTATAATCTGATTGAATTCTAATCATTGAGTGATTAAATAGTAATTGTTAACACTAAACCATCTTTTAATTAAAAAGATAGGTTGTCTATGAAGACTTTATGCTCTTTAATAATTAGAAATTGTGAGTTTTTTTTTTTTACTTGATCTTCTATAGCATATATCATAGTTTCTCATAAGGCTGCTAAATCAATTTACCATAGTTTATCACAGAAAGAAGAGTGTATCAAAAGTGAAGTAAAAAAGCTGTCCCAAACTACTATCTACGGCAGTTTTAAAAGAAATTAACTTTAAGGTTTCGTTTGGGACGACTTTCTTATTGCTTCCTGAAGCAGCTTTTTAATATAAAAATTCAAACTTCTGTACTAGAAAGCAGCTTTAAGAAGCAGTAAGAAAACCGTCCCAAACGAAGCCTAAGAAAGCTGTGAAATCATGGGAGCATCAGCACCGGTTGCTATGAATAGACGGAGAACTCTAGAATTTCTACACTGGAATTTTCGATTTTTATCAGGCAATAGTGCTGAAGATTAAGTTTTATTAGATTAATTCTAATTAGTTTTTAATGTTCTTTCTTAGTAATTTTTGATAACTTAAACTTTTATCTTTATTTAAAATTATAAGTGGATGAGCATTGGTGGCTACTTTTGGGCTTTGTTTGGGACAACTTTTTTGCTGCTTTCTAAAGCAGCTTTTAGTGCAAAAATTCTTAGTTCAAAAAATTTGTATCAAAAAACTGTTTTAGAGAGTAATAAAAAAGCTGTCCCAAATGAAGCCTTAGTTTTAGGTAATTGAGTATAATACACATTATGTACATGAAAATTAGTCAATAGCTCACCAACTTTCTGTTTTGGAGAAATAGTTCACCAACTTACTAAATATTTTCATCAATATTCATATCTAATATTCTTAGAAATTATTGCAATTTTTGATAATTGCTTTCATCATAATATTTATTGTAGCATTTAATAATAGTTTTCTATTATTTCCAACCTATGATGCAATGATATCTATTGTATAAATTTATTTGTTAGCTTTTTCAATAATTTATCTCTTATGTTAGTTTCTTATAAATTTTAATTAACTCGTTTAATTTCATTTTATAATTATAATTTTTAAATATTTATTTATCACATAAATTAACATTTTAATTTCTCTATGCTATTACTATTTAATTTTTTTCTTCTTAATATGATCCATTTTTTTAAATCCATAGAATGTTTATCAAAATAAACAAAATGGCTCCGTTTATATAAGTCAACATAAAACACATGGCTTGAAGCTATAGGATTTGAAATTATATATATTTTAAAGGGGAAGAGTAAAGATCTCTTAAGCACGCAGCTCTCCTTAGTTTATTGGTTAGAAATTTGACTCCCAATTAAGATGTCTTAGGTTCAACTCGTACGTATGTGTTGTGTGTGTGTTTGGGTGCTGCCCCTAATTCACCTAAGACTTATTTAGAAAGCACTCATAATGAATGATGCTAAGGAAATGAAAGTAACAAAAGAAATTTGATAAAAATGCGTCCATAAAGAAGCCAAACCAAATGTAGGAAGATAGAGTGGCCTTATGAGCTTGCAATCTTTCAATATTTTTGCTTCCATGCTTAGTGTGGTTGACTCTATCATCAAGAGACTTAGGCTTCGTTTGGGACGGCTTTCTTACTGCTTCTTATAGCGACTTTTTAGTATAAAAATTAATTTTTTTTACTAAAAAGCCGCTTTAAGAAGCAGAAAGAAAGTCGTCCCAAACAAAGCTTTCGTACTGCTTTTTATAGCAGTTTTTTAGCGCAATTTATTTTCTCAAATTTTTTAACTAAAAAGTTACTTTATAAAGCAATATGAAAGCTGTCCCCAACGAAGCCTTAATTTTAAACTTCTCATTTATTTTCTAATGAATATGGATGGAAGAGGGGGCGGTTATGTTTTTAGGCCAAAAGCACAGTTCAGACAAGATTTCATCATATTTGTATAAATTTATTATTACAATCATGAAAACCAATACAAGTAAACAGTTCCTGCAAAGAATTACATCTAGCTATTAACATTCAAGCAGGAGAAACACCTGCTTATAATACATACATGACCAGTTAATAACTTTTAACACAATAAAATTCTCTTAAAGTCCCAAACTAATCCTAATTTCTCCATTATAATAACAAATTGCATGTCTTCAGCTCCAAATTGATTAAGCTATGTGATCAAAGGGCTTTGAGCTGTCTAAGATTTAGGGGAGATATGTACTTAGTATCTCCATCAACAAGATACTTTCCGATTATCAAATTTGCAGCTTCACTAGGGTGATAAGGATCCCAAAACACGTATTCCGATCGATTATCGCACATCGACGATGTCGGCCCGCACGGAATAAGTCCCGCGAATCGGCCTCCGTTCCCGCAACACGCAGAGCTCGAAGTCGTGAATCCTTCAAATCAAGAACAAAACATATGTTAAATCATTTCATAATTCCAAAGCTTAAGATCAAAGCAAAATTTTGCTTGTTGAGCTTACCATATTTTTTATAATTTGTGATGATTTCGAAGACTAAATCATATACATTTGCAAGGCAAAATTTGGCTCCGGGGAGGTTGTCATTTAGTTCAGAAAGTAAGTCTCTTAAGCGGACATTGTAAGTTCTTGCGAGTTCATTGGGTAGGCTAACACATTCTGTCTCTGTGATCCTGTTGATGCTTCTCTGATAGGGAATACAGCCAATGGGTCCAACGTTGGCTACCACAAATTTCCGAGCGTCCAATGAATATAGCCTCTGGTTTAGAAAGAAAGATAATACAATTTTAGTTTCAAATTAATTAATTTGCTTAATCTTTTTTTTTTTTTTTTTTGGAACGAGGGTATCTACCCGCTGCCACCCCCAAAGGAGGCGCATGGTGGCGTAACTAATCCCTCGGTGGGCCTACCAGCAACCAACCCCACAGGTGCAGGGCCACATGAGAGAGGAATCGAACATAAGTTCGGAGTTCCCAATCACGCTTGCCCACCAACTCAGCTAAGACCGGTGGGATATTTGCTTAATCTTAGATCATAAAGGGGAATAATTAAGTATTTTTATTATATACTATATAATATAAAATTTAAAAAAATGAAATTACACTCATAACCTTCTCCAACAAAGAACTTACAGTGAGTTGAGCTCTGAGGGTGTTGATCAGTTGATCCACAAAGGTGTCAGGTGTCTCATTTATTCTCACCCCAGCAGAGAGGAAAGGGAAGAGATAATTGTTAAGAAAATCATTGGATCCTATGGTCATTGAGAAGATTGAATTCTTCATAAGAAAATATTTAGCTTGAGATTTCCCCAATATTTTGTCCAGTTGTTGCCTTGTAATGTTGAAGTAGTCCACTTGGATTTCCAGCCCCAGTCTATTCACCTGCCAATAAACACAATCAATTATCCAATGAAAAAATAAAAATAAGAAGTGTGCACAATGCATGCAGATGAAGGGTTCATTTGTGACGGTTACAATTTTTCATAAAAATTTAGGGTATAAAACTGCTGTGGAGAAAGTAATTTTTTTAAAAGTTGTAAAAAATAGCTTCATAGCACATACATTTACTAAAAGCAGTTTAAAAGTTGTGGTCAAACAAAAATTATTATTAAGGCTTCATTTGGGACGGCAGCTTAACTTTTTAGTGAAAAATTTCTTGAACTAGAAATTTTTTACTAAAAAATTACTTTAAAAAATAATAAGAAAGCCTCCCCAAACGAAATCTAAATTATGAAAAAGCCAAACAGTAAAAAAGCTGTTACAAACGGAGCCAAAGTTTCTTCAGAAAAAGCGGAGGGGGCATACAAATATTTGTCCTGTGCCGTTCAGTATGCCACCGCCACCTGATGCATAATTTACTCCATTCAGTAAAGCACTTCCTGTTGTGTTTGGGGCAAGGAATGGCTGTGAAAAGTCTGCTTGTCCCAATTCCTCTCCTTCAGGAAACAAAACAAAACAAAATTAAACTATCAAATAAGTGTTAAAAAGCAGGTCTTTGTTAGAGAAAAAAAAAAAAAGAGAAAGTTGAATAAGCTTAGGTAAGCAATTCTGCAATATAAAAACAAACAGATTGGCATTTGAGTGATATAATTACCAACAATATCTGCAATAGTCCTCCCATTAGTATACCGGCCAGTCGGCTGCCCGCCGGAGGCGGTGAAGTCGATGCCGTTTGGCCTTATATCGGCCTTCGACAAAGTAGGAAGATAATTATTGTTTCCAGCATCGACGAGAGAGTCCCCAAACACGAAAGACGCCGTTAAATTATCGGTACTATCCCCGCCGGCGCCGGCTAAAGCTCCCATTAGAGAACAAATCAGCAAAATTGCCAAAGCCATAGCCATATAGAGCATCAGAGCCTTCTAAGCTTCAGTTATATTGAGTTGGAAGGAAATATGTATAGTTATGGTTGGTGGTCCTTTTATATGATTTGTTGGCCTCATGACATTGTTTGGTTTGTGTTGTGAGGGGTGGTTCATCAACATTTTACCTCCCTAAATAATTTGGGTGGAATATTTGAGGATTGGCTGTTTGAACAAGTAAGAGTAGATCACCTATATTTACAGGAAATCTGGCCTGGAATCATCTCCTTGATCAGATTTGGTGCTAAAATGGTTGACTCTGTTGAGCTTTTAAAGGTTTATAGATGAAGAGTATAAGCATTTGCAACATGCAAAAAAAAAAAAAAAAAAAAAAAATTTGGTTCTTTGCTGAATTTGATGTGTTTATTTAACTTTTTGTTATTTTGTTTTTGGTTTTTTTTTATGTTAAATGTTAATTTGGGATTTGGTATTTCAATTTTGTGTTATTAGATAATTTAATTTAAATATTGAAATAAAATATTATTATAGATTTTAGTTTTAGTATTTTGGATTATTATGGTTTGAAGATTTAAAAAATAGGGGGATTAATATGTATAACTATTAAATTATACATATTTATAAAATTAACTTTTTTATTTTGTTTTTAAACTATTAAATTCATATTTTTATGAGTTATGCGATCAAGGCATGGGGAATTTGGGATAAGTGAAAAATATGGAAAAAAATTTTATTGTTAATTTTGATATTTGTGTGAGAATTTAAAAATAAGTATGTAAGAACCAGACATTTTGATCTTTTTATCGCTTGTTTATTTAAATATTATGAATTTTTTATTTAATATTTGAAAATATTAATATAATTCAACTTTTTTTTGTTTGATCGATCTACAAAAGCTAACAAAAAATAAAATCCAACAAATAAATAAAATCGAACTTGATATGATTCCAAAAAATTCATTTGACCGACACGAATCTCGCAAGGTAATATTTGAATTGGAAATTTCTAAAATTAAATTAAGGATCATCTGAACCCTCAATTTTAGCTAACTTATAATCGAATTGAACGTCTAGATAAGATAAACATATCGACACTACAAATGATCCGATCTGACTCCAAATGAGCTCAAATCAAGCACTTGAATTGTGGTTGGAAACTTTTGAACATAAATTGATGGACCAAATCATCTTCAATTATAGCATGATTATAGCTAAATCGAGTGATTCGACGAGGTAAATCTAAGAGTCGAAGGTCACTTAATTATGACATGATTACATCATTCAAATGCTTGATAAACGATCGATGATCAATAGAATCAATATGGATCATATGATGGAGAGCATTGGATTTTGGTCAAATTTATCAAAATCCTCATCTAAAAAAAACTATAAATAGGGCATTTTCTACAAATAAAAAGGGTTGAAGAATTGAGAGAACAAAATAATTCTTTTGCATTTTCCTGCTGTTACCATCGACAACAATTTGCAATTGCCATCACCATTAACAAACTTATGCAAACATTTAATACTTGTTAAATTTTAATTATCTGCATGTGAACATTGGATTTTTGTAATTCCTACAAGGAAACTCCGACGATTGCTCTCAGTTATAAATAATCACATCTTCTTCAACTTTGAGGAAGGAAGCGAGAAATTATTCTGTGTGGTCACCGAACTATCTGGTGGCGAATCAGAATGTGTCACGTCATTCAGTACACAGCACTGGTATACAATAAAAAGTCATCTGGTACACAGCACCAGTACACAATAAAAAAGTGATGCGGCGCGTCTTGATTCGCCTCCGGACGGCATCCGGTGACTGCACAGAATAATTAATCGAAGGAAGTATTTTTATGTCTCCTATTCTATTGTGGTTTGTAACAATTGGACCAAACCCCGTGGTCATTACCCTTCCTAAATTTTTCACGTAAAAGAATTCCAATCTTTTACAATTCTTTTTGTGTGTGCTGGATTTTTTGTCAAAAACTAAGATATCAAACACAAACTCTACCGCCGTAAATTTTCTAGTAGAACTAAAAAGGAAAGAATAGAACCAATAACCAAAATCCAATAAAAGTCCAAAATAAATAAATTAAAATTAATATTTTAACAACCCATCCAAACCAAACCAACCAAATAAAATTGGCTCGATTTAATTTTTTGGTATTATCCAAATAATGCACATCCCTGCACATAAAGAGGGTTCAACAATTTGGTATTTTTAATCAATTTAGTTTTCAATTATCTAATGTAAGGCTAAACATAATAATATCATACGCTCTATTGTTGATTTGGAATTATTTTCAAATTAAAATAAGATTTTATTTGGAAAGTTTTTAATGACTCGTTATTGTGATGGATTAGAGAATAGATTATTTCCCTAATTAAGTTGATTTAATTGAAGATTTGATTAATATATTAATTAGGTGATATAATTATTGTATTACTTAGGGATTTGATTGATGCATTAATTAGGAGATATAATTATTACATTAATAAGGGATTTGATTAAGAAATATTTTCCTAATTTATTTTGGCCCAAATCTATAAATAGAGCCCTAGGGGGTGCTGTTGAATGCAAGAGATGAGAATAAGAGAGAGCTCACTGTAATTTCCTATTGTTCTCCAATTTAGTGAAATCATCATCCCCTCCCTGTGAACGTAAGCATCTTGGACGAACCACGTAAATTGTTGTGTTTATTGTGTTTGTGTTATGTGATTTTATTTCCGCTGCAATTATTTGCACAACAATTGGTATAAGAGCTGGATTTCAGTGAGATTTTTGGTGGCGGCTTGGAGTGTTTGACGAAGGTTCTATTCATCCATTTGGAATGAAGTTTTTGTTTGTTCATTGTTGGGAGAAGAAAGGAGACGGATTGGTGCAATTTCGACGACGTGAGAACTACAATTTGTTGGAGGCTATGTGATCAAGTGGAGTCATAGATACGCCCACCTCGACGATGGAGAAGGCGACGATCCATCAGGTGGTTACGCATCCCATCAAAATTGATGTGACAAAATTTGACGGCAAAGGAAACTTTGGCATGTGGCGATGTAAGGTGATGGACGCGTTGTGCTCTTTAAATCTGGAGGATGTTCTGAATAACGTTGAGCATTCTGAAGAGATGTCTGAATTAGATTTGCTCAAGATAAACTGAAGTGCTTGTGGCTTGATCATAAATTGCTTATCTCAAGAGATCAAGTATGGGGTGATGATGGAGACTTCTACTGTGAAACTGTGAAAGATTTTGGAGAATAAATATTTGACGAAGAGAGTGGATAATCATCTTCATATGAAGCGGCAGCTCTACAAGTTTCAGATGAGGCATGGGATTATAATTGATGAGCATTTGAATGACTTCACAAAGCTATTAACAAATCTTTTGAATCTAGATGAAGAGGTTGGAGATGAAGATAAGACACTCTTTATGTTGAATTCGCTCCTGAGTGAGTACAAAAATTTCACTATGATGCTCATTTATGGGAAGTAGGTCTTGAACTATAGTGAGGTGACTACTATATTACTGAATCACGAGTTCCGACATCGAGACAAGGAGTCTGCAAAGATAAATTCAACTGAGGCTCTCACACTCCAACAAGGAAGATCTAAGAAATAAAAGAATAAAAAGGGCGGCAATGACAAGTGCGGCAAGTCTAGTGGATGCAATCTTGGGAAGAATCAGTGTGCTTTCTACTTGGAGACTGGTCATTGAAAGAAGGATTGCCCAAAACTGAAGAAGAAGGAAAATGGAGTTTCCACGAAAGCAAATTTTAACGTGGAAGAGCATAATGAAGATTCATATGTATCACTATCTGTAGTCTCTTAGAATTTATATTCATATGGTTCATGTTGTATTCTAAATATTAGTGCTACCTATTATATTTGTCCACTAAAGAGTAATTTTGTACTTACAGGGAATTTGATAGTGGTGTTGTGACTATGAAAAATGATCATGCTTGTCATACAATTGGTGTAGGGAGCATCTTCATCAGAATGCATAATGGTATGGTGAGAGAGCTGACTGATGTGAGATATGTTCCAGATATCAGAAAGGATTTACTGTTTGTTGGGGCTTTAGAAACAAGGGCTATAAGGTAGCCATTGAGGCAGGAGTTTTAAAGATATATTATGGAGCACTAGTTTATCTAAAAGGAGTTCATCACCACAACCTTTATTACCTTCAGAGAAGAACAGTGATTGAACCAATTACTATTGCTAATGATTCTTCTGATGCCACTACATTATGGAATATGCGACTTGCTCATACTGGAGAGGCTTCTCTTATGACTTTGATGAAGTAAGGATTGATTAAAGGAGCAAGCACCTATAAGCTTGATCTTTGTGAATATTGTGTGTTTGGCAAGAAGACACATGAATCCTTTGATGCTGCCATTTATAGTATAAAGGGTGTCTTGGACTACGTTTTCAAAGATGTTTGGGGCCCAATAAAGATAGCATCATTTAGCGGGCGGTGATACTTTGTCTCTTTTATTGATGATTACTCCAGATATGTTTGGGTGTATATCATGAGGCGCAAGAGTGAGGTAGTGGAGATTTTTAGAACTTGGATGTAGTAGATTGAGATTTAAATTGGCAAAAGGATCCGGTGTATCAGATCAAATAATGGGGGTGAATATACTTTGGATGCATTCTTACAGGAGTGCCAGAGATCTGGGATAGAGCATCACTTCACTGTTTGGGAGACACCATAGTAGAACGAGATGACAAGAAGGATGAGTTGGATCGTGGTGGAGAAAGTTTGGTGTATGTTATCCCACATTGGGTTGGATATAGTTTATTGGGCTGAGGCGATATACTATACTTGTCACTTGGGGAACCGTCTACCTGCAGTTATTAAGAAGAAAATCCCAAAGGAGATGTGGTCGGAATATCTTACAAGAGATTATGAGTACTTGAGAGTATTTGAGTGTTTAGCATATTATCTTATTCAGAATGATAAATTGGAACCGCTGGCAAAAAATGTGATCTTTATTAGCTTCAGGCATGGAGTCAATGGCTTCAAACTATGGAGTCAATGGCTTCAAACTATAATTTGGTAGGGAAGAAGATTGTCATTAGCATGAATATTACTTTTGATGAGGCAAGCATGTTAAAGCCTCGGGACTCTAAGTAGGTGGAGAGTTCCACTGGGACTACAGATGTACTACAGAAGCTAGAGTTTGATGTAACTCCATTTGTACCATAGAAGTCAATCATTTATACCTTGGTACATGATTTAGCTGCAGATCAGGAGGTAGAAAATGATGTTGAGGATGTAATTCCTACTGAGAAGTCTATTGTGAAGAACAGGACCAGGCGCCAGAATATCCCAAAGCCAACTTGATTGAGAGATCACATTGCATTTGCACTTTCAATCACGGAGGCTGAAGTTCATAGTCATTATAAGGAAGTCATGGATAGTCCTGATTATGATCTATGAAAGAGGGCTATGGATGAAGACATGAAATCTCTTCAGAAGGATGCTACTTGGAGGTTGGTGAAGCTTCCTCCATGAAGAAAAGCCATTGGGTGCAAATGGATGCGTGCAAAAAAGGAAAGATCTCTTGGAGCTGATGTGCAGTACAAGGCTAAGTTGGTAGCAAAAGGCTCTGCACAACGGGAAGGGATTGCTTATGATGAGGTGTTCTCCCCAATGGTTATGAATACCTCGTCCTGTGGTTACTTGGCACTTTTAATATAGTATGGTCTGGTTTTAAAGCAGCTCGATCCAGATATTGTACAAGCAGTTGGCGTTGTGGGCAGGTTCATATATGATCTAAGAAGGAGTCATTGGCAAGTTGTAAAGAATGTCCTAAGGTATCTGAAAAGAATATTTGATATAGATTTGGTGATGCAGCCACCACGGTAGTGGTACATTACACATGATTATTATCCATATTTTTGAAGAATTACGCACGGCTTGATCCCTTGGGGGGGGGGGGGGGGGGGGGGGGGTACGTAGGCAACCATCTCGATACAATCGTTCTAACATTGGAGCTTGATTTGCCATCCTCCACTTTTTGAAGTGAAAAATGAGTTGGAGATTATTGATTTGGAATTATTTTCAAATTGAAATAAGCTTTTTTTTAAAGCTTTTAATGACTCATTGTTGTAATTGATTGGGGAATATATTATTTTCCTAATTAAGTTGATTTGATTGATGCATTTAATTAGGGATCTAATTATTGCATTACTTAGGAATTTGATTGGAGATTTGATTGATGCATTAATGAGGAGATCTAATTATTGCATTAATTAGGGATTTGATTAGGATTAGATTAGGAAGTTTTTTCCTAATTTACTTTGGCTCAAATCTATAAACAGGGCCCTTAGGGTTGCTGTTGAATGTAAGAGATGAGAGGAAAAAAGAGCTCATTTTAATTTCCTATTATTCTCCAATTTAGTGAAATCATCTCCCCTCCCTGTAATTAAACATAGGCATCTTGGCCGAACAACGTAAATCGTCAGTGTTATTGTGTTTGTGTAGTGTGATTTTGTTTTAGCTGCGATTGTTTGCACAACACTAACAATCATCCCCTCATATCAATCATGAGAGAGCTCCCAATACTGATCATTAATCATTATTCACCAAAAGAATTTTTTTTAATATCATAAATGTCTTTCATCAACGACTACTCAATCATGTGAAATTAGTATAGAAGTCATATGCTTTTGAACTTTGCTCTATCATGATAGAAGGAATAACATACTTCCTCAAGAACCACAATCACATAAGCAAATATATCTTCAAAACAATATTATGATGATTTCCCCAACATGTAAGCTCGATTACGAGTGCAGACGTAGGTGCAGGCGTGGGCGTGATTGTCTGGTCAGTTCCGGGTTGATTTAGGATTTTCGGATCAACCTGAATCTGACCTGATTTTAGAAACGGGTCGTATCATGAACCCAAACCCGACCCATTTGGCAAATAGGGTAACCTGAACCCAAAATTTTTCGAGTCGGGTCCATATTGGATTTTGATTCGGGTCAAATATTGACACCCCTATATCACTCTATTATTATTATTATTATTATTATTATTATTATTATCATCATCATTTTTAATTAGATTTAACATTTATGTTTATGATCTCATTGTAATTTTTATACCTTAAATTTGAGAGGTTTAAGGTTTTTTTTTAATGAGATTATAATCATATTTGGGGAAGGACATTTTCATGTGTAGTCCTTATCTATATACGTAGATAATTTTTCTGTAATAATAAATCAAAGCATCTCACATCATCAGTTGACAGAAGTTTATCGTATGACTTTGAAATCTTCTATTATTTTATATTCACTGGCTTCTACTAGAAGCATCGGAATAGAATAGAACTAGTTGTCATTCTTTGGCACGTGTAACGTGCAACGCTGTTACACGTTAATGAACTCGACGCTCTTCTTTAGACTGTAACGTGGCATGCATGTAATTTTTTTTATGTTGTTTTGGAATGAAGAGCTAATGATGTTAACAAACATTTTATAATATTGATTGTAATGTTAATATGACGAAAATAATTTAACTATTTTGATCGTAAAAAATAATACTCAAATAAAATTATGATTGCTATGTGAAAAGCATGACGGTGAAAAAGCTATCCCAAACAGATCCAAAGTGTCATAACAGAGAGTTGTCATCTGTTGTTTTGAAATAAAATACACAAATGTTTGTAAGGGGTTCGTTGGCACAAGCTCGATTTGGCTTGTGAGATGAGCTTGATGAGCTAATATTAAGCTTCAACTTGAATTTTTAGCTCGTGAGTTGGCTCGTTTAAAATTTATTAATATAAAATATATTAAATTTTAATTATTTTATTATAAAATTATTTAACTATTTAAATATATATCCCTACGCCTAATTTTAATTTTTAAGTAATTTTTGTTATAAATTGGATTCAATTCTTGTTATTTATCTCAACATTTGAAATGTTAGCATTCCAGAATCGTAGATAATTATGAAATTATGATCACTTTCAGAGCATTTAATAGGCCTATAAAATGTTCCCAAATTTACATATGTTTGCCAACCAACGCCATCATAGATCTATAATCAACAAACATCCATCGATGAAAACAAATTTTTGCCCTTTGCCATCGGCAGACATTTGTTAACGTCATACACGAATGTTCTAAGTCCGACACCGATCATCATCCTAAAATAATCACTTTAGAATTTTAATAAATTATTCTTCTCCCCGTCATTTCTTCAAAAAATTAATATATTAGCACTCTACCAGGTGAAAACTAATTGGATGTAATACGTCATCTCTCTCTTAGTGCTAATACATTAATATTTTCTAGAGCTATTAACTAAGGGGGATTATGCAACATTAATCAATTGCTAGTAAATATAATTAAATAGTTATATTGTACATAATTAAATTTTGAATACTTAAATGAAAATTACCCCTAATTAAGAACATGATGTCCAAATGTTGAATATGATGTCGAGAAGTAATTCTTCATTGCTATTGTAATATGACATTGTTGGTGAGAAGTTAGGTGTGATGTTGTTGAGATGATAATAGTTTTCCAAATTACAAAGCATCATCTTTGATCAAACAAAGGTATTTACTATGTAAAAAAAATCATTTTCTATGATATCACATAAGAATTAATCACATAAAATAAAATAAAATAATTAAAAATATTTATATTAAAAAAATTAGAATTAATTAATCACAATCTAATAGTTTAATTGCACACCTTATTATCCCAACATATTCAACTCTATAAGTTTTGTAATGTCTGCATTGAGTTAATGTTTGGTTTGAAAGGAATTGGAAGAGAAGAAGTCAAAATGATAAATTAAGGAATTAAGTTGGAATTAGTTTTCACCTATTTGTTTGTTGAGAAATTGATTGGAAAAATATTTTTTTTGGTTGATTGATGAGAATTTGTATGATTATTTCTTATTAGGAGGGGATGTAAGAGTCATGATGATGATTCAATGTATTTTCTTCTCATTTGTTCGCTACAAATATATAGGATATTGTTAAGTAAAACAAAAAAAAATATTGGATGCAAATTATTTGTGATTAGAACTTCTCATCAATCACAGTAGTAGTGATCGTAACTGCTCAGTCTTTTTTTTTTTTTTTGCAGGATAAGCGCTTAAACTTGGCTTGTTAGGATTCTCCTAATTGTTTCCAACCAGTGCTCTACAAGTTTGAGTTAAACATTAGAGAATTTGTAATGAGAAACACTAAGGCTCCATTTGGGATGGCTTCCTTACTGCTTCTTAAAGTAGCTTTCTAGTACAAAAATTAAAATCTTTTTACTTATACTAGAAAGCTACTTTAAGAAGCAGTAAGAAAGCCGTCCCAAACGAAATCTAAGAGAGAGAAGAAGAAAAAAAAAATACTCTCATTAAAAAGATTAAGCTAAAGAAAGAATAATAAATAATTACTAATTATACATATTAATATTATAAGATTGAATAGTAGAGAAAGGAGGCAGACCTAAGGGTGAAAATATAAATACTTAAGAAGGAAAACCAAAATTACAAAAAAAAAAGTTAAGAATTAAATTCTAAAATAAAACAAAAAGGCCAACAATTAGATAATTAGATCATTATAATCAGTATAAATTAAGTAGAAGTCATGATATATCCAAATATTTAACTTAGAAAAAAAA
Organism: Dendrobium chrysotoxum; assembly: GCA_019925795.1. Taxonomy (NCBI): domain Eukaryota; kingdom Viridiplantae; phylum Streptophyta; class Magnoliopsida; order Asparagales; family Orchidaceae; genus Dendrobium; species Dendrobium chrysotoxum. Next base: position 55,885,427 of record CM034309.1, read on the forward strand.
TTAATAAAAATCATGTATTTATATAATCAATCATTTGTTTTTTTTTTTTTTATTTCTATATTTCTCACTCCATTTAATTCTCTAATTTAAAAAGATTACTTCAATCGCTAACGAACAGTACTAATGGGCTTCGAAGAGAAATTTTTTAATATTTAGAGTTTGGGCCTATTTTCAATAAAAAAAAGGCCGAATTAGGCCTTCATACCTAATCTACCAATTCAGGCTTAACTAATGTAATTCTAATAACCTGTTCCAAATGTTTGTTATAATATAACAACTTTTACTAACTGTTAATGCGCTATTCAACATATAATTTGAGGAGCTTCCAGAAAGTTCTATAAACTTTACATTATTATTTTTAATTACCATGCATAAATATTAGAGGTCATGATAACATAATCATCAACTTTTCTCATTTAGGGCTCTGGACTTAACAACGGCAATCAAAATTTGATTCTTAATAAGACATAATGGAGAAAAACGATTCATGTAACTAATCTCAAGTAGTGGGTTAAAGACTTTATATTGTTCATGTTGTTGTATATATTATTTTTTATATATTTTTTTAATTTTAATTTTGATATATCAAAATTTTTAAGCTGTGTGAAAATTATGTGCCTGACAGTTTCATTCGTCAGTAGTAGCGTATTTATCTCTATTAAAATAGAGATAAATTTAGGTTTCATTTGGGATAACATTCATACTAATTCTAAAGTAGCTTTTCAGCACAAAAATTTCTAGAAATTTTTGTACTTGAAAGCTGCTTTAAGATGCAGTATGAAAGTTGTCTCAAATGAAGTCTAAAACAAAAAAGAGCACAACTTGGCAATAATACAATTTGATGGTTTATTACATAACCAAAAACAAAAGTTAGGAGGCATTTCGATTGGTAATAAATCTAGCATGCCTATCATAAGAATCTAGTAACCTCCCTTCCAATTAAGAAATCATAGAAAAATAAAAAATAAAAATATATGCAAATATGCAGGAAGGAAATTTTTTTAAGTCAAGAATTATAAGCAAATACTCATAACATTGGTTGCATCTATAGTAGTTTTACAATGCATTTCCATTTTTTCCTAAGGCTTTATTTGAGACAGTTTCCTTACTGTTTTCTACAATAGCTTTCAAGCACAAAAAATTCTTTAAAGCATTTTTTTCTAAGCCTTTCCTTTTAGATCCTCATCTCCCAGCAAATAGTATTAGTGCTTGAAAGTCTTATTTTTCTAAGTGTGCTTCCGGCTCTACCTTAATCTACTTCGAGAGAATCTCTTGGTCTTATCAATTTAGAAGGGACTTAGGCTGGGAGAAAGACATTCCTCACTTCTCAGATAAGAAACAACTCTTCTTCTTTCTCTTTTTTGTCTCTGCCTTGACTCATTCTCACATCGCTTTATGATCATAGACAGTCTTTCTCGTCTGCTACCTTTCCAATGCTAAGGCCATGCAAGGGGTGAAAGGAAAAATCTATTGGATGGCGAGAACAAAAACTTATCATTACTGTACGTACGCCTAGCAATTAATAGCCTACTGCCATTGAAATAAGCCTTCAATCTCATGAATGTTTCTTCAGATTAGAAGTTCTAGCTCAATTGCCTTCTTAATTGAAAACCAAGTGTAGATTTGCTTTGCATTTTGTGCCCAAATTTCTACTATTCATTTCCCTCTATAAAAAGGTATATCAAATAGCAGAAAGATAGATATTATGCATTCTTAACAAATGAAAGATACAAAATTTAATGTAGAAATTTGATCCAACACCTGATGAATATTTGGCCTCAGCAGAGCATACATAGTGTGTACATACTGTGCTCAAAAGTATATAGTGTATTTTTATATATAATGTGTACAAACTGTGTACGCTCATATATTCGGACGTAACTCTACATCCGCACTCAGCACATAATAATTTCTCCTTTAGAAGCGCTTGAAATTCTTGAAGAACTAGAGCAAGAATAGTAGTACTTGCTCAAGCAATCAATGTCATCAACTCTCGAGTCATCCATGCCGCCAGCATAATTGGTATCACGGTATCATTTGGCCAAGCTCAATAGATTGAATTAAGGTCCGAGACAATAGTATAATTTGATTGATCATTACAATTATATCCCACCTAGAACTAACACATTAATCACTAATGTAGACATCATGGCCTCATGGAAGAAGCAGCCTGTGTAAAATTTTTCCAATTCTCAGATCTTATTCTTGTATATATAGAATCAAAGATCAATGATATCTATGTAGCATTGTATTTATATGTTGTTTAAATGTAATAGATTCTTTTGGTTAATCATACATAAAATTATTATTATTTATTTAAAAAATAGATATATCAACATAAATTATATAAATATTTTAAAAAATTTTAAGTGTTGATTTTCAAAATACTGGATTTTTTTATCTTTACTTATATAACATCTTAACTTTTAAATTGCATCAAAATATCATTAATATTAATTTATGTTTATAAAATGCATTTTTCACATATATATTATATGTATAAATTTATCTTAATTAATCTAAATGTAAAAAAAAAAAAGTTTCATCTCAGCACTTCCTTTATTTCTACTTTTCATTTATTTACTAAGTTTTAGAATATTGCTTTCACATGGTCATAAGGAGACTTGGTAGTCAATTGACTTGGTAGTTGGGGTCTCCAATCAACTTTAAGTAATTAGGAAAAAAATTTGACTGAATGTTCTCATTAAAATTTAAACATTTTCAAATTTATTGAGATAAATAGGATAAAAAATTATTGATTTATTTATGTATTACAATCAACATAAGATAATATTAAAATTTTTAACTATATTATTAATAAATTTAAATGAACATATTTTGATTCAAATTTTCTCCCATTATTTATAATGAAATCAATTCGATGAATAAAAATTTTATCCTATAATTAATATATATATATATATTTGAAGTTATAGAAGTCTGCGCTTCTCTACACACAAAGAATACCAATTTTTAAAATGATGAATATTTGCTTCTTTGTTATTGTGATTGTGTGAGAAGTATTAAATTTGAGATCATTCGAACTCCAATCTTAGCAAACTTACAGTTAAACAGAACGTTTCGGTAAGACGAACCCAACGACACCAAAATTAATCCACTCTGAGCCCAAATGAGCTCAAATAAAGTGTTTATAGCATATTTAGAAGTTTCAGAGCATTAATTGGATAATCAAATGATCTCCGAATTAGACATGTTTATAGTTGAATCGAGTTGCTCGACGAGACGAATCCAATGAGGCCAAGATAACTTAATTTTGACATCATTAAGGCACTCAAATGCTTGACGAATGTTTTATGATCAAGGGAATCATTACAATAAAATCACCTTTTTTGGCTGAAAAATTCGTCACAAAATAAGGAAAATCTATCGCAAAATCTAATTTGCGGCAGATTTCTTTCCTTTGCAAAAAACAGCATTGCAAAATTATTTGCGATGAAAAAAAATCTGCGTAATTCAAACATGACCGACTGCCCACTACCTGAGCCTGATCGCCCTCCTGATCGGCCGGCTGCCCGAGCCCGCCTAATCGACTACCTGACCTAATTGCCCATTCCACATGACCTGCCCGGGATTTGAACATGCTCCTCTTGCAAACAAACACCATTCTCCACTAGGCCACAAAGACAAAATACAACAAAAAGTTTATTTTTACATATATTATAAGTCAACTTTCATCGCAAAAAAATCGCTGAAAATTTCCGTCTCAAATTCGTCTCCATTTTCGATAAAAAATAATCCATCGTAAAGTGCGTCGCAAATCCATAACTTTTCTGTAGCGAATAATATAGACCGTCTAGAGCACTCCAATTTTGCTTAGATCTTCTTCATATTTATTAAACAATTCACTCTCAAAATTTTATAAATAGAATATCATTCTTCACATGAGAGATGTAGGAATAATAGAGAGAACTGGAAAGAGTTCTCTTATATTTTCCAACCATCACCGATGACCACCACCAGCTATTGGCCCCAACAATCTCCATCGCCACCGAAAAGCAGCATCAAAAATCACCACCACCACCACCAAAATACTAAGAAGATTTTTGTTTAAACCAACTTTACTTTAACCTGTAAAGAAAAGAGGATCATTGTATCACCTATTAGATATAATAGATTATTCAACTTGGCTAGGCCCCATTATTTTTTTTTTCCGGGGTTTTACACATAATTTTTTTTATATTTTTACTACTTTTATTTGTGCGTGTTAAATTTTTATATAACGCTAAGACGTAAAATATATATATTACCAACTCAAATTTTTTAGAACCAACAATACTAACATTGATAAAATAGTTTATCCTATTTTAATTTTTATAATTGTTTTTTAATTATATAAAAGATATTTTCTAATAAAAATTCATTATAATTCGTAAAATTTAAGAATATGTAATTATTTTTGGCAAAAAAATATTTTATCCATAGCGACTTTTATGCACGGCCCTATATTTTAGAAGTTTATTTAATTAATAGGAAATTATTCCTTCCGACATCAAGTTGTTTTTCTCTCACACTAGCCGCCACCACTGAAAGAAACTCTCATGAAATAGTGTTACATTTAAAACAAAATATGGCTGCTTCAAGATGGTCAAATCTGCTCCAAGATTTGGAAAACCCTACGATGATCAGATTTAATATCATTTTCAAAGAAAAAACAGGTGATTAAATATATGATACCGGTTCTTTTACACAGATAGCATGCGCAAGATCTTCAACTCGGCATCTGCCTTTCCCTTCCATCTTATGCAATCCACTTGGCCATCCACCCACTCACTTCCACCTTCCTGCCATGGCTGCCGAGCTTCTGCTCGCCATCTCCCTCTTCCTCCTCTTCCTCCCTTTCTCTTCCTCTTCCTTCAACTCCATCTTCCTCTCCTGCGGATCATCCTCCTCTTTCAACCTCACCAACGATAATCCTCCCCGCACCTTCACTCCCGACGGCAAATTCCTATCCTCTTCCAACTCCAAAACAGACACCTTTTCTTCTTCCTCCGTCACCCAGCTCTACTCCACCGCCCGCCTCTTCACCTCCGTTTCCTCTTACAGCTTCGAAGTCGACGTTAACGCTTTCTACATCCTCCGCCTCCACTTCTTTCCTTTCAACTCCACCTCCAAAGCCCGATTCGATGTCTCCGCTCTCAACCGCTACCTCCTTCTGTCCTCCTTCTCCCCTAGTACCCCTTCCAAACCAGACGTAAAAGAGTTCTTTTTATGGGTCGAAAAATCTCCTCTTCTCCTCACTTTCTCCCCTTCCCCAAATAACCTCGCCTTCATTAACGCCCTCGAGCTCATCTCTTCCCCTCCCGATCTCATCAACGGAAGCAAGCCTACTTACATAACAGCTTCCGGTAGTTCTCAAGAAGATAACTTTTCTCCCCAGGCGATGGAGACTGTATACCGCGTCAACGTCGGCGGCCCGCTCATAACTCCGGCAAACGATACGCTGTGGAGAACATGGGAGACCGACGATAATCAGTTCTTATTTAACAAAAACCTCTCCGTCGAAAACAGCACGACCGGCCAAATCGAGTATCCGCCGGAGGAAGGCCTGACTGATGTAATTGCCCCTGAAATGGTCTACAGTACGGCGCGGACAATGAACTTTGAGCCAGTCTCCGGCATGGCAAAACCCGACTTTAACCTCACGTGGAGCTTCAACGTGCCGCCGGGATTCCAGTACTTTGTCCGGATGCATTTCTGCAATTTCTGGATCACAAGTCTGACCAAATTCTATTTCGAAGTCTACCTCGGCGATTTCATCGCGCTTAAGGATTTGAATCCCGGAAATATGACGAGGTGGCGGACTATGATTCCATTCTATTTTGATTTCGTCGTCGACGCGCCAGGCTCTGGTCCTTTGAACGTTAGTATAGGGCCGGCCGACAATAGCGTTCCGCATGATGCTTTTCTGAATGGGTTAGAGATAATTAAGCTGAGCAATTCGCATCTCAGCCTCGCCGGTGAATTTGGCCTATATGATAGCGGAGCAGGAAACCACGGCGGGAATTATTTCTTGTCTATTTTACTCCCTTCCATTCTTGGCGGTGTTGTCCTGCTTATTTTCCTGCTTTTCGTCCTTCAATTATGCTTACGCCGCCGCCGATCAAAACCAAATCTGGTCGAGGAACAGAAGGACACGACGAATGCATCATGGTTGCACTACAACGCAGGAGCTGGAGCAGCGAACTTGGTTTTCAGCACGTCGAGCAAATCCACAACCGATCGAAAACCGAAGAGCTCTGCTTCCCCGCGGCTTAATCTCGGCCTCCAAATATCTTATTCGGAAGTCATCTTTGCGACGAACAATTTCGATGAGAAGCTCGTCATCGGCTCCGGCGGGTTCGGTAAAGTGTACAAAGGAGTCCTCGGCGACGGCACCAAAGTCGCCGTGAAGCGCGGCGGGCTTGGCTCGCGACAGGGATACCCTGAGTTCCAAACAGAGATCGTCGTGCTCTCCCGCATCCGTCACCGGTACCTCGTCTCCCTCATCGGCTACTGTGAGGAGCATTCCGAGATGATTCTGGTCTACGAGTACATGGAAAAAGGCACTCTAAAGAGCTATCTTTACGGCTCCAATCTCCCTTGTTTGTCCTGGAAACAGAGATTAGAGATCTGTATCTGTGCGGCGAAGGGCCTTCACTACCTCCACACCGGATACGCTCAGAGCATAATCCACCGCGACGTGAAGTCCACCAACATCCTCCTCGGGGAGAACTTCGAAGCAAAAGTCTCCGACTTTGGACTCTCCCGACTTGGTCCATCCTACGGGGAAACTCACGTTAGCACCGGTCTGAAGGGAACATTCGGCTATATCGACCCTGAGTACTTCAAAATCCTGAAGCTCACCGACAAATCCGACGTTTATTCATTCGGCGTCGTCCTCTTCGAAGTTCTCTGCGCTCGGCCTGCCATTGTCGACCACGTCAATCTCGCCGAGTTTGCCCTGCATTGGGTGAAAAAGGGCCAGCTTGAAAAGATTGTGGATCAGCGATTGGCCGGGAAGATCAACGAGAACTCGCTGAGGAAGTTTAGTGAGACAGCGGCCAAGTGTTTGGCCGATTACGGCACGGATAGACCGAGCATTGGGGACGTGTTGTGGAATTTGGAGTACGCGTTGCAGCTGCAGGTATCGGGGTTGTTGAGGGAGCCGTTTGAAGATAGTGGGATTGTGGATGAGTCGGAGGCTGCGTTGATGGCGTCTGTTGGTAGGATTCCGTCGCCGACTAATGAAGGGGACGAGGAGGCGGAGGCGACCTGGACTTCTGAGTCAGGGACGACGACGAGCATGGTTTTCTCTCAGCTGGTGAAAGGGGAAGGCAGGTGATTGGTTTCTTGTTGACTGGTGTTGTCATGTTTTGTGTCTTTTTCAGCGCTGAAAAGTCTGCGTGATATATTCCTGAAGACTGAAGTGTACTATATTTGTAATTGTATTACTGTAATAAATATTTTTCTGATCGCTAATATTAATAAAAATAAAATATAATCCATGGCCGTACAAAATGATAGGGCTGTAAAATAGTAAATCATTTAAATTTTTCATAATTTAAAGTGATACAGACTAATAGCCTTGAAAGATTACGTGCGCATTAGTCAAATTAACAAATAGCTTAAGATTAGAAGACTATGTTTATACAAAGAAAATTGATTTTGTTAATGGACTTGTTTGGTTGGAATACCAAGTGATATAGAGGTGTAAATGGAATACTTTGGAGTTATTTGGATGTGCTTAAAAGGAATGAATGACTTTTTTTTATTTGGTTATAAGTAAAGTGAATGCAATATAAAGTGGTCGGCATTGTAGGGCGGCGGCAACTGTGGGCTGCAGCGGGTGGCGATAGTAACAGCAGTGGGCGATGGCGGTCGAGGTGGTCGTAGGCTGTTGTGATGGTCGTCGGTGGCGGTGGCCGTGGCGGTGGGTGGCAGGCGACAACGGTAGTAGCCGTTAGTAGCGGCGGCCGGTGGTCGGCAATGGCGGTGGCAGAAGACGACAATAGCAGCCGGCAATAGCGACAGCCGGCGGTCGGCGGTGGACAATGATGGGCGGAGGCCAACAATGGGGTGTCAATGGAGACGATGGTTGTCGGTTGTTGTTAAGCAAGCTTCGGAGTGTTGTAAATGGTTCTCGCTCAAAATTGGGCGGGAATGATTGACCTCAAAAATAAACTAGAATGGAATACATTGCATTTAATTTACTTTACATTGGATTTATTTTTCATCCCACCAAATACCAAACTTTTCAAAACCCCTACATTCACTAGTGAAGTTCCTTAAGAAATTGACACCTAACAATATAAGTAGGATTTTTGAACTATTAGGTGTCTGTTTTACAAATAGATTTCACCAAATTTTTTTAAATAAAATAAATTATTTTATAAATATTTTTTTATAATTTTTGAAGTCCAATAAGAATTTCTATGAATTTTTTAATGAAAATATAATAAAATATTATTATTATATTATTATTTTTTAATATAGGTCAACTCCCTCTCCCCCCCCCCCCCCCCCCCCAATTCATTTCATGTTCTATAACAGAGAGAAAAAAAAAAGTTAGGATTTGGCGATTGTCGAGCGATTTTTGTCCATCGGCCCAGTTGGGAAATTTTTTCGTCTCGAGGTAGGTTACATTTTTCCTATTTCAGATTTTATTAATTTTTTTTTGATATTTTTCAATCAAATTTGTATTTTCGTTACCAAAAAATGATGATAACTTTATTTTAGTAAAACTTTCACCGTATAACTTTTTATATGTTATAAAGATTGTGATTACAAATATTTTGAGTATATTCTAAAAAATTTTTGTCTGGTGATTTTTGAAAAAGCAGCAATTTTTGCCTACTCAAAAATTTATTTTGACATCTAAAATAATGCTTCAGTTCAATTAAAACATCAGAAAAATGTTTTACACAATTTGTGGTAATTTGGTTATGTTTGAAAATTATGAATTTTTACTCAATAGTATTCCTGTTGTCTACCATTGGGACATTTTGATAATTTTTAAATTTAGTCCAATTGTGCTTTAATTAATAAAATGCATTGAAAAATATGTTGTAAAGTATAGTGAAGTAATGCCGACGTTAGTAGGCGACCAAGGTAACGTCGGCGACCAAGGTGGGATTCTTTTATGTCGATGCTAGTGGGTAGTCGAGGTGGGATTCTATTATGCCGACGCCAGTGGGCAGCCGAGGTAGGATTCTGTTATGTCGGCGCCAGTAAACGACAAAGGTGGGATTCTGTTATGCCGGTGTTAGTGGGCGACCGAGATGAGATTCTGTTATGCTGGTGAGATTATGTTACCTAAGTGTTTTTGTACGGGATACAATAGGCTTCCGAGGTGAGATTCTATTATGAAGTATTTTCTTATAATTTAGTTTATTTAAGTATTTATTTAATTATATTTAATCTCAGTATATGATTCAGCATAATGTTCTCAATTTTTTTGATTTTGGTTATTGATTTCTATTTTAGGCCACAATAGCCTACGGAGCTGTGTTAGCTCATTCTTGTTTTTGTTTTTATTTTCAAGCCCGGGGAAGGGTAAAGAGCGAATTTAGTAGACTGGATAGCACGCTCTGATCTGTGTTGTAGGTATATTTTGGTTAGTTTTAATTTTTGCAAGCTTAACTTTTATTTTTTTGTGCTCTATGTTGCCAAACCTTGTCATAAATTGATTTCAGATTATATATGTTTCAGATGATATATAAAAAAATTATGTTGAGATTCAATAGTCTTCTGCTTTATATTGCATTCAATAGTGACTCTATGTATTATATAAATTAGAAGCTTTATTTTAGTATTTCTCCAACCAGATCTTAAGTCTTGCCATAATCGAACACGGTATGACATGTGTGATATTGGATCATATCGGGTCGGGTTGTGACACGGCCATTGCCACCGACGGACGCCACCATCCCACCCGTCGGACAACCAATGGTTGCCTTGACCACCACTACCGCCGCCAGCGCCACCTCTGGCCACCACCATTTTTTGACTTCACACTACATTCATTGCTTTAAACCAAAGAAAAAAAATATTCATCTGCATTTACTTTACATTCATCCAAACAACTCCAAAGTAATTCTTTTACATTGCATTCTTTCTATATTGCATTCCTTTTAAACTGTATTCCTTTTTTAGCCAACCAAATAACCCCCACAATTTTCTAATTTCTATATTATTTTTTTTCCTTTCAAGAAGGTCCAAATTATGGCTAAAATGCTCTGGAGGCTAGAGTATTAATTAGAAAACAAATTTATGTGAGCATATTTTAATTCAATTTATAGTAGGAATTTAAAAGTTAGGAAATTTACATTGAAATTAATAAAATTTTTATTTATCAAAAGATTTACAGTGATAAAGAGATAGAGAATTAATATTTTAGCTCTAAATGGAGATTTATCACACACATGGATATGACAAGAGTTGCAAAAAATGTTTGTATTTTTATTTTGAAAACCCCTAAGAGTGAAAAGCACAAGGTCTAGCCCACATAAAATGATTCCATTAATATTTTTTAAAGATTACAAAGGGTGCCATTTTTTGTGATTTAGAAAGATGTTGATTGAATGTGATAAACACAAACCATATATAACGAACTACATGGTTGAAGTTGAAAGTTCTTTGTGACATGGGAGCTATCTTCAAGAGTCATTTACATTTTATTTCTTCGTCCTCTTTTGAGGAGAGATATCCATCATAAATATTGGTATTTATATAAATGACATGCATCATTTTATAAGAAATGGAGTGTATTGTCATTGTTAGCGATAAATGCAATAAAATTAGTGAGTGTTATTATCGCAAGGTGATAATTATCAGAGGATTGTAGAATAGAGGACCACAATCAAGGCGGTGGTTGGAGGGTCGTTGTCGGGTGATAGCAATTGAAAGGACTATAGTTGGGTAATGTTGGTCGGAGCAATAAGGTCGAATAACAATGGTTAAAAGGATGATCTTGAGTGACAATGGTCCAAAGACTGAGGTCAGTTAATAGTGGTCAAAGTATTGTACTCGAGTAGTTGTAATTGATGGACTATTGCTAAACGATAGTGGTCAGAAGGATTATAATCGAGTGACATTGGTTAGAAGTACTATTATTGGGCAATAGTGGCTATAAGATAATGGTCGGGCGAAGGTGACCAGAAGGATTGTAGTTAGGAGATGATAGTTAGAAGGACTGTAATTGGACGATAGTAGTTGGAGAGCTATATTCAGACATTAGTTGTCAAAGTACCATGATTAGGTGAATGTGGTTGGAGGATCGTAGTCGAGTGATAGTGGTCGAATGATCATAGTCGTACAACATAGGTTAGAAGACTATAGAGTGGTAATGGTAGATGGAGGACTATAGTCATTCATTAGTGGCCGGAGGATTATAGTTTGACATTGGTGGCAGGAAGACCATAGTCGAGCAATGGTGTTCATAATGACTATAGTAAAGTCATGGTGGTCAGATAATAGTTATCATATGAATCAAGTCAAAGGACCATAGTCGAGAAGTCTTGATTAAGAGGATCGTAGTCAAGTGATGATAGTAAGAAGATTATAGTCGGCTAACGAGGGTCGAATGATCGTAATTGAGCAACAGTTGTTAGATGAGTGTAGCTAGACAGTGGCACTCCAGTGGAGTTTTAATAAAGTTGGTTGGGTGGTGGTTTGAAGATGGTAGCCAGGCAACGATCCAACCAATGGCAAAGCCATTTTTTTTTATGTGGAGCACACATTATGAATCTAAAAAGACCCTCAACCTTTTTCATACGGGTTTAAGACTGGCATCGATGATTGTGGACCTCCGAGAGGACTACAAACACCATCGCCCCGCGAGGGGAGACAGTATCTGGCCAATGGAAGGGCAGATTCGATCACACATATGATTAACCATTGAGGATAGCGGCTCTCACCAGCACACCCCGATGGGTAATAATATATATGATCTGATCGTAACGGGTTTCCCCCACCCGATACATTAGCTCGAATGGGGTTTATTTGATAGTGAGATTCGGTTTCCCACGGGCGCAAGCCCCCGTGGTTAATTACATCTCAAGCCGGGGCCTGAGAATACTCTCGATTAAGGATTCTACATTATTCTTTCTAAATTGGGATTGGTACATAGAGGGAAGACTAGGAAGTCCTACTCGAAGGGAAAGAGAGGTTCAACTAAGCTTAGTCAACATGCACGGCTCACATCAGCATCCGGAGGGACTAAGGTAGTGAGAAGAAACTGGAGAAAAATAAATAAATCATGCACTCGAAGCATGCAGGAGGGAAGGATGGAGGTGGCGTCATCCGTGTGACGCGGATATGTAGGGTTTAGGGTCTCTAAAAGACAGAAGACCTACCTACTGATGAGGCGTACTACGAAACAATAGTAGCCTTGAATCCTGAATCTAATGGGTTTAGTGTTCTACGCAACACTAACACCCGTGTCCTAACTAATGCAATGCAAAACCTGGACTTACCCCGGCCTGGAAGGGGGAGCCAGCTAACCACCTAATCGCTTTAAAACCATGCTGTCCAGTCATTTATGAAAGATGGGTAGGTAGGTTATAGTTCTTGGAGGTAGGGCCGACGTCTAGAGGATTTCCTAGTTGGCCCCAGACTGATGTTGGGTGAATGCTCCTATGACTAATGCAATTAAAATTTTAATTTAGTTGATTTCTAATGCAATGCATGCTGGTTAAAGTATCCAAATCAGATATGCACAGGATTTTAAAAAAAGGCTTATAAAAATAATTTTTAGAATTAGACTGGGCTTCCCCAGGTCCGGCACCTCATCCTCATAGGTCAGATTATCCGGACTCTACCCGCAGGCGGGGAAGTGTCTTATAGAAGGAAAGAGAGAAATGCAATAATATGCATGCGACCCCGGATGATTCCGGCAATTCCCTAGGTCGTTAAGTTTCTAAATTATTTAAATCTTAAAATTTGAATGTTAGTTGTGAGTAGAAAAAATTTTAGTCCTTAAAGAGCCTAACGAAATCCAGGCTAAAACAAAAGCGACATGCAAAACGTCAAGAAATTAAGAAAAGCAAACAATCCTAGAGGCACACAATCATAAAACACATCAAAATTATCCAAACAAATTAATAAATGTCCATAGGCCAACTGCCCTTAATTACAACCCAGGGTCTGCAGAAAATTAAAGTGGTCGGGCACCACTGCCAACAACCCGGATTTCTAATCCTAAGACTGACGCAAGTTATTTTGAGTGGGATACTGCAGATCTTTATCTTCTTGATCTTCTCTTCCTTGGACTCCTCGGATCTTAGTTTTGTTAGACTCCTTGGATCTCAGCTTCCTTGGGCTCCTTGGGTCTCAGCCTCCTTGGACTCCTCGGGTAGTAGAATGATCCAAATTTGGATTCCCAAATAGAAAAGGACTATCCTCATATTGGGTGTCCTTTTCTCTTTGGGCATCCAACCTTTGGATTCTTGTATCCCCACTCAAAATAAACTTTCACAACTCTATACCAGATTACAAGTGATTTACATTAATGAAAAGCAGTAAATCTAGACGCTCCTGCAAGGTTATCCTAAAAATCATCCCAAGCAGTTTAATATATCACAAGCAATTATAGGGAAAATAAAATACTCATCACAGCCACACTGACCATGCTCTTAATTATTTTGAGGGCTAAGCAAGCTCTGGAGCACCTGTAGCAATTTATAATGATTTATTATTTTAGCCCTCATTTATTTAGGGGGGCTGAGCAATTTCTGAAGCACCTGCATAAAACAACGTTAATTTTTAAATCATGATTATCGCCCCCCTTATATTTAGCGCTGCATGAGCATGGCCACCTGCAGAAAATATCATTAGTATCAAACTCGATCCTAACCTATGGGTAGTCTATCGTGCAATCATATCAATTCCCAGAGTGCAGTAAAAGTAAACAAACACACCAGCATCATCTCAATCACAACATGCAGTGAAATCTCAGAAATCTCGGCACATAACATAGAAGTAAACACCGGCCTAGCCTAGGTCTAGAAGTGGTGCCCTAACAAACCACCTAGATGTGTGTGAAAAGCTGTGTAGCTGAGGTAGATCCTAAGCTGGGTAGTTAGTTACAGTTGCCTACTGTCCAGGTTGGTTGTAGGTCTGAAAAGGGAATTTTATTTAAAGTCCAAATATTAGTGAATTGAGATCTATCTTAGTTGATTTAATGTGTGGATCAGTTTTAGTTCTTAGGGTAATAATATTTAAAGTTTAAATTGCATTAGTGAGTTTTAGGGGGTTCGGGGTCCACCTATACACTTAGTAAAAGGGGGTCCAAAATTGACTTTTTGATTAAAGGGTATTTATGACTAGCTAATATTTCTATAAAATACTAGGCCTTAACCTGATCAGTTAGACAGTTAGTATGCCCGATTTGGATTCTTCTATCCAAAGTTATGAATTTCTGAAGTTTTGGTCTCGTTTTGAACTAAGTTTGACCGGATTGTTGACTTTTTGATTTAAGTTGATTTATGAAATCTTAATATTTTTAATAAATACTAGACCCTAATGTGAGTTGAATGCCTTTGAGTTTGCTGGGTTTGGAGTTTCCTACGCAAAGTTATGAATTTTAGAAGTTTCGGGCCCTAGACTATACGCTACGGTTGACCGAAGAGTTGACTTTTTATTTTAGGTTGATTTCTGGACACCTAATATTTTTAACAAATACTAGACCTTAATTAGAGTTAGGTGCCTTTTAGTTTGCCCATTTTGGAATTTTTTGTAATAAGTTATGATTTTTAGAAGTTGGGGCAATTAAAGGAATTATCGAAATTGCCTAATTAGGGGTATTTTGGGGGTTTTGGCCCAAATCAGCTCCAAACTGATTGGAATCACCCCCAAAGGTCAGAAATGACCTAAGAAGGTGTTCCCAAGTATTTGGGGAAAATTTGGGATTTTTAATAATTTTTAATGATTTAATTAAGGCAAAAAGGTGATTTTTGATTAAGGTTGAATTAAAGTCCAGATTAAGGTCCAATTAAGGGGCCCTAATTATCTACGGTTGGGGAATGAATTCTGGAGAGTTTGAAGTATTATGGGTATTTTTCTGATTTAAAATGGATTTATTAGATTTTTCTGAAGTTTCTAAGGCTTAATTAACGGGTAAATTAGGGTTTGCTAATTAAGTGTTTTAAAGAGTCCAGAAAATTCCTAGAAAATTCTAGAGGGTTCCAGATGTCACTATGTTTAAGTGTTTCAGATTTCAAGTCATTTGGAGCTATACCCTAATTCCTGGAATTTTTCTAAGTTCACTAGACGATCCTTAATTATTGTCCTTAGTGTGTCACTACACTAAGCAGGAATAAAGTGAGTTAGCTAACCCTTAGGCATAACATAAAGAGGGTAAATGCAGCAAATATAAACACACCAATCAAGTCCTTAGATCTAAGAGAGTCTAGGCTAAGTGCTTGTGCAACCTACACATGCAAGGACTACGAAAACACTAAGTAAAGAAACCTAATGAAGTGATTAGTGAATGATTGGGACACAATCACCCTCTAATCCTTCTCCCATATGAATTGCTCTTCATATACATAGCCTAAGTTTAAAATTTCATAAGGGGTGGACCTCCCAAATCTAAAGGATTTAAATATTGTTTAAGATTAAAATAATTTTAAAATACCTAAATATTATAAATATATAACAATATGAGTTTAAAAATAAGATAATTAAAATTAGTTCAATTCATAGGCATGGGAGACCTACCAGCCACCAAGGGGGTTTTAAAATAATTTTTATTTTAAAATAGTTAGTTATATTAATTAAATAATATTTAAATAATTAAATAGCAAAGTAATATAGAAAGCATCCAGAAAGGATAGAATCAGATATAAAAAATAATTTTAAATTAAAATTCACATTTTTATGAAAAGAACGAGGTATTGTGCGTCAAAATCCGGTTTAAAACGAGAAAGTTATGATTTTTCTAAGATAAATAGGTTAAAAATAAATTTTAAATATTTTAAAATAATTAATATTTAAAAAAAATAATAATAATTTTAAAACAAATTAGATATAATAATATCTGAATTTTAAAATAAATTTAAATAATAATAATCAAAATATTATAATAATATAAAATAATAAATATTAATATTATAATGATATTAATATTAACATAATAATACTATTATTAAAGATAATAATAATATTATTAATTAACAATATTAATATTATAATAATATTAATAATAACAAATACTAATATTATAATAATATAAATATCAACATAATAATAATATTATTAAAATAATATTATTATTAATTATAATATTAGTATAATAATAATAATAACAATAATAATAATTAATATTATAATAATAAAAATATTAATAATAATAATAATAATAATATTATTAAAATAATAATAATATTATTAAAATAATAATATTATTAATTATAATGTTAATATTATAATAATACTAATAATAATAATAATTAATATTATAATAATAAAAATATTAATCATAATAATAATATTATTAAAACAATAATATTATTAATTAAAATATTTATATTATAACAATACTAATAACAATAATAATTAATATTAAAATAATAAAAATATTAATAATAATAATATTATTATTAAAATAATAATATTATTAATTATAATATTAATATTATAATAATACTAATAATAATAATAATTAATATTATAATAATAAAAATATTAATCATAATAATAATATTATTAAAATAATAATATTATTAATTAAAATATTATATTATAATAATACTAATAAAAATAATAATTAATATTAAAATAATAAAAATATTAATAATAATAATAATATTATTAAAATAATAATATTATTAATTATAATATTAATATTATAATAATACTAATAATAATAATAATTAATATTATAATAATAAAAATATTAATCATAATAATAATATTATTAAAACAATAATATTATTAATTAAAATATTTATATTATAATAATACAAATAACAATAATAATTAATATTAAAATAATAAAAATAATAATATTATTAAAATAATAATATTATTAATTATAATATTAATATTATAGTAATACTAATAATAATATTTATTAATATTATAATAATAGAAATATTAGTCATAATAATAATATTATTAAAATAATAATATTATTAATTATAATATTAATTTTATAATAAAACTAATAATAATAATTATTATTATAATAATAAAAATATTAGTCATAATAATAATATTATTAAAATAATAATATTATTAATTATAATATTAATTTTATAATAATACTAATAATAATAATTAATATTATAATAATAAAAATATTAGTCATAATAATAATATTATTAAAATAATAATATTATTAATTATAATATTAATATTATAATACTACTAATAATAATAATAATTAATATTAAAATAATAAAAATATTACTAATAATAATATGATTATTAAAATAATAATAATGTTAATATCATCATAATAATATTATTATTATGAAAATAATAATATTATAATAATGTGGATATTAATATAATAATATTATTATGAAAATAATAACAATAATAATAATAATAATAATAATATAATAATAATAATAATAATTAATATTAATAATATAGAAAGAATTTTAAAAATTTTTTTTTTTAAAACTTGGGCCACGTGGCGGCCTCCGATTGGCCGCGCTAACTGCGGCGAATCATTGGCAATGATTGCGCCGCCGCGCAATCATTGCCAATGATTGGCGCGGCGGGGCCCGCCTCACTTAAATGAGTCATCGCTGATCTCCTCCGTTGGATCCCCGTGGCTTCAAACGGACGGCCCAGATGGAGTTGGATGGCTATGTGATCCAGCGGGAAGCCATACACGGCTGTACATGTGCTTCGTGCGACTGGATCCGAGCCGTTGATCAAGAGATCAACGGCTCAGATTCCGGATGCCTGAGCAGAACTGCGAAAACGCCCTAGAGGGTGTTTTTTGACTCGTTCTCTCAAACGACTCAACGAAACTCCATGAAATTTGAAACATAGTTAGAGGACATGAAGAGCATTCATGTGGGAGTGTTTGTTTGATCTAAAAAGCACTTTTTGAAAAGCTATTTAACCCTATGTGTTTCTAACTAGGGTTTGAGTTTTTACCTTGGTTAGTGGACGGTTTGGACCGTTTAAGGGTTCTCTGAACTTGTTGACTGTCCACGCACAAAGTTTTAGAAGACACCTTAGGCTCCCAACGTCTGGATCGGATGCAAGAAGCGTTGGAAGGATTCTAAGCCCGGTTCGCCGGAGTTCTCACCGTCGGCGGGGTCTGACCGGCCGTATTTGGCTTGGGGAAGGGAGAGGGAGTCCAAGGGAACTCTCCCACGAAATCTCCAAGGCTCTCGAGGTCTAGAGCGGAAGAGAGCAAAAAAAGATCCTAAACAAGCCTTAATTCTTCCTATTTAAAGCCCCTAACCCTATCATGGACGGTTGGGATCAATCCTAGTGATTATTTGGAGGGAAATAGGCTTGATTAGGACGAGATTTCAGTCTAAGGAACATTAGGAAGGATTTTAGAGCTTTAAATAGGATCTAAATGGGCTTTAATGGGTGTATTTGAACCATTATGACTTGGGTTGACCAAGTCAAGGGTTGACTTGGTCAACCTAGTCAAAGAGGTCCAAGGAAGAAGTGGATCGAGCCCAAGATGGGTTTGAATTAATTAGGATTTGATTCGACCCATTAAGGGCTTAATGGGTCAAATACGAGGTCAACAAACGGACCCCCAACAGGAGTGGTGAACAAGCTAGTGAACCGCTCGTGTTGGCGTTGACCGAATGTGACAGAAGAAGTAGAGTAAGGGCCCAAGAAAAGGAGCACCATAAGAGGTGAACGAATGCAAAGGGGAATCTTCTCCTGGCCTTACCCTGTAGCAAGGGTGGAGCCAAGGATAGAACAAAGAGCAAAGTAGTAACATGCCACCAAAAGGCGACAGAGTGTGGGAGATCTTCTCTTTGCCTTACCCTATAGCGAGGGCAGAGCCCAAGAGAGAAAGCCCAAAAAAAAAAAAAAAAAAAAAAAAAGTAAGGTAGTAAAGCAAACCAACTATCTGCCTGGCCGTATCGAAATAACAGGATATAAGGTGAAAAGGTGATCATCTCCTGACCTTACCCCGTAGCAAGGGCAGAGCCAAGGAGAGAGCAAAGAACAAAGTGGTAGAGTAAACCAACTACCTGCTTGACCATGTCGAAACAACAGGGTAGAAGGTGAAAGAGCGGTGAGGTATGCCTTCCAGGGACACTATCAGGCTCACTCGACCGGGTAAAGTCTGATGTCTGCTTGATCAGGGCAAAACAATCAGGGAAGAAGTAGTGGTGAGGAATGCCTCCCAGGGATACTGTCGGGCTCACTCAACCAGGTAAGTAAAACCAACTACCTGACTGTTCATTTTAAACAGTAGGATAGAAGGTGAAAGGATCCCGTCTCCTCCTACTCCCTTCGGAACAGCGGATAGGGGTGACTTAATACTTCTGTCTGACCTCAACAAAAGTAAATAAGCCACGAAATTGGAGTCTGCGTAGTCTTTTACAGAACATCTAGAGTAAAGGGGTGGTGAGGAATGCCTTCCAGGGACTCTGTCGGGCTCTCTCAACCGGTAAGTAAAACCAACTACCTGACTGTTCATTTCAAACAGCAGAATAGAAGGTGAAAGGATCCCGTCTCCTCCTGCTCCTTTCGGAACAGCGGATAGGGGTGACTCAATACTTCTGTCTGACCTCAACAAAAGTAAATAAACCACGAAATTGGAGTCTGCGTAGTCTTTTACAGAACATCCAGAGTAAAGGGGTGGTGAGGAATGCCTCCCAGGGACTCTGTCGGGCTCTCTCGACTGGTAAGTAAAACCAACTACCTGACTGATCATTTCAAACAGCAGAATAGAAGGTGAAAGGATCCCGTCTCCTCCTGATCCTTTCGGAACAGCGGATAGGGGTGACTCAATACTTCTGTCTGACCTCAACAAAAGTAAATAAGCCACGAAATTGGAGTCTGCGTAGTCTTTTACAGAGCATCCAGAGTAAAAGTGGTGGTGGGGAATGCCTCCCAGGGACTCTGTCGGGCTCCCACTCAACCGGGTAAAGTCTGATGTCTGCTTGATCAGAGCAAGACAATCAGGGTAAAGGTCTGATGTCTACCAGAGCGGCAGGACAGTCAGGGTAAAGGTGTGGTGAGCTATGCCTCACAGGGGCTCTGCGGGGTGCTCCCAACCAGTAAAGCCTGATGTCTACTCGGCGCATATGCCTGCAGCAGAGCAATCAGGGAAAAGAGGTAGTGAGATATGCCTCCCAGGGGCTCTGTGGGGCACTCTCAACCAAGTAAAGTCTGATGCCTACCCGGCGCATATGCCTGCAGTAGAGTAATCAGGGAAAAGAGGTAGTGAGATATGCCTCCCAGGGGCTCTGTGGGGCACTCTCAACCAAGTAAAGTCTGATGCCTACCTGGTGCATATGCCTGCAGTAGAGCGATCAGGGGAAAGTCATCTCAACCATACCCTAACACGCATATGTGTAGGGATGAGAAGAGGAGTAGAAAATGGAAAAGTTTCAAAGAGAGAAGGGTCGTCTAAGGAGTTTCAAACTAGTGTTTTGGGTACAACGTGGTAGAGGACAAGTCGTCGTGGCCACGAGTATCCAAATGCCAGTGAAACTGCCTAGGCGGAACTAAGATCATACAAACTTGGAAGCACCAGAATGATGCCTCGAGAGACCATAGGGAAAGGTACGCCCTCAACAAAGTGTGAGAGGGGTAATCGCATTCCCACTGAGTAGCTAAAGTAGCAAGGAGGACACACTTGCTACAGAGAAAAGGACTATATCAATGAGGAATAATCATAGAAGACTATAGTGGTACACCCACGTAAGCTAGTGGGACCCTGTAGAGGTGGAAAGCAACATAAACACATCCAAGGGACCGCTCTACAGCCAGGAGTCGGGTCACGGTGGGAAAGTATGTCACCACAAGACGAGTGAAATGATTTTCTGCCAGAAAATTAAAGCTCACCAAGAAGCGACGCTAACATCTGAGACTTGATGTACTGCATCACGACCAGAAAATCATACAAGAGTACCGAGGGGACACACTCGCCACTAAGGGGAGTAAGATTGCATAGGAATGATATTTATGAAAAGCTCACAGTGGCGGTACCCACACAAACTGGTGGAACCCTGTGGGAAGTGGAATAATGTCAGTACATCCGTAGAGCTACCCTAACAGCTGAGAGTAGAGTACGAATGAGAGAGAGAGTAAAGTGGAAAATGAGTTGATTTTCTGCTAGAAAATCAGAGCTCTCAAGTCAGTGATGCTAACACCGGTAACCAGGCGTACTGCAACACTACTGGGGAAACAACTCAAGATGGCGAGGAGACACACTCGCCATTGAGGAAAATGATTTATGAGTAAAATCAATAACATCAAACATCACAGC
Source organism: Dendrobium chrysotoxum (assembly GCA_019925795.1). Lineage (NCBI taxonomy): Eukaryota > Viridiplantae > Streptophyta > Magnoliopsida > Asparagales > Orchidaceae > Dendrobium > Dendrobium chrysotoxum. The sequence continues at coordinate 55,906,860 of CM034309.1, forward strand.
GGTAACACTCACCCTGATCGGGGGGACCCTGTGAGAGGTGGGAGCCATACTACCAGACCCATAGGACTGCTCTCTAGTAGCTGAGAGCAGGGCAAGGGTGAAAAAGTAGGTCACTAAAAGACACTAGAGAGTTGATTCCCTGCTAGGAAATTAGAGCTCGCGAAGGTGGGATGTTAACATCTTGAGCAAGATGTATCACACCACTAACAAGGACTATCATGATTGTAAAAGATCATAATAATCACAAGTGCAAACTCATCCTTGAAGCGATCACTCAGACGCTTCGTAGGAGAAGAAAAGAAAGACTTTGGGGAATTTGAGCTCTTAGAGAGTATTACCGGGTTCCACCTGTGACAAGGGCAACCGGTTTTGCTCTGCTGAGAGCTTCCCTCTTTTATTGTATAGGTGCATATTTTCTTTATATATTCACAATCATAAACTAAATATGTCTCGTACTGTCGAAGATAACATCCGGTAGAGGGAACGTTTACCATATCCGTGTGTTACTCCTAGTATGAGACATCCTCTAATGATTGGAACTCAAAGAGGGAGATAGGATTGGCTTTGATAACCCAGGCCACATCCGCCACATGAATAAAACTGGGGGCACAATCATAACACAATTGATATGTGAATGAAATTTAGATTAGGATAGTGGATCAACATTACCCTCCCTAGCTAGCATAGGTTGGTATGGACCCAGTACAAAAGAAGTCTGAATTGGTTTTGATATTCCAGACCACACTTGGGAGCACCAAGTGATACTAGGGGAACAGAGAGGGGGAAACTCCCAAATTACCAGAACTCAGAAGAGGAAGGTACAATAAATGCGAGACTCTTATCAGTCCTTAAGAATGGTCTATAATCAGATGGTGGGGTCAAAATATTTTTATGCACGAATTTTTAAAAGAATATGACAAGCATTTAAACAAACTCAATAGTGTGACCACTAAGAGATGTTTAAGCACTCACCAATTAATCTGAGATAAGTCTGATTCATACATTTCCTAAAGAGTGAAAATTTCATCAGAGAGTGAAAGGATTATTTTTAGAAATGAAAAATTAACCTCTTAATCATCTTGAACCTTAAAAAAAAGGTTCCGAAAGTTCAGCAATATGGGTTGACTCCATCTAGACCCGAGAAGGTTAGGGATTTAAATTTTGCTAACCCAGCTTAAGCTCCCTACAAGCTAAGCTGGGCTTTCTCCCTTACATATTCTGAATAAATATCTAATTCAAAAGGGTGTAAATTAGAGAGAGAAACTGAATCCTCTCAATCTTCTCGTATGAAAATATTTTTATATCTAATAGAACATTCTTGCACGATGATAAATCCAAAATTATGATTTTCAAACTCAAGTATCACAAATATCAAAGGGTATGGATTTTCTGAGACTTAGAGATTTACGAGAAAGGGAAGCCATTTACTTATCCACTTTGGGCTCATTTTGAGCCCCTCAACTTGATTTGGCGCACTGCGCATCTTTTAATTACTTGATACACTTTGTGTATCCTTGACTTTATGGCGCATTTTGCGCAACTTTCCACTTTTGATACACTTTATGTATCTTCAATTTTGGCGCACTACGCATCTTTTCATTGTTTGATACACTTTGTGTATCTTTGATTTCATCATTGGCTCCCTTTCTAGACCTCTAAACGAAAACTTTCTCAGTTGTAAGATTATCTTCCAAACACAAGAGAAGAAAAACTCACTCTCTCGTGCAAGGAAGAAGAATCCACAAAGCAAATCCAATCCTATGATAAAAGTGAACAACTTGAGTAAGGAAATTATGAGGTAGATTCATTAATATGCGAAGGACGCCTGTGAGATAGAAAACTGCAAGACGACTGAGAAAATATTCATCTCTAAATCTAATTTCAATTTGATACAGATTTTAGTTCAAAATAGGAAATCATCCCTAAGCAAGGGATGAGAGAGAAGGCATATATATATATTTTTTGAATCATTATAATCGTCCTTCAAGCGTTTAGAGGAGTCAACCACCAATTACTTAATTTTCTAAAGAAGACAGGGGTAAATCTTTCATTAGGAAAAATAAATTCTGTACTTTCTAAGAAAAAATTCTCTAAAAGGTTTACTTCGTGTTTCAAGCTCACAGACTTTTCTCAGATTAATCTTTCTTTTAGAAACTTTGCACATTGAATTTAAAGATCCCACCATTGAAAATAGAACTTGAATCTGTATTTGAAATGATATGGGTCAAGATCTGGCCTAGAAGAGTTCAGACAAGGGAGATGATAGAGACTAGAGTTTATGTCAGTGTATGAATCATATCATCTCACCTCATCACCCCTAAGGATAGCCTCATACTTCTCGTAACAAACATCGTATGGTAGAGGACAAATCGTCGTGGCCACACAGACTGTCGAAAAGTGAAGAAGCCCCTCCAAAGGGGGTACATATACAGGGGAGTATTTACAGGCGGTAGGGGGACCCCCTCCCTTTTGAAGAGCGAACTCAGGCATAATACTTTTTCAAGTACTGCCCGTTGATGACAGGCATAGGGTGAACACCATTGACATCAACGAGTAGGTAGGCACCACCTTCATAAACTTGCTCTACAGCAAAGGGGCCTTCCCAGACAGGCTCGAACTTACCACTTCGGCGACGGCGCGAAATGATAGGTCTGCGTAAAACAAGGACTAACTTGCCAACCCGAAAAGCACGGGGTCGGACAAGGCGATCATGTGATCGAGCCATACGTGCCTGGTATAGTTTGAGGTTCTGATAAGCTTGTAGGCGAAGCTCTTCTAAACCATCAAGCTCTTCCATCCGTAGTCGGGCGTTATCTTCGTGGGAAAGATTGTGGCTGACTACCACATGCAACGAGGGGAGCTCGACCTCAAGTGGGAGGACGGCCTCGACCCCGAAAGCCAAAGCATATGGGGTAGACTGAGTAGGAGTACGGTATGTAGTCCTATAGGCCCATAGTGCTTCGGGAAGTCTATCATGCTACTCTCGTTTGTTTGCAACCAGAATTTTTCTTATTAATTGCACGAGAGTTTTATTGAATGCCTCCGCCAAGCCATTGGCCTTGGGATAGTAAATTGAAGAGTATCGCCAATTGATGTTATGGCGGCGGGCAAATCTAGCAATTTTGGTACTTCTAAACGACGGGCCGTTATCTGAAATGATACGGCACGGGACACCAAAACGATAGACAATATGATCACGAAAGAAATGCATCACATCTTCTGATTTGACTTCCTTAAGTGGCACAGCCTCTGCCCACTTAGAGAAGTAATCAGTGGCAGCTAAAATGAACCTATGACCCTTAGAGGAAGGAGTGTCGATAGGACCTACTACATCCATGCCCCAGCTCTCAAATGGCCAAGATGATATGGTAGGGTGCAGCGGATTAGGGGGTTGGTGAATCACCGTGCCATGAATTTGGCACTGGTGGCACTTTCTAGCGTGCTCCATACAATCACGGATCATAGTCGGCCAATAGTAACCGAGGCGTTTAATTCTGCCTTTCATTTTTGGTCCGGACTGATGGGCACCGCAAAGACCTTCATGTATCTCGCCCATGACCTTGCGAGCCTCTTCGTTGTTGAGGCAACGCAACCACATTTGGTCGAAAGAGCGTCGATATAAGGTGTCGTTCACATAAGTGAATGATAGGGCTCTCTTTCTGATCTGGGCAGTAAGAGATCTATCATCTGGAAGCATGCCATGCTTCAAATACTCTATAAAGGGTACTCTCCAGTCTGATTCTTCCTCAACTGAGAACACTGTGAGGGTCTGATCGGGAGAAGATAGGTCTGCGGGGCATAGGGCTTGACGGCACTGGACAACGATAGACAGTGGGTTGCCAGTTGGGTCAGCCAGTTCCTTTGCTAACCTAGCTAATGCATCTGCCTTGCCATTGACAGATCTAGGAATTTTAGCTAAGGTCACTTCAGGAATCAAACACAAGAGCTCCATTGCTTTGTTGTGATAGGGCAAGAGCTCCGGCTTAAGTACTTTGTAGACTCCCGCTACTTGATTTATAATCAGTTGTGAGTCTCCAAAGATTTTCACCCGCATGACATTCATCTGAATGGCCAACTCTAGTCCTAAAATCAGAGCTTCGTACTCAGCTTCATTATTGGTACGAGGTTCTGAAAGACTATAGGAATATCTCAGAGTGTGACCTTCAGGGGATACGAAAATGAGGCCCAGACCTACCCTAACTATAGGAGTTTCATTCGGGCTCAAGGCTCTGACGGATGACGCGCCGTCAAAGTAAAACTCCCAAGTAGGGGACTCCTGTTCATCCACACTCATGATTAGCTCGTCAGGTAGCTCATCATTGAGTGGGGAGTCTGCATGGATCGGGTGAGCAGCAAAAAAATCAGCTAGAGCCTGTCCTTTGACGGCCCACTGAGGGACAAAAGTGATGTCAAACTGGAGTAGGATCATAGACCATCGTGCTAGACGACCTCAGAGGGTCAAACGGGTCATCAGATACTGCAAGGGGTTGACTCGAGAGATCAGGTTGACCTTATGTGAAAGCATATAATGCCTGAGCTTCTGTACCGCAAAGATCAAAGCTAGACATTGCTTTTCCATCGTCGAGTACTTCAGCTCTGCGGGTATCAATCATCTACTGAGGTAGTACAAGGCATTCTCCTTGCCTTCCTCATTCTCCTGAGCCAATAATGCACCCAAGGACTCATCCAGGGCCGTAGTGTAGAGAATTAACGGCCTCCCTGGGATGGGTGCAGCTAAAACATGGGGGTTTATCAGGTAGCGCTTTATACTCTCAAAGGCCTCCTGACAATGTTCATCCCAGTGAAAGCAGGCGTCTTTCTTTGCTAAGGCAGCAAAGGGGTGACACCTACCAGACAAGTTGGAGATAAATCTCCGCAGGAAGGCTAGCTTTCCTTGGAAAGACCTCAGCTGGGTAAGGCTCTTAGGGGGTTTTAGATCTACTATGGCTTTGATCATGGAAGGGTCAATCTCAATGCCACGGTAGCGAACTATAAACCCCAGGAACTTTCCTGCACTAACTCCAAATGCGCATTTTAGAGGATTCATTTTCAAATCATATTTGCGTAGGCGTTCAAAAATGATTCGTAGATCTCGAAGGTGATCTCCACGGACCTTGCTTTTGACTACCAGATCATCCACATAGCATTCAACTTGCTCGTGTATCATCTCGTCGAAGATAACAGTCATAGCACGTTGATAGGTGGCCCCGGCATTCTTGAGACCAAAGGGCATCACCTTGTAGCAGAACACACCTATAGGTGTGCGAAATGCAGTAAACTTCTCCTCCTCGGAGTCCATCTTTATCTAATTGTAACCAGATGAACCATCAATGAAGGAGAAAATGCTATGGGATGATGTTATATCCACCATGAGCTCGGGGATAGGAAGAGGAAAATCGTCCTTAGGACATGCCTTGTTTAAATCACAGAAGTCGATACAGACACGAATCTGCCCGTTCTTCTTCCAGACTGAAACAATGTTGGCAAGCCAAGTAGGGTACTTCTCTTCACGAATGAAATCGGCCTCTATAAGCTTCTTAGTTTCAGCGATCACCTGTTGTTCTATTTCTAACCTCATCCTACGAGGTGCTTGTTTAACAGGGACTGCATCAGACTTAATGGCTAGTTTATGGACTGCTACATCTGGATTTAGACGAGGCATCTTAGTGTAGTTCCAGGCAAAATAATCTTTAAACTCTGAGAGTAGCTTGATGTATTCTTGAGCCTCTGAGTCAGATAACAAGACACTATGAAAAATAGGTCTAGGATCTGATTCAGTGCCTAAGTTTACCTCACACAATTCGTCCATGGCAGAAGTGATGCCATCTTCAAACTCTTGAGGAGCATCGAGTACTCTATCCTCATCATCACCCGGGTCTTCTTTATCGGTAAGAGAAACAACCGGGTATGAGTGGGAAACCGCTCGGATGTTAGCATGGTTAGGTGAGCTCTGCTCGACATAATCTAAACCTTGCTTAGTTTGAGGCATATCAGTCCGCCAAACACGAGCCTGTCGTAGAGCTTGTTCATCTGACCAAGTCGAGATAACTGCACCCCGCTCTACACAGTCTTCCACGAAAGGAGAAAAATAACGAGGGGCAGTTGTGACCCTGTTATCCATAGCGGTCTCCGCTGAACCCTGACTCTCAGGGCCCAGTGGGGCACCTACACTATGGGATAACGAGGCACACTCACTAGCTCGTGGTGGCACAAAGGTTTCGTATAGAGGAGGCGGAGGGCGACCTCTAACTTGTAGTGCACCACCATCACTAGTGGAGGGGGTAACCAAAGATCTTTGGTGAGACTCATCAACTCTTATTCCACGTATCTGACGGGAAAGAGACTGTTGACTAGTGGTCTAACGTCGGGGATCTACTTCCTCGTCTGAACCACTGTCAATAACTAAACCACCCTCGGGTATCAGGTACCTACAAAAGGTAGGTAGTGAACTATAATCAGTGAAGTCCGGGGCTGGTGAGGGAGCTGGGCGATGAGGAGTAATAATCATCTCATCGTCAGAGGAGTCGGATTCGACAGTCAAAGGAGAAGCATAAAGATATGAGGGAGGAGGAATTTGAGTGTCGTAGTTTCGCGGCGGGCGAGTCGATCCTCTACCTCTACCTCTACCTCGCTCTCCCCTACCTCTACTAGGGGGAACATCGTGCCCAACTGCAAATTGGAAAGGAGATCTAACAGGATCTGCAGTGGAGGTATCTGCCTCAATACTAACCTGTGACGGACCCCGCGCAGGTAGCTGTACAGGACCCTGTACAGTACTGGCAGGTGTCACTGGTGACTGGGCAGAAGGAGGTTTACTCTTCTTACGAGGTATGTAATGCTCAGCGTCATCGTAAATAGAGACCTCATGCACAGAAAAGGGTTGGGTATCCCCGGGAATGGAGTACTCGACTTCATTCCTCATATACTTCATACATTGGTGTAGGGTAGAGGGCACCATTCCATACTCATGAATCCAGGGCCTTCCTAAGAGAGCCCTGTATGAAGTATCTGCCTCGATCACATGAAACTTCGCCTCAGTAAGGAAATTTCCAAACTTCAGGGGTAGGGTGATGGACCCTAGGGCACGCTGTCCTTGGTCCTTGAAGCCTTTCAACATAATCTTATCGGAGGTTAACTTCAAATGACCCAGGGAGAGGCTCTTCAAAGTTTCATAACTCAGGATGTTCACTGAAGCTCCTTGGTCAATGAGGACCCTGTTCAACTCATAACCATTGACTTCAGCGGTGACATACAAAGGACGATTGTGATCAGAGGTACCCAAGAGGAGATCACGATCTGAAAAGGTAATGCATGGCATCTCTCTCAAAAGGCATGCATCTCCAACAGATTCAGAAGCAAAGAAGGCTTGATAGGACTCTGGTTCGAGTAGTGCTTTTACCAGGGTCTCTCTCAAGTCAGAGGACATCATCAGAGCGTCATAGACACTGAGAAGGGCAGGAATTTTCCTTAAATGGGCCAACACATTGTAATCGACCTCCAGCTGAGGGCCCTTCCCTTTCTCCTTAGATTGCTCTTGGGAGGAGGGGATAGGATCGTCCTGCTAGGTAACAATGTTCTTATCTTTTTCTTTTGTATTCTTAGCCATCCTTGGTGGAAGAACCTTCTCTGAACGCAAGTGAACTTCCTGTATCGTGTCATCTTTGACTGGAGGTTCACTTGGTTCAGCGGTGATGGCCTGTGTTGGCTCCAAGGAAAGTGCCTGGAGTGGGTTCTCGAATTCTTCTTCTGAATCCATGTAACAACCACCCTCCGGAATCATAAAGACCGGTTCCTCATCACACTCAGACTCTTCATCACATAAAGAATCATCACAAGAAACATGTAAAATACTGAAAGAGTGAGTGCTAGAAGAAATAAAAGTAGGAGCAGAACACCAGAAGTAGCCAGAATCACCTTCTTCTATTATTTCATCATCAGTTGAAGGGAGAACGAAATCCTTCAGCGTAAGTGCTGGAAGGCGTCCCGTCTTCCCCTCAGAAGTTACAACAAACTTTTCCTTTTCATACATTTTTTTATTACATAAAATAGGAAAAGAAATGTGCTCAGTAGGCACTACAACAGAAGAAGAAAAAGGTACTGGCGAAGAAACTGGGCTGGCAACTGTCGACTTGGCCTGGGTAGGCCTCCTCTCAACTGCCTCTGAACTCTGAACTGTCTGCCGGATCATCTGTCTCGTCTTCCGAGAGAGTGCTAGCTGCCACTCCCCCTCAGAACCTCTGGGTGATCTGCTACGACTGCTCCATCTGCCACTCTGGCTGTCACTACAACTACTAGAGCCCGAGATCATCTGAACTGTCTGAGGTGTCTTGCCCTTGGGCTAAACCAGGTCGCTGTCCTGTAGGTGGATCTGCCCACTAGCCATGAGCTTCTCAACTCTGTCCTTGAACACATAGCAGTCTTCTATAACATGCCCGATATGTCTATGAAATGGACAATAGAGTGGGTGTTCTGTCTGCCCCTCCTCTTCCACTCTATTGTTGTTCGGGAATGTTAAGATGTTTCTCTTAGTAAGGAACTTGAAGATCTTCATCACACTTTCCCTTTTAAAGGGATATTCCTTACTAAGCTTCTCCCGTAGGTACTGCTGACTCTCTGGGGTCCTACGGGAGGGTCTAGACTGCACTGCTGACTGGCCCGGTGTGTGGGACTGCTGAGGTGGTGTTGAACTGACTAAGGGCTTCTTGCCCTTATCTGATGGTCCATAAGTACTGTGTACCTCCCCTCTCCTAGGTGGAGGTGCCCCTGAAGACTCCTGCCGCTGAGGTCTACGTGAAGGTTGACTCTCAACCTTAGGAGGGACTGCATCGGGTATGCTGTCCTGCAAACTGATCACCTTTGTCAACAGCTTCTGAAAGGTTCTGATGCTGAAACCCTTCAGATAAGGTGCTATCGGACCATCTATGTTATTCAATAGAATTTCTACTGCATGCTGCTCCTGTAACTAGGGCTCACACTGTAGGCTGAGGTTCCTCCATCTAACTATATAATCTGGGAGAGGCTCTCGGGGCCGCTGTCTAGTCACAACTAGCTCTCCAACTGTAACTCGGTGCTCTGCACTGACGAACCTCTGAACAAACAACTGCTCCAACTCTGCAAAGGTGCGTACTGAATCGTTGGGGAGGTCGGCGTACCAGGCAAAGGCCACCCCAACTAAACTGCTAACAAAGAGTCTCAACATCAGTGCATCGTTCCCTCCTATGTTGCAACAGATGGCTCGGTACTGGGCCACGTGCTGCCTCGGGTTCCCAAACCCATCAAAGACTCTGAACCTAGGAGGGACAAAACCAGGGGGGTAGGGCTCGTGCTCGTACTCTACTGGGTAAGGACGCCCCCTGCTAACTACCTCTCCAGACTTCCTGGAGGAAATGGCCTGCTCGACCTTCTGGGCAATCAGATCCTGAATCTGTCCGGCTGATAACTGAACTGACTGACTCTGGACTGGGGTAGTAAAAGCAACTGCTGTAGGTGCCACTGGAATTGCCCTCTGGGCCCTGTCTACTCCCACAGGACCTGGTGCTACTACAGGTGGTGCTGCTGGCTCATCCCTGGACGTAGCAGGAGTGCCTACGCCCGTCATCTGGGGCATCGCCCCCAAAGCTGTCAACTGAGCTGTCATCGCTGCCATGGCCCTGGCCATCTCTGCCATCTGAGTCTGTAACTGTAGCACTGTGGCATCTGTCTCAACTGACCGGGGAGATCCTCCTACCTCAGCTTCTCCCTACTCATCATCATCATCTGCCTCTATCTGCTCGTCTGAGTGGCCACGTCTAGTAACCACGCATACTCTGTGTACCGGTATATCTCCATCTGACTCCTCCTCGAGTAAGTCATCCTCAAGTGCATCATCCTCATAGAGGGTCTGATGGAAGTCCTCCGCATATGGACTCAAAGGGGAAGAAGTCTCATAAGGGCTAAGGGCTGGCTCTGCCCGAACCGGTAAACCACTAGGAGAAACTGCAACGTCATCGTCCGTCGCTGCATCACAGACCATCGGAACTGCCTCTGATCCGGGAGGAACAACTACCTCTAACTGCTCAACTGCCTGAACTGGCTGTACTGCATCGACAGGGGACTCTGCCTGTCGTCGTCTCCACACCCATCTACTGCGACGGGACCCAGTAGGGGAAACTGACTGCTGCGGGGCTACTACAACTGAAGGGAGCTGGGGTCTGGGAGGCTCCAACTGCTGCCTCTGTCCCTGACGACGTGGGCGTCGTCCAACAACTGTAGTAACTATCTGTGGTCTCGCCAACGGAACTGAACTAACAGGCTGCCTGGGTGGCTGTCCTCTCTGCCACCTGTACCTCTACCTAGTAGTTTGTCTCTGTAACTGAACGGACGCCTGAGAAATCTGGTGGAGTAGCCTCTCCCAACTGACAGGACCTCGACCCCGCGCTAAGCGGATAATGCTCCGAATCCTCTGAGAGAGGGTTCGAGCAGCATCATCCCTGGGGACCCTAGCGCGTGATAAAGTAGCAGTGACAGGAGGAGCCACCGCAATGCGAGCAACGTCCTCCTCATCACCACTATGTGTCAGTGGAGAGAAGCGTCCTCCCTGAACCGCTGCTATCTCAGGGGCAACTGTAACGTCCGGGGTAGGGGAAACTGCAACTGGTCGTGGTGCCCGCTGCCTAGGGACCACTCTCCTCTGAACTGGCTCCTGGTGAGCCAACGAATCTGCCATCCGCTGTCTATCTGCCTCGGATGCAGCCAACCGAAGTCTACGGTTTCTATTCCTCCGGGCCCTTCTCCCAAGGCCGGAGGCGGAAGACGAAGCAACATCTGAACCCACTACCTGAGTGGCAGGGGGAACAGGAAGTACGAGAAGTGTCGGGGTCTGCACGAGGGTCTCTGGGTGAGACAGTCGAGCGAAAGCTGAAACCCGACGGGAGGAAGGCGAAGGAGCCTCGGTCTGGGCACCCCTCTTCCTGGAGGAAGAAGGAGGGGGAACCCGAACACGAGCTGCCTCTGCCGGAGTAACAACAGGGGTAACTACTGCCTGCCGGCGTTGAGGGGCCGGGGCAGTCTGAACAACATGTGCGGTAGGCACTGGTCGCCTAACCGCTGGACGAGTGGGCTGAACTGGGAGTGGTCTAGGCACTGGCTGCCTAACCACAGGGTGTGCCGACTGCACACGAACAGGAGTAGGACGAGCAGGTGCCCGGGCTGTCCGCCGAGCAACTGGACGTCCAAAAGGTCGCATGGCTGCGCGAGCTCTCCTCTGGGGAGGAGAGTAGGCAGCAGCCTCAGCAGGGGTCGGCCCGCCAAGAGTGACGAAGGCCGAGTCAGTGAAGGAACCAAAAGTGATTCCTCCAGCGGGAGGACTGGCTAGCAGGGACTCAGGAAGTGTCACCCGTGCGTCAGAACCAAAACTGAAAGTAACGGAAGGCACGAAGGAAGCCATGGCACTGTCTGCCAAGAAGAAGAAAAGAAGTTTGAAATAATTAGTAAGAAATAACGAGAAGATGAATGATAGATAAGGGACAGAATGACCTAGAAGGTCCGAAGGAGGAAAGCTTAGCTAGGGGGGAAACCCTAACTAAGAAGAACGGAAAGAAAGAAACCTAGCTAGGGGGGAACCCTAACTAAGAAAAAGAAGAACGATCCTAACTAAGGAATGACCCTAACTAAGAGTGGGACGGACCTAATCTAAGGAGTACCAATCCCGGAGTACACACAAGAGAGAATAATATAGAATCCAAAGATGGAGAGAGAAACCTGTCCCACCGTGGTCGCCAGAAACCTGTGGACCTCCGAGAGGACTACAAACACCATCGCCCCGCGAGGGGAGACAGTATCTGGCCAATGGAAGGGCAGATTCGATCACACATATGATTAACCATTGAGGATAGCGGCTCTCACCAGCACACCCGATGGGTAATAATATATATGATCTGATCGTAACAGGTTTCCCCCACCCGATACATTAGCTCGAATGTGGTTTATTTGAGAGTGAGATTCGGTTTCCCACGGGCGCAAGCCCCCGTGGTTAATTACATCTCAAGCCGGGGCCTGAGAATACTCTCGATTAAGGATTCTACATTATTCTTTCTAAATTGGGATTGGTACATAGAGGGAAGACTAGGAAGTCCTACTCGAAGGGAAAGAGAGGTTCAACTAGGCTTAATCAACATGCACGGCTCACATCAGCATCCGGAGGGACTAAGGTAGTGAGAAGAAACTGGAGAAAAATAAATAAATCATGCACTCGAAGCATGCAGGAGGGAAGGATGGAGGTGGCGTCATCCGTGTGACGTGGATATGTAGGGTTTAGGGTCTCTGGAAGACAGAAGACCTACCTACTGATGAGGCGTACTACGAAACAATAGTAGCCTTGAATCCTGAATCTAATGGGTTTAGTGTTCTAGGCAACACTAACACCCGTGTCCTAACTAATGCAATGCAAAACCTGGACTTACCCCGACTTGGAAGAGGGAGCCAGCTAACCACCTAATCGCTTTAAAACCATGCTGTCCAGTCATTTATGAAAGATGGGTAGGTAGGTTATAGTTCTTGGAGGTAGGGCCGACGTCTAGAGGATTTCCTAGTTGGCCCCAGACTGATGTTGGGTGAATGCTCCTATGACTAATGCAATTAAAATTTTGATTTAGTTGATTTCTAATGCAATGCATGCTGGTTAAAGTATCCAAATCAGATATGCACAGGATTTTAAAAAAAGGCTTATAAAAATAATTTTTAGAATTAGACTGGGCTTCCCCAGGTCCGGCACCTCATCCTCATAGGTCAGATTATCCGGACTCTACCCGCAGGCGGGGAAGTGTCTTATAGAAGGAAAGAGAGAAATGCAATAATATGCATGCGACCCCGGACGATTCCGGCAATTCCCTAGGTCGTTAAGTTTCTAAATTATTTAAATCTTAAAATTTGAATGTTAGTTGTGAGTAGAAAAAGTTTTAGTCCTTAAAGAGCCTAACGAAATCCAGGCTAAAACAAAAGTGACATGCAAAACGTCAAGAAACTAAGAAAAGCAAACAATCCTAGAGGCACACAATCATAAAACACATCAAAATTATCCAAACAAATTAATAAATGTCCATAGGCCAACTGCCCTTAATTACAACCCAGGGTCTGTAGAAAATTAAAGTGGCCGGGCACCACTGCCAACAACCCGGATTTCTAATCCTAAGACTGACGCAAGTTATTTTGAGTGGGATACTGCAGATCTTCATCTTCTTGATCTTCTCTTCCTTGGACTCCTCGGATCTTAGTTTTGTTGGACTCCTTGGATCTCAGCTTCCTTGGGCTCCTTGGGCTCCTTGGGTCTCAGCCTCCTTGGACTCCTCGGGTAGTAGAATGATCCAAATTTGGATTCCCAAATAGAAAAGGACTATCCTCATATTGGGTGTCCTTTTTTCTTTGGGCATCCAACCTTTGGATTCTTGTATCCCCACTCAAAATAAACTTTCACAACTCTATACCAGATTACAAGTGATTTACATTAATGAAAAGCAGTAAATCTAGACGCTCCTGCAAGGTTATCCTAAAAATCATCCCAAGCAGTTTAATATATCACAAGCAATTATAGGGAAAATAAAATACTCATCACAACCACACTGGCCATGCTCTTAATTATTTTGAGGGCTAAGCAAGCTCTGGAGCACCTGTAGTAATTTATAATGATTTATTATTTTAGCCCTCATTTATTTAGGGGGGCTGAGCAATTTCTGAAGCACCTGCATAAAACAGCGTTAATTTTTAAATCATGATTATCGCCCCCCTTATATTTAGCGCTGCATGAGCATGGCCACCTACAAAAAATATCATTAGTATCAAACTCGATCCTAACCTATGGGTAGTCTATCGTGCAATCATATCAATTCCCAGAGTGCAGTAAAAGTAAACAAACACACCAGCATCATCTCAATCACAACATGCAGTGAAATCTCAGAAATCTCGGCACACAATATAGAAGTAAACACCGGCCTAGCCTAGGTCTAGAAGTGGTGCCCTAACAAACCACCTAGATGTGTGTGAAAAGCTGTGTAGCTGAGGTAGATCCTAAGCTGGGTAGTTAGTTACAGTTGCCTACTGTCCAGGTTGGTTGTAGGTCTGAAAAGGGAATTTTATTTAAAGTCCAAGTATTAGTGAATTGAGATCTATCTTAGTTGATTTAATGTGTGGATCAGTTTTAGTTCTTAGGGTAATAATATTTAAAGTTTAAATTGCATTAGTGAGTTTTAGGGGGTTCGGGGTCCACCTATACACTTAGTAAAAGGGGATCCAAAATTAACTTTTTGATTAAAGGGTATTTATGACTAGCTAATATTTCTATAAAATACTAGGCCTTAACATGATCAGTTAAACAGTTAGTATGCCCGATTTGGATTCTTCTATCCAAAGTTATGAATTTCTGAAGTTTTGGTCTCGTTTTGAACTAAGTTTGACCGGATTGTTGACTTTTTGATTTAAGTTGATTTATGAAATCTTAATATTTTTAATAAATACTAGACCCTAATGTGAGTTGAATGCCTTTGAGTTTGCTGGGTTTGGAGTTTCCTACGCAAAGTTATGAATTTTAGAAGTTTCGGGCCCTAGACTATATGCTACGGTTGACCGAAGAGTTGACTTTTTATTTTAGGTTGATTTCTGGACACCTAATATTTTTAACAAATACTAGACCTTAATTAGAGTTAGGTGCCTTTTAGTTTGCCCATTTTGGAATTTTTTTTAATTAGTTATGATTTTTAGAAGTTGGGGCAATTAAAGGAATTATCGAAATTGCCTAATTAGGGGTATTTTGGGGGTTTTGGCCCAAATCAGCTCCAAACTGATTGGAATCACCCCCAAAGGTCAGAAATGACCTAATAGGGTGTTCCCAAGTGTTTGGGGAAAATTTGGGATTTTTAATAATTTTTAATGATTTAATTAAGGCAAAAAGGTGATTTTTGATTAAGGTTGAATTAAAGTCCAGATTAAGGTCCAATTAAGGGGCCCTAATTATCTACGGTTGGGGAATGAATTCTGGAGAGTTTGAAGTATTATGGGTATTTTTTTGATTTAAAATGGATTTATTAGATTTTTCTGAAGTTTCTAAGGCTTAATTAACGGGTAAATTAGGGTTTGCTAATTAAGTATTTTAAAGAGTCCAGAAAATTCCTAGAAAATTCTAGAGGGTTCCAGATGTCACTATGTTTAAGTGTTTTAGATTTCAAGTCATTTGGAGCTATACCCTAATTCCTGGAATTTTTCTAAGTTCACTAGACGATCCTTAATTATTGTCCTTAGTGTGTCACTACACTAAGCAGAAATAAAGTGAGTTAGCTAACCCTTAGGCATAACACAAAGAGGGTAAATGCAGCAAATATAAACACACCAATCAAGTCCTTAGATCTAAGAGAGCCTAGGCTAAGTGCTTGTGCAACCTACACATGCAAGGACTACGAAAACACTAAGTAAAGAAACCTAATGAAGTGATTAGTGAATGATTGGGACACAATCACCCACTAATCCTTCTCCCACATGAATTGCTCTTCATATACATAGCCTAAGTTTAAAATTTCATAAGGGGTGGACCTCCCAAAATTAAAGGATTTAAATATTGTTTAAGATTAAAATAATTTTAAAATACCTAAATATTATAAATATATAATAATATGAGTTTAAAAATAAGATAATTAAAATTAGTTCAATTCATAGGCATGGGAGGCCTACCAGCCACCAAGGGGGTTTTAAAATAATTTTCATTTTAAAATAGTTAATTATATTAATTAAATAATATTTAAATAATTAAATAGCAAAGTAATACAGAAAGCATCCAGAAAGGATAGAATCAGATATAAGAAATAATTTTAAATTAAAATTCACATTTTTATGAAAAGAACGAGGTATTGTGCGTCAAAATCCGGTTTAAAACGAGAAAGTTATGATTTTTCTAAGATAAATAGGTTAAAAATAAATTTTAAATATTTTAAAATAATTAATATTTTAAAAAAATAATAATAATTTTAAAACAAATTAGATATAATAATATCTGAATTTTAAAATAAATTTAAATAATAATAATCAAAATATTATAATAATATAAAATAATAAATATTAATATTATAATGATATTAATATTAACATAATAATACTATTATTAAAGATAATAATATTATTATTAATTAACAATATTAATATTATAATAATATTAATAATAACAAATACTAATATTATAATAATATAAATATCAACATAATAATAATATTATTAAAATAATAATATTATTAATTATAATATTAATATAATAATAATAATAATAATAATAATAATTAATATTATAATAATAAAAATATTAATCATAATAATAATAATATTATTAAAATAATAATATTATTATTAAAATAATAATAATATTATTAAAATAATAATATTATTAATTATAATGTTAATATTATAATAATACTAATAATAATAATAATTAATATTATAATAATAAAAATATTAATCATAATAATATTATTATTAAAACAATAATATTATTAATTAAAATATTTATATCATAACAATACTAATAACAATAATAATTAATATTAAAATAATAAAAATATTAATAATAATAATAATATTATTAAAATAATAATATTATTAATTATAATATTAATATTATAATAATACTAATAATAATAATAATTAATATTATAATAATAAAAATATTAATCATAATAATATTATTATTAAAATAATAATATTATTAATTAAAATATTTATATTATAATAATACTAATAACAATAATAATTAATATTAAAATAATAAAAATATTAATAATAATAATAATATTATTAAAATAATAATATTATTAATTATAATATTAATATTATAATAATACTAATAATAATAATAATTAATATTATAATAATAAAAATATTAATCATAATAATAATATTATTAAAACAATAATATTATTAATTAAAATATTTATATTATAATAATACTAATAACAATAATAATTAATATTAAAATAATAATAATAATAATATTATTATTATTATTATTAAAATAATAATATTATTAATTATAATATTAATATTATAGTAATACTAATAATAATATTTATTAATATTATAATAATAGAAATATTAGTCATAATAATATTATTATTAAAATAATAATATTATTAATTATAATATTAATTTTATAATAAAACTAATAATAATAATTATTATTATAATAATAAAAATATTAGTCATAATAATAATATTATTAAAATAATAATATTATTAATTATAATATTAATTTTATAATAATACTAATAATAATAATTAATATTATAATAATAAAAATATTAGTCATAATAATAATATGATTAAAATAATAATATTATTAATTATAATATTAATATTATAATACTACTAATAATAATAATAATTAATATTAAAATAATAAAAATATTACTAATAATAATATGATTATTAAAATAATAATAATGTTAATATCATCATAATAATATTATTATTATGAAAATAATAATATTATAATAATGTGGATATTAATATAATAATATTATTATGAAAATAATAATAATAATAATAATAATAATAATAATAATATAATAATAATAATAATAATTAATATTAATAATATAGAAAGAATTTAAAAAAAATTTTTTTTTAAACTTGGGCCACGTGGCGGCCTCCGATTGGCCGCGCTAACTGCGGCCAATCATTGGCAATGATTGCGCCGCCGCGCAATCATTGCCAATGATTGGCGCGGCGGGGCCCGCCTCACTTAAATGAGTCATCGCTGATCTCCTCCGTTGGATCCCCGTGGCTTCAAACGGACGGCCCAGATGGAGTTGGATGGCTATGTGATCCAGTGGGAAGCCATACACGGCTGTACATGTGCTTCGTGCGACTGGATCCGAGCCGTTGATCAAGAGATCAACGGCTCAGATTCCGGATGCCTGAGCAGAACTGCGAAAACGCCCTAGAGGGTGTTTTTTGACTCGTTCTCTCAAACGACTCAACGAAACTCCATGAAATTTGAAACATAGTTAGAGGACATGAAGAGCATTCATGTGGGAGTGTTTGTTTGATCTAAAAAGTACTTTTTGAAAAGCTATTTAACCCTATGTGTTTCTAACTAGGGTTTGAGTTTTTACCTTGGTTAGTGGACGGTTTGGACCGTTTAAGAGTTCTCTGAACTTGTTGACTGTCCACGCACAAAGTTGTAGAAGACACCTTAGGCTCCCAACGTCTGGATCGGATGCAAGAAGCGTTGGAAGGATTCTAAGCCCGGTTCGCCGGAGTTCTCGCCGTCGGCGGGGTCTGACCGGCCGGATTTGGCTTGGGGAAGGGAGAGGGAGTCCAAGGGAACTCTCCCACGAAATCTCCAAGGCTCTCGAGGTCTAGAGCGGAAGAGAGCAAAAAAAGATCCTAAACAAGCCTTAATTCTTCCTATTTAAAGCCCCTAACCCTATCATGGATGGTTGGGATCAATCCTAGTGATTATTTGGAGGGAAATAGGCTTGATTAGGACGAGATTTCAGTCTAAGGAACATTAGGAAGGATTTTAGAGCTTTAAATAGGATCTAAATGGGCTTTAATGGGTGTATTTGAACCATTATGACTTGGGTTGACCAAGTCAAGGGTTGACTTGGTCAACCTAGTCAAAGAGGTCCAAGGAAGAAGTGGATCGAGCCCAAGATGGGTTTGAATTAATTAGGATTTGATTCGACCCATTAAGGGCTTAATGGGTCAAATACGAGGTCAACAATGATTTTTAAAAATTTTTTGTTAGACTTGTTATACAAAAAGATAAATTAGATAATAATAAAACTTACAATCAAGAGCACATGATATTTATATTCTTCTTACATGGCACTTATAGTTTATCCCTATGAGTGTTCATATTTTGGAATCACTGAACAATCATTTCATTATCAATGCTATTAAAAATATCTTTGTAATATATGTAATCAAACGATTACTTATATTAAAAAAGCAAAGCTCCTCTCGAACCGTTATAAAATTATAATTTATTAAATTCTTTTCTCTAAAATTTTTGTCAAAAGAGATTGAAGATTACATAAACATAATCATCTCATTAGTTACAAATTAATAGGCACTTTGATAATTTCTACCTAGGTACCTGATTCATCAGCAAATTAAGAGGTAGAAGATGATGCTGAGGATGAGATTCCTGCTCAAAAATCTATTGCAAATAACATGTTTATGTGTCAGAATGTTCCAAAATCAGCTTAGTTGATGGATCACTTTGCATTTATACTTTCAGCCATAAAGGCTAAAGTTCCTAGTCACTATGAGGAAGCGGTGGATAGTCTTAATGGTGATCTTTGGAAGAGGGCTATGGATGAAGAAATGGAGTCTCTTTAAAAGGATGCTACTTGGAGGTTGGGGAAGCTTCCTCCAGGAAGAAAAGTCATTTGGTATAAATAGATGCATGCAAAGAATGAAGGATCTCTTGGAGCTGATGTGCAGTACAATGCTAGGTTGGTGGCAAAAGGTTCTGTGCAACGGGAAAAGATTGCTTATGAAGAGGAGTTCTCCCCAGTGGTTAAGAATTCCTCGATCCGTAGCTACTTGACACTGGTAACATAATATGATCTGATTTTGGAGCAACTCGATCCAGACATAACATAAGTAGTTGACATTGTGAGCAAGTTCATACATGATAAAGGAATGAGTCATTGGCAAGCTGTGAAGAGTATCCTAAGATATATGAAGAGTACAATTAATGCAAACTTAGAGATGCATTCACCATGATAGTGGTGCATAACTCATGACTGATTGTCCACTTATTTTTGAAGAACTATACTCGGCTTGATCACTTGAGAAAGGGATACGTAAGCAACCATCTGGATGCAGTCGTTTTGATATTGAAGTATGGTTTGTTATATTCTATTTTTTGAAGTGAAAGATGAGGTGGAGATTGTTAATCCAAAATTATTTCCAAATCTAAATAAGCTTTTATTTGAAAAGTTTTAATAACTCATTATTATAATTAATTAGCGAGTGGATAATTTCCCTGATTAGTTGATATGATTGTAGATTTAATTGATGCATTAATTAGAGGATCTAATTATTACATAAATTGGAAGATTTAATTAGCATGATTGAGAGATCTAATTGACATGATTAGATTATATCATATTATATAATTAATTAGAGTTTTTTTTATAGTTTTATTTCAAATCTTTAAATAGGGTTTGGGTATTGTATGCATGAGAGAGAGAGAGAGAGCTTCAGAGCCTATTGTAATCCATATTGTTCTCCAATATAATGAATTCATCATCCACTCCTCATGGACATAGGCATCTTCACTGAACTACTTAAATAGTCATTTCCTTTGTGTTGTTTGTTGTATAATTTATTATTTCTGCTGTGTTTATTGCACAACACACCCGACCACCATCGCTTTATAATAATCTCTCAATCATCGTTGTTTAAATATGGTCTCCCTATCATTGTCACCCTAACAACACCTATGTTGTTTTATTTTGTAGACAACTTTCATCAATAACATCAACCCATTATATTGCCTATAAAGTTGGTGCACATCATTGGCATTAACTCTTACTTCCAACATTAAAACCAAAATTTATGCCGAATTTCTTAGTCTCTGATCTCCCCCCTCAAAAGAGAATGACCAAATTGACACCAAATGACCTCTTAAAGATAATTCCCATGCCATAAGACTCTTCCAATTGTTATCATAGAATGTATTCTATATAAATTATGTCTACTATATTTGTATCAACGCTTCTCGTAATCATAGGAAAGTGCATCCATTTAATCAATAAAATATACTAATGGAATCATTTCATCAACTGGATCATGCCCTAAAATTTTTCCTTTTTTTCAGTTTATCACATAAAAACTCTAATATCTCAATCAACTTCTCTTTTATCTATATTTATGTTGGATATTCTTACAAAATGAAGATATTAAATAGTTCCTCTTTATTGTTATGAATCTTCTGATATACAATAATAACAATATTAATTATAAGATGGATTTGAAATCGAATGGAGCTTTGCCTCCGCCCTTTCCTGTGTCTTTTGTTTACAATATTCTCTAAGATGGGCTTTTGTGTGTACTCTCTCTAATATAAAGCTCTTATAGTTTATTGCACCATTCGTAATAGTGTACCAAAACATAATTAGTAGGCTAATTTTTACCCCATTCTCCATTAATGTTAAGCATTAATTATAATTTAAGGGATTTATGATGAAGCTTAATGTTTGTTTAGCAATAAAATAATAATAAAAAATTTTCAAATATTTTACTTATATTTTATCATATAGCTGGTCATGTATCGTTGATTCTATTTCAGTCAAAGATCAATCACCAATATGATTCTATAACTAAACTCGCAATGATGTATGACTGTACGAACAGGAAAAAAAAACTTTCAAGAATAAAGCCCTAGAACCTCAAGCGAGTGGAGCACTGCCGTCCTTGCATACCCCCCCCCCCCCCCCCCCCCCCCCCCAACTTTTTTAAAAGGAAATATATTTCATTTAAAAAAAAGAAGGATACAAGTAAGTCCTACAAAGGACAAAGCCAAAAATACACTGCTAAAATAAAGAAGATACATGAAGCAGTAAAGAATGCAAAAGCCAGTCGGGCTCAGTCATTGGCAAGATGCTTTCTGCAACCACCCAAAAGCTAGGCAAGGACCATTCAGAGGAGGAAGTAAACAATAATCCACATAGATGAAATGGGCTAATCATAATCTCACATCTCAAACAAAAGCCACCAATAAGAGTAAAAAGAAGTACCACCAAAGGTTGCCAACAAGTCGCACCCGACCAGGTGGTGAGCAAAAAACATCATTGCTTGGATCACAAAGAAAACGAAGGCCAAATCTAAAAAAAGAACTCATTTCTTTTTGGATTTATGTTTTCTATGCTTACCACTATTTTTAAAAAAATCAACATCAGCAATTTGAAGAATACTTCAATCAAAGTTATCATGAGACTCAAATTCTTTCTCATTAATTTCCTCCCAATATTCATCATCTAAACAGTGACCATGCCTCTTTGAACCATAATCAGTTAACCAGTCCTCTTGAACCACCACATGATCTTTGAAAGAGAATTGAGCTAATAAAGCTTCCTTATAACCAATAGAAATAGGAACATTAATTAGAGACATATCACCATCCACAGGAGCATTAGAATTAATAGCCATAGCCGGCAATCCAACAAGCGTGACAAGCCCCGAATTCCCAACAACTTGACACTCAAGCTCTCCAGAATCTGCACAGCCAGAGTCAACATCAACCTCTTCACCAGCCACTTTAGAATTAGGGGATATAATGGGACTATCAGTGAGGTTAACCATACAATTGTTAACACCCAAATTATCATAAACATCATTTCTATTTTCACCGGCAAAATCCTCAGTTAAGACAATATTCAACGGAACAATTTCCTCCTCAGGATGAACAAAATCATCCCTAGGATTAATAGCAGCAGGACTAATAGCATCAACAATTTCATTGCAATTATCCTCATTAGGAACCATTTCAGTGACTGGAACCAAAGTAGAAATGCCTAAGTCATCCACAATATCCTTAACACCAGTAGTAGAAATCGATTTAGACCTAACTAGTTTAAGGCTACCACATTCTTTTTTGTTATGACCCAAAGCTTTACAATGATCGCAAAAGGATGGTAAGTCTTCCAAAATCACAGATTGAACATACCCCAAGTAATCAAGCCCGATCCACACAGAGTCAGGAAAACATTTTGTAATATCGAGTTCGACTAAAATGCGAGCAACTGAAGGCCAAGAACCCACCGAAGTAGCATTGTCAATACTCAAAGGCTGACCAAAAATCGACCCTAAGCCATGAAGAATGCGGGGAGAAAAGAGGAGAGGACACATATTAGGAAAAGATACCCAAATAGGTATAATGGGAGATTCAATCGATAAATCGAAGTAAGGAGACCATTTAACTAATTTCATGAAGAAATTATTAACAAAGTAGGAACGATGAGAAAAAATACTACAGTAATCCATGTCATTCGCAAGTTTGATTAAAATATGCTTCGCATCCAACACAGTCATAGAGAATTCACCGCCCAATTTAAGATTAAAGAAAAATCTTCTAATCGATTCCAAGCTAGGCCTATTGTTGGGAAATATCCCAACCAACGAGAATTCGAATGGGGCAGCGAGTGCAAAAATTTTTACTTTAGAAATCCATAAATATGGCATGCCACGAAAGGTGGAATGCTTAAGAGGAGGGAAAGCCATCGAAGAAGCCCTAGTCAGTGCATCAATGAAAGACCTAGAACTATTTTTCCCAGAAAGAAAACCATGGTCGCTCAAACAAACCCAATTATCCTCCATCCGACAAGGATGGGGGAAGAAAAATCAAGCAAGAAAAGAACACATCCAAGGAAAATCAACAGTTAGAAGAGAAAGGAGAAAACTTCCCAAAGAGACGATCTCCAGCACGGGGCGGCCGACTAGGGCGAAGCCCTAGCAGAGACGAAGTGAGAGGAAAAGGATGCCCCCCTTGCAACCCCCTAGTGAACTCGACTGATAGTATTTAGGTTTGAGATAATAGTTCAACCTAGTTGATCTACAAAATCAGAATCCACACAAAACTAACAGGAATACTCTACGGGGCGATGTCGCTGCATGTAGGATTTAAGAAATTCTATAAATTTGGATTTGCTAAATTTTCTAAGATAGTTAGGACTCTGAAAAAGTGTTTGGTAAGCTACACATTAAATTTGGTTAAATTTTGATAAATTATTTGACTATTTATTTCAGGATTTAAGTCTGCTAGTCCTTGACTTATTTAACTCATTGCATGCAACCAAGGGTGGAAGCACATTGAATCGAGTTTTACTTATAAGATAAGGTAATTTTGAAAATTTGCCAACCCTTAGCCCCTCAAATTTAATCTCATTCATGCTTAGCGGACTGCTGCTTGGACTCCGCCTCCCCTGCGACCCATTAAAAGTCCTCGCCACCTAAGCTTCTCTGGACAACTGCCACCAACTTTGCTCACCCTAAAAAGTAAAACTAGTTCCACCCCTGTCTGCAACGCATTTTATTCATTGTTTATAATCAAAATTAGTATAAATAAAACTCTAATGATTTATTATTAATTTAATAACATAGCTTCTCCGTGTCACTAAATCATAAATCATTGTTTGAATTAATATTTTATTAATTAATATCATCTCAATTAATCATAATTAGTAATTTACTAATTAAATAAATTATACTTTTTATTTAGACAAATTATATAAATAATAGTATCATTAAGCCTCTAATTGCAACTTAGAACAGTTGAAGGTACTTACCAATTAAGGCTTCTGCAACCATCAATGAAAAACAGAAAACACATAATAAAGAATCAGTAAACGGGGAGTCAGCTTTGTCGAATTATTAAAGCTTCGTTTGTTGAGATAACTTTTTTCTAGACTTTTTAAAGTAATTTTTGAATGCAAAAAATTCTCGTAAAAAAGGTTTTCACTGTTTTAAAAAGCAGTAAGAAAGTTCTCCCAAACATTTAACAACATTTTAAACTAAGACTGTATGGGCGGACTTATATAATATGCTATATGTACATAACATCTCTGTACCTATTTAGGAAAAAAACAAGAGATTTATTGTTCATACCGCCATACCGTTATGACAATAAATATTTACATTAAAATTATTCACCTTCTGCTGTTCAAAGCTAAAGAAAAAGTCTTAAAAAAAGTTAATCATCTTCTTCTTCCTCCTGCGGATCATCCTTTTCTTCGAGGATTTCAAATGCTCGATCCAGTAACATATCCATATAACGAGCAAATGCGTCTTTGCGTACTTCCAGATGAATCTCTACCTGTCAATGATTAGCCAGAGGTTGATTCAGATATTTCTCACATGAATAATGCTATATATAAAAAATTTAAGTCCTCCCATGATTAATTTGAATGCTCTTGTTGTCATATTTTTTCTGCGTAAAAGGAGAAGAACAATAACTTTGTTATTGCAGGTCTTCTACTCTTCATCTAGATACTTAAAAATATAAATTTTATATCTATATATGCGCCTTAAATCCTGCAGGAACAGCAATTTTTGTTCCGTATGTAAGCATTTGCTAGCTAACCAGGGCTGCCATCCCAATATCAGTTGCAATTTACATGAAGAGAGAAAGAGGGAGAGATCAGGCGGGGATGCCATTGCCATTCCATAGCAGCTACAATTTATACGTCGAAGATTGAGAGAAAGAGAAAGATAGAGTGAGAATGTGGAGTGCCTCTGCGTAATGCTTTTGCAGACCAAAAAAAATCAACAGAGTCTCAGTGCATGTGTATGCACCCTTTCATATATGGGCTGGAGATATTGTAGATGTGTTAGCTATTTTGAGTTGAAAAAAAAAAAAGAGTAACTTTAGAGCATCAGAGGGGGACCTCTCTCTCTCTCTCTCTCTCTCTCTGAAGAAAAAAGCCATCATATAATGATGAAGAGAAGGTACGTCTAAAGTTCAGGTTTACCTCTGATTTCGGCTGTTCTATCTTCTCCTCATCAGAACTATATGCATCCATCCTTCCCCTCTCAAGATCTGAACTATGTTAGCTTCTTCTTAGACTGTCCCAAGCTAACTCGTCTATCGCCAAAATATATAAGGTAGAGAAGTCAAAAGCTGGAAGGTCGTGCAATTGGTCAATCATGGCGTCCAATAACGGACACGGAGTAACAAATTAAAGCAACAGCTTGTTTTTTCTCTCTTAATTAGCTCCCTATCGTGAACATATTCGTAGAACAAGCTCCGGCCATGGCCTGCAGAAGAAGAAAAGCCAAATCATCTCCTTTCATAAAGTTAAAATCAGGCCACAATCCAGCCGAGAGCTTTTTCCAAATGGAAACTATGTCTATCTTACCAATGGATAAACTCCAAACAGGATCTGGGTTAGAGATTTTTACTTTATATGGGAATCCATAAAGGTCTGGGTAACCGTTCATTTTATTTAATCCTAATACAATTATGTAATTGGTTAGACTAATTGCGATAATGAAGCTAAATAAAATAAAATCTTTTTCAAGTTGGTTAAAGAGCAAATGGTCTTATGCTTTGTTTCATTCCAAATTGGATTGAATCAAACTTTGTTTGCCTGATGTTGTCCAGAATGTGTAGTTTAATATGTCTAACAGATCAGAGTACTGGTAGATCTGGCCAAGGCTAAAGAAATTGGGTGTTGGTGGGAAGTAAAATACGAAGCAAAAACAAATAAGAAATAGAAAATCCAACGGAAAAGAAAGAACACTAGGATTTAATGTGAAAAAATTCAAAGCCGAAAAAAAACCACGAAGCCACACTACACCAAGAAATCCACTATGAAAAATTAAGAGAAATAATATAGATATCTCTTCTCTCCCACTCTCTCCTTGCTTCTCTTCTTTCTTGCGTCATTCTCACACTAGAACATATAAGAAAATATAATAGTAACCACGCACCAAGGGCCACAACCCTTAATAAAAAAATAAGAAAGAGAACTGTCCAGCCGGCCTCTCACCACTGCGACGCCAAGTTGGAGCGCTGCAGCGCTCCCACTGTAGGTCTCTGTTAGGCTGGCCCAAGGAGGGCCGGTTGAACCGGTCCATCCAGGACCGGTTCAGGTATATCAAAGGCGGGCCAAGGGTGGGGCGGAACCAGAGAAAGAGAGAGAAGAGGGGGGCAGCTGGTGTGATGGGGCCCACACACTAATTAGTGATGGGTTGGAGGAAAATTTTGAAATTAAGGGTTGTTTAGGGAATTAGTAATTGTCATTTTGCTTTAATTACTTTCTTCTTGCTAGGGTTAGGGTTATCTTGAATTTGGAGGCTGAATTTGAGATCTTGTGCTTAGCTTTTTGGGCTCTAGGCTTTGGCTAGAGATTTGGAGAGCTGAATCTTCCTCTCGAATTGAAGATTCATTGTATCAGGTTGTTTCTTTTCATTCTACTATTGAATTTCAAGTGTTTTCTCCCTGATTTTCCCATTGGTTTATCAAAAACTACTATTTACAGTGAAATTCTGCTCTGTTGTCCACTATTTTGGGTTGTTTCCTATCAAATTGGTATCAAAGTGCGTCGATTCAAGGGTTACCAATGGCCGAAAGAAAGGTTGAAGTCTTTGAGGGAGAACTTGGACAACTAAAGTCAGATTTCGAGGAGAAAACATCTAATTTTAACAAGCAATTTGCATTCATCCATGAAAAGATGGATAGAAGGTTCGTTGCCTTGAAAGACATGATGAAGAAGATGCTTGAAGACAAACAAAATTCGGCGACATCGGAAGTAAAGGAGACCACTGGCGGCCATGGGAGAGGAGGAAATCCGACCCGTTTAGGGGGAGGGAGAATCCGGAAGTGGAGATCCTAGAGGGAGATAACGAAATGCCTCCTCTAGAACCACTTTCTAGAGAGGAGATGAGTGTGGGCTACGAAAGGAGGGGTGCTAATTTTGTAGGGAGAATGAATGATTTCTACCACCGGGGTGTTGATTTTGAAAGAAGAAGAGAGAAATGTGATGAAGGGTTTGGGAATGATCGCCAGAGAGAAGATCGTGACAACTGGGGAACACCTCCTCTTCGTGGAATGGGAGGTTATGGAGGATTCAGGGGAAACATGGGTGACCCAAAGGTGAGGAAGCTGAAGATGCCCATCTTCGAGAGCGAGAACACACATGGCTAGATCTACAAGGTGGAGCGATACTTTGCAATCAATGAGTTGACAGAGGCGGAGAAATTGATAGCTGCATGACTGTGCTTAGAAGGGAAGGCACTGGCATGGTACCAATGGTGGGACATGAGGCGACCCATTCGGAGCTGGAGGGAGTTCAAGGACTGCTTATTAGAACGTTTCTGAACCAGTAGGGGAGGAGACTTCTATGAGCAATTTTTTGCCCTGACGTAGGAGGGGACCGTGACAAGTTCAAGTGCCTTGCTAGTAGGCTAGATCAACTCTCAGAGACGGTACTAGAATAGAATTTTATGAATGGGCTTAAGCCAGAGATCTGAGCAACAGTTACGGTGATGAGGCCACGAGACTTGGGGGAAGTCATGGAGCTAGCATAGTTGGTGGAGGACTAGAAGTATCTGGAGAGGGGGGCAAGGGGGAGCAACTCAGGGGGGTCATATAGGATGACCACCATCTTCTTAACTCCCAAAGGGCCTGCACCAGAGAGTTTGAGAGAGGTACCAAGGGAGAAAGTTGGAAGAGGGAAGAATTTCAAGAAGCTTACTAAGAAGGAGATACAGGAGAAGAGGGCAAGGGGGTTGTGTTTCAAATGTGATGAGAAGTACGTGCCAGGGCATAGGTCTAAGAATCAAACTCTTCAGGTTCTCACTGTCTGTGTTGACGAGGAAACTGAAGAGGGAGGTGAGAGCGGGATAATGGAGGAGGAGGAAGAGAAGTTGCATCTGGACGTTGCAGAAGTCTCTTTAAACTCTATGGTAGGATTCACCCCGAACCACACCAAACAAGTGAGGGGAGAAATAGCTGACAGAGAGGTAATGGTGCTGATCGATAGTGGGGCTACCCACAATTTTATCTCTAATCAGATCGTAAATCTATTGGGGGTGAAATTAGTGGACACTGGAGGCTATGAAGTGATGATGGGCACTGGGAAGATGGAGATGGGTAGAGGAGTTTGTAGGGGAGTAGTGCTGACAATTCAGGGGAATCAGGTGAGGAAGGACTTTCTTCCCTTGGAGTTGGGGAGTACTGATGTCATCCTAGGGATGAAGTGGCTGTAGACCTGGTGGAGACCAAGGTCAATTGGGGAGCACTGAGGATGGAATTGATGGTAGGAGGAAGGAGGTGGTGATCCAGGGCGATGCAGGGCTGTCTAGGGCTAAAGTATCTCTGAAATCCATGATCAGGACCAGACAGGAGGTGGGAGGTGGATATTTGGTGGAATTGCAACACTTGGAGAGGGTCAGTGTGGGGGAAGAGGGAGACATCCCTCTTGTAGTACAACCACTCATACAGCAGTTCAATGAGGTGTTTCAGCCACCTCAAGGCTTACCACCACCTAGAAAGCAGGAGCATGCAATCATTTTGAAGGAGGGGGTGTCACTGATTAGTGTACGGCCATACTGCTACCCCCAAATTCAGAAGAATGAGATTGAGAAGCTGATTAGGGAGATGATGGAAGCGGGGATCATTAAACCCAGTGTGAGTTCTTTTTCTAGTCTAGTCTTACTGGTCAAAAAGCAGGATGGGTACTGAAAGTTTTGTGTGGATTACAGGGCATTGAATAAGGAGACTGTGCTGGATATGTTCCCCATCCCGGTGATCAATGAACTACTGGATGAGCTGTTTGGAGCAGTAGTGTTTTCAAAGATGGACTTGAAGTCGGGCTACCATCAAATCAGGATGAAGGAAGAGGATATTCAGAAGACGGCCTTCAGGTACACAAAGGGCACTACAAGTTCTTGGTGATGCTATTTGGGCTCACAAACGCTCCTGCTACCTTCCGGTCATTGATGAATAGGATGTTCAGGTCGTACCTCCAGAGGTTTGTCTTAGTTTTATTTGATGGCATACTTGTGTATAGCAGAACCGAAGAGGAGCACCTGGAGCATTTAAGGGTGGTCATTGGAAATCTATAGGAGCATCAGCTCAAGGCCAACCTAAAGAAATACAGCTTCGTACAGACTAGTGTGGAGTACTTGGGACACGTGGTATCTCAAGAGGGGGTGGCAACAGATCCAGCCAAAATTAAAGCAATGCAGAAGTGGCCTCTACCTAGGAACTTGAGAGAGCTGAGGGGTTTCCTAATATTGACGGGTTACTATCGGAGGTTTGTGAAGGGGTACAGCAACATAGCCTTGCCTTTGACAGAACAGTTAAAGAAGCATAGCTTTTTGTAGGGAGAAGCGGCTATCCAGGCTTTCGAGAAACTTAAGAAGGCAATGACCATAGTACCCGTTTTAGCTTTACCAAACTTCAATCAGACTTTTTTGGTGGAGACAGATGCGTATGGATATGAGTTGGGGGCAGTACTGATGCAGAATCATAGACCCATATCTTACTTCAGTCAGGGTTTGTCAGCTAGAGCTAGACTGAAGTCTGCATATGAACGGGAATTGATGGCAATCGTGTTGGCTATTCAGAAGTGGCGACCATACCTACTGGGACGGCACTTCATTGTCAGGACAGATTAAAGGAGCTTGAAATATCTGTTGGAGCAAAGAATGGTGATGGAGGAACATCAGAGGTGGCTATCTAAACTATTGGGATATGATTTCGAGATTCAGTACCAACCAGAGTTAGAGAATAAGGCGGTTGATGCCTTATCCAGATATGGGGAAGAGCTCCAGGAGATGACCATTTCAGTACCCCTGATGGTGGATAGGCGGGCTATCTAGGAAGAAAGTGTGCAGGATGAAGAGTTGAAGAAGATTCGGATGGATCTACTAAAGGATAAGAGCAGCCATCCAGGCTACACCCTCGAAGAGGAGAGGCTGTTGTACCAAGGGAGGTTTGTGATGCCCAGAACCTCCATCCATTAGGGGTGTCAATTTCGGGTCACGGGTCGGGTTCGGGTCGAACCCGAAACTGACCCGGCACTATTCGGGTCAACCCGAACCCGACTCGTTTTTGCAAACGGGTCAGTTTTCCGGACCCCAACCCGACCCGTTTCGGGTCTGGGTCAACCCGACCCGACCCGAAAGACCCGGTGCCAACAAAAAATTGCTAGTTTTTGGGTCAAAAAATGGGTCAATCTCCATTTTTCGGGTCAAAATCGGGTTAGAAACGGGTCAATCTTGGGTTGCCGGGTCAAAAACGGGTCATTTTCGGGTCGGCGGGTCAACCCGAACCCGACCCGATTTTTGAAAGAGGTCAAATTATTGAACCCAAACCCGACCCGTTTCGGGTTCGGGTCAACCCAAACCCGAAATTTTTGGGTCGGGTTCGGGTTGAGTTTTCGGGTCGGGTCCAATATTGACACCCCTACCATCCATATTCCCCATTTACTGCAGGAGTTCCACGAGACTGCGGTTGGAGGCCATTCTGAAGTGCAGAGGACATATAAAAGACTGGCTGCTGAATTATACTTGAAGGGTATGCATAAGGATGCGGAGGAGTGGTGGCGAGGTGTGAGGTGTGTCAGAGAAACAAATACATGGCGATGGCTCCCAAGGGGTTACTACAACCCTTAGCACTTCCAAACAGGGTATGGGAAGAAGTGTCGATGGATTTCATAGATGGCCTACCCCGAACTGAAGGGTTCACAGTCATTATGGTGGTAGTTGACATGCTGAGTAAGTATGCACATTTTATTTCTTTACGACACCCCTACACCATCGTCACAATGGCTCCAGCATTCATCAAGGAGGTGGTTAGATTGCACTTGGTTCCCGAATCGATAGTTTCTGACCGATATAAGTTATTCCTCAGCCAGTTTTGGAGGGAGCTGTTCAGGTTGCAGGGTACAATTCTTAAGAGAAGCACCGCCTACCACCCTTAGACAGACAAGCAAACGAAGGTAGTCAACAGAAGCTTGGAGACTTACTTGAGGTGTTTTGCTTTGGAAACACCAAGGATTTGGGCCAAGTGGTTAGCATGGGTTGAATATTGGTACAATACATCATACCACTCAGCTTCTCAGATGACTCCTTTTAAGGTGCTGCCACACTTGGTGCATTTTGGGCAATGAAGCACATCAGTTTTGTCAGTGGATTAGTACTTGGAGGAAAGAGATAGGGTGTTAGAGGAACTAAAGAGGCACTTGTTGAGGGCATAACAGATAATGAAGAAGCAGGCAGATACACATAGGAGGGACATCCATTTTGAAGTAGGTGAGAGGGTGTTCTTGAAACTGCGACCCTATAGACAGAAGATAGTAGCCCACATGAGGAATGAGAAATTGGCACCAAGATATTTCGGGCCCTACGAGGTAGTGGAAAGGATTAGAGCTATGGCATACTGATTGAAGTTACCCCCGACCGCCACCATACACCCAGTATTTCATGTGTCCTAGTTGAGGAAAGCTCTAGGGGAGCATACAGTTAATACAGAGCTACCGGCAACATTAACGGAGGAGTTAGAAGTGATCTTAGAATCGTTGGAGCTAAAGGGGGTGAGATCAGATAAAGGGGGGAATAAAGAAGTGCTGATTAAATGGAGGGGCCTTCTAGACTCGTCGCCACTTGGGAACAGTATGAGAGCGTGAAGCATCAGTTCCCTTCATTTCAGCTTGAGGACAAGGTGAGTCTTTGGGAGGGGGGTAATGTTAGGCCGACCTAAGGAGGGCAGGTTGAACCGGTCCATCCAGGACCGGTTCAGGTATATCAAAGGCAGGCCAAGGGTGGGGCGGAACCAGGGAAAGAGAGAGAGAAGAGGGGGGCGGCTGGTGTGATGGGGCCCACACACTAATTAGTGATGGGTTGGAGGGAAAATTTAAAATTAAGGGCTATTTAGGGAATTAGTAATTATCCTTTTGCTTTAATTACTTTCTTCTTGCTAGGGTTAGAGTTATCTTGAATTTGGAGACTGAATTTGAGATCTTGTGTTTTACTTTTTGGGCTCTAAGCTTTGGCTGAAGATTTGGAGAGTTGAATCTTCCTCTCGAATTGAAGATTCATTGTATCGGGTTGTTTCTTTTCATTCTACTATTGAATTTCAAGTGTTTTCTCCCTAGTTTTCCCACAGGTTTGACAGAAATTGCTGTTTACAGCAAGATTTTTGGCAAAAATTGTTGTTTACAGCAATGAAATTCTGCTCTGTTGTCCACTATTTTGGGTTGTTTCCTATCAATCTCGGAAAGAATGCTGCTAACGGGGAATAGAATGCAAATGGTACAATCGCACTTCCCCATAGGACAAAACGATTGTAAGCCTTTACACTCTACGCAAGAAGGCCTCTTCCCAATGGAAGAGCAGATGAGATCATATATACGATTAACCATGAAGGATAGTGACTTTAACCTACACACCTCGACAGGTAATAATATATATGACCCGATAATCACGAGATTTCCCCCATTCGATACATCAGCTCGAATGGAATTTATTTGATGTGGGTATCGACTTCCTACGGGTGTAAGCCCCCTTGGTTAATTGCATCCTAGGCCTCAACCTAGAAAAACTATAGATTAAGGAAGCTATATTATTTTCTTCTTAATTTGGTGCATAGAGGAGGTTCCAGAGTTCTATTCCGAAGAGGATAAATTCTTCTCTTTATCTTTAGTGATGATTAGACCTTTTGACATGTATGAAGATGAGATTAAAATTTTGAGTTTAAAGGATCAAATATTAATTTAACACCTAAGCATGAATTATAGATCTAGCATTCATTTATGATCTAAAGAAGACAGATTGAGGGGTGAATAATCTGGGCTTATGTTTGCTTGGAGTGAGCTGTCAGCTAACATCCTAAACAAAATCAATCGCTGATGCATCTAGTTTTCTTAATTTCTGTTTTGATGTAATATGAACTGTTATATTTGTGTTTTCTATTTTTGTTTTATGTTTTCTTAGCTATCCAATGATGGAAAGCATCCCGTGATCAATGCGTAGGATTTGCTTGGCTTGCTTGACCTTGGGTGTGCCGGTTTTGGGGTTCTTTGGGCTGCTGCTGCTGTTGGTTTGGTGTTGGGTTGTTCTCGGTTTGGCTTGGGCTGTTTGGGTTGGAGCTTGCTTAAGTTGACCTACTTGGGGCTGTAGCTCATTATTGTTGGAGGATCATTAATGTATAAAGGTGTGTATTTATTTCCAAAAGGTTTATGGGAGTGGAACTTGTGTGTCTCTTCGGTTTCTCCCTTCCCTCTCGGTTTTGGTGGCATTTTGCTCTTCCCATGGCTGCTGGTTGGTTTCCCCTTGTTGCCTCCTCGGGTCCCTCATTTGGCTGGTTTTCCCATGAGTTTTTCCCTGGTTTCTGTGTGACTTTTCGGGTCTTGCTGGCTGCTTAGCTGTGGCTGCTTGGGGGGAATGTTTTGCTTGTTTCTTGTGATGTTGTCTCTTGGTTTCCTGTACCAAAATGTTGGGGCTGCTGTTGGAGACTTTTGGCATTCCTTTTCCCCTCTTTTCATTGGTCTATTTGGAGGTACTTTGGCTGTTGGGTTTCCTCTCTCTTGGCTATATATTTGGGGTGTTTTGTAAGAAAAAAGGTTGTTGAAAATTGTTTGGCAAAGCCACTAAACCTGAGGGTTTTCTTCTTGGAAAAGCTTGAGAGCTTGTTCCATCTTCTTTCTCCTCTAGGAAAGCTTGCGAGCTTCTCCTCCCTTCTTCTCGGCTTCTAACCCCTTCTTCTCTACGCAAGTTCCACTCCACATGTATCCTTCTTCTGGTTCCGGTTGGTGTAAGTTTGTGGCTGTTTTTTGAGGTGAATCGTGGCTGTTTTGTGGAGGATTGGTGGCTGTTTTAAGGTGACATTTGTGGGCTGTTTTGGAGACATTTGCTGGAGGAGTTTGGTAGAACGTTGGCCCTATGCCTTGGTGGACCCCTGGTTTGCAAGCTAAGCATTTTACATTTTAATTTCCTACACCCGATGCATGTGAGGAGTCCGTTTAACGGATGTTCTGAGGATAGCGTTGTTTTATTTTAAATTTGTTCTTTGCTAACTTTCTTTTGTCCAAGGTTTGTTGGTCTTCGGTTTTCTGTCTAAGTTGAAGTGGAAGTCTTATTCTCTAGCCTATTTGTTCTCCAATTGTGGTTTTAAGTTGGAAGGTGGGTCTTTTGTTTTCTTTTCGTAATATTTCTCCTTTCTTGGTTTTTGTTTTTAAGTTGTCTACATCAGTTTTGGTATCAGAGCCCTAGGTTGGTATATCCTAGGGTAGTGTGTGAGTTGTCTTTTCATCTTAAAAGTTATGGCTAAACAAAATAATCAAGGGGGAGATTGGCAACAACAAATGATGACTCAATTGGCAAACTTACAAGAACAAATCACTAACATGGCTAATGTTATGGCAAATTTGAATGTGAACAATGCTAATGCAAATCCTAATGTTCAATCATCCGAAAGTGAAGATGAGGGTCCTAGACATCAAAATAGGCAACAAAGAAATTGGGACCACGGCATTAAAATTGATGTTCATAATTTTGAAGGAAAATTACAACCCGATCAATTCATAGAATGGGTAGAGAAAATGGACCAATTCTTTGAATGGAAAGAAATTCCGGATAATCGAAAAGTCAAATTTGCAAGTCTAAAACTTACTGGACATGCATTAACGTGGTGGAAAAATTTACAAAATAATAGAGTGAGACGAGGGAAAGAAAAAATTCAAAATTGGGAAAGAATGAAAGAAAAAATGAGAGGAAAATTTCTGCCTTCTGATCATGCTAGAACACTCTTCCAAGAATTTAATAATTTGCGTCAAGGTAACCAAAATGTGGAAGAATACACTGAAAACTTTTATAAATTGCAATCTAGAAATGACTTAGATGAATCGGAGGAGAAAACGGTTACACGATATCTTAATGGGTTGAAATGGACGATTCAGGACCAACTTAATTTGCATCATGTTATCAAGTTAGATGAAGCTTATCGTATGGCTTTGAAAATTGAAAAACAACATCAACGGGGAAGTAACAAAATCACTGAAACTTACAAACGACAACAACTTGGAAAAGGTAAAACACAATCTGCACAAACCTCTGGAGGAACAACTGGAATAAAAATGAAAACTTATGAAAGTCAAAACTTGGACAAGGTAAAGGGGTAATGGGAACTAAACCTTCTGATCAACCTAAGCTAATTGGACCTTGTTACAAGTGTGGTCTTTATGGTCATTTGTCAGCTACCTGCAGAAAAAATAACCCTCCACGAAATAATTTCATAGAAAATGAGGAAGAATTAGAGGAAGAGGAAGAGAGTAATCCTGACCCTGCAAATGATGTGGATATGGAAAAATTTGATTTGGAAGGTGATGAAGGGGAACCATTATTGGTAATCCGACAAGTTTTAACTACTCAAATTGATAAGGGGGATAAGTGGCTTAGAAGAAACATTTTTAGGACTACTTGTACTGTTGAAGGAAAAATTTGCACCTTAATGATTGATAGTGGGAGTTCAGGGAATTTTGTGTCACAACATATGGTAGAAAGATTGAAACTAAAAACAAAACCTCTTGGCAAATCATATAAAATATCTTGGTTTAAAGAGGGGGGTGAGGTTCCTATAACCAAACAATGCATTGTGAATTTATCCATTGGAGGTGCCTATAAGGATCAAATTGTTTGTGATGTTGTGCCCCTCGAGGTTTGTCATATTCTTTTGGGTCGTCCCTGGCAGTATGATCATAAAACCATTCATAATGGTGAGAAAAATACTTATACCTTAATTCAAAATAATAAAGAGTTCACTCTTTTTCCACAAAGGTATATTTCTGACCCATCAAAAGAGAAAACTGCAAAATCATCCATTCCTGAGTTGCTTTTAAATGCAAATGAGTTAGCCCAATTTGAAGTGGCATATCTAGTGCTTGGAAAAGAATCTGAACAAACTCTTGAAATTTCTGAAGCAATACAACCATTACTGAATGAGTTTTCCGATATAACACCTGATGAGTTACCAACTAGTTTACCCCCGATGAGAAATATTCAACATCATATCGATTTAATTCCTGGAGCTACATTGCCTAACCTTTCACATTACAGGATGAGTCCAAATGAACATAAAGAGCTTTCTACTCAAGTGTCTGAACTGTTAAAAAAAGGTCTGATAAAGGAGAGTTTAAGTCCTTGTGCTGTGCCTGCTTTACTTACTCCTAAAAAGGATGGAACCTGGAGGATGTGTGTGGATAGTCGTGCCATAAATAAAATAACCATCAAATATAGGTTTCCAATTCCTAGGTTGGATGACATGTTAGATATGCTAAGTGGTGCTACAATTTTTTCTAAAATTGATTTAAGAAGTGGATACCATCAGATAAGAATTAGACCTGGGGATGAATGGAAAACTGCTTTTAAAACAAAAGAAGGCTTGTATGAATGGCTTGTTATGCCTTTTGGTTTGTCCAATGCTCCAAGTACTTTTATGCGAACAATGAATCATGTTTTGCGTCCGTTTATTGGAAAGTTTGTGGTAGTCTACTTTGATGATATTCTGATTTATAGCATTCATCCATCCGAACATCTTTTTCATGTGAAACAAATTTTGGAAACTTTGAGGGAACAAAAATTGTATATCAATTTAAAGAAGTGCTCTTTCATGACTTCTAGTTTGACATTTCTGGGTTTTATTGTGTCTGCTAAAGGAATCAAAGTTGACCCTATAAAGATTGAGGCAATTCAAAGCTGGCCTGTTCCTAAAAATATTAGTGAGGTAAGGGGTTTTCATGGTTTAGCTTCTTTCTATCGTCGGTTTATCCAAAATTTTAGTTCTGTAATTGCTCCTATCACTGATTGCTTGAAAAAAGGAGTCTTTAAATGGACCCCTGAGGCTGAAAAAACTTTTAAAAATATCAAAAAAAAAAATGAGTCAAGCTCCAATTCTTAGTCTGCCAAATTTTGAAAAGGTTTTTGAAGTAGATTGTGATGCTTCTCATGTTGGCATTGGTGCTGTGTTAAGTCAGGAAGGAAAACCTATTGCATACTTTAGTGAAAAACTAAATGATGTTCGATCTCGTTATTCTACTTATGATTTGGAGTTTTATGCTATTGTTCAGTCTTTGAAATTTTGGAGATGCTATCTGATTCAAAGAGAGTTTGTTTTGAACACTGACCACGAAGCTTTAAGATTTTTGGGTTCACAAAAAAATCTGAACAAACGACATGCCAAATGGGTTTCTTTCTTGCAAGAATATTCATTTCATATCAAGCATAAAACTGGTGTGTTAAATAAGGTTGCTGATGCCTTAAGTAGAAGGTCACATTTGTTGGTAACTGTTTATCCAACTATTTCTTCTTTTGATTTTCTGAAAGATACATATGCTTCTGATTCTGACTTTAAAGGGATTTGGGAAGAATGTCTTGTTTCTGGATCTGATCCATCTGGTCAATTTACTATTCATAAAGGGTTTTTATTTAAAGGTTCGAGACTTTGCATTTCAAAAAATTCTTTAAGAGAACAATTGGTGCATGAACTTCATAGTGGGGGTTTGAGTGGACATTTTGGTCAGGGGAAAACAATTGCTTTGGTTGAGGAAAAATATTTTTGGCCACATATGCGAAAACAAATTGCTAAGTTGGTAAAACAATGCAAAACCTATCAGGCTTTTAAGGGAACATCTCAAAATACTGGGTTGTACACACCTCTCCCAATTCCAAATAAACCTTGGGATGACATTTCTATGGATTTTATTTTGGGTCTTCCAGTTACTGCTGGAAAGTATGATTCTGTTTTTGTGGTTGTTGATCGTTTTAGTAAAATGGCTCATTTTATTCCTTGCAAAAAAACTTCTGATGCTTCACATGTGGCTGATTTATTTTTTAAAGAGATTGTTCGTCTTCATGGTATTCCTCGTACATTTACTTCTGATCGGGATACACGATTTTTGAGTCACTTTTGGAGAACTTTATGGGCTAAGTTGGGAACTTCTCTTCAGTTTAGTAGTGCCTATCATCCTCAAACTGATGGACAAACTGAAGTTGTCAATCGTAGTTTGGGTAATCTTTTGAGATGCCTTGCTGGTGAGAAACCTTTTCAGTGGGACTTAATTTTGCCCCAAGCTGAATTTGCTTATAATAACTCTGTGAATAGATCTACTGGAAAAACTCCCTTTGAAATTTTGTATGGTCAGTCTATACCTCATATCTTGGATAGAAATGGTTTGTCTTTACCTAACAAAATAAGTGCTGAAGCTTTAGAAACTTTTGATCACATCAAAACGGTCCAACAGCAAGTTCTTGAAAAACTCCGTATAGCTAATGTCAAATACAAAGCTGCTGCAGATAAACACCGGAGAGAAGTTGTGTTTAAAGAAGGTGATATGGTGATGGCTTACTTTCGTCGCTAACGTTTTCCTGTTGGTACTTTTGGTAAACTGAGCAGAAAGAAATTCGGGCCTTTTCGAATTCTACGAAAATTGGGCACAAATGCCTATCTCTTGGACTTACCTATTACTGTTGGCACTTCTCCTATATTCAATGTTTCTGATCTCTCTTTGTATGAAGGAAATTCAGGTGATTCTGTGGATGTGGAGACTTTACCACTTTCCACCTCTGTTTCAAACAAGGATGACCTGATTGAGGATGTTGTTGATGTAAAAATCACTAAAACAAGACATGGTGAGCACAAAAGATTTTTGGTCAAATGGAGCAATCGGCCCTTAACGGACTGTACTTGGATCGATGATATTGAGCTAAAGAATCGCAATTTGGAGCTTTATGAACGAGTTGGTGAAGCATTCTCATCAGGAGATGAGCTTCTCCCACCTGGGGGGAATTGATGCATCTAGTTTTCTTAATTTCTGTTTTGATGTAATATGAACTGTTATATTTGTGTTTTCTATTTTTGTTTTATGTTTTCTTAGCTATCCAATGATGGAAAGCATCCCGTGATCAATGCGTAGGATTTGCTTGGCTTGCTTGACCTTGGGTGTGCCGGTTTTGGGGTTCTTTGGGCTGCTGCTGCTGTTGGTTTGGTGTTGGGTTGTTCTCGGTTTGGCTTGGGCTGTTTGGGTTGGAGCTTGCTTAAGTTGACCTACTTGGGGTTGTAGCTCATTATTGTTGGAGGATCATTAATGCATAAAGGTGTGTATTTATTTCCAAAAAGTTTAGGGGAGTGGAACTTGTGTGTCTCTTCGGTTTCTCCCTTCCCTCTCGGTTTTGGTGGCATTTTGCTCTTCCCATGGCTGCTAGTTGGTTTCCCCTTGTTGCCTCCTCGGGTCCCTCATTTGGCTGGTTTTCCCATGAGTTTTTCCCTGGTTTCTGTGTGACTTTTCGGGTCTTGCTGGCTGCTTAGCTGTGGCTGCTTGGGGGGAATGTTTTGCTTGTTTCTTGTGATGTTGTCTCTTGGTTTCCTGTACCAAAATGTTGGGGCTGCTGTTGGAGACTTTTGGCATTCCTTTTCCCCTCTTTTCATTGGTCTATTTGGAGGTACTTTGGCTGTTGGGTTTCCTCTCTCTTGGCTATATATTTGGGGTGTTTTGTAAGGAAAAAGGTTGTTGAAAATTGTTTGGCAAAGCCACTAAACCTGAGGGTTTTCTTCTTGGAAAAGCTTGAGAGCTTGTTCCATCTTCTTTCTCCTCTAGGAAAGCTTGCGAGCTTCTCCTCCCTTCTTCTCGGCTTCTAACCCCTTCTTCTCTACGCAAGTTCCACTCCACCTGTATCCTTCTTCTGGTTCCGGTTGGTGTAAGTTTGTGGCTGTTTTTTGAGGTGAATCGTGGCTGTTTTGTGGAGGATTGGTGGCTGTTTTAAGGTGACATTTGTGGGCTGTTTTGGAGACATTTGCTGGAGGAGTTTGGTAGAACGTTGGCCCTATGCCTTGGTGGACCCCTGGTTTGCAAGCTAAGCATTTTACATTTTAGTTTCCTACACCCGATGCATGTGAGGAGTCCGTTTAAAGGATGTTCTGAGGATAGCGTTGTTTTATTTTAAATTTGTTCTTTGCTAACTTTCTTTTGTCTAAGGTTTGTTGGTCTTCGGTTTTCTGTCTAAGTTGAAGTGGAAGTCTTATTCTCTAGCCTATTTGTTCTCCAATTGTGGTTTTAAGTTGGAAGGTGGGTCTTTTGTTTTCTTTTCGTAATATTTCTCCTTTCTTGGTTTTTGTTTTTAAGTTGTCTACATCAATCGCCCTACGTATGCAAGATAAGAAGGCTCTATCCTAAAGAATCAAGAATTTTAGTACAGATATTTAAATCAGGGATATATAAA
Organism: Dendrobium chrysotoxum; assembly: GCA_019925795.1. Classification (NCBI taxonomy): domain Eukaryota; kingdom Viridiplantae; phylum Streptophyta; class Magnoliopsida; order Asparagales; family Orchidaceae; genus Dendrobium; species Dendrobium chrysotoxum. The sequence goes on from CM034309.1 coordinate 55,947,603, forward strand.
ATATGCAAATGAATTTACCTAACATCATGTATGATGATGCATGAAACAAATGCATAATCTTTTATTCATTTCTTTGGAACATAAATATAACTCAAGGTCTGAAATAAAATAAGGTGGTCAGGCTCCACTACAACAAACCTGATTTTTTACTCTTATATAACATACATATTTAAATGTATTTGCTTATCATTTTATGGCTCCAGGTTTTCTTATAGAATTCCAAAAAGGAATACCCTCTAAAAAGATAAAATTATCTTTTGGAATCATATATGTATATAAGCAAATATCTTTAAATTCTTACAACTCTTGACACCTTACACTTATATTTGACTCTTTATATATACATCCACACCTAGGTACATTCTACTTCGAGTCTTCTTTCACAAGCATTCTAGATATATTCTACGTTGCTCTTCTTTTTACAACAAAAATAATAACAAATAACTATGCATGTATGAATGTATTGTATGTGTATATAATTTAATAAACTAAAGTGCACCAACAAAAAAAATAATTATGCATGTCATGACATTCAGAGTACTGAAAATAAATAAACACACTAAGAATACCCTCCAAGTAAAGGTACCCGAATCACACCAAAATACACTAACGGCCTAGCCTAATACTAGAGTCGGTAATCCAAGCAAACAAGTTCTAATGTGTGTAAAATATTGTGTCTTTGATATGTCTTAGAGGATTTGATGTTCAAATTATTTAAGTTTGAAGTTGTTTGTTGGTTATAGGCTAAGGAAGGTTTTGATTTAAGTTCCAAGTTTTAATATTTTAAAATTTTATTAATTAAATTTTAAAGAGTTTTATTTGTTTGAGTTATTTTATTTTAAGTTTTAAAGAACCATGTTAATTAGTGACTTTAAAGTGCAAAAGCCACTAACTCAAGTCCTAAGGCTCATAATTGTAATGCTACCAATCCCCCATAAAGGATATGATTGTGTAGAAACCACTGCTCTGCCTCAATTGGAAATGAAACTAACTCGCCGTTATTCTTGATCTTTAGCTTTTGGATGGAGTAAATACATCTTAATGGAACCATTTGCAACACAGATGGACCACTTATAATGAGTTTGCTGAGTCTTAACAATTTTCAGCCGACTCCACTTCTTGCAATCATCTAAGAGAGATGAGATTGTGGCAGTTTGTAATTGTTAAGTTTCTTGACTGCTACAAGTTTTGCGAGTTAATGAAATAGCAAGACTTGTAGCAGTCAAGAAACTTAACAATTACAAACTGCCACAATCTCATCTCTCATAGATGATTGCAAGAAATGAAGTCGGCTGAAAATTGTTAAGACTCAGCAAACTCATTACTACATCGATCAGCAAGTTACTGTATTCTTAGTGTTACCTTCATGTTGAAAGTGTTGTTGTATACATTGCATTCATAAGGGGTCCGTTATATTTTTAGTACACTCAACATCGTTATTTGCCGATGGGAACTCTTCATGTATTATCAGATTTCTGCTACCACCTCATTATCTTGTAGGTTAACTATTGTATGCATAACGAGCATTTTATAATTATCTGTGGATATTTGTATTTACTACGGGTCTTCAGCTCTCATTTGTAAATAGCATATATGTTCATATCCACATGTGATTTTTCATACTCATAGCACTTCAATCGTCGTTGTTGTCAAATGAACAAATCAGCCGTCATTGTTAGCATGTAAATTTGTGAATTAGCCATCGTCGATAGAAAAGAGGCTATCTCTTTTATAATTCTCCTGCTTGTTTTATTCTGCTTCTCCTTCCAAATGTCGCTTGGCACAGGTTAGATTTTCTTAGACATTGCCTCAGACTTGAGATGCCCTTAAGATGCATCAAATGCCTCTAAATCATGCCTCTTCATTTGAAGGGGTTTCAACATGTATGATGAATTTAATATCATCCTTCATTTTCATTCCAATTGAGGTGGTTATTTCTCAACCTCAAGTAGATTGATTGCATGAACTTTTGTTATCATTTGTGAGTGAGGAGTATTTATGAGCTCTTCATTCAACATAAACTTTACATGTGCTTTTTTTACACCTAGCTAGGAGTTACTATCTCATCACTCACAATTTCAATTTGAACATAATGTGGAGCTCTCTCGTGTTTAGTTCAAGCTCTATATTGTTTGCTCATTCAACCCCAAATCATGTTCTTTTGCACTTAATCCATTTAAACTCAAGTTATGGCATAGCCTTTTGTAATTTTCATTTAGATTCAAATTGAGTCAAAGTTCTTTGAATATGAGTCCAAGTCCAAATTCAAGTTGTCTAGATTGTGTCCAAGTTCCCTGTGGTCCAACTCAAGTCTTTGCTTGAGTTCAGATCGGCTACATAAAGTCCTTGCATTTTTTAATGAAGTGTTTTAGTCCTTAAGAGCTTTAAATCCAATACACCTTTGCCTTCCTAAAAGGAGTCAAGCATAAGAGTATAAAACTCTAATTTCTAAGTGTTTTATTAATGATTTATCAATAGTCATTTAGGTTGAATAATGATTGTCTTTATTAAACTAGGGCTATGAGGTTTATTTCACCTTCTTTGAGGCAAAGTTAATAACCTCGTAAGCCAGAGTTACCCAACAATCACCTTGGCTAATTACGTTTGATTAACTATTAAATATATTGTATTAATTATTTATTAAAAGACTTCAGAATCCAATGTACTTATGTCTTCCAAAATGGAGACAAACATAGCACATGAAAGTCCAATTAATTATTTAAAGACCCTCCAAATTCAATACATATGTATTTTTCAACAGGAATTAAATACAAAACAAAAGGTTCTTCTTATTAGTTAAAATTGATTAAGGACCTTTTAAATCCAATGCTAATATGCCCTCAAAAGAGTCAAACATAAAGCATGAAAGGTATTTTAGTTATTTGTTTGGTTCTTTAATTAATGGATTCATTTAATTAACTCAAATTACATTGTATTAGTTATGAGATCTTATTTTATTTGAGATGATAAAAATTGAATTATCATTCACTAATTTTTTATTTGCTTTGTTTGAATTTTTAATGATTTATTTGTGTTTTAATTAATTTTTAGTCAATGTCATTTAATTAATCAAATTTAGTTATGTAATTATTTTTTAAAATTTTATCAATTTTATTTTGTCTATTTGATTTAATTCATTTAGATCACATTGTTAATTTATTTAATTTAGATCTATTAAAAAATTTTATTTATTAGAGTGTGATGAATTGAATTTGTTTATGTTTAATTATCCTTTTTTATCTTTATTAATATATTTTTATTATGCACATTATGATTCATGACAATCAAAAGAAATAAATTCTAAGTGTGATTATAAATCAATACTACGCATTCCTAATTTTGTCACTAACGAATAAAATCCTACTCACTGGCGGGATAATGGGTTTGAAAAATAAAATGCATGATTTTTACAAGGACCTAAGGTTTAGAGGATCCTAGTCACATGCAAGGTTTAGAGAATCTAGAGGCTCTAAGTTTTAGATTTTACCTCACCGGAACTAGTCCGGTGAAACTGGCCGTAGCACCTCCATTTTGAAGAAATGGAGGCGATTGAACGCTCCCTGAATGGTTGTCCAAGTAGCTCCAATGTACCTCGCTAGCAACGCAAAGAGAGAATGAGGTGTCAGAAATAGATATATTCGGATGGATAAGTTGGAATGTATATATAAGCATGGTAATAAAATGAGGAAGATTAATACAAGCTAAATGTTACTTTTGATTATAAAGAAGAGTTTAATATTACAGATACAGTTAGAATGACTCTATGGATGCTAAAATTTATGTCATATTTATGCATATGAATGTTATAATGGCGAATAAAATGATTCATTAACTTGGTAAATTCGTTCATAAGTGATAACTCATGATCAATAAATTTATAAGCTTTATAAGAAACTTTCTATGTTGAAGAGAGCAACCCTAAGAGTATGATTAACCACTTCTAAACATATCAATTTTGAGAAAAAAATATCATTTAGACATTTGAGAGAAAGCATTAAACATAACTCACCACTTTGCAAAAGGTTATTTTTTTTCTCAAATTACTTGGATGATAAAATTGCAATAAAGACCAGTGTTCGACTAGGTATGATGATGCAACAAGTAGATATATGAAACAAATCGCAACGTAAGATGCCTTACAAATGGTTACTAATCCTACTCAATCACTTTCTTTCCTCCATTCGTGAATTACAAAATCCTTTAAATACGCTTGAATGTAAGATAACAACAATGCATTGTTTGCGACATTCAAGTATTCAGTCTTTATTAAAAATATAATATAAATTTACAGAAATAGATGGAGTGAAAGTAGAAAGTTTAAACTTGCATTAATTTTCTTATGTTTGAACAAAGAGATTTATAATCATCACAATTACAATTTGGTGTGATAAGAAGGGAAATATACATGCCCATAATTCATTAAGATCAAATCCATGGTGCAATATTGGAGCACAAGTATACATTTAAAACTCACTAATCTTAGCCACAACTTATTGAATGTCGGACAATGGATAAATATGTAATTATATTATTAAGTATAAAATTAACAGATTAGAGATTATAATAAATTATCAAACCACAATCATTTAATAAATTATAATAGTGCACCTATAATATTGCAGCTATAATATTGCAGCTATAATACTAAATTAGAACCAAACATTTTCAAATTAAAATCTAATATTAAATTTGTGTTGATTGTTAAGGATTTTAAATTATAATACATTTTTATGTTCTTTCTCTTTGCTCTTTTTTTTTTTCTATGAACATGTAAAAAATTAAGTTTGAATATGTAATTCTAATTTTAAGGATTAATCTAGGCTATTTTATTAATTAACTTATTCTGTGCTATGGTTTGGAAAAGATGAAGAATTTATTTAGATATATGTGTTATAAATTTTAAAATTTGTGGTAATGTGGACCTAAGACTAAATTTAATAATCTTAAATAAATTATTTAGGATATATTTATTTATAAATGAATGAGAGTTTAGTAATCTTTTAAAAAAAGTGTTAATGATTTTGTTAGGTTTATTAGTCATATTATATTGATTTATTTATTTGAATATTTCTCAGTTCCTTTTGTTGCTTTGAAATTTATTTTTTATAATACATCTAGAATATTTTAAATCTTATTAACATCCTAACTAAACTTAAGCAAACGTACACAGTATATAATTATGTCAATTTGGTACGTTAATTCAATCCTCATCCGTATTCCTAAAACCATATTTCAAAGAAAGAAAGAAACTATTTTTTTATCTTATACTTCCACAAACAAATAACAGATCAACAAAATAAATCAATTTGTTCTCAGTTTTGGACATAATTTCCACGAGATTTGCTTCAACTCAAATTTCACATTCATACCAATATTAAAGTTCTAATAAAAAAAGTAGACATTTCTTAAACAAGAAATCATTCACAAGTTTAGAAAAAAAAGGAATTTGCCAGATCTAAAATATCTGTCTTAAAAGCCCGATACGCATTCATATAAAATCACTCAATTGTATCAAAATGCTAATCAAATTGAAAGCGAGCTGCATACAATAATATTGGAGAGGAGTAGATATACCTTCAGATTTTTTTCCTTTCATATTTCTTGCGTGATGAAAAGAACAAACAGCAGTTCTTCCTTTATTTCATTAAAAAATACTCTAGCTGTAGGAGCGTGAAAGAGCTATGCTCTTGTCGTCTTCCGAGGTGCTGTAGCTTCGAGGGCAGTGGATCCCTCCATTTTCTCCCTTGATTGAAGCCTTGTAGCCAAGTTTTTGCCAAGAGAAAGGATCCAGCCGGCTCAACTTCTCCTGTTTCTTCTACCAGGTTGCACACATTTGAGCTCTCAACTGCCCAAAAAAACAAGTGCCATCAAAAGGAGAGAGCAGCCCTTCTCTTCTCCTTTTTTTTTTGTTTTTTTGCTAGACGTGCGTGAGAGACAGAGAGGTAAATCAGCAGGGAGGCTTGCAGGTCCTTTGTTATCCGTGAATCTGAGAGAGGAAGGGAGGTCGGTTCAGCTATTCCAACGAGAGAATGGCCGGCCATTCGTGGAAGAAGGTCGATTGGGAGACGACCGTGCGCGTGAGGGAGAGGGCTTCGATTTCCTCCTGGGTTCGGTCGGGCAAGAGAGACCAGAGAGGAGGCATGAGGGGCTTCGGCTCCTCCTGTGGCGTGCGAATGGGAAGAGGAGTCGAGAGCCCTAAGTATGCCGTTCCTCTAGGGCTGGCCGAGCAGGGAGATTCACGAGAGGCTGCTCGTATCTCTTTTTTGGATGACTTCGTCGAAGCCTTCTCCAAGCCATTCGAAGCCCTGCTCTGTCTATACACCAAAATGAGCTCTGCTTCGTTCGGCCCTGCTAAAGCCGGCTGAATCAATTTCTAACTGAGGATAGCACGCGGCTGAGCCGAGGCAACGCTCCAGAACTCCCATTTCGATGAAATTTCAGCCGTCGATTTCAAATTTTTTATTTGGAAACTATTTGAATCCATTTGAAAAGTCAGTTTTGCTCAAATTTAATTAATTGAACTCGAATCGCATCCAATTTTAGCTGATTTGAGTGGCTCTGGGCTGAATTCAGTCTTATCAAGCCAATTTGATGCAATTGGGCGATGACACCGATTGAATTTATTCGATAAGATTGAACTCTGAATTGGAGCCGAATCAAGCCCGATAAGGCTAATATGCATTGATCGAGTTCAATCACACATGATCGAGTCTAATTTTACTCGACTCGGGTTGATTTGAACTTGATTTACTTCGATCGAGGTGATGTAATGAAATCGAATTCAGATCGAGGCCGCATCGACTCAAACTTGGCTTGACGTGCAGGCAAGTGGATCGATGTAGAAAATGAAAGCGACAAGGTTGTGTAAGTGACCGATGTCAAAAAGAATGTCAACACCCACTATCAAATTTCAGCCTGACCATCACATGATTTCTTATCCTTCCTTCTTCAAAGAGAAAGAGCCACTGTCAGATGGTCTTAACCTTCTCCCTTCTTCCTTAAAATTAAACAGATCAATAATTGGAAACAAATGACTTCATTTTCAATTTGAAAATAGAGTTCTTTGGTGTGTACTTAATTAGAATCTGTAGCTCTCAAGATTTTACATCGTAAGTGACCGTCAAACATCAAAATTTTATGAAGTATATACTCCTGTAAATATTATCTTTGGTGTTATCTTAAACTATACTTGTTCCACAAATCTTCAATATACTCGAATGGCTAGAAAACTGAGATGTATTAGTTGCTTGAAGGTACTTCATGTACCCTTTTGATGGTCATTCATCTTTAGATATGTATAACCCCACAACAAATCATGATGGCTTTACTTCAATTAGGAGAAATTATTCTGTGCGGAGTTCGGCCAAGAAGAACCATCTGGATTGCTTTATATTTATTGAGTATTTGTTGAATATTTATAAATATTCAGCAAATACCCTATAAATCAACAAATACTCATAAAATATTCAGCAAATACTTACAAAATACTTAACAAATACTCACAAAATACTTAGTAATACTCACAACTGAGTATTTACTGAATATTTACTAACTATTTGCAAATATGCAACAAGTACTCAGTAAATATGCAGCAAATTTAAACGATTTTTTTCATCGGACTCTGCACGTAATAATTTAAAGAAACCTTTTCATGTGTTTTATACCCATACAAGACAAAATTAGTCATTAACTGATCCATCCATGAATCAAGCTTCTCATCATCAATTATCGCATCATTTTTTGGGGAATTTTGTGGGCTTAGCCCGCATATTGATCTAAAAAGATTACAAAAAGAACAATAACCCAAACACAGGGTGATAGAAGAAGAATTGAGCTACAAAAAGAGAGCAAAATATTCCGGACTCAGGAAAAAAGAATTAACAAAATAAGCAAATAAAATTATCAATCATTGAGAAGATCATTCCAAAATAAAGCCCCTCTTCCTTGGTTGCCAACTGGAACAATGAGAAATGTAATTCCAAGCTCAGTGAAACACAAAACCGCCAAAATAAAGAACTTCCAGGCAGGCCGTTCAACAGATAAACAAAGTTCCAAAATAACATTCAGAGAACCTCCAGGCAGGCCAATAAACAAAGCAGGCAGAGAGTACGATCTGATCACAGCCGGCCGTCCAAGGGAAGAGAAGCGAAGAGGCATCCATATGTTAGTTCTACTAATCATTGTCCGGAGGGGGAAGAGAACTTCCCCCACAAAAATCGTTTTGAAGCAGGCAGCGGACAAAACCAGCAAAAAATCATCATCTCCTGAAGCATGAAGGGAATGACTCCTGTAGCAAATCATAAGTTTTCTAGTTGGAGGTTTTGGCATGTACAACAAGAGAAATTCTTCTAATAGAGGCATTAACAGGAATTTCAGTGTCAGCAAACCTCCTGTAATTACGGTCTCTCCACAAGTAATAAACAGAGCAACAAATGACAAAATAACAAAAATCCTTCTCATAAGAATGTAACTGCATATTCCCTTCAAAAAATTCAAAAGCCTGTAGCAAGGTCAGACGCAGAAAGAAATTTTTGAGGGGGGGGGGGGGGGGGGGAAGAAGAGAAGATATGACCAAAAAAGTGTGGTCACATTGAAAAAAATAGTGAGCAATACTCTCATTCTCAGTTCTTCATAAGGGGCATAAAGAGGGAATAATAATGTTTCTTTTAGCCAGAACGTCTGGCGTTTTAAGGCCCCCTAAAAACGCCAACCAAACATAAGAGGAGTATCTCAGAGCATATCTACGATGCCACACAAATTTATACCACTGAACCTTGGTATATTCAGTATAAAACTGCTTGTGAAAGGTGTTAAAATAAGGTTTTTCAGTACCAGTCCAAGAAATGTTGGGGTGAGGGTAGGGAAATATCGGGGTGGCCAAGATACGGTTTGAAATGAACTGCCCGAGATGACAAGGTGGGGACCAAGCGCCCCCAGTAATACATTCCTTAACCGTCAACCCAGAATCCCAAGAGGGATGCATAAAATCAGAGACAGCAGATCCATCATTCCAAGGGTCCAAAAAAAATGAAAAACAACAGTTCTCATCAACAACATGAAGCCGGAGAAAATGTTTAATCTTTTGAGCAATGTGAGAAATTAAATCCCAGTATTTAGAAACCTTGAAATGGAAAGGCATCCAAGGGGAAGTGTATTTCTTTTTAAACCAGCATGCCACCCGAGAGTCAGAACAGTAATATCTCCAAATGAAAGAGCAACCAAAAGCAAATTGGAGAGAATCAATAGAAGGCAAACCAAGGCCACCAAAGCACTTAGGGAGGCAGGTGTTCTTCCAAGCAATCAAATGCAATTTCTTTTCCGTAGAGGAGCCATGAAAAAGAAACTTAGAACTTAATTTGTCAATAATCTTACAAATAGATTTAGGTATAATAGCCCCCTGATCCAGTAAGCTATGGTATTGACAATAGTGAACTTTAGGAACTGAATTCTACCTGCAAAAGACAAGAATTTAACTTTCCAACCAGCAAGTAGAGTAGAAAGCCTACTCAGTAGTGGTTGGAAGTGAGTAGCATTAAGTTTTTTTGTAGAAATGGGGAGGCCAAGATAAATAAGGGTATTCTCGGTTTGGGAGAAACCAAGAAAGGAGGTAATTTCACAAGCAAGAGGGGTGTTGTGGGAAAACAAAATAGAGCATTTTGCAGTATTGAGATGAAGCCCGGAGTGACTAGCAAAAGAGTTAAGGGAACTAAGCAGGAAACCAGCATTAGGAAGAGTAGCATGCCCAAAGACCAATATATCATCAACATAAAGAAGGTGATGCACAGTGGTCCCATTACAAGTAATTCCAATAAAATTGTTGTTATCCAACGCACAAGAGAAAGCATCCATTACCACAGAAAAAAGCAGAGAAGACAAAGGGCAACCTTGCCTAAGCCCAGAAGAGGAATTGAAAAACCCCTCAAGGCCCCCATTAATACAAATAGAAAAGTATACATCATCAATACATCCTTTTATCCATCCAACAAACTGAGAAGGAAAACCTTTTTCAAGGAGCCTGGAAAGAAGGAAATCCCGGGAAACAGTGTCAAAGGCTTTACGAATATCCAACTAGGCACAGAAATATTTTTCTCTATTATTGCAAGTGAAATCCCTTAGAATTTCAGAAGCAAGCACAATGTTGTCAGTGGAAATTCTTCGCTTGATAAAACTAGCTTGAGTCTTATGAATAATGTAAGGCATAACTTCCTTCATCCTATTAGCAATGATTTTGGCAATAATTTTATAAAACACATTGCAAAGGGAAATGGGCCAGTAATCCGTAATATAAGAGGCATGAATACCCTTAGGAATCAAAGAAATGGCAGTTGCTTTAGCACATTTAGGTAGGATCCCAGTCAAGAAAAAGTACTTAACAGCTTTGCAAATATGATTACCAATAATATCCCAAGTAGCTTTATAGAACTCAAAAGTAAAACCATCCGGGCCCGGAGCTTTGGAAGAAGAACCAGCAAACACAACGTTCCTAATTTCCAAATCAAACACCGGGGAGGTAAGGGGTGGGATAAGGTGAGGATGGATAGCAGAGCCTATAGGAATAGGCTCCCTATCAGTATTGTTAGGCTTAGGGGTATTATAAAGCTTTTGGAAGTAGTGAACAACTGCCTTAGCAATATCCTTTGGAGAGGTGAGGAGACCATCATCGGTGTTGAGAGCATTAATACGGCTGTAGGAGTTCCTAGATTTAATCCTTGCATAAAGGAACCCCAAATCATCTTCTCCCCTAGAAAGCCAACTAGCTTTAGCACGTTGGATGATCCATAAACTCCAAGCTTTGTTAAGGGATGCAAGAGATGAATTGATAAGTTTCAAATTGTCATTCAAATTGAGATCCAAAGGCCTTTCTTGAATTTGAGAGCAGCAAAGTTTTTGGGCATCCTTAAGAGCTTTAATTTTGTTGGAAATGAGTAGAATTGGACCAATTCCTACCTTTAATAAAGTCCTTTAGTTCATGAAGCTTAGAATAAAGCACAAAAATAGGGCTGCCCAAATTTTGAGAGGCAAAAATCGAGATTAAACCGTCCCAAAAACTCTCCATGTGAACCAAGTAATTCTTAAACTGAAACCTGCCAAGAGTATTACAGGGGTTGCCCAGCAAAAGCACCAATGGGGAGTGATCAGAGCAAGAGGGGGGTTCCACTTTATAGAAAGAGTTAGAATACATCTCCATCCAAGCAGAATTAACAAGAACGCTATCCAACTTAATATGGATAGGGTCCTCAGCCCTTTGGTTAAACCATGTGTAGAACAAACCGGCAGAGGGAAGGTCAAGCAGGCCAACATTAAAAATCCAACTATTCAATTCTTCCATGCGACTGTGAGGAAGAGGACGACCCCTCGACTTTTCCTCCAAAAATCTGCAGCAGTTAAAATCCCCAAGAAGGACCCAAGGGGAGGTGATGGTAGAGGCAAGATTAAGAAGTTGTTGCCATAGAGAAGCTCTCTCAGAAGGTGAGTCAGTAGCATAAATAACTGAGAGGAAGGTTGGGGGCAAGGAGGCAGACCGAATGGTGCCATGAATAAGCTGAGGGGAAATGAGGGAGGGGCTAAAAGAGATGTTCATAGGATTCCACTTAAGCCAAATCCTTCCAGGGGAATGACAACTAAAGTTGTTACAGCACGACTCAGCCAGGAACACTTTGTGAGAATTAATGAACCAGGGATCAGTCATGGAAGCCTCAGGAATTTTAGCTTCAAGGATACACAGCATGTCAAGATGAAAGGAAGAGACAAATTTTTTACAAGCTAGAACTTTATCAGGGGAGTTGAATCCCCTAACGTTCCAGCAACTAATGGGATCGTGGGTCATTTTGACTTGGAATGAGATGAGCGGGTTTTCTTGGCACTTTTACCCTTGGTGATTTTGGAGCTGTTAGCACTATCAGTAGTGAATTTCGTGAGGTTAACAGCGTCGGGAGGCACAATATCGGGAGGTTCTTCAGCCTCATCAGGTTGCAGGATAGCAAACTTGTTAGGTGAGGAAATAGGAGGATCGGCAGGAGGGGTAAGAGGAGGGTGGTGATAGAAACTTGGAGAGGAGGAGGGGCCAGTCTGCTTGGTGGAAATAAAGGGGGAATTATCAAAGGAAGACAGTTCTTCAGTAGGAGAATTCAAATTGGGAAGAGGATTCTTAGATTGAACCATATTGCAATCAAGAATCTCAGGTGGAGCAATAGGGGTAGAGGTAACCTGCGGTTCAGTGACTGGAATGACAAGTGGAGGGTCCGTGGGAGGTGGGACAGGGGAGGTGGAATTGGTTGCTGGAATAATGGGGTGGCTTATGAACTGGAGGCTTGGAGGGCCGAGCACGGGAGGAGCTTCTGCCACGAGCATTGGTGACAGTGGGTTTAGGTTGGGGATTAATGTGACAAAGGGATGAGGGGTGAACAATAGAACCACAACCAGTGCACGGGGATGGTTTCCAGTCATACAGAACTTTCAAGTTAACATCATCACCGTCAAGAGAGATGAGGATTTCATCAGGGAGGGGGGAGTTGCTAGACACCATGACACACACTCTAGCATAAGTAAGTCTAGTTTTACGTGCAGTAAGAGCATCCACCACAAGGGGGTGGCCAACAAAACTTGCAATCTTTGAAATACCAGTCAGGTTCCAAACCGCAAGAGGTAAATCAACAATTTTAATCCAAATTGGGATAGAAGAAAACTCATCTCTTTTTGGTTTGAACTTGGGAGTCCATTGCTGAAGAATAAATGGCTGGCCGAAGAAGAACCACGGTCCTCTCAACCAAGCAACCTAGTAATCTTCCAGAAGGGCGAACTTGAAAAGGAAGAAGCCATCATTTAGCGATAAGAGATCAACCGATCCTTTAGGGTTCCAAGCGCGTTTGACAGCATTAAGGAGGCTGAGGTAAGTCGGACGGGGGCCAATGGAGTACCCGACAAGAGAGGAACTTCAATCAGGGAGTCCGAGGGCCAAATCATCGGCAGAGAAGGGGATTTTAGTGGCAGGATGAATGAAAGAAAGAGAGAAGTCACTGGCAACAGGGTCTTCTTTAGTAAGGTTTGAGAGAAAATTTAAACCAACCGGGTTAGGGTAAGCAGGGGAAGAAGAGGGAGTGACCCCAAGAAGAGGGGGAAAATCCACAAAATAAGAGGAGGAGGCCATAAGGAGAAGGAGGGAGGGGATAGCCTCCCTCCCCGCGCTGGAGAAGAGGGGGATGGAGGCGGGGTGGAGGAAAGGGATTTGCGTGCAAAACCCTAGCAGAGCTGAAGAAGGATATAAAAAAGGGTGACGGAGACCTAACAAGTTAAGAGGATGTCCATTAATTATCGCATCATAAGTAGCTAGGATCTCTACTTTGGCTCTACTTTGAATGGTCACATCACTTCTTCATGAGTGGTAGTCATATATCGTCAGTATTATTAAAAGCAAACTTTACAAGCAAAGCGAAGTGATGTGTTAGCGTACATATCGCTTGCTTCCGATGTGCAAGTTCACAGCGCAAAGTGTGTGTGCTGCACTATACTTTGTTGCATTGAATCTTAGCCTACACATTGAACTTCGATCAGTTTAGCTCAAATTAAAATATCACTTCTTCATGAGTGATATTGATTCTCTAGCATTTGCCTGCATTCTATCGTGGATCTGAGTCCCTATCTCAAAGAGTTAGATTAGATCTTGCTCTAAGCCTACAGTGCAAATAAGGATATCATTTAGGGGTTGTTTGGTTAATTTCCTAAAAAAGGAATGCGGTGTACAATGAATACTATGGAGGTTATTTGGTTGAATGTAAAGTAAATGCATGACTTTGCCTTTTTTTTTGCTTGGTTTGAATTAAAATGAATGCAATGTAAACTACAAGAAGGTTATGGCCGGGGTGATCGGCGGCGAGGGGTGGCGGCCAACTGGGGGAGTGGTAGGTGGCTGTGGCTGATGGGGAGTGGTGTCCGGTGGTGACGGCAAGGGGCGGTGGCCGGTGGCAATGGCGATGCATTTGTAGTGTATTTGAAAATCGTCTAAATATGAGAAATTTCAGATACACTCATAAGGCACTAGCTAGGGTATTGAGAATGCACTCCTTTTACACTTTACATTTACTTCAAATCAAACACCAAAATTTATAAACTCCTTGCATATGGATTACTTAACACCCTAAATGCAGCAAACCAAACAGTCTCTTAATGTTATATAGGTAAATTCCCATAATTCCTCTAACTTGCTAATTTAATAATAAGAAAATTACATAAATACCACTAAATTTTGTCAGATTTGACTTTATCTGCACTATAACATTAAAAATTGGAGAAATATGCTCTTAGTTGTCTTCTTACAAAAATATGCCTGAAAATTTATTTGGGATCAAAATAACCACATCTTTGGCAGTGGAATTCATTTTTTGGCCCATTGCATGCATTATTAGTTCAAAAATAATTTAAACAATATACGAGAATGTTTCGATGGAGGTTTAAATCATATGCATAATAGTTTCTGAAGTTTTTGATTAAAATATTAGATAAAATTTTGTGACTGATCGAATTTAAAAATTTTGAGCAAAACTTCTTATACCTATAAGGAACTATGATCAAAGTTTCTTGTGCTCATAAAATCTATATTTTGAAGATATAATTTATTTGACATTTTATAAATAAGATGAATATTGTTATTATGTAAAAATGGGGGAAAATATATTAGTAGATATTGGACTAACATCATTGAAATTTTATAAAAATATAGGTATTGATATGCCACCAAAAATCTTCTTTATTGGCACGAATCTCGATCCAAATACGAATCAGAAACTTTCAAAATTAAATCTGGGACCTTCCAAACTCCAATTTTAGTAATTTTATAGTCAAATTGAACATCTCGAGGAGATAAACCCAATGGCATCATATTTACTCCAATCTGAGCCCAAATGAACCCAAATCAAATGATAAAAACCCATTTGAAAGCTTCAAAGCATTAATTGGATGATCCAATGATATCCAAATATGTCGTGGTTATAGTCGAATCAAGGAGCTCGATGAGGCGAATCCAACGAGCCCAAGATCACTGAATTCTAAAAGTATTAAGACATATAAATATTTAAAGAACACTCCATGATCAAATGAATTGATTTCAGCCATCCGATGGAATACTCCAAATTTACCCTGGATCTTCTCCATACTTACTAAGCATGTCACTTTAAAAAATTATAAATAGACCCACATTCTTCACATGAAGGGAGAGGAGGAAGAAGAGAAGAGCTCTGATTCTTGAAGAATCCTAAAGCTTCACCCCCGACACCACCGTTGATAAATCATGCCACGAGTCCACCACTGTTTGGACCTCTACTCAACCATCATCGTTGAATCTCCATCCGACAGCCATTGTTGGGCCTTCCTCCGATCACTAACGCTCGATGACTAATGTTCCTTTGATCTCCACCATTGCTCAAATACAATCCTTTCGACCTCCGTCACCCGTCGACTGCGGTCCCTCCCATCATCGTCGCCCGAATATGATCCTTCCGACTTCCGTCACCTGTCGACTACAGTCCCTCTAACTATCGCCACCCAAATACGATCCTTTCATCCTCCATCGTCAGCTGATTATGGTCCCTCTGACCACCATCGCCTAATTATGAACCTTTTGACCTCCATCCTCTGTCGATTATGATCCCTCCGACTAGGGGTGTAAGTGTCACACTCTAGGATCTATATTGGAAGAATTATATTTGTCTTTCATTTTAATCATTTAACTAGAGCTTACAAATGAATGGTGGAAAGAAATATGATTATTTTTTTTATTTTATCCGTAGTCTCATAGCCCAACAAGTAACTAAAATCTTACAACTAAAATTAATATAAGATAAAAGAGAATAATATGCTATAAATCATATACTAAAATATATGCATTAATATATATACTAATTATCTGTATCAATTTATCATTCTATAATTCACCACATCTCAATCCATTATATTATCAGTCATAGTATTAGTAATAGTTAACAGTACTAATGCCAGTAATAATATTAATATCATGATCAATAAAGTTAAATATTATTAATGACAGTAAACGGTATTAGTGTCAGTCACAATATTAATAGTGTTCGTAGTAATGTCTATATCAATATTCAGATATTTAATGAGTGTATCTTATTGCTCATGCACTTATGACTCTCAATCAGTCACCCCTTATAACTCTTAATCAATGTACTCCTTAGAACTCCCCTTGAATCACATGAATCAGTCACCCTGAGTCTTTATAACTCTTAATTAATCTCCAGCTCCTTATGATAACCAATCAGTAAATCACATTAATCAGTAAGGTATCACGTGGAGTTAGTATATTATATATCTAATATCATTCAATACTTCATTTAAAATATAATAAAATCATATCAAATTATTTAGAATGATCAAATCTATAATATATCCAAACTTACACAGTAAAAGCTTATAAAATCAAGAGAATGTGTTTTTGATAAATTTAGGAGAGATAAAATTCATACAAATCAAAATTATTGAAAACATAAGTAAGAGATTAGTCACTCATAATAAATAGAATAAAATTTGTAACATGAATGACTGACAAATATGATCCAAAGATTTTTCTCTTTCCTCTCTCTTCTTCCCCTCTTTCAATTTCTTCATGTCTAAACAACCAAGTGAGGGAATCAGTGGGGTGAGGTAGGGATATTATATATAATATTAATAGTCTAGCATCGCAGTGCTCACTAGATCACCGTCAAAGCACTCTACTTCAAAATTTTCATATTTTTTAAATAAACTTATTTCACATATTTAAGTTATTATAGTAAGTGAGCCGAGCTGGCTTAAGTTCGACTCGTTAATGAGCTCACGAGCTGAGCTTATCAAGCTTCAAGCTCAAGCTCGAGCAAAGTTTTAAACCCAAGCTCGAGTTGAGTTTTGAGCTCAAGTTCGAGCGGAGTTTCAAGCTCGTTAGATTTTTGAGCTCGAGTTCGAGCTCAACTCGGTTCGATTACTTTTAAGCAGCTCAATTAGTGTGGGCTAACAGCGGGCGAGAACCTTTGGCGACATCTGCAGGTGCGAACCATATGTACGTATGATTGCGAAAGGCATATCAATAGAATTGTGGACCGTGAAAGGCTCGTGAGCCGCTTGTCGAGCTTGAGCTCTAGTTTGAGCTCAAGATTTGGCTCGCAAGTAGAGCTCAACTCAACTCATTTGTAACCCTAACTCCGACCACTGTCACCCAATTACAGTCCTTTTGATCACCGTCGCTCGACTACGACCCTTTAAACCTCCATCGCCTGCCAACTACGGTCCCTCCGACCACTGTCGCTTGACTACAGCCCTTTCAACCTCCATCGCCTGCGAACTACGGTCCCTCCGACCACTGTCGCTTGACTACGGTACTTTCGACCTCCATCGCTCATAGACTACCATCCCTCTAACCATCATCACTAGAGTATGATCCATTCGACCACCATCACCAAACTACTATTTTTTAGACCTCCGCGCCCACCAACTTCCGTCCCTCCGACCTCCATCATCCACCAACTACAGTCCCTCCTACCATTGATGCCCGACTACGATCCTTCTAACCTCCATCGTCTGTCGACTACGGTCCCTCCAACCACCGTCGCTCGAGTACAATCCTTCCAAATCACTATTGCCTGACTACAATCCTTTCGATCTCCCTCGCTCACCAACTATGATTTTTCTAACCATTGTCACCTAACTACTATCCTTCCGACCACTATCATCCGACTACAATGCCTTCGACCTCTGTAGCTCTAGCACAGTCCTATTAACCAAATGAATATAACATCACCCTCTTTAGAACAGCTCTCTTGACATTATGTTTTTCTAGCCCCAACCATGTAAAGTGCTTTATTTGATGTATATTAGCTACATTGAGCAACATCTTTCCCTAAGAAAAGGCATTATTTGTAATCAACTACAAACCCTAATGGATTTATTCAAACTAGACAAGGGCCCGTGATTTTTTATTAAAAAAAAGGCCCGTGATTTTTCCTCTTTTTTCAGGGGTTTTCACATAAAAATTATGGTGTCTCTTATGAATGATGCACCCCGCTCTGTTATCTGTTTGTGTATTGGATCTTCGTATAAAGTTGTGATGTTAAATTCTCTATCTCTCTATTGCCGCGAATTTTCCAAGATGCAATAAGTATAGAAATACTTATGAAAAATATTTATGTTGGAATATTTGATATAATTTATATTATCATGAGTTTTATTATTATTGATTTTTTTATATTAACAAAATTAATGACAAATACATTAATGGCATTATGTATAAAGCTTAACAAAATTTTCTCATAAAAGGGAGATATGTTAATTATATCTTGTTAACTACATGAGATATGCATTAAAGCTTTCCATATATAAAATGGTTCTACATATAGCCACCAATTAGTCTGGTCTGATCTAAATAATCCATGATATCAACATCTTTTAACCAGTTGGGTTGACTCGAGCTCAACATGACCAATTTGGGGTTTACATAATTTGTGTTCTTACATGCTAACTTATTTTAAAATATTGAACAACAAAATTAGCAAAGTATGATTTCAAATCGATGTCCTTTTCAAAAGATAGCAAAATCTTCAATTAATAAGTAATTAAGGCTTTGTTTGGGAGAGTTTTAAAGCTGTCGTAAAAAAAGTAAATTTTTAAAGCTATTGTAGAAAGCTATGATGCACCAATATTTCTCCTCAAACATGTGCAGTGTTCGACACATATCTGTCACAATAAGCGTCCGACACGTCGAAAATGTGTCCGATTAAAAAAATATTAAATATAAATTGGACAGGCGTGTCCGAAACTAGTGTCTTAAATATTTTATGATTTTTTTAAATATAATTTCTTGTATTTAAAAAATTTATTTATTATATATATATATATATATAAACCAAATTTCTTATTTCATAACCACATTACCAAATCAATCATCCGCCCTCAATATCCCATTCATCAAATATTCTTATTTCCATTTCTCTTTGGCAGGTTGTGACTATAATTTTATAACAATGACGTATGTCATCACAACATCGATGTCTGACATCGTTACTGATACGTCACAAAAAACCATTCTGACCGTGCACGAATCTTGAGGCAAATCAAGTTGAAAACTTTCGAAATTAAAATTGGGATCATCCGAACTCCGATTTCAGCAAACTTATAGTTGAACTGATCCTCTCAAAAATATGAACCCAACAACACCAAATTCGACTCAATCCAAGCTCAAATGGATCCAAATCAAAGACTCGAAGCGCTTTTGGAAGATTCAAACTACAATTTGTATAACCAAAGGGTTTTCAAACGTGACATGCTTATAGTCAAATCGAGCGGCTCGATGAGACGAATCCAATGAGCCCAAGATCATCAAATTCTGATATCATTAAGACATTCAAATGTCTGATAAATGCTCTATGATTGGGGGAATCAATACGAGCCATCCGATGGAGCACTCCAAATCTATTCTGAATCTTCTCTATATTTACGGGGTGTGCCACTCATGAAAATCTATAAATAGACCCCGCTTTCTACATGAAGGGGACCTTTGGCTAGAGATTGGAGAGAGCTCTGAAGCTTCAAGAGTTCCAGCACCATCGCCGTCGGACTTTCACCTGACCGCCGTCGGACCACCGCCCCACCGCTGATCGTCGCCGGACTTTCACCTGGTTGCCAACCTCCGTCCGACTTCAGCCCGACCGCTGTCGGACCACCGCCCGGCCGCCGATCGCCGGACTTTAGCCCGACCATTGTCGGACCGCTTCCTTGCTGTCAAACTTCCACCCGGTCACCAAATGCCGCCTGACTTCAACTCGGCTGCCGACCGCCACCGGACTTCAGCCCGACCGTCGTCAGACCACCGCTCGGCCGCCGACCTCTGGCGGACTTCTACCCGGCCGCCGACTGCCTCCGAACTTTAGCCCGACCTTCCTCGGATCACCACCGACCGCCTCCGAACTTCCACCTGGCAGCCGAGTGTCATCAGACTTCTGCTCGACCTTTGTCGGATCATTCCCCATCAACTGAACTTCTGCCCGGGCGTCGTTGGACTTCTGTCCGACAGTCGCTAGACCTTTGCTTAACTCTCCAAACTGCTGTAATTTGATCGCCTATAAGTAAAAGGACGGGTCAATATTTGTAATTCACTCAAATTTAGTAGAATCTTTTCATCTAGGCGAGGCCCCGTGGTTTTTCCCATTTTTAGGGGTTTTCACGTAAAAAATTTTGTGTTCTTTGTGTGTGAGCTGGATATCCGTGCAATGCTAAGACGTAGGATTATAACTCTATCGATGCGTATATTCTAGCCCGCAACAGTTACAATATTAATATTTCAAAACCATCTTAACTTCAAAGTATGATACTCTCTTGACATTGATACTCGACACTAGTAATTTTTATACCCATAACTTGACATCTCATCTTTATCCGACATCATCTTAACATCGATGACCAACGTCCTTTGAACAATGACAATAGACACCCTCTTGGCATTGATACCTGATACTTACTACATAACATCAATGCCCGACTCTCGATAATATTATCGTATCCTCTCTTGATGTCTGATACATGACATCGACGTCCAACTCTCAACATCCTAATTAATTATTTTAAGCACAAATTCTAATTAAATGACTCATATATTTCTAAATTATTTTTAATATTATATTTATTCAATTTTTATACACTATTTTAAAATATAAATATTATAATATCATATACAACATGTGTCCGTGTCCTATATTTTCAATAATTGACATATCCTGTGTCCATGTCGTATCCTATCTGTGTCGTCATGTTCATATTTGTGCATCATGAGTAGAAAGTAACTTTTTAATAAATTTTTTGAAAGTATTAAAAAAATAATGATCAAATAAAAATTATAATTATGTAATGAGAATCAAAGCAGTCCAAATTTCAAGGAAAAAGATCGCCAGTTCTCCAAGCCCGCTTATAATTAAATAGCAGTGGTCTGACTCTTCCTTTTCCCTCCCCCTTTTCTCCTTCTTCCTCCAATGGAAACCTTTGGAACCCGAAACAGAATCCTTTTATTCTCTGTAAATTCTCCCACCAACAAGTCTCCTCTTTTGTTGATTTCGCTCTAACATATACTGCAGCGTTCTGTGTTAATTATTCTTCTTAATTTTCTCCTTTAAATTTCATTTCTTTTTCAGCTTCTGGCTTTATGGACGGTGGCGAGTCCGCTGACGGCCCGCGGCGATGTGTCGGCGGCGGAGGCAGGGAGGCGGGCCTATGTGGCGGAGCTAACAGAGTTCGGGGGAGTCGGTGACGGCGTTACCAGCAACACCAAAGCGTTCCTCTACGCGGTGGCAAACCTCAGCCGGCGAGCCTCCGGCGGCTGCGGCGGCGGAGCTATGCTTGTGGTGCCGGCGGGGCGGTGGCTCACCGGTCCATTTAATCTCACCAGCCACTTTACCCTTTTCTTACACAGCGACGCCGTCATTCTTGCCAGCACGGTAACGCTTTTCATTGCTTCCTCTCCTCTTTCAAAAAAATTTGGGATAAAAAATTGGTTTTGGTGAATTTTAAAATTTAAAATTTTATTTTGAGATTAGCTAAATATAAAATTTAATTTATTAGTCATATATTTTATTAGTTTTTAAAATAATTTTAAATTTAAACTTTTATTCAATTAAAATTTGATGGGAATAATCTAAACTATTTTCTAATTACAAATTTTAGCTTGGAACAAGCAAAGTTGGGTGAAATGTAAATAAAAATGATAAGAGAAATTAGGCTGAAATTTTGTATAGAAATTAATATAATATTGATTATTTTGGACTGACTTGAAGCAATTAATGGGGCTTAATTTGAATTTTCTTTAGATTTCTCTTTCAGTGTGGGGCTGCTCATAAGTCATAAGTCAAATTTAATTGCTTAGGTTCCAATGTTCAATACTCATAAATTTAAAAGAAAAAGGGAACCTTCCATCCATCTCCACCTAATTTTGACCAAGAGCCCCACTATAACCCTAATGGGGCACTTAAATGATTGACAAACCCATTTATTTTGAGAGAAATTAGTGTTTACGATCTTGTACAATAAAAATTGTTTTGATGAATATAAGGAAAAATGCACACTTCTCCTTTGCTATATACATTTTTGTTTTTTATGCTTGTTTTCCTTATTGATACAAAATAATTCCTTATCCTATGAACATTTATAAAAGTTCACAAGTATTGCTTATGCTGTTGTTGCGGGCTGTGAAATTCATTGCGGTATTCCCCTCATGTGAAGAATATGGTTTAATTTATAATTGTTTTGAAGTAACATGTCCGTAAACATGAAGAAAATCTAAGGTAAATTTGGAGTGGTCCGTCAGATGGCCAATATTGAGAGCGTTTTTCAATCTTTTAGGTATCTTAATGATGTCAAAATTGAGTGATCTTGGTCTTGTTGGATTTGTCTTGTCGAGCCGCTCGATTCGACTACAAACATGACTAATTTATAGGTCATTTGATTATCCAATTAATATTTCGAAACTCTAAAATATATTTTAAGCTTTTGACTTGAGCCCATTTGAACTCGAATTGGAATGATTTTGGAATTGTTTGGATCATCTTGTCGAGATGTTCAATTTGATAATAAGTTTGATGAAATTGGAGTTTAGATGATCCTGAATTTTATTTTGAAAGCTTTCAATTCAAATTTACATCAAGATTCATGTCTGATCACATCAATTTTTTGGTGGCATATCACTTATTATACCTAAGGTCACAATATATATTAGCAATGACAATTTATGTATTTATTTCTGAGCTTTTGGGCTGATGATAAAGAGTTTGATGGGGATTTTTTACTCAATTTTTTTGCTAATGAGTCGGACATATTAGCTTTAGTCCTAATGAGCCAAACATGAACAAGACTTCATTCATGCATGTATATATATATGCAAATTTTGATCTCTTTTAAGTTTGCCCTTTACCTAGGGGTGTCAATTTCGGGTCACGGGTCGGGTTCGGGTCGAACCCGAAATTGACCCGGCACTATTCGGGTTAACCCGAACTCGACCCGCTTTTGCAAACAAGTCGATTTTTCGGATCCAAACCCGACCCGCTTGGGGTTCGGGTCAACCCGACACGACCCGAATGACTCGGGGTCAACCAAAAACTGCTAGTTTTCGGGTAAAAAAACGAGTCAATCTCCACTTTTCAGGTCAAAAACAAGTCAATCTCGGGTTGCCGGGTCAAAATGGGTTTTCGGGTCAAAACGGGTCAATTTCGAGTCAAAGGGTCAACTCGAACTCGATCCGATTTTTAAAATGGGTCGAATTGTTGAACCCGACCCGTTTCGGGTTCGAGTTAACCCTAATCCTGAATTTTCGGGTTGGGTTCGAGTCGGGTTTTCAGGTCGGGTCCAATATTGACACTCCTATCTTTACCCAAAAAAAGGGATTTTCTTTGTTGACTGGCTTTTTAGTTTGACCATAGACTGTCTTGCTCATTACCCCCAACGAATTATTCCTTATTGACATGCCGCACGCCGTCTTGACTTTTAAAACCAAGACCACACAAGCTCGTTGACTAATTGGACGTGACGATAACAATGGTCCACCCTAAAAAAAATACATTATTAATTATTAATTTCATATAAATAATTTAAATCAAAATATTTTCACTAAATTTTAAAATTAGTAAACTTATTTTTACAAAAAAAATATAGCATATTAAAAAACTAATAAAAATTTTCATTTCTTTCAGGACATAAATGAGTATCCAATTGTCGCTCCCCTCCCATCCTACGGAAGAGGAAGAGACCTGCCGGGTGGACGATACAGCAACTTCATTTGGGGTTCTAATCTCACTGATGTCATTATAACAGGTATTTCATATTTGTACTTTAAACTTTCAACTAAATATTTTTTAAGAATCAAAATAGTCCTCAACTATATAAAAGTATCAATTTGATCTCTCGACTTCTTAAAAATGATCAAATTAGTCTTTCTATTTAAAAAATTGAGTGAATAAAATGAAACTTTTAAATAGTTCAAGACCATTTTGATCCACCGTAACTCTTTAAATGGAAATCAAACTTTCTCTCATCAATTACATATTAAATCTTTAAAGGAGAAAATGGAACTATTAATGGACAAGGGCAATTCTGGTGGGATAAATTCCACAAGAAAGAGCTGAACTCGACTCGTGGACACCTCTTGGAACTTATGTACTCGAAGAACATTCTCATCGCCAATCTCACCTTCATCAACTCCCCGTTCTGGAACGTTCATCCTGTCTATTGCAAGTTAGTATTTTTTTTTTATAGACATTTAGATCTATTAAGGCAAACTCATACGCACAACACATACGTAAAAGTCTAATTCAATGCCTCTTGGTTGATAGTCAAAGCTCCCAACCAACAGATCATGATGAGCTGCATAAAGTTAGTTCTTTTACTTGGGCTTTATTTGGGATAACTTTCTTATTGCTTTCTAAAGCAGTTTTGTCAAAACCACTTTAAGAAGCAGTAAGAAAGTCGTCTCAAATGAAGTCTTAATTAAAATAAAGCTGAATTTTTTTTAATTTTTTAATTGGAATTAATTAAACTTTAATATGCAGAAATGTTGTTATAGCTAACATTACCATACTGGCTCCAGTGGACTCTCCCAACACCGACGGCATCAATCCAGGTAAAATTATAATGCAACAAAAAGCATTTTGCCTCTAAATATTATATATAACCCAGGGTAACTCCTCATAAAAATTCGAACTTTGATGTCACAGACTCGTGCTCCAACGTCATAATCGAGGACAACTTCATCATCTCCGGCGACGACTGCGTCGCCATTAAAAGCGGCTGGGATGAATACGGCATCCGCGTTGGCATCCCGAGCGAGCAAATCATCGTCCGCCGCCTCACCTGCATCTCCCCCACCAGCGCCGTCATCGCCATAGGCAGCGAAATGTCCGGCGGAGTCCGCCAAATCTTCGCCGAAAATATAACCGCCATCAACTCCGAATCCGCTCTTCGCATCAAAACCGCCGTTGGTCGCGGCGGCTTCGTCCGCGACGTGTTCGTCCAAGGCATGACTCTTCACACGATGAAGTACGTCTTGTGGTTCGCCGTAAACTACGGAAACCATCCCGATGATGGCTGGGATCCGGCGGCGTTGCCGGAGATTGAGAGGATAAGTATTGGTGACGTTTTTGCGGAGAATGTGACGATGGTGGGGAGATTGGAAGGGATTCAGAAGGTTACGTTTAGGGATATTTTTCTGTGGAATTTGACGGCGAGGCCGAGCGCGGCGGCGGCGGCGAAGAAGGTGCAGTGGAATTGTAGCTATGTGGAGGGGGCAGCGTGCAAGGTGAGTCCGAAGCCCTGCGATGAGTTGGGGAAGGCGGTTGAGCCGTTCGATTTTCGAGGGGTGGACCTGAACCGCCCGTAGGAACAGAGGGGACCTAATTTTAATTAGAATTCCTAATTGAAAAAAATTTGGACCTAATTTTTTATAGGATAAATTTTAAAAAATTAATATGTGTGTGTGTTTTTTTTAAATAGCATGAAATAAAATTAATTTGATTTTCATATTAAATTCAAAATTTTGAAGTTAATTGTCATAAAATATATGATAAAATAGCGAAATATTAAGCTATTTATATGTAAGTAGTAAAATAAAAATAATATATTTTTTATTTATTTATTTAAATATAACACAAAATGTTAAATAAAACAAAAGGATATCATTGATATAATTTTTTTTTCAATGTAAAATACATCTTTCTATGCTTATATTTTAATGTGATTAAAAACTAAAGAGTTATATAAATAAATATAAAAATTTAAATATTAGATATATAAATACATAAGAAACATGGATATATATGTAAACCCTGTGTAAAATTGTTAGTTTATTTTGATAAAATTTGAAAGGATAAATTGATGCAAATTTTAACTTCTGAATTACAGAAATAATATTTTTTTAATATTAAAATTGGTGCAAAATATGAATCATAAATGATAAATCTAAATGCAAATTTAAAGGTATAAAAAATATTACTCGCAAAGAGTTTTTTAAGAAATTTGTTATAAGAAACAAGATTATGAAAAATATAATGGGCATAGCGCGGATAAAAAAAGAAATTTTAAAGAGTTCTTTAAAAAATATATTGGTCATAAAGCCGAAAAATATATTTTCTTTACAAGTGAAAAAAAATTACAAATCTCTCTCTATCTGTCTCAATAGAGAACGAGAGAGATTCATCCTCATCATTCATAGATTGGTACAACTGAGTATATTTTAATTTCAATAATCTCATATATATATATACATATAATACTTAAAATTTTATATTTATTTATATTACACTTATAATATCTAAATCATATCAAAAATCTTATTAATATCACCTTAATAAAAATAAAAAATATATTTTGATGTGATTTAAATACTAAAATTATATAAATAAATATAGCAATTTATAGGTTAGATATATCAATATATAAAAATTCTATGATATATAATTGCTTTTTTATTTAAGGTAAGACTACGTCACATGCCTTATTATTAATGCCCATGTCAAATTAAGAAATATGTGCTCCCTAGACTTCATTTGGAACGACTTTCTTACTATTTTTTAAAGCAGCTTTCTAATACAAAATTTTCAAACAGCAATGTTCTACTACATTGCTTTAAGAAGAAGTAAGAAAGCCGTCCCAAACAAAGCCTAAGATTTCGTTTGGGACATATTTCTTACTGCTCAAAGTAACTTTCTAGTACAAAATTTTCAAACATCATGTTCTACTACGTTACTTTCAGAAGCAGAAGCAGTAAGAAAACCGTCCCAAATGAAGCCTAAACCTTAATCAGAACAAAGGGGTACTGTGAAAACAATAAGGTAATTTTCAAACAGCAGTGTTCTGCTACGCTAAATTAATAAGAAAACAAGTTAATGAAAGGATAAAGCATTAAAATTTTCTGAACCTCATCTAGGCTAAGTTATGAGAGGAACAAAAAAACATGCAGCCAGTTTCAAATTAAAGTAATGAGAGCTCAAGACATTATGAATAAATTTTGCCACTATTTTCGAGTTACACAAACACAGACAAGAAAACAACAAGAAGAAATCTTTCATAAGATTTACAGATGAAGAGAGTTCAATCTAGTGAACTGGATCAGGGTTGTAGTTCAAAGACTCTCTGTAGATGAGTAGTTTGATATCTTCTTCAGTTACTGCCGGTTGTTCGAATTCGAAACTAAAGGGTGTATGGCTGACAGGTTCATCGTTTATGTCATGAAGAGAAGCTAAATATGGGTGAGTAAGGGCTTCATCAACTGAAGAAATAAGAAATCTTTCATCATTTATGTAATCAGAAATGAGAATCAGTATAGAAAGTGAAAAAAAGACCCTGGCCAGTTCCAGAAAAAATAGTTGCATACCTGTAATTCTCTTGCTTGGGTCGAATACTAGCATTCTCTCAAGTAAATCCCTAGCTCCAGGAGACATGCTAGGAAACCTGAGGGAAAATTGCTGCTTTGGATAATGTGGAAGCTGTCTTACATATCTCCTGGCGTTATCACTTCGAAGAAACCCAAGGCTAGAGTCATCTGGAGAACCTATCAACTTTTCAATAAGAAAAACAAAGTGAGTTGCACGGGGAACCTGTTAACTTTTGAAATATATGGGGGCATATAACATCAGCTATATGAGCTGATAAATAGATTATCCTGTATGTTACAGTCATCATCATTAGCCTTGTCACAATCACATAAGGTTGGCTTTATCAATCCCAATCTTCCATTCATGAAAATCTTGTTAAAAAACTTCTAATCATGCAAAGTTTAGTCTTGTCCTTTTCCTCCCTGATATTACAACCTTGATTTACTTAACCGCCTCATAAGTATATCTTCTAGCTTTTGTTGTACATGCCCATACACGTTTAGTATTTTTTTTTATGACTTATCTTCATTAGGTGCTACTTCAACCCTCTATAATTTAATCATATATTAATCTATCACATCTATTATTTTACCACCATATTCATCTTAATATTCACATTTATGTCAAAGACAACTTCACTTCACTTACTTCTTTAGCACCAACACTCAAATCCCTCAATAGATTTTTAGCTCTAGCATCTATAAAAAGATTGCTAACAATCACATAAAAAGCATCCTATTTGGCAATCGATTGTAGGTCAGGAAATGAAAAGAATTACATTGAACTCGTAAAATCAAGCATCTAAGAAGCCATACGAAATTATGCTTGGATTTATGATCAAAATAAACAAAAATACAGCAAGTTTCAATGCATCATATATATGCAATTCTGTAAGTTCTCAAATTTTACCAGACATAGTTTTCAATTTTCAGAAAATAGTTCAAAAAAAATTGTGCGCTACAATAATACCAGTCAAATAAACTGAAAAAATAGTGAAGTGTCATCGTAGAAAAGTTACAGTCTGCAAGATCGCTGATTGCTATGAACTACGATCCCCGTTGAGTGCTATAGTCCCAGGAGATCACTGATTGTTATGATCCCAAGAGTCAAGAGCCAAAGAATGAAACAAAGAGAAATCACATGCTATAATTTCGAAAATATAAGGCCGATGAGTTCTACAGTTCCAAGAAATCTTCCTTAAATGCATAAAAAAGAAAAATAAATCTTTGGGTGGTTATAGAGTTGCCACCCTCCACTTTGTAGAATGGCATGAATCGCATGGACATCCCTTTTTCATATTGTTGCATGAAGCAAACTGAGCATCACTGTGCACTACAAAGTCAGATAGTTTTAATGGGTAAAACACTCTCTTGAAAGATGCAGCTTAACAGAAGGAATTCAACAGAGAGTAAATATATGTACACCATGAGCATGGTGCAATAGTTTCAACAGTTTTAAGTTACAATAATGAAACCAAAAGCTAAGACGAACTTTTTAGAAATATTATTTCCATGTTTAACATCAAAAAGTTCCTATGTTTTACTATATCACCCATTTTGGTTATGATACTAAACTTGACAGATTTAAGATTAAGAGGATAACCAAAGAGCAAAAAAAAAAAAAGAACAAATCTATTGAATTAACTATTAGCCTCATTCCAAGGGGAACTAGAATTTCATACCTCCGTGATTAACCTAAGTTGATGTACATAGTCCTTTCCTGGAAATAAAGGCTCTCTGGTGACAATTTCCCCAAGAATGCACCCGACGGACCAAATATCGATGGCAGCAGTATACTCAGAACAGTTAAGGAGCAATTCTGGTGCTCTATACCAACGAGTAACTACATATTCTGTCATGAAGTCTGCTTCTGATGTTGTTCTAGCCAAACCGAAATCTCCAATTTTAAGATCACAATTTGCATTCAGGAACAGGTTATTAGGCTTAAGATCACGATGTAACACATGTGCTGAGTGTACATATTTTAGTCCTCGTAGTATCTGATAGAGGAAATACTGCAGGTAATAAAAGATGACATCAGAAGACGATACGGTTATAACAGAAAATGAAATAGCTTTGCTTTGGACATGCAAAAGCCAAAATAAATGAACTAGGAGCTAAATCAAAGTTGATATGGTCAAAAAATCAGATCAAATAGAAAAAATGAAGCAACATTTGGATTCCAGAAAAAATAAAATGCTGGTTTCAAGAAGACTAATATTTGTAGATCCAAGCTCCTTGGAGAGCTTATTTTCAATCCAGACAAAAGAAATTCGCAAGTCCGTGGAGAGTCTACAAACAGGAAATAGCAAATGTAGTTACATTTTACTTTAGAACCTAACTGTAGCACAAATCATATCTTTATAACATAACCATTATCTTTAGAGTATGAGCTGAACAAAATAAGCCTAGCAGTCTAAACTCCAACTAAAAATCATAATAATATGATTTCAGATTTCAAATCTGCAATTCTTGTAGTTCGAGAAATTATTCTTAAATCTAGGACTAACAGAAAACTCAGAAAAAGGGCAGTGTGCAGGAAAAAAAAAATCTAACTGGAAAAACAAGCCAACACTGGCAACATGCCTAGCTGGGAAAAAATTTGTACTATTGGATAATGTTCAATTGAAAAAACTTCAATCACAGTTTTTCAAGAAAGATCA
This sequence comes from Dendrobium chrysotoxum, assembly GCA_019925795.1. Classification (NCBI taxonomy): domain Eukaryota; kingdom Viridiplantae; phylum Streptophyta; class Magnoliopsida; order Asparagales; family Orchidaceae; genus Dendrobium; species Dendrobium chrysotoxum. Next base: position 55,977,651 of record CM034309.1, read on the forward strand.
ATTTATTGAGATTCTATTTATCCCCTCACAGAAGACTAATTGAATCTTGAAATTATGGAATAATAAATAAATATAAAGGGGAAGAAGAAAATTGTCTTTACCGCTGGCGTCAACAAGATATCCATAACAAGTAAACGCAAGAAATTAGAGGACTTGAAAAACCATATTAACCTGTTATGAAAAATTCATGTACCAACCTGGCAATGATCATCATTCAATGACTGGTTGGAGCGAATTATTTGATGAAGATCTGTATCCATGAGTTCATAAACAATATAGACATCATTGAAAGTTTCCCTATTTGGAGGGCGGATGATGTCCTTGATGGCAATTATCTAAGATATGGAAAAATAGCATAGTTCTTTCAGGGATGGCTTGATGTCAGAAAAATGGCATTAGAGCTGAAAGGAATGCAGCTGAAACATTAATTAGACAAAATGAAGAAAATAATTCCATCAAGACAGTTGCAGTCCCGTGTAAAGAAAATATCTGTGCAGAAGTTTTCATGCCATTGTGAATATAGTGGATCTATGAACTATTTTAAATTTCATCGCCATTGTCACAGTCATCATCATGAGTCTTATTCCAACTTTTTTTTTTAATTTTGAAACTTCATTCCAACTATTTGGGATCAGCTTTCTTTATCCTTCTTAGTGGTTACGGTCGAATGATGAACTATTTGAAACTTTTAGTAAAAGATATTGTGATATAAAACATAGGCATCTAATTGTGGTGTTCAAATGTATTGTTGTAGAAAACCTAGGGATTGAACATTTGGGTGACAGCTTTGGAGGAACATAAAAAATAGTCACAGACAAATAACATGTGCTTAACTGCTTTATTATCTAATGAGCATCAAGCCACCAACCTTAGTTTGAAATGATTTGTATAGAATATGTTTCAATATCTCAAGAACACTCAATAAGAACGGCTGAAATATTAGGATCCATAATACTAAGCCAAAATGATGATGATAAAATTATGCGAACCAGCACGAGTACCAATAGGTTAATCCGAAATGATCTGACAGATTATGATTTTTAAAAGTAAATAAATACAAAGCTGAATTAAGATCTTAAAAAGAAATTACTATTCAATTCATGTAAATGTGTATGCATGAGACATAACTTTAAAGATCAATGCATAGAAGAAGTTAGTTAACACATTGGCAAGAAGACTTGATGAAAATATCAAAGAGCATACTAGTTGGAAATAAAGAAAAAGAACTTTAGTTTGCATTGTTTCTTTGTTTTGTTAATGATTAAACATGCCTATGATGTTTATCTTGTTGAGAATAGATTGTGTTCTCTAATATTTTAACTTCCTTTTTAGGTTTGATTAATTGTTGTTAGCATCCCAATTCAATCAAACATCATCATGAACAATCCTGGTTTCAACTTTTAGGGTTTCCTACTCTTCAAGATTTAAGGATTTCTATTACTACAGGTTTCCTATTCTTCCTTACAGTTGTTGTTTTCTACCTGTCATTGCTGAAATTCCTACGAAGTTATTGATTGCCACGGTCAAGAGTTTACTTGATTTTGTTGATTGCTACAGTCCTAGAAATCTTATAGTTATTGATGAGTATAGTCCATAGCTACCTTTGTTGCCTCCCGGTTTTCCTCTATGGATATAAATGTATGGAAATGCTAAAACCAAAAACTGATTCCTAGGAAATGATAAGAGAAATGGAGCTTGAAGATTTTTTGTGAGCTCATAGAACTAATAAAGCATGTAAAAACCATTGAACTGTTAAAATCCCAACCGTCCATTGACACTTGATCCCACAGCTAAGATGAGAATCCGTGGGAGGCTCACCTGGATCATGCCGATCTCTGTTAAATCCCAGCCGTCCCTTGACACTTGATCCCACGGCCAGGTTGAGAATCCGTGGGAAGCTCACTTAAATCACGTCGATTTCTTTTTATATTTGGGTGGCTGATTTAGGAAGGATTATATTAAGGCAATTATATATGATTCTATAGTTATTTGTTTCTTTATTAAGACATCTTATATAGATCTATAAATAGAGATAATTTTGTATGATAAAATTAAGCTTTTCCCTCTCCATTTTTTTGAATTTAACATGGTATGAAGCCTTCATTGCCTTGGCCGGAATTCTGAGTTTTTCTTTACTGCCGGACTTTCTGAAGAGAAGGCCCGACCTTCCCCTCAGAATTGAAAGGGAGCATATTCCGGGTTGTTCGTTCCTGCGTACGTCCATCCGAGAGGGGGAGAGTGTCTCATCTCGCGGTCTCTTCATTTGATCGAGAGAGACGAACGTCTAGTGCATCTCGTCTGGAGAAGCCGAGCGAGAACCCTGCAGTTTTTGTGTTTGATCGAGAGAGACGAACATCTCATAAACCCCTCTCGCGTGCGTGCGACCGAACGGGACGAGAGAGGCATGTGGCCAGAAGATTCTACGCATATGCCTGGGAGCTAATTGAGCGGGATTGCCCTCAATGAGCGTGTGATCAAGGGCAAGAAGGTTCTTGCGTTCTGCTTCCTACTTGTGTACGTCTAGAGCAGCTGAGCAAGTGAGAGGGCTTCTCCTTTTGGTCTTCTACGTGCGGCTAGAGAAGGCACACAAAACCCCTCTTGTGTGTGCCTACCTGGGGGCCGAACTAAGTGAAAAAGAGGATTAAGAGAGGGAGTGAGCAAGAACTACATACGTGTGTGCCAAGGCAGGGACAACTGACCCTCATGTGTGTGCTAGAGTCGAACCGAGCAAGGAACAAGTGGTTGAAGAGCTGTTATACATGCCATAAAATCCTTCACTCGAAGAGCCCCCTCCTTGCCCCAAATTTCGATCGCTTCTACATGTTCTTGATCCGCTACCCTTAGATCTGGGAGATGTACAAGAAGGTTAAAGCCTCCTTCTGGATAGCAAAAGAAGTCAACCTCTCTCAAGATCTACACCACTGGGATCAATCCCTCAAATCAGACGAACACCACTTCGTAACCCACGTTCTCTCCTTCTTCACTGTCGTTGATGGAATCGTCATTGAGAATCTTGCCGGTCATATTTGGACTAAAGTCAGTTTGCTGGATTCGAAGCTTGCCGATTGAACGGTCCTGATATGTGGAGTTGCCTAGACGATGCGCGCGATGGGGAAGAAGATGGCTTTCTTGGTGATAAGGCAATTCACTGCTACGGTCCAGTGCGTGCTTATGGTGACCGAAGAGTTGGTGAGCACGCAGATGGTGAAGTACGCTACTTTCCTAAGTAGAGAATCAATTGTGGATATCAAGGGTGAGGCTACAAAGAGATTAGAAGCACTTTATCCTACCCTAAAGGAGCTAGCGCTTGCTGGTTCTCCAGGTTCCCACCACCGACCTTTATTGCTGGAATTTTGAGGAATACTGGTTACCACCGCCGGCCTTCATTGCCGGAATTCTGAGGATCTTCATGCATCCAAGACCGAGAAGAGATCGAGCGGGAGGGCTCCTCTTGCGTGCGATATCCAGAGTCGACCGAGCATAAGCGAGCGCAGGACCTCCTCCAGTGTGTGTTTGGAAAGAGCCGAGAGTTCCCTTTCATGTGGGGGCAGGGACAAGCAAGAGTGCAAGACTTGCACTCCCTCTTACGATCAGACCAGAGGGATCAGAAGTTTTGCGTGTACCTATATTGGCCTATCGAATAGGAGTCTGTTCAGGTGGAGTCAGATGACCTGGGAAGGAGGAGATCTGTGTGTTGAGTGTTGTTGAGTCGCTTGAGACGTATATTTCTTCTCTTGTCCTTGAAGCTTGTTGCAACCCTAAAAAATATTTTTTTCCTTTTTTTATTGTTGTACCTTCATTGTCGACCTTCCCTTGAGAACCGAAAGGGAGACGTACCCGAAGGATAATTAATTCACTTTCCCTGCTATCCCACCATCGGCCTTTATTGTCATTTCCGATATCTTGATGGCTACTATTCAACACAACCTTCATTGATGCCCTGCACCTTGCAGGCTTGATTGATATAGCCTTCATCGCTATCATTTGCTGCTATCGTAATGTCTGAAGCTAATTCCTACTAAAGTTTTGACCAAATGGAGACTCCATGCTACACTAAGGGACTTGATAACTCTACTTTTCTACGACTAATTACCAAGCTGGGAATGACAGATCTATATTCCCTAGCTTGAGGGAGAGTGTTAAAATCCCAGCCGTCCCTTGACACATAATCCCACGGCTAGGATGAGAATCCGTGGGAGGCTCACTTCGATCTCCTTCTATATTTGGGTGGCTGATTTAGAAAGGATTATATTAAGGCAATTATGTATGATTCTGTAGTTATTTGTTTCTTTATTAAGACATCTTGTATAGATCTATAAATAAATATAATTTTGTATAATAAATTAATCTTTCCCTCTCCAATTTTTTGAATTTAGCAATCCACTTTCCCTGCTATCCCACCACCGGCCTTTATTGCCGTTTCCGATATCTTGAGGGCTATTGTTCAACGCAACCTTCATTTCAGTCCTGCACCTTGCTGTCTACTGAGATAGCCTTTATCGCTATCTTTTGCCGCAACAATTTTTGAAGCTAATTCCTCCCAAAAATTTTACCAAATGAAGGACTTTATGGTGAACCAAGGGACTTTATAACTCCTACTTTTCTATGACTAATTACCAAGCTAGGAATGTCTGATATGTATTCCCTAGCTTGAGGGGGAGTGTTAATATCCCGGCCGTCCCTTGACACTTAATAAGTTAATCTCACGGCCAGGATGAGAATCCGTGGAAGGCTCACCAAGATCACGTTGATCTCTGTTAAATCTCAGCAAATGTGAACTCCCGCACTCTCAGCAGACCTTGCCTTGGTGAAATCTCATTTTTGAAAGCCTGTCCAATCTGAGCTGCTGCAAATGGAAGTCGATAGCCATTGTAATAGTAAAGATCCTTAAAATTTATGAAAATGCCTTGTGCTGTCTCTGGTCTCATATACCCAGGGCTCAAACCAAATGGACCGATTGAAGTTTGAAACATAAGATTAAAGAGGTAAGGATCAGAGAGAGGGTTCTTTGTATCAGGAGCGGTGATACCATACTCCTTCAGCGTTGCACCAAGTTCCTCGACAGACAAGTCGTCCAAAGCCGCCAAAATATGCTTCAATTCAACTACCTTCATAGATGGAAGAGCAGAATCTTTCTCTAGTTTCTCCTTGCAAAAGTCCTTAAGCAAATGATCAGCCTGATAGCACGACCTGTCTTTTCATCCTTTCACCATTAGGTCCATGAACTTGTCTACGTGTCCTAAAGCCTTCAGGACTATCTCTGGCATAACGCAGGGGTCCTCCAAGACAAATGCTGGCACCGGAGGAAGAGGACATTGGACTTAACAACACAGCCAAGAGGTCCGTAATCATAGAGGTCAGCAACGCCTCGGTAGATCTTGAAAGAGGGTATATAAAATAGTTGCCGCTCCAACGTATTCACGACCACTTGGCGAAAAGCTTCACAATCGCCGGAGCCTCCACCACTGCTGCTGACAACAACCTGGAGACGTTTCTCCATGGCAGAGACTTCGATCTTGAGGGCTTTGAGTGACTCTCCGTGGCGTCCTAGCCGAGAATATTGAGTATTGACATGAAATTTAAGTTTTGTCAATTCTTTTGTGGGTGCTAGATGGATGTGTACTCTTTGAGTACATTGCAAATATTAATGACTAGTTCAAGGATGAATCTCCTTGTACTTGCATAAGACAAAGATATTCCTTTGAATAATTTATATTCTTGTTCTTGCTAACATTTTGTTTAGCAATTGGTGTATTGACGTAATTAAGTTTTATCAAGTGTGATGTGTCAAATTCTTTTTCAATGTATACGCATGATTTAAGTTTTGCCAAGTGCGTCATGTGTTAAATACATTTTCATAGTGTAAATTTTGATCATTGCTGAACTATTACATCTATTCGCTATATCCTTATGGAATTTCAAATGTTAGTAAATACTAAATTATTGTTTGGAATGAAAGGTGTTTATTGTTTTTAGGTTTGAAGTGATTAATTTTTGCTAAAATTGGTAGACTATAGACCATGGTTCCTTCTACGTTTTTATCGTGCAACACATCCTAAGTTGCATTAGTAAAGCTTAGACTTGTGAACAAGAAAAAATAATACAGGCGGAAAGATGGCTGAGACAACACCAAAGTTCCCCTAGAGAGTATTCACATATGAAGAAAGATGAGATGATGAGGGTGAAGCTTTAAATTGGTTTACCGAAAGGATGGAAGAGTTAAGAATACATAGAGACAAGTTCAAAGAAAAATGAACGGGGGTGTGTGGTTAGAGGAAGGGAGGAAAAGATCACACAGGTGTTTTAGATCAACCTTATTTGGCTTGCATCTCATCCTCGTGGTCGTTTTAGACCAACCTTATTGGCTTGCATCTCATCATTAGTTGTATTAGTAAAGCATAGACAAGTGAATATAAAAAAATAGTATAAGCAAACAGACGACTATGATAAGACCAGAGTTCCTCTAGGTTGTGTTAGCAAATCATAGACCTTTGAACAAGAAAAAATTACTATAAGTAGAAAGATGAAAGTGATGAGACAAGAGTTCTACTGGAGAGTGTTCACATAAGAAGAAAAAATGAGATGAGGAGGATAAGTCTTCATATTGGCTTACTCCGCTAATGGAAGGGTATAGGTTGTGCAGATGAGTTTAAGGTAAAAGAGATGGGGAAAAGAGGGAGGAGAAGAGAGTGGTTTAAGTGGTTTATCTTTGTTGGCATGCATTTTCTTTAGGGGAAAGAGGGGAAATTCCACTAAACTTAGAAAAGAAGAGAACTATAAACTCTTCAGAATGTTTTCAACACTTAGTTTTCTCTATTATAAGGATGATTTCTATCTCTCAGCAAGCAAAAAATTGTTTCTCCAAGAGGAAAGAAAGTATTTATAGGCAGTTGAACAATTGACGTGGAGCTGACATGGTGATCCACGACTGGCATGACTAGGCTGCACTGCAATATTGGTCTAATATCCCTCGATATCAGATAATATTAATTTTAGGTTTCTTCAAAGCATTGGTGTAATTAAAGGCATGGGATGTGTGTATAGCTGAGGGAGATCAAATACTATGTGTCAGTTATAAAGGACCTAAAACCAAGTGGAGAGGCGTGGCTAGTAAGAACAGTTTATCCATGAGTCATGGTTGATATGACAAGAGGTTGTTGTGTAGTAAAATAACATGTTGATATGTCAGTTGTGTTATGCAGAAAGTGATCACATGGCATTTTTGAAATGATGAAGCGCTACAAATGCTAGCAAGTCCGAATCGAAAGAAAGGAACTCGATGCACGAGGTTGTTCTAGTCAAAAGAATTTGGAGCAAGTCCAATTGGCAAATCAGGGAGAGATCGAATAAAATGAGAGGATAGAGCTAGGTGGCCCACTTTGGGTCCAATCAAGAAGAGGTTCAAAATTGACATGATCTTATCGAATGGGATAGTCAAAGAAGAAGGTTGGCATTAGTTTAAACCTTCTCAAATCATGGAAAGAAGCCAACTAGATTCAAAATTTAAATTTGAACTTCAATGTGGCATGTGGATGGCCTTCATAAAACATCCATAAAACATGCTAGACGAGGCGTCACAATCGCCCTTTATTCAAGCCTCCTGCATATATGGAACCAAAATAAGTGAAACTAGTATCTGTTTGAGCACGACCCTAGCTTCATCTCCCCATGAGATTATTCTCATTTACTTGATCCACAAAGTAAATGGTGGAAGATTCTTAGGGAAGGTATGAGCTAACACTGGAGAACAAAAAATAGATCACGAAGTGGAAAGGAAGAGGTTACAAGGGCGAAAACTGCAACCAAAACAATGGCGAAGGCTAAGGTTGTGAAGACAGTTACAGAGGTTGAAGCTGTAGTTGAGATGGAACCTATGGTGAAGGTTGTCATTGAGACAACAATGCTAGAGCAAGAATAGGAAGTACGACTCCTAAGGAAGAGAAAAAAGACAAACAAGAAGGCTAATGAAGTGGCAAGGGCCCTTATGGAGGAGATAATGTTGGCTTCATGTTTCACAACTAGGTTGACGATGAAGGCAAAGATGTTGTCTATTGAAGAGAAGGTGAAAACAATGGTGAATGAGCATCAACAATGGCGGGGGTATGATTGACCATCAAGGATGCCAATATGATAAGAATAGATCTTCTCATTTCCTATGAATAAAACATTATGGGTATTGTGATGGATACGCCAATGCGATAAGGATCGATCATCACGTTCCCTAGAAATAGAGTACGATTGTCATTGTGACGGGTTTTATATGAGCTTTGCTCTGAGCCAACACATGCTCCATCTGAGGGCACTACTAAGGCAATCAAAAGGTAGACGAAGAAAGAGGCATCAACATGGTATGAGAAGATGCAAACGGATAAGATAATACCCACCTGAACAAGGAATGAGTCAAATAGGAAGAAGCACCCCAAGAGAACAGTACCTAGGAGGCAGTTCCCCAAGCCTTCATCTCTAAGACGATGGCTGTCACAAATCCGAAACTTCTAGCGAAAAATAGCCAAAGCCTATGTAACAAGAATAAGGATGATATGTATGATACCGGTCTATCATTTTTCGAAGAACATTGAACAAATATGTCATGTCATGTCATGTGGAGGCCTAAACCAACAGATGCAACACAATAATGTGGCAATAATGGAAAACAAGAAAGAAAGGAAGGCAATGTATAACTAAATAGGTGACCTCCTCCACTACGTGGGCCGACCCCACGTAGTAGGATAAAGGCTTGATGTTGTTGTTGTTGTTTAATATCTATTATAATATTATATTATACTATTATATCAAATTATGTTATTAATTTGCAATATTATATTTCAACATTATGAAGAGGAAGTAGAATAATAGTGCAATGCAATTCATGCAAATATCATATAATAGTGATGTATTTTATTATTTATGCAGAGGTAGCCATTCAAGCTTAGTTATAGTCAACATGTCAAAACGAATCACTTTGGATAAAGATTATGTTTACAACAGATTAAATTAGATGAGTTCGCTTTAAGTTTATATTACAGTTGATTGATTAAGATAATTGAGTTGTAATGTTGGATAAACCATATTTTCCGGCTACTTTAATTGGGAAAATATTCTAAAAAATCAATTTAAGCTCAATGAGGGTTCAAGATTTATGAAATTTTTATTGAATAAAGGTTTGAGTGAACTCTTCTTAATTCATAGTAAGTTGATATTAGTTTATTATGTTGGTCTGAGTACTAACATGGTTGATATTAAATGATGAATTCATAATTTTATCATTTGGAGTTTATTACATGATATATGTGTAGTTGAATCAATTCTTTTATAAATGGGAGTGTTCAAAAATTATAATTTCAAGAGTATCTTTAAATATTAAAATTGTTGTTTGTGTTTAGTGTTGATGTCCTAACTCTCTCTAATTTTTATTTTGAGTATTATTTCAATTTTATGATCTAGAATCTCCTAAATCTAGAGTTTATATAACACTGATGCCTTTGGGCTAATAGATTTGAAATCATAGTCAAAACACTAAATAAACATTACTCATTGATCTAATTTAGGTTGTTTGACACTTGCTTACTGAGGGATGAACATTCCTTCTTTATTAGAGACATTTTATTTAACATTACTGCTTAATATATACTTTATATCATGCTTTATTTATTTATAATTTTTCCTATGTTCATATTAATGTGACATGTGATGCTTAATTAACCTTACCAAGTTAATTGCTATATAAATTTAATGCCCTTGAAATGAACCGTATGAACATGAACAATATGCTTATTGCCATAAAACAAATTTGTTCATACTAATTATGGGTTGAATATAGTGATATGAAGTCTTGTTCGTGTTATTAATGAAATCTTTGTTATAGCACCTAGCACATGACATAGCAGGCATATAAGCTATACATATATGCTGAATGCATATAATTGTTACTAATGGCCTTTTGTTTATATGATTGATCAATCGGGCTACGAGCCTACAAAACGATGACACTTCTAAGGGATAGATGAACTACATTATGTTGGTGTCGTGAAAACCTTTTTTTTTTTGGTTTTAGGATATTATGAGAGATCGAGATATAACATAATAAGCAATAGCTTTAATGAACCATTATTGGATACAAAAATATGCATGATACAGGCGCATGTGAACGCTTTAACATTTGTATACTCTGTCATAGTGAGTGGGTTTCACCCACTGAATTTGTTTCTCGGAAAGTCACACATTAATTTTTAAGATTTCAAATTATTAGTTTGCATCATTCAATAAAGAACTTAGATTTATGCTCAAACAACATGAGAATGTTTTAAGGTTATATAGTTATCTATGTGATATATCAGCAATTTATATCTCTACTTTGATGATTGGGTTTAAGCAAATTTACAATGGATACGATACTTGGATGTCATTGATTTTCATACTAATCTTATTCTTAAAGCAATAAATGGAAAAGAAACTTATCCACTACTAATAGTAAATATCAAAGATATCTTATAAAGAGAAAAACATGATGAGATCCATATATTTTTCTATAAGAAATGCAATAAATAAGCCAAAATCTGCTTGATAAATATCAAAAAAACATTTGTTGAGATAGACTTTCATTTCTAAAAGATTGATGTGAAATCCATCGGAGCAGTTATATGATTTAAGTGATTAGATATATACGGCTAGATATTATTGTTGGAGTTTTGTGATTGGATATGCTGAAGTTCTAATTTCTACAACTGTCTCCTTTTGCATCTGAAAATTATGACTAAATTTTCCATTAGATTTTCATTCAATGGCTGCTTTGTTTTTTTCTGCAAAGGTACTGGAAAGGATTAATGATCTATTACATTACAATTAAGCTACTCCAACAAGTTTTAAGGTGGAGTGTAGTTGGATGTAGAACTAAAACTTATGTCCAAAACTCGAAAATCATTTAAAATTTGTCTGAATTTTAATTAGTTTAAAATTGAAAGAAATTTACTGACTTGAGATTGATGGTTAAATTCAACTTGATATCATCCATATATATTTACTTGATTAGTAATTACAAAATATTTATAAAATTAACAAACTTAATTTGAATTAGCTTGAGACTCAACTCAAATCAATCACCTTGACTCAATTAAAACTTTAGTCAAAATCAAAATATCTGATTTTGAGTTCAGGCTAACTCACTAGAATTCCACATAATACCACACCTATTTGAATGGTATCAAGTGGTATGAAGCCCTTGGGATAACGTATTCTCTGTTTGATCAAATATTCCCATAATGGATCACAGTTGTGACTCATCTTGAATGTGATCTCAACGATAAAAAAACTATAGGATCTATTGACTGATTCTTTCTTTTAATGAAGGGGTCATTATGATTATAAAAGTGAGTTTTAGTTACATAAAAAAAATTACTCTATTTTCTAGTAAACTGACGGTTGGATGTGATGTTCCTTCTAGACTTCTCCGTGATTTATTGAGAAACTAAAGAATTATGGAAGTGGTTATCTTCTTGTACAAGTGAGTGGCATGATTTGGTGACTTCTTTACCTTCCACTCAATTTTTGTTTTCTAAATAGTAGTTTTTATTAATTTAATTTACTTGTGTGGTTGATTTTTGCCAAGTTTGACACAATTTGCATTTTTACAATGGTGTGATTTCCAATTGAGTGTATGGCTCACATGTTTCCAAAATATTGCGCATTAGTTTTAAGAGAATGCTATCAAAAGCTAAGATTTGTGCGAGTTTCTTCATATTTCAATTTTTTTATCAAAGAAAATACAAGTTTTCAAAATTAAAGTTTGTAATATGTAAATTTACATATGCTTATATGATTTCATAAAAATCATAACATATTTACACTAGCAAACTCAAGACTTTTGTCCTTCATCACTAAGGCATGTATTAAAAGGTTGCTTCTACCTAGTTAGATTGAATCAAATATCACGCCAATAAAAAGACCTCAAATTTGCAGGTGACAAGAAAAACTTCCATATGCCCATCCATCCCATGCAGGTAGTGTGTGATTTAAACACAACTTCCAAATTGTTTGGATTTTGGAAGAAAGTTGCCAGCCTTTTTAATGCCTAAGCATCATTTGAAATTCATGTAGTATTGAATATATGCTATGAAGATTGGCTGAACAATTTCATATCTAAAAACATTTAAAGAAAAAAGCTAATGGATGATGAAGCTGCATATTCTGAGATATCTGAGCTCTCAATTTGATCATTCTTTTAGCATGACTTAGATCAAGAAATTTCTTAGACATTCAAAATGCTAAAATAACAAGGAAATCTTACATTTTCATGATTCAAATGACGAAGAAGCATTATTTCTCTTAAGGTTCTTTTAGCATCAACTCTATTGTCAAATGCATTGCCAATCTTCTTAATAGCAACCTCTTCACGTGTCTGTGAATTCACTGCAGCACTACGCAAAAAATCATGTTCAGCCATAAGCATCGAAAGGCATAAAAGAAATATATAAAAGATTCCAATCCAGTTTAAAGACTGCAGCTTCAATATCAATTAATAAACATAAAAACACTGAAGCTTACCAGGAACAGAAAAATTGCTTTTGTTAAAGCACACTTGAATGCTTTGCTCCTCTCTAGAAATACTTCTAATGGTTCTAATCCTTAATGTTTATGGCAACCAACAGCAGCTAGTCATGAAAATTTTGAATCTAGGAGCCAATTTATATAATTTTTTTATAAGATTAGAAATTTGCAATACAACGGACTCACAATATAGGCAACTAACTCCAGAATTCTACTAAATACTATAAACACAAGAAGTTTTCCAAAAAGATTCCTTCCCCTTACCTAAAAAATTTGGAGTATACTTATGTAAGAATACACACCAACAACCTCCAACCTATCATCCATCATTATTATGTTCCTATCCCAGTTGGCAACCCATATATAAGGAACCTATTGATCTATTGTCTGCCATCACACATTCCGTTATTGGTCTAAAGCCAAATGAAGCTTACCCGCTGTCCATCCTTGATGATGGGTGAAATATAAGACAATCATAATCTGAGGGAATACTAACTCCACAAAATATTAAAGTTTATGCCCAAAATAGAAAAAAAACCACGGAGCCACACCACATCAAAAAATCCACTATGAAAATTGCGAGAGATAATTACAGATCTCTCTTTCTCTCTCACTCTCTCCTTGCTTCTCTTCTCACATGCACCGTTCTCAATGCCTAACATAACAAGAAATACAAAAGAAAGCCAGTTATAGCCACCAAGGGATGCAACCTTGAGAAAAACAAGAAAGAAAACTGTTCAATTCGTCTCGCAACGCTTCGGTGCTCAAGCCTCTGTTTGATGATGCTGCGGCGCTCAAACTCACAGAGCTGCAGCGCCGAATCAAGAGCGTTGTGACGCCCTGCTCTCTGTCGTTCAATGCTGAGGCGCTCGGGAACACAGCGCCAGGGCACTCGGTAATACAATGCCGGGGCGTTGTACAAAAAAAATTTGGGAGAGATACGAGGAAACAGAACAATCAGATCGATCAAAACAATCAGATTCCACACATAACAGATATAATGGCATGCATCGTACCTTATATTTTACAAGGTACTCACTTACTGTAGTTATGGTTGCACCAAGCGCCCATATATCCCAACCAACAAAGTATCACTCTAAATTTTCACTACATAGTCAAATTTCTTGCTCAAAGCTTCACCAGAAATAGACGCACAGCCAAATAACTCTTGGAAATTTGTAAGGTTAGAAATTTGTAAGCTTAGACATCCCAGCTCATGTTTCCATGCTCAAAATTATCGATGCCAAACCCCGAATTGCATTTTTTAACAAAAATACCCATTTCATTGCATGCTATCAAGGATTTTTTCTCATAGTTCCTTAAACATCTTCTTTTTCCTTTCCACTTGTAACACATATATCCCTCAGTGCGAGTAAAGCAGGGGTTTCACTTTCCCTAAGCTCAAAAAACGAGTTTCTTCAACTCACAGGGGACAAACAACAAACACATGGGAGCAATAAAAACTACTTCCTTCAACAAAATCAAAAGCTCAAAATTTGGTACAAAGAAAGAAGAGCTTGGCATACCAGACAATGCCATAAGCACCTCTGCCCACCGGCCGTAAGGGTGGAACGTATTTGGTGGAGACCTCGAATAGGTTGCCGTAAACATTGTACTGCACATACCGACCGCCATGAGTAAGAACTCCCTTTATCTGCCCCTCACCGGAAGCAGAACCCGACTCCATTACCTCCCTTCAACAAACTCCCTCCTTTCTTCCCCTACTTGTCAAAATAAAGCAGGAGGATGGGGATCTACAGCTGTGAAGAACGGGACTAGATAGAAAGGAGGCGGCTTGAGCTGAAATCCGTGAAAATGGGAAGGTTAACGTTGTTTTCCCTTTCTTTCGGCCACTTTTAATAAAGCCTTATATGTAGCTTTTCATCTTACCTTCCTCGCATCTCAGTGTTCAACACACGAGAAAGAGAGAATAGCAAGCCAAACTTTTTTGAGTTGAAAGCAAATTGAGAAGACGAGTTGAACGACTGCCAGCGAGCGTGGAAAGGTCAAAAGGCATGACCTTCGCCTCCCTTCCCTTACCTTTCCCTAAAAAATCAAAAACTTCGCCTCTCTCACACAGATGCAGAAGACCTCACTGTGGAAATGATTACACGATGAGTCGATCAAACGTCACGGCGGCACCCATATAGAACAGCAACACAACCTTTTCAGCTTATTTATTTTTTAGAAATGACAGAATTATGCCAGATTTTTTTTTTATTTTGTTAATTTTTTTCTCTCTTAAAACAAAAGAAATTTTGATGCTCTTACTTATTTTATTTTTATAGAAATTTTTAAAAAATGTTATATCTAAAAAGATCTATTTTGTTTTTCATAAATCTAATTATTCTATTTAATAATTTATATTTAATATTAATGCATATAATTAAGTAGTAATAATTCTTAATAATTATAATTAAAACTAATGAAATTAAAAGAAATTGAAATGATTACTTGGTTATTAATTTCAAATCTTTTCAACCATTTCTTGTTAATCTTTTTTCACTTAAACTCGCACCGTAATGATAGTTACTTAGCAATTATTTTAATAATTAATGAATATAATAATTTATTTCATTTATAATTATCATAAATAAATATTAATAATTGCATATATTCGATAATTATGTAAATTTATTTATTTCATTTTGGCTAGATGAATAAATAATTAGTTCCTATTTATTCGAAATAATAAATCAATAAATTAGTTATACCAACCTAATTAAAAGAAATAATTATTCATAAGACCTTAATAATTGTTCTAATTAATTATTGTCAGCCTATTTCATCTCTAATTAGTCTAATTAATCCGAAAACCCCATATGAAAATATTTTTATAATTTTCATATTTTAGGAAAAAACTTGCTTTGCTTTTAAGAAAATATAATTATCATACATTTTAACTTAATTACACTTTGGATATCAAACTTCTTTTTTTTTTTTGAATGTAAACCTTGCACTTAATTCATAAGAGAATTTTGACTTTATATACCTCATAAAATACATAATTTATCAAATATGTCCATTATATATATATATATATATAATTTTTAAAATCAAAGCCTTTGAATTTGAATTTTAGTTCGGTCTTTGGACTTGGATTAGAACCTTCTTTGAACTTGATAGCATGGCTCAAATTAGAACTATTTTGCACAAGGAAACATACTTATATTCTCTTTCGCACGTTCATGAATACTATCAATACACATCACAAACTCTCTTTCTCTTTCACAGGCCATTGAATCTCTTGATCTCTCTCTCCTTCCCCTTCACACACCATTAGATCCCATTGATGCATGTGACAAACTCTTCTTTTTCCAATGGCGTTGATTCCTATTGATGTCTTTCACAGGTATGTCAACGCCCTTCTCGTTCACATGTTGCCCGATCTCATCAATGCCCTTCTCCTTCACACACTGCTCCAATTCCATCATTGCCCTTTTCCATTCAAATGCCATCAGATCTCATTGATGCCTGTTATGAACTTTTCTTGTTCTTCTCACAGTATTGAATCTCATTGATGTCCTTCACATACTGCAAAGATCTTGTCAATGCCCTTATCCCTCACTCACCCCTATTCCAATCAATGCATTTCTTCTTCACTTATCGGGAAATCCGATCAACACTCGAATAAACTCATGTTTTAATTAGATTTGAGCCTAGTTAGAAATAGCATTTGAATCAAGTTTTAATTCAAATCAATTCAAGTCAATCTTGCTCAGAACAAACTTTAATAAACAATCCACATTTCAGCGTATTTTTTTAAGAAATAAATAACGGATATATTTGATTAATTTCGACTATTATGATAGATAAAAAAATCAAATTCCATATTTATAATATATCATTATATGTAAACATTGAAATAAATTAATCTATATTCTTACATTATTAATGTAATATTTTTATTCCATCACATAAGGTTGGAAGCCAAAAACACATAGTAAAAAAAATAAGCTAACCCAAGTATTTCAATTTAAATATAACCAGAAAACCCCAACTCTTATTAGACTTTGTTTGGGACAGCTTCTGGTCATTACTTTTTTACTAATTAAAAAAATGGTTAAAAAATAAATGTAGAAAATAGTAAGAAAACTATCACAAATGAAGGCTTCGTTTGGGATAGCTTACTTATTGATTTTTAAATTAGCTTTTTAGTATAAAAATTTATAGTTCAGAAAATTTTATACTAAAAAGCTAATTTAGAAAATGCTAAAAAAGCTATGCCAAATTAATATTTCATTTGGGACGACTTTTTTACTGCTTCTTAAAGCAGCTTTTCAGTACAAAGTTTTAATTTTTTTAATAAAAAGCTGCTTTAAGAAGCAATAAAAAAGTCATCACAAACGAAGTTTAAATCTTAATATAAAGCCAAATTTAAAAGTATTTTTTGTGTTGATATCTTTGAATTGACGTGTTTAAATTGGGCCTTCACATGATCACATCCCTTTAGTGATCCTAATCTACGCGTCTCAATTAATTTGTATTTAAATTTAAATTTAAAAAGTAATTAATAAATGAGTCAAGTTGGGGTTTGTCGCAATAGGACCCTAACTTTTACTATATTCGCAACAACTTTTCTCATAATTGCAAATTTCAACCTCTGATGTAATCAAAACACGTTAACCTGTCGCCAGCATGATGTAGCTGCAAATATTAAATTTGATAACCAACGGAAGACTGTCGAGTCGTCGTTAAAAAACTATTGGTGGATACACTGACTATATTTTCTTATCCACCCACCAACCTATCATAAAAAAAATTATGTCAAAGAATTTTTACATAAATTATATCATGATAAATTTAAAATTATTAACTGTATTTTGAAATTAATGGTTTTTTGATTGGCTGAAAAAAATATAATATAATATAATATAATATTAAAAAATATAATGTATTTGAAATTATTTAAACATGTATAGCACAACATAAATATAGATGAATATATTTTTTTTATTTAAAACAAAATGAATGCACTATTGTTGTGGGCTAAGAGATTCACGATGATTAGGTGAAATGAGTTTACGTCTTTGCAGTGTACGAAAATTCAATATACAAATAGAGGATGAAGTAACACCAAAATTTTTATATAAAAAATACTGAAAAAGAAAAAAATCACAGGGTTTTGTTCAGTTGAAAATATTCCACTAATATCTGAATATATTACAGAATTTGACTTGTCCTTCAACATGAGAATAGCGAGAATACAATGAATTGTAAAATGTACCAAACTTCAGATAGGTACTATTGAGGTAGATTGAATAACAGAGAATGTTCCACAAATGTCTGGCGATGATTGGAGACCCAGTTACAATCAACAAACGGATGGAAGTCCGGTGATAGTCGCCGATCAGGATGAGATCTGGTGGCGATCAACGAACGGGCAGAAGTCCAGCAACGATTGGTTGTCGGAAAGATATCCGGCGGTGGCTAGCGAACAGGCGGAAGTCCGATGACAATTAGTAGTTGGGAAGAGATCCAACAGCTATTGGTGGCAAGAGAGCTCCCAAGTTTTCTCCTTTCTTCCTTCTCCTTCATGTGAAGAATGATGGATCTATTTATAGTTTTTTGAGAGTGGTATGCCTAGTAAATATGAAGAAGATCAAGGACATGTTGGGAGTGTTCCATCGGACCGCTCATAGTGATCCCCTTGATCATGGAGAGCATTTATCAAGCAGTTAAATGCCTTAGAGATGTCATAATTGATTGATTTTGGGCTCATTTGATTCGTCTCGTCGAGCCACTCGATTCGACTATAAGCATGTCATATTTGGATATTATTTGGTCATTCAATTAATGCTTTGAAGCCTTCAAGTAGGTTTTGGTCCTTCGATTTGGGCTCATTTGGGCTTAGATTGGACCGAATTTGGTATCGTTGGATTAGTCTCCTTGAAATGTTTAATTTGACTACGAACTTACTAAAATCAGAACTTGGACGGCTCTAATTTTAATTTTTGAAGCTTCCAACTCTTATTCGCATCGAGATTCATGCCCGACCAAGACTATTTTTAGTGACATATCAAGTTTTAAACTCAATTGTTGTTGGTTAGAGAGTGGCGGCAGTGGCGAGGCAGGAATTGCTGGCCAATGATGACAATGGTGTCAGCTTGTGACGTATTTTGGAATTCGGTTGAAAAAGATCGAGTTTAGAATGGATAAAAAGTGAACTACAAAGTGAATTTGAAATTCATGAAAAAAATTACTCTGCATTCTGTTATCATCAAACAAAACACTCATTCTATTTTCATCAAACAAAACACTCAAATTTGTAAAACCTTTGTATTTATCCTCACTTTTCATCTAATCAAACAACTCCCTAGTGTAATGCAAACTTTTCATATGTTGTAGGAATTTCATTTAAGATTTCGTTTGGGACAGCTTTCTTACTGATTCTTAAAGCAGCTTTTAGTACAAAAATTAAAAATCTTGTATAGCCAACCCAAATGAAGCCTAAATCTAATAACTTCTAAACACATTATAACATAATTTATATTAGAATATCTTGACAAACTTGTTGAGCTTTCCTGCCCCAATGCCCACTACTGATGCATCTATATCAACTTTGAATGACTTCTCACAATATCCAACCTGGCTAAGATATCGACACAGAGCACAACTTTTCTTTGATAGAATCAAACAAGTGTTGATGTTCAGGGCCCTAAGAGAACAATTTCTGGTTCAGGCAATTGATAATTGGAGACTTGTTTATACGAAAGCCTTGGATAAAACAATTACAGAAATTAGCAAGAGCACGAGAGCCATGAATTTCCATGATTGATATGGAAGATGACTAAGGCTTCGTTTGGAACGGTTTTCTTGTTGCTTCTTAAAAGAGCTTTTTAGGGGATGTTTGGTATGTAGAATTAGTAAGGTAGAGTAATTAATTTACATGCGTTTCGTAAATTAGGTTATTTGGTTGACTTTCAGTGGAACGAAAGAAACAACTCGGAAGGAATAGCGTGGTATTCAGGGAGGCAGTTCGCGCGACTTCGAAACCCGCTCAAATTGCGCGGGTTAGAAATTCTTTCATGGCTGTTGCACAGAAAGGCTCGCTAAACTCGTTGAGGTCGATGAGGCCGTCGCCGTTCGCATCCACCCTTTCCATCATGTTCCTCAAATCGTCGCCGGTGCGTGAAGGCCGAGTCCCGGAGGGAGTCGTTGACCTTGGCGGTGGAGATGTAGCCGTCGCGATCTTATGGCGAAGTCGCATCGTTATCCACCCTTTCCATCATCCAGATCTACCGACATGATCTTGCCATGGTTGGCCGCAATCCGGCGGCAGTTGTACGTGATGCGCTTGCAGGAGCACTCGTCTTCTACTACCCCTTTACGGGTCGGCTCCGAGATGGATCCGGCAAGAAGCTGTTGGTGGATTGCACAGGCGAAGGCGTTTTGTTCATCGAGGCCGAGGCTGATGTGAAGCTCGAGGATTGCCGTCGCCCAGTGTTGTTCCTGTCGGGCGCCGAGAGCTCCTGGAAGCACACCCGACTCTGGCGCCTTTCTTCCCCCACCGCGAGTACGAACAGGTTCCCGACACAGAGGGCACCATCATCCCTCTCGCTGACATGGCTCAGATTTATTATTATCACCGTTGGTGGATGTACTACTGCTGCTATAGTTTTCTTTTCTACTGTGCTTTGTTTTGTTAATTAAGGAGTTCTGTGTTGTTTAATTAAAATTTAAATTTTTGTACTAGAAAGCTACTTTAAAAAGTAATAAGAAAGCCATCCCAAACGAAGGCTAAGATCGAATCGCTTGTGCTTTCTAAAGATCAGTTTGAAGCTTGAATCTAGAAGGAAATCCTACAAGTTGTTGTAAGGATTTTTCAACTTGTAGGATTTGCTTCTTCAACCGTTGCATTAGAATCTATTCCACAAACTCTCAGGTTTCTCGGGCATTACATTCAAGAAGATAATCATGGTGGTATCGCTGCAAGGTCCTCACCACAATCATATCTAACAAAACTTGAGTCACAACTATCTATAACAAACTTGGACCACATTTATCTTTAACCAAGATTGCTCCATGATCACCTTTGATCATGTAGTACTCTTTACCATCACATAGATTTACATTGTGCACGATCAATGCATGTGGAGATCTACATTGATGCTTTAGCTTTACAATCTACATTTATAATAGGGCATTTCATATTAAAGTAGACCCCTCGAATTATCTAGAGGTGAACCAAACTTATATTGCTTTTCTATAAATAATGAAAGTTTTCTAACTAAGTTATGTCTCATAGTTTTTTCCTCATGATACGTCACCGAAAATCACCTTGATTGGGCATGAATCTTGATGCATATTTGAATTGGAAACTTTCAAAATTCAACTTGAAACCCTCCAAACTCCGATCTCAGCAAACTTACAGTCAAATTGAACGTTTCAGTAAGACGGACCTAATGACACCAAAATCAACCCAATTTGAGACCAAATGGGCTTAAATCAAAGGCTTAAAGCATATTTGGAGGATTTAGTGCATTAATTAGATGACCAAATGATATCCAAATATAGTACGCTTATGATCAACTCGAGCGTCTCAACTAGATGAATCTAATGAGCCCAAGATCACTTAATTCTAACATCATTAAGGCACTTAAATGTTGAATGAACGCTCAATGATCAAGGGAATCAATATGAGTTGTTCAATGGAGCACTCTGAATTCGTTTTCTCTATATTTACAGAGCATGCAACTCTCAAAATCTATAAATAGAGCTCACTCTCTACACGAAGGTACCTTTTGGAGGCTTGAACCCTAGGCTAAAGACTCAAGAGAGCTCTAAGGCTCGAAAAGTACTGGAGCTCCATCTATGCACCACTGTCAAGGAAGCCTCGTTGCCCAGCCACCGCTGCTAGAACTCTTCCCAACCATTACCATCGGACCTCTGTCCGACCGCCACCGCAGGGTCTCCACCCAACCTCTATTGACCGCTGACTACAGTTCCTCCGACATCTGTTACCTAGCAACAATCTCTTTAACCTCTGTTACTCGACAATAGTCCCTTTAACCTCAGTTTCCCTACTACAGTCTCTCCGACCTCCATCGCGCGCCCACTACGATTTCTCTAACCTCTGTTGCCTATCGACTTAAGTCCCTCCAATCTCAGTCACCCAACAATGGTCCATTCGACCTCAGTCATCCAACTACAGTCCCCCTAACCTTCTTCGCCTAACTACAGTCCATAAAACCACAATAGCTCACATATTACTATCCCTTTGACCTCCGTTTCCTAACAACAATGTCACACCCCGAGATCTAAAGTGAAATTTTTTTTCTCTTTATTATCTTTTTAATTAACAACTAATGATAAATCATTTACAACTAGATTAATTTGACTTTCAAAATTGATTAATTGCATTAAAGAAAGTAAATATCAAAAGAAAAAATATCATTACATTTCTATAGTCAATATTTATAACGTCTCTATGGTATATATATATATATATATATATATATATATAACCTTTATAGGCTACAAAATAACGTCTCTATGTTATATAATAATAACCTTTATAGGCTACAAAAGAATATACATAAACCATATGAACTGAAAATAAAAAAAAAACTAAACCAACAGCACAAAAAGAAACTATATATGTCATCCAGTGCCTCAAGCAATAAGGTTCTTACCCTTTTATGTGAACATGTAAAAATCACGTAATAAGCCTAAAATCCCTACAAATAAGTAAAATCTTACAACTAAAATCAATGCAATGAGACGATAAATAGTTTGATGTAATCGTATAAGAAAATCTATGAATCAATATATGTTATATATACCGATCACATGTCCAACGATGATTTCTCTGATCTCTGTCGCTCATTGACTATGATCCCTCTAACCAGACAATGATCAATTCAACCTCAGTCGCTCGACTATGGTCCCCCGACCTCTATCGTTAGACTGCCATCCCTCCGACCACAGTAGCCCGTCAACTACGATCCCTTTGACCTCCATCGCCAGACAACAGCCCTTCCGACCTCTGTTTCCTGACAACAGTCCCCTCATCCTCAGTCGCTCGACCATGGTCCCTTTGACCTCTACTGTCAAACTACAGTCCCTCCAACCACTGTTTCTCATCCACTATGATTCATCCGACCACATTCGCATGACAAAGGTCCTTCCAACCTCTGTCACCTACTGACTATGATCCTTTCAACCTTCGTCGCCTGTTGACTACAGTCCCATCGCCTCTATTGTCACACCCAAGAATCTAAATTTAGAAATTTTGTATATGTTTATTATTTAATCATTCAACCAAGGCTTACAAATTTCATAAGATTAACTAAAAGCATAATTATATTTATATTCACCAATATTTATAATTTGATACAAGCCCAAAATAACATATATACAATAGTTATGGTGTTTAATGAACTAGCTTACCTCAATGAATACATGACTACAAAAAGAAAAGACTACTAGGTATAAAAACTCAGAACATCCTCAAGCTTCCTTACCCTTACATAAAAATATTTAAAAATCACATAATTAGCATAAAAGTCTAACAAGCACCAATATCTACAACTGAAATCAATACATAATATAAAACAATCATATAATATCAAATAAATAGTCATTTATCATCAGTTACATATCATGCATCATATTATATCATATCAGTGACGTAACATTATCATATAAGTCTGACTACTTATCATTCATGTTCCTGATGTCATTCAATCAGTTACAATCACTATTATCACTTACTAGTTAGCATTATTCATTCAATCTTATCTATCATCTATTATCTTTCTCCTCTATCATATATATCATATCAGTTAACAGCCGTCAACCTTATCCATCTTATCAGTACATGTATTTGTATCATATCAGGACATTGGACTCTTCCAACTCTAAACTTGTAATGCACTCTATATGATGTATATTTGTTATATTGTGCCAATGCCTTCCCTTGTTGAAGGGCATCTGTTGTAACCAACAACAAATACTAGCAGAATAATTTCAACTGCATCAGGCCCCATAGTTTTTCCCCTTTTTAGGGTTCTTTATGTAAAAATTTCAGTGCTCTTATGACTTTTGCACCCCTCTCTCATTTATTTATGTGTTTGATGGATCTTCGTATAAAACTAAGATGTTAAACTCACCATCTCTCTACCGCCGCAAAAGACATCACCTCTGAATTTGTGTGTAAATACCATTGCCTCGCTCTATTTTATATTTGACAAATTTTATGTGTTTTGTCTTAAATAGGCAAAGCAATAAAGATTTACTCTCAATGAACTCGATGTATCGCATGCAACAATTATCAAAACAGTTGTCATATTTTTGATAAATTTGAAAGAATTCCATTATTTTTCTTGCAGAAAAATAATAAAGTATTTTAAGATTTGGAATAGCTTTATTTTTAAACATTTTCATAAACTGTACAGTTAAAGAAGCATTCAATGTAATTTAATATTATTTAATATTATTATGAGTTAAGCATTCTCTCCTTAATATCAAACTTTTTTTTTTTCTATTTGCTCAGTTTCGATTGATTTCGGGTGTTTCATATTGAAGAATTTAGGGTGAATTTCATATGTTTTTTTTAATAAAACTTTATTGAATTATTTAATAGTTTGCAAAGTTCTAATATATACATTAATTTTGTATGAAGATCCAACATTCATAGAAATTTAAAAAAAAAATTTGTTGCATGTTGACATCAATATCTTTACGTGAAAATTTTGAAAAAAAGGGAAAAATTATAAGTACTCGTCTAATTGGAATAGTCCTGATACATCCTCAAAAAATTATCTTGATCGGGCATGAATTTTGAGGCAAAACCAAGTTGGAAGCTTCCGAAATTAAATTTGGGACCATCCGAACTCTGATTTCAGCAAACTTACAGTCGAACTGAGCGTCTCAGAAATATGAACCCAACGACACCAAATTCAGCCCAATCCGAGCCCAAAAGAGTCCAAATCAAGGACCCAAAGCGCTGTTGGAAAGTTCAAGCCACAATTTGAGTTACCAAACAGTTTTCAAACTTGACATGCTTATAATCGAACCGAGCGAATCGACGAGACGAATCCAACGAGCCCAAGATCGTTGAATTCCGATATCATTAAGACCTTTAGATGCATGATATACGGTCCACAATCAAGGGATTCAACATCGACCGTCCATTCAAACCACTCCCAATTTATCCTTGATTTTCCCCTTATTTACTGGTCATGCCACTCTAAGAAAACCTTAAATAGACCCCTCATTTCTCATGAAGGGGGACCGAAGCAAGAAGAGGAAGAAGGAGCCAAGGAAGAAGAGAATGAAGAGCTCTCTTGCCACCAGACTCCTCCTCGACCACCGCCGGACTTCCGCCCGGCCACCAAGTGACGCCGGACTTCTGCCCCGCCACCAAGTAACGTCGGACTCCTGTCCAACCACCGACGAACTCCAGAATTTCGCCCGGCCTCCAAGTGACGCCGGATTTCTGCCCGACTTCCACACGACCTCAGAATTCTATTCGATGTCGAACTTCTGCCTGTTGCCAGACATTCATCGGACTTCTACCCGACGACGGACTTATACCTGACGCCGAATTTCTACTCAACGTCGGACCTCCGCTCGTTGTCGAATTTCTGCCCGTCGCTGGAGTGCTAACTGACACTGGATTTCTACCCAACGTCAGACCTCCACTCTTTGCCAGATTTCTACCCGATGCCAGACTTCTACTCGCCACCGAACATTAGTTGGACTTATACCCGACGTCGGATTTCTACCCGACGCCGGACTTCTACTCGTCGCCTGTTGCCGAACTTCTGCCAGTTATTGGACATTCGTCGGACCTCTATCTGATGTTGGACTTATGTCAATCGCTGGACCTCTACATGACGTCGTCCTTCCAACCTCTGTCGTCCGTCGACTACGGTCCTTCGGGCTTACGTCGCCCATCAACTACTGTCCTTCCGACCAAACGAACATGTCAACAGTGACTCTTTATATTCCCATTATGTACTTCATACTATGTACATCAAGCCAAGGCCTTCCCTCCAAGGAAGGGCATCATTTGTAATTGACTGCAAATAATAGTTGATTCATTCAAACTGGGCTAGGCCCCGTGGTTTTCCCCCCTTTTTAGGAGTTTTCCACGTAAAAATCTTGGTGTCTCTCATAAATGATACACCCTCTCTCTTTACCTAATTGTGTCGGATCTTCGTACAATGCTAAGATGATAAACTTTACATTTCTCTACCACCGCGAATATTCCAGGACGCAACAAGTCCATTATTAAAATAAAGTTAAATAAGTATGTTCTTCCCGTCAATTAGATTCGATAGAATTACAAAGTGCAGAATATTAGTTTGGCTTCCTGTGGATGGGTGACTAGTGAAGGGTGGTGAAAGTTGGGCGATGCTAATCGGGTGACGATAGTTAGGCGATGACAATCGAGCGATGATGGTCGATCAACAATGGTCAGACGTTGATAGTCTCGTAAAGGTGGTAGGGCAATTGGGGTTGGTTCACATGGCGATGATTGCTATCAGTGGTTGTTGATGTAAATCATTGGATAGAGCTCTAGAACTCTTTTGTTCTCTTTAAATTCAGCTCAAGATCCATCTCATGTTGAAAATGAGAGTCTGCGTATAATTTTTTTGGATGACACTATGGGTTGATGACCTATAGTGGAAGGCTACTAGGAGATCACGCCCAGTGGGACCAGTGGCTAACCAAAAAATTAACATATTAAAAACTTTGTTTTCTTTTATAAAAATACATAATCCTACCTCCACAACATTCAATTAAGTGTGTATGCTTATGATATAATTAATGGGAATTGGTGGAATATTAAATGAGAGAGAGAGAGAGTGAGAGAGAGAGAGAGAGAGAGAGAGAGAGAGAGAGAGAGAAGATGATGCCTATTAGTAGGATGGTGATACATCACAAACAAAAAATCAATTTCATGGGAGTGTTTGATTTTAGTTATATTGGAAGACATGTCTCTCTAAAAATCTATAAATAGGTTATGACTCTCTACATAAAAAGAACTTTAACTTGAGATTTAAAAGAACTTAAAGACTTAAATCTTCAAGCTCCACTCTAGTACCATCATCAGATCACTATTATTAGATCGCAATTGGCAAGCCCTTGCACAAACTCTTTCGTTAGACAATCATTACTCAACCTTTGCCATCAAACTGCCATTGTTGAACCACTTAAGTTGGAATGCTATTATAACCAAACCACTGCCACTAGTTAACCACAACTAAACTACAATCGTCAAATCGTCACCACCTGACCACATTTGTTGAACTACTCCAATCATTGGACTGCCGCCACATGACTATCATCACCGCACTACCATTGTTATTGAGCAGCTGTCTTTCAACCACACCACAATCATCAAAATGTTGTCACTGCCATCGTCGTTGAACCACCACAATCATTTTTATTATAAGCATGTAAGATTCGAAGATAATTTGGCTCTTCAATTAATATCACTATGTTTTTACTCGCTCCTCAAATGTTTGATTTAGGCTTTTTTTGAGACAACTTTCATATTGCTTTCTAAAAGCGGTAAGAAAGTTGTCCTAAGCGAAGCCTTAAGCTTATTTGGATTTGAATAAAAGCACTTTTTATGTACAATCATCGTCGTTAAACCACCACAATCATTTTTATTATAAGCATGTAAGATTTAAAGATGATTTAGCTCTTCAATTAATATCATGATGTTTTTACTCGCTCTTCAAATGCTTGATTTAGGCTTTGTTTGAGACAACTTTCATACTGCTTTCTAAAGCAGCTTTTTAATATAAAATTTCTAGTTCAAAAAATTTTTATACTAAAATGATGCTTTAGAAAGCGATAAGAAAGCTATCCTAAGTGAAACCTTAAGCTTATTTGGATATGAATAAAAGCACTTTTGATGTCATTGGTTTTGTCACATTGGTATGTTTAGTTCTACTATAAATTTACTGAAATTGGTTTCGTTAGTCTTGAATTTAATTTCAAAAGTTTTTAATTGAAATATTACATCTAAATTCATGTTTGATCAAGTAGATTATATGATTAAATGATTTTATGATCAAATGGAGAGAGGATTAGTGGAATTATAGGGATAATCTCCCTATCTTATATATTTCTTTTTATATTTTCTAATTATCAGTTTATGGAAACTTTTATAGATCTCAACTAATTTAATTAATATAAATATTAAAAATTAGGAAAATTTACAAACATATCACAAAATTCTTATATATTTACATTAACAACTAAAATTTTAAGCTTTTTTAAACATTACTTTAATGTTTAAATCACATTAAAATATGTATTTAATTTTAAATAAATTATTATTAGTATTATTTTTTATGTAATTTAAAATTTTATTACGTATGTAAATACCCCTTAAATTATTATTAAATTTTGGCGCTGAAAGTCTGAAATCTTCACCTATGTCTTTTGTACTTAGAAAAAGAAAAGGTAGCCCAACCAAATAAACCAAGCCTTTTAGTAAGTTTGGATTATTTGAAAACCCTTTGGTTTGGAATCGCTTTCTTATTATTTCTTAAAGCAGATTTTTAATATAAAATTTTTAATTTTTTAATTTAAAAGATGCTTTAAGAAGCAATAAAAAAGCCGACC
Source organism: Dendrobium chrysotoxum (assembly GCA_019925795.1). Classification (NCBI taxonomy): domain Eukaryota; kingdom Viridiplantae; phylum Streptophyta; class Magnoliopsida; order Asparagales; family Orchidaceae; genus Dendrobium; species Dendrobium chrysotoxum. Next base: position 56,005,785 of record CM034309.1, read on the forward strand.
CAAATGAAGTCTAAGTCCGCACTATTAGGATCCTTACTAATTAAATTAGAAATCTATTGTTGTTAGCGTTGATGATAACTTCGCCGATGATTTTCTCTTCATCGCCCAAATTTTCTTTCTAGACTCATCAATTTAGCTCTAAAATATTTATTAAAGTTATTGATTTGTGTAGTCTTGATTAATTTCTGTTAAGAATAATCTCATAATTATGAATTTTTTGCTAAGCCAAACTTCAATATATACAAAAGGGTTTGTCATTATATTGTCAATGACCTCTCAACAATGTGTATTGTCCTATTTCTTGTATATCAATTAGTACTTAGGCTTCAATTGTCACAATTTTCTTACTGATTTTTTTAAAGTAATTTTTTTAGTATTTTTTATTTTGAATTGAAATTAAAAAGATCTTATAGATCTAAAAAACTTTAAAGCTTCACTCAATATTCAACTATTCGGTTCAATTTTAAAGTCAAATTGAAAAGAAAAAAAAAAAAAAACCCTCACACTTGAAACAAAATATTTAAATATATTGGAAAAGGCTTTCAAATTTGTGAGAGAGCTTTCCTATGGAAACAATATTGAAAAGCTAAAAGAATTTGGATGATATTCAATTATTATTATTATATATATAATTTTAAATAGCAACAAAACATCATTTATCCTGTCAAAACTTTGAACAACATCAAGATCTCATGGCCAAAATTCTGCACCATAAAATATTATAGGGTTTTTTTTTTTAACCATAAAACATTGCAGGTCTAACAGCTATCTTATAAAATTTAGGATTTAGTTTGAGAGAGACTTTTCTATCACACAACAAGCCCGCTGCATTCCTCCACTTCAACCATCCAACTTGAATTCCACTAATATATTTCCATCTATTTCACCATTACTCTAAACAACAGACCTAAGATATCGAAAACGTATACTCTTATTAAAGACTTGATCAGCAAAAGTCACAATCCATCCACTAGATCTATTATTATTAAAATTACACTCCATATATTCAATTTTAGATCTACTCAAACAAAAGCCTTTAGACTCTAAAGTTGACCTCCATAATTCAAGTTTACAGTCAACTCTCTCTCTCTAATCGTATCAACAAGAAGAATATCATCAGCAAAAAGCATACATCAGGGTACAACCTCTTGCAAATGTCAGTGTTAAATATGCTTTATAGTTGTCAAATTTTGAATAAAATATATTGAATATAGCACAAAGATATTCCTCAGCAAAGCATATATTGAATAATTAGTTAAATATGCTTTATAGTTGTCAAATTTTTGAGATTAATATAATATATGATTAAACAATCAAAATTATATTTATACTCATCTCAGATAAATATGATGACTACAAAACTCATCTTAATCCAATGTGTTAAAATATATTCAATATAAGGACAAAGCTAATAATACTACAAAACTCCGCAACAATAATGTTGTGCTCTGCATCACCCTGCATCTACATATATTTTTGACTTGCAACAGATAAAAATTGACTATCAAAGTGCAGCAACAATCAAAAGTACTCTCCACATTTTGGATGATGGTTGTAAAGATTAAACATGGATGGAACGTATAGTTTAGCACATTCCAACTATCTAATTATATGAATAATAAGTCTAGTGATAAGAAAGAAAAAAATTGCTCTGGCAAAAATTTGATTTTTAATAGTCGTTTCCTTGAAAAACTCAAAAGGTACAAAACTAATAAACCAAAGACTTTCATAGACCTACAATGGCGATTCTCATAGCAAATAAAAACATGAATCTAGGAAAAGAGAAGTATGAGATTTTCAGCATGAAGTATAAAGATGAAAAAGCACCTCATATGAGTTCAGAATAGACCCAGTAACCAACTATTGCTTAACTGCTTCAGTTTAGCATGTCAATAAATTCATTGATGTGTTCTTCACGGTTGCCAGAATCACCTCCATTTTTGTATGGCTTTTTCTTCATCTTAGGAAATCTCTCTGGCCGTTTAAGTCTGAATGGCCATAGAAAGCTAGTCACTGTTCTGAAATGTGGGCCAACTGTAGCGATCTCATGAACAATATCTTCAATACAGATGATACCATACTTCCCAAGCGCCTACACTCAGAAGAATAACATGATATACATCACATATAGTAAATCCAATAACCCAACGCACATCACTCAGCACCCACCACCAACCAAAAAACAATTCATTCACTTATCATAAAAAAAGCAATTCATTCGCTCTTTAATTCTCATTATTCTTTCACTCACTTCTGATTTCGATATTCATTTTCTGAACTGCAATATCCTACAAGATAGTGATGGTACTTGATATTTCCAAAAAAAACATCCTACAACACCAAAAAATTGCTATGGAGAAACTAAAGATGAGAAGTAGTGATCTCGGCGCATTATACATATTTAAAATGATAAGCGAATTCACTATGTCTATGACCCTTGCTCTCTTTTTTTTAGTTGAGTAAAATCAATTATAAAAAAAAAATCTAAAAACTAGAGAAGGTGAGTAAAAGAGTAAATATGTACCTGTTCGATAACATTGTTGTCAGTGAGAGGCACTGGTTGTTTGTCTACCATTCCGCAACCCTTTTTATAAACCAGCTCTCTCACGTTTTTCAGATTAGGATAGCTGTATAAAATGAAATCCAATAGATATATGTCCTTGATCTTTGTAAAAACAAGCTAAATTCATCAAGAAATCCCTCAACAAAAAATATAGGAGAAATTTATTCTAATTACCCATAAGTGATAAATGGTTCAACATTAGTTAACATTCTGAGTACCGAATCATTGGCTCTTAAAAATACACCACTAAGGATATGTCTCAATCTCAACCTTCTCAAAACTTTTCCAGTTTGTGGGCACATATCATTCTTTCTGCAAATAAAGCAAAGAGAACATAGAATTACTTAATAGTGCATAAAACCAAAACCCACAGCATGAGAAAAATATTAATTATAATAATTATGTATAAGATATGGGTAAAACAAACCCTTGTGTGCGGATAACAAATAGTAAATTAGACTTCAAGCCAATTGCTGGCCATTTCCTCAATTTCAACCTTTGTCTTGTTCGAACCCGATCCAACTCCTACAAAATATTTAGTTAAATATAATAGAAAAAGAATCCCATGTAGCTAAACTAAAGCATAGAAAATAACCCTCGCCAAACGGTTAACGACACAAATGGAAAGTTTGCCATAGAAATGAAAAAACCCATTGATAACTCATATGAGTTGCTTTCAAATTAGGTTAGCAATTAATCAATATTGTTTTGTTGCATGATCCCATCGAGCATTGGCTGCAGAAAGTCATTTCATGGTCAAACTATACAATAAAACAATCATCAGTGTTCTTTTTCTTCAACCTACAATCTCATTATATTGATCAAATTACTCAACAAGAGCATACTACAACCACTATCACAAAAAAAAATCCTTAAAAGTTAGAAGCTATTAATTCACTTGAGGAAAATAGCACATTGGCCATATAGACCACATGGCCAATCCATCTGAACGAAGTAGATAAAATTATAAGAAAATTTGAAAATCAAATACTAATATGAATATATATATATATATATATATATATATATATATATATATGAAAATTATAACTACAAAACACTAAAATGACAAATATGATAGCACAATGTGCAGATAACAAAATAAGAAGGCATTTTGAAACATCATTTGACCTTTGGCAATAAGAACTTTTACCTTGTCACGGTACTCTTTCACAAATTGCTCAGGACGTTTGATGGCAAATTTTTTGTTCTCAGCGTATCGTCTCTTTCTTGCATCAACCCGTTCCCTCTTCTTTATAACCCACTCTTCATTAGCTTTTCTTTTCTTCAGCACGGTTTCATGGACATAGTTAACGGGCTTTGCATCCTCATCCACCATGACCATCTAAACCTAGAGTTACTTTGCTGAACTACAAATAAACAACAACATACTATTATTTCAAGAAAAATATGAAACTTCAAAAGTTCAAGAAATAAACTTCTCATGGTGGAGAAAAGCCATAATATTCAAAAATAGTTTACAGAACTAAATTATGTCAAATTCTCAGACATAGGGAAAGATTCATTTTTTGGTTCAAAATTACTATTATTATTAAGACGCCAAAGCTATTAAATGCCAATTTTATTTACCAAATATTATGTTTGGATCATTATTAATGCTTTAAAAGATGTCAAGATTATATAGTTTGTTACCCATCTGTTTGAGCATTATCTCTTATGTTACAAAAAATTTCCATAAGGTTACCCCATGTAATTGATCTACTTAAGAGATATTTGAATTTTGCTTCAGGAACTTACAAAAGCTCAAAGACAATCGAAACCCATAAAAAAAAAAGATGGATTTTGGAGTTTGGTCTTTCCATTCATAGTTTTAAGTACTACAACAACAACACGCCTTTATCCCACTACATGGGGTTGACTACATGAATCTTTTTTCTCCATTGTCCTATTAAGAGTCAAATTCTTATTTAAATTTAATAAAAGAATGTTAATTTTAATACTTTCTAACCAAGTCTTTTTAAGTCTATCTCTACCTTTCTTAACATAAGCTAGATTTAATACATCTACTCTCCTAACGGAATAATCGGAAGGCCGACATTTTATGCGACCAAACCATCTAAGGCGGCTCTCTCTAATCTTATTTGCCACAAGAGCTACTCCAACTTCCACATACATACTCATTTGGCATTTTGTCTCTAAGTTCATCTACCTAAGCATCCTCATCTCTGCAACACTTACCTTAATTTTATGCTTCTCTTTTAACAAAGAACATTGTGCACCATAAAGCATTGCAAGTCTCACCCCCATCTTATAAAATTTTTCTTTAAGTTTGAGGGATACTTTTCAATCACATAACAGTCTCAATGCATTCGTCCACTTCAACCAACCAACTTGACTTCTATTAATAATATCCCATCTATTTAACAATCGCTTTGAATAATAGACCCAAGATATCTAAAACGTGCACTCTTTTTAATGACTTGATCATCCAATCTCACAATGCCACCACTAGATCTATTACTACTAAACCATGTATTCGATTTTAGACCTACTCAAACGAAAACATTTAAACTCTAAAATTAACCTCCATAATTCAAGCTTTTCATCAACTCACTCTATAGTCTTATTAAAAAAAAAAAGAATATCCCCAACAAAAAGCATACACCAAGGTATATCCTCTTGCAAATATCTAGTAAATTCATCCATGACTAAAATAAAAAGATATGAGCTTAAAGTTGATCATTGATGTAATCCAACTGAAATATGAAAATAATTGGTCAAACCACCTTCTATTTGAACATAAATAGCAAATCATGTGTACATATCCTAAAAGACTTGAATACAACAACTATTAACGCCTTTCTTTTCTAGATCTCTCCAGAGCATTTTTTTTTTTAACTTTATCATATGCTTTCTCTAAATCAATAAATATCATATGTAGATCCTCTTTACTCTCTCTATACTTCTCCATTAAACCTCTCAACAAATGAATAGCTTCCATAGTAGACCTACCCGACATGAATCCAAGTTGTTTTAAGAAACATTAGTATCACGCATCACGTATGCTTAATTACTCTCTTCCATCATTTTAATGTATGACACACTAACTTAATTCTTCTATGATTCGCACACTCTAATACATTACCTTTATTCTTAAAAATATAAACCAACACACTCCTTCATGCATCTGGCATTTTTTTAATCTTCAAAATAATATTAAAAAGTTTACTAAGCCTAGAAATATCTTGATCTCCTAATTTCCACAAGTCTGTTGGAATATCATCAGATCCTATTACTTTTCTACTCTTCATTTTTTTATGCCTCTTCAACCTCGATTTTACAAATATAAAAGATAAAAATAAAACTCTTTATTTGCATTTAAAGTGCTAAGGTCGTTAAATTCAATAATATTCTAACAATCTTCAATGAAAAATTTATCAAAATATCTAACTTATGTTGAATATCCTCTTCTAAGATACGCACTTTTTGGCATTCATCCTTAATACACTTCACTTGAACTAAATTTTCACTTCTCATATATCTTTACTTGGCTAACTTATACATACATCTTTAACCTCCTTAGTATCTAATTTATTACATAAATCACTAAAAGTTAATTTCTTTACATCACATATTATTTTTTTTGGAATACCTACGGCCCCTCTATATCTTTTCCAATTTTTTTAAGTTATTACATCTAAATCAATTTTTTAAATGCTGCAAAAAAATTTGAATGCATGAATAGGGGTAAAGCAGGTAATTTTTTTTAACAAGAGCACAAATTGAAAGCTTTAAAATTACTCTATTCTAATACCAACTTATGCCTTTTACTCCGAAAGTGGAACACTTTCTTGTTCATTCCAGTCTTGTACCTCATTAGATATTATTTTTAATGCCTTTATTGATCAAAACAATGAACTTCAAAGAACATCTAGAAAATTGAGTTTTCTAATTTCCAAAGCAGATGGCCGATTTTTTAGTACCTCATTAGATATTATTTTTAATGCTTTTATTGATCAAAACAATAAACTTTAAAGAATATCTAGAAAATTGAGTTTCCTAAATTCCAAAGCAGATGGCCGATTTTTTAGTCTTATGCACATCATAGATTATTGAGTGAGCTAAGTTGAATATTTTTGCCCACTATATTTAATGTATTGGTCCTTGAATTCACTTAATTTTGTATAGCTGATTTTAGTTGCTATGTATTGGAGGGTTATTTGTGTAAACTTACACAAATACTTAGGCTGTTGCTATAAATAGACCTCCACCCATGTATTCAAATAATACAATTCATTTCCTCATTCCTAAAGAATTCTTTGTCCCCTCACTTTCTTTCGCTCTCTTTTCTGTTTTTCGGTTTCCGGTGTCTACCCGCACATTCAAACCAAGAACTAAGGAAGTTCATCCAAGAAGCGACCTCTTGTAGACAAGAAAAGCAGAGAAAGTGCTTTTCCTTGGTGATCATCACCTTCGTGATGCAGTTCTGCCTTGAAGACAGGTTGAACTGCAAAAGCTGTAACCGAGGCACCTTGGAGGGCTGATGTTGTACATTGAAATCCTGAAGCTAAGTTCACTTGATAGAGAGCTAAAGGCGTGGATTCTTGTAGTTTTATTGTATCTTTATTAAAATGTAGAAGCAGTTTTTATCTTACCACATGTATCAGAGCTAGATCAAGGAGAACGAGGTTCTAGATTCAAGAAAATGTCAATGGACAAAGATTGAGAATGAAAAATTTAACAGTCCCAATAGTTTTAACATTTGGATGCTAAAGATGAAGGCCTTTCTTTTGCAAGAAGGCTTGGATGTGGCTCTATTAGAGGAGGCAATCCTGAAAATAGAAGAAAGATCATGTGGAGAGCTATTGAACAAAGCTCACAACACAATTCTATCAGGTCTTCGAGATGAAGTTCTTCGAGAAGTAGCAGATGAAAGAACAACCATCAACAGATAAAGAAGGTTAGAATCCTTGTATATCAAAATTTTTTTGGCAAATTATTTGTATCTCAAAAACGTGGTATATATTGCAAATTGATGGTTCCAAGCTATTGAATAAGCATGTAGACGATTCTAATATAGTTCTTGATTTGAAAAGTACTGGTGTGAGAATAGATGATGAAAATCAAGCAATTATTCTCCTAAGTTCATTACCAAGTAGGCATGAACATTTTGTTGACACCATGATTTATGGAAAAGATTCTTTTGCTACGTCAAAAGAAACAGCTGCACTTAATTCAAACAAGAATCAAAGAAATGTTGAATCTAATTATGATAGTGCAGTTGACGGGCTAACTAAGTCCGGTAGATCACAAAATGAGAGCCAAAGTCCAAGAACCAATCAAAATCCAAGTCAAATCCAAGAAGGAAATATTTCTTAGTCATAGAGAAGGCCATTTCAAGAAGCAATGCTCAAAGATGAAAAAAAAAAAGAAACAAGAAAGGGTCAAAGAAAGAGAAGATGTTGCAACTGTGAAGGATGGCTATGACAATATTGGCGTCTTAACATCTTAGATTCTCCACACAACGAGTGGATCCTTGACTCTGGATGCTCCTACCATATGCGCCCAAATAGAAGTTCATTTGAGTCTCTCAATGAAAAAAATGATGGCATAATGTATCCTGAAAAATAATAAGGCCTGCAAGGTGCAAGGTGAAGGAGTCATTCAACTCAAACTTTATGATGGCGTGGAGAGATTGCTAAAAACAAGTGAGATATGCTCCTGAACTCAGAAGAAATTTAATTTTCCTTCATGGATTAGATTGCAGTAGATACAATTTTAAATGCACTGGAGAAAGCCTAAAGGTGTGCAAAAGCTCTTTGATCATCATGAAGTAGATTCGCATGAATGTAGTGCATACAACATAAGATAAAATAGTGATTGGAGGACATGTTAAAATGTCTTTCAATGTTGCTGATGAAACCAGGTTGTGGCATCAAAGATTAGAATGTGTGAGCCAAAAGGGCTTGAAGGATTGTACAAGTAAAGTTTATTTGGAAACAAAAAACCTTCAAATAAATTTTTTGCGAACATTGTGTGTTGGGAAGATCCAAGAGGTTGAAGTTTGTCACTTCAGTACATAAGTCTAAAATGGATTTAGATTATATGCATTTAGGGGTGCACCCGAGTCAAGCCGGCTCGGACTCGACGAGTTGAGCTTATCGAGCTCGACGGCTTAACGAGCCCGAGTTCGAACACTCAGCTGCTCGACTTGAGAGCTCGTCGAGTAGCTCGCGTAGCCGGAGCGGGATTCAATTAGCAGGCGAGACCGCGGAAGCGGGCTTCGATTCGCAAGCGGGAGCTTGATTCGCAGGCGGGACTCGGGAGCATGCTTCGATTCGCAGGATTCGCAAGCACTTCCAACAACCTCTTGGAAGGTCTCCCTGCCCACGACTCCAACGAAAAGGTCATCATCTCCGTCTCCGACGAAGAGTGGTCGGAGGTAGAAATGAACAATGGGCCCGCGCCCCGTTTTTGTGGCGGAAGCTATGGCGCTTCTCCAAGCCGGAGCCGTCGCTGGCTATAGCCTCCTCTGGCTTCTTCTCTGGGCGATGGCGATGGGACTTCTTATACAATTTCTGCCTGCAAAGCTTGGCGTGGCGACTGGGCGGCACCTCGTCGAAGCAGGCGGGAGCGGGCTCCCGCGGGATTCACATGGAGTCGACGTAGGTCGATGTAGCTCGGGACGGCGATCGGGATTCGTGGACGAGCGGGATTTGCGGCTTCGACGACGGGACGACAGTCGACGGAGGTCGATGTAGCTCGGGACGACGAGCGGGATTCGCAGACTACACAGGAGGTCAACGAGCCGCTCGACTCGACTCGTTTCGTGAGACGAGTCGAGCTCGAGCTCGAGCTCGGTATTTGGCAATCTAGCTCGACTTGAACACCCCCTGGCTCGAGCTCGACTCGACTCATTTGCACCCCTATATGCATTCAAATCTATGGGTACCTACAAGAAGTGAGTCACATTGTGGGGCAAGGCCCTTTCTATCCTTTATTGATGTTTATTCAAGAAAATTATGAATATAATACTTGATTAAAAAAAGTGAAGCCTTCAAAAAATTCAAAGACGGAAAGATTTTGATTGACACTCAAACAAGAACAGAGGTCAACAATCTTAGAATGGTCAATGGACTTGAATCTTGCTTCGAAAAATTCACTAAGTATTATAACGAGTAAGAAGTAACACAGCATCTCACAGCGAGGTTGAATCCTCAGCAAAATGGGCTAGCCAAACTCTATAATAGGACAATTATTGAAAGCACAAGATGCATATTGAATAATGCACATCTACCAGAGATATTCTAAGCAGAAGCAGTCAATACAACCGCCTCTTTGATTAATAGATGTTCTTCATCAGCTATTGAGTTCATGACCCCACAAGAAAGGTAGAGTGGACAACCAGGAGACTACAACAGGCTAAGGGTTTTTGGTTGTATCGCTTGTGTTCATACTAGGCAAGACAAATTAAAACAAAGGGCTTTGAAATGTATTTTTATTGGATATTCTAAGAATATAAAAAGGGCATATGTTGTGATGTTTAGAACCATGCCATCCAAAATTTAAAGAGGGATGTTGATTTTAATGAACAACAAAAATTAGATTTAGTTCCAAGAACTATGGCTTCAAAGAAGAATGATAATGGAAGTCATAAGTTAGTAATTGAGTTATAGTGGTTAAAGAATCATGAAATTCTTGAAGCAATGATCAAGAGCTGATTGAAACTGAACCTCAAGAGCCTAGGTAACAAATAATTGAAGAAATGCAAAAAGGACATTTGGTTTGGCAAGGGACAAGCCTGAGTATATGCTTCAAGCACTACAAAGGTATGGGCAAGCTAATATTATTTCTCATGCATTTGTGATTGGTTTTCTATCAGGTGATGAACCAAATTCCTATAAAGAAGCCATAAAAAGTGCATAAGGAAATAAATGTCAGCAAGCTATAAATGAAAAGATGGTCTCCCTTAGGGCGGCAAATGAACCGAGCGTTCAACGAGCTGTTCGTGGCTCGGCTCGATAAGAGCTCGTTCATATTCGTTTGATAAGGTAAACAAACGAGCTTGAACACTCTTGATAAATACTTGATACCTAAATGAACGAGCTTGAACAGCTTGTCTTTCGGTTCATTTATGTTCACAAACAGTATCGTTTAAGCTCGTGAACAAGCTCGCTAAGAAGTTCGATTAGTGCTCGACTAAGAAGCTTGATTAGGCATAGTTTTAATTTACTAATTTAATATTCTTAATCTACTAATTTAATAATTTATTTTTACTAATTTAATATTTTTTTAACTTTAACAGTTTTCATTAGACATATTTTTAACTTTTATCTTTACTAATCTAACTAATTAGAAATATTTTATTAGATCTTTTATTAAAAATTTCCTTTCCATTCTATTATTACTCTCCCGCCTCAGCTCCCCCTTCTCGCCTCGGCTTCCGCTAAAAAAAAAATGGTTTAGTCCCACAGCGTGAAATGAAATAAGATTTTGCTCTATATAATGAGCCATAGTGTCAATGTGATTGAAGCGTGGCGGGTTGGGCTTGGTAGTCGGGGCGGGCGGTTGTGAGCGGGCCAGCTCGATTTAAAAAAAAAATTATGATTTCTGAGCGGGTTGGCTCGGCTCGTTAAACGAGCCGCTCGATTAGAGGCTCGACGAGCTTAAAATTAATCGAGCTCGAACCTGAACACGAGTTGAACTCGAATAGCAAATTTTTAAATGAGCTCGAGCTCGAACAGCCATTAAAGAAGCTCGACAAGCTTTGAACCGAGCTTGAACACGTTTTTGACAAATGAGCTTGAGCTCGAACATGCCGAATGATGTGATACAACCGGAGTTACGTTAAGAAATTAAGAAAGATAATTAACAAAGCTTTCCAACGAAAAATATTACTTGTAACAATGATGAGTTCTAGGAAAACTTAGCTTTCAACTCGCTTAGGCAAAGAAGAGCAATGAAGATTAACCAAACAATCTAAGTAACACAAAGAGCAAAAGTAAAGCTACAACGATTAACACGAATCCACAATTTAATAACGAGAGCTTTTACCTTTGAAACCTTTTTACTTAACTTAATCTAGGCTTTAGCGGAAGAAGAATCTCCATGTTAGAATCGAGATCACTCCCAAGGAAGAAAGAACCTAGGATCGTCGTTCTTGGAAAAGTAGCCGGAGTAGCGGAGTATGGTGGTCGGCCGGTGATAACCCAAGGTGTCATGGGTTTTTGTACGTCGATCGTTGTGGCGAGTTGGAAGAGGATCCACGTAGGCTTTTACCGATTCGTCGTAATCCCACTTTGGGTCAAAGAAAGGAGACAATAGGATGTCAACTTCTCCTTGGCGGTTGTAGGCAAATCCGTGGTCGATCTCAAAATCGGCCATTCATGATCAACGAAGCGTTCAATGGATTAGTTCCTTGGGGAGTCCACCGGTTGGAAGGAAAGAGAGAGGAGGACAGGTGTGGGTGGCGGCAAGAAAGAGAGGGGATGGGGGCGGGTAGGTTAAGTGAGGACTTGGGAGAGGGAGGAAGGAAAAGAAATTGAAAAGCTGAAATTAATTTCAGATTTTTCTAATAGGTGGGAGGGATTTAATTTGAAATTCAAATTAATCCAAAGGGGGAATATGGGTGGCTGATTTAGGAGGGGATTAATGGAGTTTTAATGGCTAATGGGAGAGAATTGGAGAGAGAAATCCCAAGGAGAGAGGGGCCGGCCATGTAAGGAGGGGAGAGAGAGAGATTTGCATTAAATAGGTGGGCCCCAAGGGATTAAATAGAGATTTAAATCAAATCTGATTTTAATCTCAGATTTAATTAAATAAGGATGTTTCCAATTTTAAGTTTTAGTATTAGGAAAGTGTTTGAATTTCAAATTTGAATTTAAAATCCAATTAAGTAACTTTCCTAATTGACTAAACTTATATTAGGAAAGTAAATAAAGGCCAAAGGGAATTGGATTTGGGGTTTGGGCTAGGGAAGAGAGGGGGGCCGGCGGGTTGGAGTGGGAAGGGGAGGCGGCTGGGAGGAGGCCGGCGGTGGAGCTGGTGGCCGGCGACTGGGAGGAGGTGGGGGGCGGCGGTTTGGTGTGGGGAAAGTGGGGTTTGGTTTGGGGAGGAAGGAGGGATGGTGAAGGTGAAGGAAGGGAGGTGGCCAGTGGCTTGAGGGTCCAAGTTGGCCGTCGGTTTGGGCTAGGGAGGAAGGGTTTGGGCTCACCTTGATCCCACTCCAAATCTCACAAAGAAAGCTTGGACACGAAACCTAGAACTCACAAAGAGATCTATCTTCCCAAAGGAACTCACAAAGAGATCACAATAGTGGAGCAAAGTTTTTTCATTCAATAATTCATCTTCCCAATACAATAGAGTGGAGCCTTATATATAGGCCTCAACATGAAAAGAAAACAAATGACTAACATGCCCCTTGGACTACAATAACAACTAGCTACCCCTAAGGGTGGAAATAGAAAAACTGAAATAAACAACATACATAATACATAAAATGCATCAAAAGTAAATGCTCTCCATCATGGCCGTCGATCTACGATGCTGCCTCTGATAGACGCTGCGGAACCTTCTATTGATGTCCTCATCACCGAAGCTCGACTCGGCTCGGCTCGGTTCATTTGCAGTCCTAGTCTCCCTTAACAAAAACAACACTTGGGAGTTGTTCAAGCCAAAAAAATAAGAAAATTCGTAAGTGCATATGGTCATTCAAGAAGAATGATAAAATTTGTAGAGTATAAGAGTCGAGATTCAAAGTTAGGCATGTAGCAAGGAAGTTTATACAAGAAAAAAGCATAGACTATGTTGAATGTTAGTCTCCAATGATGAGGCATACTTCCATATGCATTCTTCTTGCTACACGGTTGCATAGTTCGACATGCATCTTAAGCAAATGGATGTTCAAGCTGCATTTTTGCACGAAACATTATAGGGTACTATTTACATGAATTATCCTAAAGGATTCGTTGAAATTGGGACTAAAAAACAAGTATGTTTGCTAAAACTATTCTTGTTTGGTTTGAAACAATACCCAAAAATGTGGTATAAAAGATTTGATGAGCATATGCTTGATATTAACTTCATAGTTTAAAATTGTGCAATAAGAGGCACGCCTCAAGGCGCGCCTCTGCGTAATTTTACCCCCAAGAGCCTCATTGCTTAAGCAATTTTGGGACTAGGTGAGGCTTACGTCTCACGGATATTGAGGCGCGCCTCAATTGTGCAATAATGGGTAAGGCGTACGCCTCATGGAGCCGGGTCTCACTCACTTAAGTTCTTAATAAAAAAACCCCATTTCTTCCCTTCCTTCTATCAACCTGCCCGAACCGAACGGACAGCTCCGCAAGCCACAGTTCACAGACTCCGCAAGATCCCACCCTAGCTTCCCTTGGCCGGCCTTCCAACCGCCTCTCCCGCCAGCGCCGCCTCACGCCGGTGAGCATCTTGTGTCCGGCCGCCCTCTACGACACTTCTCCAACCAGTTTTAGGGTTTTTTTTTTAATTCAAGATTTGATTTTTCAACTTATAGAAAATCTAGGGTTTAAATTTTTTTGAGATTTTTGGTTTGATTTTGCATTTGTGCATTAGGAAATATGGTTAGGGGCAAGGAAAAGTCAAATACGTCATTGCGGAGGGATCCTTCTTGGAAGTACAGTGTACAGGTTGACATAGGCGGCGGCGAGAAGACATATGTGTATTTGAAATGCAATTTTTGTGATAAAGTGGTGAAGGGAGGAGTTACCCGCATGAAGGAACACTTATCCGGCTCACATAAAAATGTAGCACCTTATGCGAATGTGCCAGATAAGGATTCATAGAAACAATTGGAGATGAAGATGACTCCCTTGAAGACCCATATAGTGATGGGACATGATTGGATTTTAGATGTTCTTTCTTATTTGTACTTTAAGAGTTCTGATAGACTTCAATTTGTGGTTTTGTACTTTGAATTATGCTATGAGATGCATATATTGTATCTATTTTATTGTTTTCCACTAAGTTCACTTCTCATTTAGATGTTTTTATTGTATAATAGACTTACTGTTATTTACCTGCTAGAATACTTAAATTCGCATTTACGCAATTCTTCGTTCGTGAGGCTTACGCCTCACACCGCCTCGAGGCTTATGCCTCGCCTTACGGACGAAAAACGCCTTGAGGCTTATTTACGCAATTTTAAACCTTGATTAACTTCACTTGTAACTATTATAATTCTTGTGAATACTTAAAATTTTAGGAGGTTAATACCCTTATCTATCTTTTACTTTATGTTGATGATATATTGATTGCAAGAGCTAGCTCAGAATAAATCACAAGATTGAAGGATTTCTCAAGGTGGAGTTCCAAATGAAGAACTTGGTCCTACCAAGAAAATTCTTATAATGGAGATTATCAAAAATAAAGAGAGGTGAGAATTGTCCTTGTCTCGAGTCTTATACATCAAAAAGATTGTGAACATGTATGGTATGTCAGCTTTTAAACCTATCTCCACACCTTCAGCATATGATTTTAAGTTGAGCAAGGATCAAGCACCAAAAGATAATATATTAAGAAGCCCTGAAAAAATATTGTGAGTAGTGACATGTATATTATGGTTTGTTATAGGCCACATATGGTATATTATCTTAGAATCATAAGCAATTTCATGGTTGATATAGGGAGACAATATTAGGAAGCTGCAAAATGGATACTAAGGTACTTGAATGAACCATAACCCTGGGATTGAGGTATGAAAATTCTGATTGTGTGGGTGATGTTATCATTGGTTATGTAGATTCAGATTTTGCAGCATGTTTTGATACTCAAAGATCCCTTACTGTCTATGTATTTAAGCTGTTTGAAAACACAGTCAGTTGAAAGGCAAATTTACAATCAATTGTAATCTTGTCTATAACTAAAGCTGAATATATTGTTACATCTGAAGCCAAAAATGAAGTTATATGATTGATGGGGTTGATCGTTGAATTTAACCAATGATTTCTGTTGTGCCTGTGTTTCATGATAATCAAAGTGCAATATTTATCTACAAAATCCAACGGATCATGAAAGAACCAAGCATATAGATGTAAAGTTCAATTTCATTAGGGAGGCAGTTGTTAGAGGGATTTTGGAGATGGTAAAGATTCAAGCATATGACAATAAATCAGATTTGTTGACAAAAACTCTTGCTTCTTCAAAATTTCAACATCGCTTGATGATGAGAGACAAATCTTACTGTTGGTTTCTTGGATCTTGTTGAAATAAAGAACCAACAAAAACAACAACAACAACATCAAGCCTTTGTCCCATTACGTGGGATCGGCTACATGAATCTTTTTTCTCCTTATGTCCTGTTAAAAGTCAAATTCTCGTTAAATCTAATAAAGAAAGATCATTTCTAATATTTTCTAACCAAGTCTTTTTAGGTCTACCTCTACCTTTTTTAACATAAGTTAAATCTAATACCTCTATTTTCTTAATCGGGTCATCGGAAGGCCGCCGTTTTATGTGACCAAACCATCTAAGGCGACTCTCTCTAATCTTATCTTCCACTGGAGCTACTCCAACCTTTTCACGTATATGCTCATTTCGTATCCTATCTCTAAGAGTAAAGCCACTCATCCACCTGAGCATCTGATAGGAAATACTTGGATTCAAGTATTCCTATCGATCCGGAAGAGGAAAAACAGCAGAAAACTGCTGAAAATAGCAGTGGACAGCAGCCAAACACAGGAAAACAGAGAAAAAAAGAGGAAAATCTGAAGGAAAAACCACACAAGTGCTTGTATTTCACTAGTAGATGCAAGAAAACAATAGAAGATACAATGTTCTTCAATTCAAGAGGAAGAACGACTCTCCAAGTCTCCGGCAACGCCAAGAGCCCAAGCATACAAACCCTAGATCTCAAATTGCATTCAAATTCAAGATAACCCTAATTTCCCCCCAATCCCCCTAATTAATCATAAAGGAGTTTTACAAAATACCTAAACAGCCCTCTAATTCAAAATTTCCCTCCAAACAATGTGTTTAACACATGCTTGGGCCCACTAGAAGTTCCGCCTGGCTGCCCTGGTTCTGCTTAGCTGGGTTCCGCCTGGTGTAGACTTGGACCGGTCCAGCCGGCCCCTCCTGGGCCGGCTCATGCGTAACATTACTCGCCTCCCAAAAACTCACATTGTCCACAAGGTGAAAAGAGGGGAATTGCTCTTTCACTCTTTCAAACGGCTCCCAAGTAGCGTCGAAATCAGGGAGGCCTCTCCATTTGATCAACACTTCTGTGTTGCCCATTTTATCTGATCGGACTCCTGCAAGCTCTAGTGGTTCTAAAACCACTTCTAAATCTTCCGTCATAGTGGCTGGTAGTTCTGCACTCGTTGCATGCTCCCCTATGGCTCTCCTTAGCTGAGACACATGGAATACTAGATGTATAGTTGCTGAGGGGGGTAACTTCAATCTGTATGCCACTGCTCCAATCCTGTCCAACACTTCATAGGGGCAAAAGTACATTGGTGCCAATTTCTCATTCCTCCTTCTAGCCACTGTCCTTTGTCTGTAGGGTCGTAGTTTCAGGAACACCTTCTCCCCCACTTCAAACTGCATGTCTCTCCTGTGTGAGTCCGCCTGCTTCTTCATGATTTGTTGTGCCCTCATCAGATGTCTCTTCAGCTCTTCCAGTATCTTGTCCCTTTCCTCTAGGTACTGCTCAACTGACGATACTGGTGTACTATCTCTCCCGTAGTGCACTAGGTGTGGAGGGTCCCTTCCATATAGTACTTTGAATGGGATCATCTGGGAAGCGGAATGGTACGAGGTATTGTACCAATACTCAGCCCAAGGCAGCCACTTTGCCCACATCCGTGGGGTTTTGGAAACAAAACACCTCAAATAGGTCTCCAAGCTTCGGTTTACAACCTCCGTTTACCCGTCTATCTGTGGGTGATAGGCGGTACTTCTTTTTAGAACCGTGTCCTGCATCCTGAACAGCTCCCTCTAGAACTGGCTGAGGAACACTTTGTCTCTATCAGACACAATCGATTCAGGAACCCCATGTAGTCTCACCACCTCCCTGATAAAAGCTGCAGCTACTGACACTGCGGTGTATGGATGTCTTAAGAGGATGAAATGCGTATACTTACTAAGTCTGTCAGCCACCACCATGATGACTGTGAACCCCTCCGATCTTGGTAAGCCATCAATGAAGTCCATGGACACTTCCTCCCAAACTCTGTTTGGAAGTGTCAATGGTTGTAGTAATCCTCCTGGAGCCATGGCCATGTACTTATTTCTCTGGCACACTTCACACCTTGCCACCATCTCCTCCACATCTTTATGCATCCCTTTCCAGTAGAGCTCGGATGCTAGCCTCATATATGTCTTCTGAACTCCTGAATGACCTCCAACTGCGCTGCCATGAAACTCCTGCAACAAGTGGGGAATGTGTATAGAAGTCTGTGGCATCACAAACCTCCCCTGATATAATAGTCTCTCCCCCTCAATGCAGTAGCCCGGATGACTACTCTTGTCCTTCCCCAAATCCTCCCTGATCTTCCTCAACTCTTCGCTCAGCTTACTTTCTTCCTTGATGACCCCCCAATCTACCATCAATGGAATTGACACAGCTAATTCCTGAAACTCCCCAACACGTCTGGATAGGGCGTCAACTGCTTTATTTTCCAAACCAGGCTTGTATTGGATCTCAAAATCATAGCCTAATAATTTGGATAACCACCTATGATGCTCCTCGGTCACCATCCTTTGCTCTAGCAGATATTTTAAACTTCTCTGATCAGTTCTTACAATAAAATGCCTTCCCAACAGATAAGGCCGCCACTTCTGAATAGCCAAGACAATGGCCATTAGCTCCCTCTCATATACTGACTTCAATCTAGCCCTGGCTGACAGCACATGACTGAAGTATGCAATTGGCCTGTGGTTCTGCATCAACACTGCCCCCAGCCCATATCCCGACGCATCAGTTTCCATTACAAAGACCTGGCTAAAATCTGGAAGTGCTAATACTGGAACTATAGTAATAGCTTCCTTTAGTTTCTCAAAAGCCCGGGTTGCTGCCTCTCCCCATAAAAACTCATCCTTCTTCAGTTGCTCAGTCAAAGGCCATGCAATAGCACTGTATCCCTTCACAAATCTCCTGTAGTATCCAGTCAACCCCAAGAACCCCTTAACTCATTTAAGTTTCTAGGCATTGGCCACTTCTGCATTGCTTCTATTTTATTCTGATATGACGCCACTCCTTCTTGGGATACCACGTGTCCCAAGTACTCTATACTGGCCTGAGCAAAGCTGCACTTCTTCAGGTTGGCTTGTAACTGATGTTCCTGTAATACTCCCAAAACCACCTTCAAGTGTTCTAAGTGTTCCCCCTCAGTCCTGCTATACACCAAAATGTCATCAAAGAATACCAGTACGAACTTCCTGAGATACTGCTTGAAGACCCTGTTCATCAAAGACTAAAAAGTAGCAGGAGCGTTAGTCAAACCAAAGGGTATTACCAGACACTCATAATGCCCTTCATGTGTTCTGAAAGATGTCTTGGGAACGTCTGCCTCTTTCATTCTGATCTGGTGGTATCCTGACTTTAAGTCCAGCTTGGAAAACACCACTGCCCCAAATAGCTCGTCCAATAACTCGTCAATCACCAGAATTGGGAACTTGTCTGGTACAGTGCCCTTATTCAGAGCCTTGTAATCCACACAGAATCTCCAACTCCCGTCCTTCTTCTTGACCAGGAGGACTGGACTAGAAAAAGGGCTTACACTCAGTCTTATGATCCCCGCCTCTAGTATCTCCCGGATCAGCCTTTCTATCTCATCTTTTTGGATCTGAGGGTAACGGTAAGGGCAAACGCTGATCGGTGTCTCCCCTTCCTTCAAAGTACTGGCGTGCTCCAACTCCCTTTGTGGTGATAACCCTTGGGGAGGTTGAAAAACCTCGCTGAACTGGTGTATGAGCGGTTGTACTGAAGAAGGAACATTGCCTTCTTCCTCTAGTTGGACCCCTTGCAGACGGTGCAACTCTACTAAGTAGCCTCCTCCCTCCTCCTTAATGGTCTTGATTAAAGATTTGAGAGAAACACCCGCCTTGGTCAGCCCAGCATCACCCTGAATCACCCTCTTCTTTCCCCCACCATCAGCTCCATCTTCAATGTGCCACAGTTGATCTTGGTCTCTCCCAAGGTCTGCAACCACTTCATCCCTAGGATGACGTCAATACTCCCCAATTCCAAGGGAAGGAAGTCCTCCCTCACTTGGATCCCCTGAATCTTCAGTACTACTCCTCTACAAACTCCTCTCCCCATCCCCACCTTTCCTGTGCCCATCATCACCCCATAGCCTCCTGTATCCACTAACCCTATTCCAAGCAGCTCAACAATTTGGGTGGAAATGAAGTTGTGGGTTGTCCCACTATCTATCAACACCACCCCTTCATGGCCAGCTATCACCCCTTTAACTTTCATAGTGTGACTTGAAGTGAATCCCACCACGGAGTTCAGAGAGACTTCTGCCACATCCAAGTGCAACTTCTCTTCCTCCTCTTCTGAACTGCTCCCGCCTCCCTCTTCGTCTTCCTCATCTTCACAAATGAGGAGAACGTGAAGAGTCCGGTCTTTGCACTTATGACCCGGCATGTACTTCTCATCACATCTGAGCACACCCCCTTTGCCCTTTTTTCTTGTAACTCCTTTTCAGTCAGCCTTTTGAACTGTCCACCATTTCCTCCTCCAGTTTTCTCCTTCTGCACTTCCTTCAAACTCCCTGAGGGTGCCCCTTTTGACGATAAGAAGGTGGTAGTCATCCTGTACGATCCCCCTGTATAATTTCCTCGAGCTCCCCTTTCTGATTTCTTCTGGTCTTCCACCAGTTGTGCCAATTCCATAGCCTTCCCTAAATTCCTCAGCTCCAACACTCTGACTGCTGATCGTATCTCCGGTTTTAGCCCTTTCATGAAGTCCCTTCCAAAGCTGACTGCGATATATGATCCAACCTGCTGGCCAAAAACTCGAACCTGTCGCGGTAATCCGCCACGGTCCCCTCCTGAGTAAGGGCAAAGAATTGCTCATAAAAGTCTCCTCCCCCATCAGCTCGGAAACGCTCTAGTAAGTATTCTTTAAACTCTCTCCAATTCCGAATGGGCTCCCTCCTGTCACGCCATTGATACCAAGCCAGCGCCTTTCCTTCCAAACACAGACCTGCCGCCGTCAACTTCTCCTCCTCCGTCAACCCGTTGATGGCAAAGTACCGTTCCACCTTGTATATCCATCCATGGCCATCCTCTCCCTCCAAGATGGGCATCTTCAGTTTTCTCACCTTGGGATCTCCTCCATATCCCCGATATCCTCCATAACCATTCCACGATGAGGAGGTGCTCCCCAAGTGTCCCGATCATCCCTCCGGCGATTATACCTGAACCCCTCATCATATTCCCCTCTTTTTCCTTCGAAATCAGCACCCCTGCGGTAAATCTCTTCTCTTCTTCTCACAAAATCAGCACCCCATCTATCGTACCCCAGGCTCATCTCCTCTCTAGAAAGCGGTTCTAGATGAGGCATGTCGTTCTCCCCCTCAAGGATCTCCACCTCGGGCATCCTCCTCCCCCGGAATGGGTTCGGATTCCCCCCTACGCCATGGCCGTCGGTGGTCTCTCTTACTTCCGACGTCGCCGGATTGGTCTTCGTTTCCAGTAGTTTCTTCATCATCTCCTCCATAGCAGAGAACCTCCCTTCCAACCATTCATTGTTGGTGGAGATTTCAAGGAACTTTCCCTCCAAATCTAATTTCAGTTGTCCGAACTCGCCTTCCAATACTTCCACCTTCTTTCCGGTCATCTTTTCTTCCACGAAAAACAAGATAACTTCCTTCAAAAACCCCAAAAATCCGTTGAAATTTCTGGTTTTCAGCCACCAATGGTCCCACGACGATGCTTTGATACAAATTTAATAGGAAATACTTGGATTCAAGTATTCCTATCGATCTGGAAGAGGAAAAACAGCAGAAAACTGCTGTTTTCAGCAGTGGACAGTAGCCAAACACAGGAAAATAGAGAAAAATAGAGGAAAATCTGAAGGAAAAACCACACAAGTGCTTGTATTTCACTAGTAGATGCAAGAAAACAATAAAAGATACAATGTTCTTCAATTCGAGAGGAAGAACGACTCTCCAAGTCTCCGGCAACACCAAGAGCCCAAGCACACAAACCCTAGATCTAAAATTGCATTCAAATTCAAGATAACCCTAATTTCCCCCTAATTAACCATAAATGAGTTTTATAAAATACCTAAACAGCCCTCTAATTCAAAATTTTCCTCCAAACAATGTGTTTAACACATGCTTGGGCCCACTAGAAGTTCCACCTGGCTGCCCTGGTTCCGCCTGGTGTAGACTTGGACCGGTCCAGCCAGCCCCTCCTAGGCTGGCTCTTGCGTAACAGCATCCTCATCTATGCAACACTTAACTTAGTATTATGCTTCACTTTGAATGGCCAACATGCTGCAATTTGTTAATTTTGTATAGCTGATTTCAATTTCTTTGTAAAGGTAGGCAATTTGTGTAAATTTCAGTTTACACAAATAACATGGGGTGTAGTTATAAAAAGACCCCCTCCCCCAATACCCCAAACATACCCCGCCACCCACCCTCCCATGTATTCAAACAATCTAATTCACGTTCCAATTCATAGACAATTTTACTCCTCTCCCTCCTTTCCCCCTCTCTCTTTTTTTTTGTTTTTCAATATCTGGTATCGACCAGCAGGCTTCAACCAAGAATCTGAGGAGTTTCATCCAATAAGTCACCTGTTGTGGACAGGAAAAGTAGAGTAGATGCTCTGCATTGGTTTTCAGCACCTGCTGCTGAGGAGAAAACACAGAGGTGCTTCCCTTGGAAGTGTTCCATCCCCTGCTGCCAACAAGAAGAACCCTGGAGGTGCCTGACCACAACCATACAGAAGGAGAAATACAATGGTGAAAGGCATAACAAAGAGCAAATTGCTCCCGTTGTTAAGGAGAATAGCAAGGACAAAATTGTTGTCCCATTGCTGTGAAGTACAACAGGAACCAATTCTTGCTGTCAGCAAAAAACTGATGAATTTGAGCAGGCAACAGTGATGTAGTTCTGTCTTGAAGACAGGTTGAACTGCTGAGGCTGAAACTAAAGGGCAGATTGGAGGGCTGTTGTTGCTGTACAATGAATCCTGAAGTTTAGTTCATTTGACAGAGAGCTAAAGGTGTGGATTTTTGTTGTTTTGATGTATCTTTATTAAAATCTAGAAGTATTTTTTTCTTCTACAATCATAATACTAAGGGGCTGTTTGGTATCAGATTTACAGCGGGATTTAAGTCGGATTTACGCTAAATCCAGCCAAACGGTTTTTGTGCGCGCGTTAAATCCCGGCGATGGGTAAATCCCGGATTTAAGGATTTACGGCTTAAATCCCGGATTTACTAAATTCCTCGGTTCGGCGATTTAAGGGATTTGGCCGAAGAAGCGCGCGAAAGGTAGAAAGTTACCTTCACAGCCAGCGAGCTCCCGTTGTTGCTTCCGATCAAAATGTCGTAACTTCCGATCCGACAGGAAGGGCGTCGAAGGAGCGAAGTCGAACAGCCACAAAGGAGCCGAAGAAGCGACGCGTGCAATCTCTACACCTCCTGCGAAGCAACGAAACCGAACGGCAACGACGAAAAGAGAAGATGAAAGACAAACCCTAGACGCCTCTTAAGTTATTATCGATTAACTTAATTAATATAATTTAAAATATTAATAATTAAGTAAAATAATTAAATAATTAATAGTATAATTAGTGCATAAATTAATTATCTAATTTAACTTAATTGAATAATTAATAATTTTGATTTATCTTAAGTTTCTCTAACTACATTACATTTTATAATAATTCTTTTATTTTTTTTATTTCAGATTGCAAATCAAAGAAATCGTTCGTCACACAAACATCAGCAGATTTCTTAGTACTTAATTTATAAGACAATTCTGTACGAATAAAAAGACAACGAGTGGTGAAAACCTCAGTGAGCAAAGTGCATGAATCATATATGCTACATCTGGTGGGCAGAAACAATAAATATCAAAGACATCATTTTAGGTGTACGTACTACATGAAGTGTATAAGAAACATTAGCAAAATTGTAAGCAAAGTTAGTAAGTTTTATCACTTCAACCTCTCTAATCATATCAAATTGGTTGCAAAAATATGGCAAGTTATTTGGCCTCAGAAACTACATAAATTATCTTGACAGCAATCTTTTAAAAGCACTTGCATATTACCTGAGAAATTACTATCTGATGAGGAACTTGCAGATTATCTTAGGTGATAATGTCACTTGAGGGTAGAGTAGAAGCTTGCTATAGTGCCTGCAATAATAATAATTAATGGTAGTAAGCAACATTACACTTAGGGGCTGTTTGGCAACAGGATTTATGCAGGATCTGACGGTATTTGAGCGCCCCGTAAATCTCACGGCGGAATAAATCTTCCGTTTCCCTCTTTTTGCCCTAAATCCCGGATTTACTAAATCCACTAGTTCAGCGGATTTACGGGGTTTGGCCGAAGAAGCGCGCGAAAGGGAGAAAGTTACCTTCACAGCCAGCGAGCTCCCGTAGTTGCTTCCGATCAAAATGTCGTAACTTTCGATCGGACAGGAAGGGAAATTCGTCGAAGGAGCGAAGTCGAACAGCAACGAAGGAGCCGAAGAAGCGACTCGTGAAATCTCTACACCTCCTGCGAAGCAACGAAGCCGAACAGCGACGACGAAAAGAGAAGATGAAAGGCAAACCCTAGACGCCTCTTAAGTTATTATCGATTAACTTAATTAATATAATTTAAAATATTAATAATTAAGTAAAATAATTAAATAATTAATAGTATAATTAGTGCATAAATTAATTATCTAATTTAACTTAATTGAATAATTAATAATTATAATTATAATTTTATATTAATATAATTATCTTAATTAATATAACTTAAAATATATATTATTAAATATAGAATTAATAGTATAAATAATAATTAATGAGTATCTTGTACTTAACATGTTATTAAATTCATAACACATTAAGTTTTTTATTATAAATTTATTTTTTTAATTTATAATTATCTTATACACATTTAAATCCCTAACTATCATAAATCTTAAAATATGTTACCAAATAGTTTCTCATGATTTAATAGGATTTAACATTTATCATATCGAACAGTTTTTAGAATTTAACACCCTCGGGATTTACTAAATTCGGATTTACATGATCTATTAAGCGGTTGTTTGGTATCGGATTTACAGCGGGATTTAAGTCGGATTTAAGCTAAATCCAGCCAAAACGGTTTTTTAGCGCCTCGTAAATCCCGGGATTCAATAAATCCAAGATTTACGGATTTACAGCTTAAATCCCGGATTTACTAAATCTTTCGGTTCGGCGGATTTAACGGGATTTAAAGTTAGGCAGAAAATTTACCCGCGACGCCCGTGTCAAGAAGCTCCATCGTTGCCCTTATTTGCTGAAACCAATAAAGGCAGAGCTCAACCCCGCCGCCTCAACCACTGGCATTCTCCTTCTTCGTCCCCGGCACTGTTGCTCCACTTCATAATCGCATGATACAGGTTTTTCCTTTCTCCGAATTTGGTAGCCTGCGTTAGCTTCTTTTTTTGTGGATTTTTTTCCCGTAATGTGATTATAGAATGATGATTTTCTTGCCATTTTTTTTTTCTTTATCTTCCAGTTGTAGGATATCGACGGTATTATGCATAAATATTGGTACTTAGTATTCAGTTTACATATAAATGAAGTTGTTAGGCAAAATTTGTTTCAGCTAATTTGAGTCATCGTAGTTTATATATTTGTAAGTTAATTTTTTTACGAAAATTCATGGCATTTTATTAACTTTAATTTTTAAATATCACATTGATATTCTACTTGAACTATTGCCTTGTAATATGGTATTTGTTGTATTAACGCGACAAATAATTGATTGGTAGTACGGTGGTTAGGCTAAATAAAATCAGAATGAATCGATCTTTTTACACTGAGTTTGGCAAAGATATATTTTATTCCGTGAGCGACAACGAGTCATCTAATGCCATCTATCTCAAAAAGTATGAGTCTGATCTTGAATGGAGAGTTTGTGAAGCACAAAAGGGTATTACTCATGAAAATACTCTATATAATTAAATTAAAAAAGCAAGGTCAATCAAATTATCATCTTACTTCATTTTTTCTAAATGTTTGATAGAAATGAAGAGGTTCCTTAAAAAAAAGGTGTGGTTAATGGTATCTCTAGCTCCCAACATCGTACAGATAAAGATATCTCTATCCATCCTAAAAGCACGTCTAGAAATCCTAGATGGTCTGAGGAGCACAACGTTGTGTTGGTCGAACTTCTATTCGAACAATTCGTACATGGTAATATAAGTAACGGTAACTTAAGAAAGGAGCAGTGGTCGACTCGAGTTAACATCTTGAATAGGTGTTTGGGTATATATTACACAGAATCTTCTGTCATTATTAGAATTCAAAAATATGAAAGCCGATTTCCGTACACTATATCAACTAACAAATCGAAGTGGTTGGGGATGGAATTTACTTCGCAGAATGTAATGGTTGCGGTGTCCTTCGATCGATAGTTCGTATATGTAGCCTCTGGGTGGGAGGGATCTGCTGCTGACATACGTGTGCTTAGATGGGCAGTAGAATAAGGACAATTTGAAGTACCCCGCACCAAATATTATTTGGTTGATTCTGGCTATGCAAATACTGATAAATTGATTGACCCATTTTGCGGATATCGATATCACTTAGCTGATTATCGTGGAAGTACGTCAAGGTGATACGTTGCTGAACAAGAGTTATTCAATCACCGACACGCACAGCTGCGCAATGTGATTGAGTGAACTTTCGGGATTTGGAAGGAATGATTTCAGGTTTTGACGTGCATGCGACAGTTTCCATCGAGTGTTCAAGTAGATATAGTCATTGCTTGTGCCGTTCTGCACATATTTATTGGCCGATACCACAGACATGATATATACTTCAATATGTCACAGACGGAAATGCAACATGATGCTGAAAGTAGGGAAGTTGATATGCCTGAGGAGGAATCCAACTTACATGCGAGTATAGGAGAAAGAATTCAGAGTGAAGCAATTAGGCACAATATCGCCATTGATTTATGGAATACTTTGGTAAGAATTTTGATTTGTCTTAAGTTTCTCTAACTACATTACATTTTATAATAATTCTTTTATTTTTTTATTTCAGATTGCAAATCAAAGAAATCGTTCGTCGTAAAAATAAATTAGCTCCCAAGAAGTAGATATGAAGACATCTGGAAATTTAAAGCATTGTCTTATTTAATACTCCATCTATCATTTTGGTCAATATTACTTTGTAATTTGCTCTTTATTGAATTTTCAGTAATTTTGTATGAACTCAAATTTGTTTAATCATGTTTTATGCAATTATCCTAATTTCATAAATAACTTCTTAAAATTTAAATCCCTAACCGCCATAAATCCTTAAAAATGTTACCAAACAGTTTCTCAGGATTTAACAGGATTTAACATTTGGCATACCAAACAGTTTTCAGGATTTAACACATTTCGGATTTACTAAATCCAGATTTACAGGATTTACTAAATCCCACTAAAATTAAATCCCACTTGTTGCCAAACAACCCCTAAGGAAGTGCAAAATATTGATCAAATAACCAAAAATTAATTAATTAAAAAAAAGCAATCTTGCCTGATTGCGCCAATCAAAATTTTCACTTACACCCTTTCTATATCTGTACAATTTCTAGGGTTTGACTCATTAAAAAAGCAGATATCAAAGAAATTTTGCACAAATATAACAGAAACCAGACACTGATAAATTCTAGAGCCCACAAAGCACGAAAGTGCAATGCCAGTGGAATAATTATCTAATTAAATTTGAATAAAGGTATAACTGGACAGTAAAATAAGGATGTTCAACAAATCAAAATTAAATAATTCTATACCAGTGACAGAATTCCTATTATACACTGGAATTTCATCAAACAAAAATTCAAGGGTGATTCTGTCTCTTTGAAGCAGTAATAGCTAAAGAGCAAAACTCCATTCCTCCAAAAAAATCACTGTTATAGTGCATAGGAATTTCATGTAGAGAATAGAGAAATATTGACATAAATTTAAATTTCTCAAGAAGAGGTTAGAAAAATGGGGGCACCAAAATAATAGTGTCTGTGATCAAAACAAGTCATTATTGGATTACATTTATCCTTAAATTAATAAAAAAATTAACAAATTATGAATTAAAAGATCAACTTCCAAATATATACAAACTGCAAAAGGAGTGACATCGAACAGTCAGAGGGGAATATCAACCGTGCAGTGTGGACCGAGAATAGAAGGAGGCACCGCACCAGGCTAGATATCACAGAAAGTGAGCGAAGTGAGGCAAGACATCAGGTTAGGGCATGCATGAGAGGAATAAGGATTCAGCCAAGAGTAATGTAAATTGTAAAGGTTTAGGACATGCATGAGCATTTGAAGCACAAGGCAGCTTATTTTGATATCCAACATATATATATATATATATATATATATATATATATATATATATATCGCTAATTAATAAATAAATTTATAAAAACTAGTTAAATTTAATCTAATTATTATCAAATATGATTGCGAGAAAAGTATTTTATATTGTAAGGTTTGTTTATGTAATTTTCTCTCGATTAATTTTGATTAAGATAAAATCCTAAACATTAAAAAAATTGGTCGCATAAATACAGCCGAAAATGATAACCTTAACTAGGGGATGTAGCTACAAGCATTGGGGTCCATTCACCAAAATATTATGATTTTTGGTTGATGGGGCACCTTCACCAAATATCTTTGAACTCTACCTCTCTTAGTGAGTCATAACTCCATTAGAGATATTTAAGGGATATTAATAACCTTAGAAGCATTAAGTAATCTGTTAAGAAAACGGAATTTATTGTAATCTATTAATTTAAGTTGTGACGTTAAGATTCCTTAAGCATAGCTAGATCATTTACTTCTTCAAGTTTAAACAATTAATTTTCAATTTCCTGTGATATTTTGGAAGTACATAGTAAAATTCATTATTTTATATTGTCTAAGCATAATCAAAATCTATTCAAAGTTATAAAAATGAGAAAGACCAGTAAGAAGCTAAATTTTGGTAGAAGGATTTAAGCAGAAATTAACCTAAGGGGTTGTTTGGAAACAGGATTTATGCTAAATGCTGCCAAAAGAGATTTGAGAACATCTTAAATCTCACGGAGGAATAAATCCTCCGTCGCCGAAGAAGCGCGTGATAGAAAAGAAAGATGGTTGCCTTCACAGCGAGTGAGCTCCCCTCGTTACTCCCGATCCAACAGGAAGAATGTCATCGAAATGTCGTGACTTCCGATCCGACATGAAGGGAACATCGTCAAGGGAGCTAAGAAGCGACTTGTCGTAGAGAAGTCGAACAGAAGAACGGAACCGCTAAACTCTAGCTACGGCGAAGCAACGAAGTCGAATGACGAAATAAAGGGGAAAAGCAAACCCTAGATGCCTCCAAGCTATTCGGAAGAAATTAAATTAATTGGCTTAATTTGAAATATAAGAAATTAATTAGATAATTAATTATGCAAATTATAATTAAATAATTAGTTAATAATATAATACTTAAATAAAAAAATATTTTATTAGTATAATGGGCAATTAAAATTTTATTAAATTAATAATAAAAGTAGTAATTAAGTAATTTATTTTAATACTTATATAATTAATTAATTAATTAATACTATTTATTGTTAGTAATCAAATATTTATTAGAATAACACTTAAATAAATAATTAATATTATAATTAGTAATTAAATCATTTATTAAATAATTTGATATTAAATTAACTTCTAATTATATTATTTATAATTATAACTAAATGATGATAACTAACTAGCATTCAAAATACAAATTAAATTTGATTTTTAAAGAACTAACAATTTTAAGGATTTAGAGAGATCTCATGTGATTTTTCTGGAGATTTTGGAAAAAAAATTAATGAATTTCTCATATTTTTTAAATTGGTGACTTTTTGAATTATTATATTTTAAATTTATTTAATCAATAATATTTTAATCAGAGTTATGATATCAAAATTAGATTCTTAAATCATTAGATTGTTCATGCTAGTTAATTTTTAAATTATTAACTTAAAAATGAATATTATTCAGGATTTAAATCAAAATATTAACATTTAATTGTCCTAATGATAGCTCAAAATATCATAATGCAACTGTAGCAAATAGCAATTAGAGAACACGTATCTACACTAAGGTTTCGGTTGGGATGATTTTCTTATTGTTTTTTAAAGTGACTTTTTTGTATAAAAATTAAAATTTTTATACTAAAAAATTACTTAGGAGCAGGAAGAAAATCATTCCAAACAAAACCTAACAATAAATTCAGAAACAAGCAAATATTAGACATCATTAACATTCACATATCTAGTAAGGATTTCTTAAGACTGATTTGTATGATGAAATTTTCCCAAAAAGGAACTATATGCCGTATAAGAAATAATTTAAGCGATTATGTTGGATAAATGAAAGGATGTCATTACAAATAACTTGAAAAAATAAAATAAAATAAAATCAATAGCCTCAGCAAAATTTTCTGTGCAGAGAAATGGCTTCTCGCAACCGAAATTAATAGATGGATAAATAATAAGATGATGAAGTGCCGCAAACTTCTACAGGCTGCATTTTCCTTTATGATAGCAGACTCACTCTCTTGCCTTCAACATGGAATGAGTTGCTGCCTTCCAACTGCAATAAGATTTACAATGTCTACTCACAGTTAGCTAACAATCATCTAAAGCTTACAATGATAAATTGAAAGATGTATATGCACATAGCCTGAACTACATCAATATAAAAGGAAAGGTGGCCTCATAGCTGCCAAAGATTGTTCTGCATGCAAGGAGAATGTTCCAAGTATTCAGCTTTCTGGAACCATATTTTGTTTATGAAAACAAAATGATAATTATGTCATTCCTTATGGAATAAGACTGGAAGAGGAAACCCTACATGTTCATTACTCTTTTTTGGAATGAGAGAAGGGCATGTACAATCAATAATTTTTTTGCAAAGAAGCCTGACTTCAATTACAAGCAAGATTTATCAGGTTAAAATTAAATCAATTCCTACATCCTTCAGACCATTCAAGGGTTCAGCTTATGGAACTAGGAGCTGTTTGTAATCTGACTAAATGGAGGATCTGACATGTATTCCATTCCTTTTAGAATGAGACTGCAGGGATGAGTCAAACTTTGTATGGCTTTCAGGGCCTTACTCTGGTTTTATTTCAATTAAGACATAATGATACTTTATTTTGTGCTTTGGAAATAAGAAAACTGTACATGCAGTCATCTTAATTAAGTTTGTTGCAAATTGGGCGAGAATTTGAAGGTAAAAACAACCAGGGGACTCAACTTTTGAATTCACTAAGGGCTCATTTGGCTGTTTGCAAATAGAAAATATATTTTAAAAAATAATAAATTTATTTTTATTCACTTTACGCATAAAAATAAAATAAATATTTTTAAAGCAGGTTTTTTTATAATGATTTGCCTTTTTTTTTTTTTTGACTGATTTGCAATTTAAAGCAGTTTTTTTTTTTTTGAATGATTGCAATAAATCATAAAGCATGCGGCTTGTATCTGTGACTATGGAAATAAATCATCTCTCTTAACAATGGGCAACATGTCCTTTCACATTTTGCAGTTTTAAAAAATTTTGTGGAGTTTTAATCAAAGAATAATGTCTAATTGAATCAAACCATATCATAGATTTAACATACTTCTTTATTTTCAAAGTTTTCTAACTTAAAGCAACCAAGAGCCCCCAAGTGAACGACCAAAAGTTATAATTGCACAACTAATAGTAAAGATATTCATTCTTCTGGCATGCTTTCACTGCGCTGTGAATGCTACTCCAACATATGTCATTTAAATTGGAAGAAGCTTCTGGTAGCTAAACAAGTCAATAAGGTCATGATTTATTTCAAAGGATATTTACTATTTCCTAGCGAGGTACTGAAGAAATCCGTAGTTTATAGCATTCTGATGTATTGAAGTCTCTTTAAAAACACATTTTTACCACAAGAACCATAAAAAGAAGTACACCAAACCAGAGTCTGATTGAATCTATCCCTAATTTGCATTTTCTATCTTAATAACAAAATCGCAAGAAAGAAACATATTTGCCTCTCATTATTTTCCTATGTTCATCACCACGTTCATTGTTCTCCTGATTTCTCAAAACAACTTAAAGACGTTTTCACTCTGGGAAACAACTCAATAGAAGACAAACTTATTTTATTTGTATCTGAACTGAGGATGTTAGCATAATTTTCAAAATGGTCAGCTACAATAGAAACTACGTTTTGAATAAAATCACTTTATGCACCAAAGCAAAGGTTAAATTAATGAATAATTAATAGAACAAAGAGTCAGACTAATAATAAAATGGCTAGAAGTTATGCAAAGTTAACACCCCATGAAATACTTGACAGGAATTAATGAACAGGAATGAATAATAGAACCGACAAGAAATACTTGCATAAGTTCAATAATAATGTTGATGATCCGCATCATCTATCTCAGAGTTTTCTATACAAGCTCTTATGCTGCATTGTTATAAATTTTAACAGCAAACAGTGGAACAAGCGGGATTACATAGCAAAATATTGATTTTAAAGACCTGCAAATAAAAACGCCTATGCTGCCAAGATGATTTATTCTGCAAAAATACGTTTCAAGTATTCAAAATATCAATACCTTTTCTTTCAAGTAAGAGAGAGCTTCCTGCTTTGAACAATATTTTGAAAAAATATTATCTGAATGAGCCTCCAGAAGTGCTTTAAGCTTCTTCAACCTCAACGATTGGGAAGGTGCCTGGTATTATGCAAATTAGCAATGCAATGGACAAACACCAACAAATGGCAAAATTTTACATCATTTCATGTTAACCTGTCGAAGCAGCTCTTTAGACAACTTTTTTAGTTTGGTTTTAGATTCAGCTTTGGCCATCACCGGTAAATCACATTGCTCCTGCTTAATGACGCCATTGGAAGCAGCAGAACAATCATCATCGTCATTGAAAGAAGTCTTTCTCCCCTTCCAGTAGCATCCAGCAATCTTCTTAGGCTTATCCCGAATACCAAGCCCCTGTTTTCCTGACGTAGCCTTATCCTACAAAAACCCAAAGCACGCGATCAGATTAATTTCCTTGTAAATTGAGGATGTAAGCATTTCTAAATTTATTATTAAAGAGTAAATTTGGTCGCTAAAATCAATATCAATCAAACTTAAAAAATAGCCAATTTGAATAGCTCAACTAACAGCTGCGCCAACTAAAAGTTTGTACAGTGGAATGATTAAGAATTTACGATTAATGAATCATAAGGACACTCTCAGATTAATTTCCTTGCTAACTGAGGATGTAAGCATGTCTAAATTCACTATTAATTGGTAAATTTAGCCGCGAATTTCAGGATGAACCAAACTTCAGAAATATTAAACTTGAATTGATCAACTAACACCTGCTCTAATTAAAAGTTTGTACAGGTAATGAATAAGATTAATAAATCGTGAGGAATTGAACCAAGAGGGTGACTTAATGCTTGACAAAGATATAACAAGAGCTAAATCGAGTGAAAACTATTTATTCAACCGGAACAGCAGGACCAATAAAAGCCAATTGGAATGGGACATTGATGGGGACATCGACAAGAGATTCCGACGCGTTTATCAGAGAAAACATCGGAGATCGATGACCATGATGGAGAGCCTTTACTTTTGATGCACTTTATGTATTATTTATTTTATATTTCAGTTTTTCCGATTTTACCCCTATGGGTAGTTAGCTTGCTATTGTAGCCCAAGGGGCATTCTAGTCTATTTTCTTTTGTCATATTGAGGCCTATATATATGGCCCATTCTTATGTATTGGGATGATGATTGATTGAATAAAAAAATTCTGAGTTTTCTTTGTCTTCCTCAATATTGAGTGTTTGAGAGAGAAAGAAAGCCCTAGGTGAGGGCACCTAGGGAGATTGCAATACCCATCAGCCTTTGAAAGGGTACAAGGCTCGCAGCTCCACTATTTGCTCCTCTCTTCTCCTCCGGCCCCTCCTCTTTCTCCCCCACACCGCCGGCCTACTTCCCCTCCCCACCGCCCCCTCATTTTCCTCCCTACCCGACCACCACCACAAGACCCACCGCCCCTCCCTTGGCCTTCTCCCCTCCACCCCCCCCCCCCCCCCCCCCCACCCCCCCACACACACACACACACACCTTAGCTCCACCACCACTTCCCTACCAACCACCATACCGCAAGCCACCTTCCCCATCCATCCCTTAACCTTCCATTAAATTGTCTTAAATGCTTTCCTAATTAAAGTAAATAAAATTTCGGAGGGATTTTAACTTCAAATTCAAATAGATTTGAGTTAATTTCTTTCCTAAATTTCCTATCCTAATTAGATAACCCTTTTAATCCCACAAATCTAAAATCAACTTCAGATTTCTTCTTTTATTTATTTAATTGCTTGGGCCCACAATCCCAATTAAATAAACCCCCCAAATCCCCCTCCACAGGGCCGGCCGCCTCTCTCTCTCCAATCCCATTAATTGGAATCCAATTAGCTAAATCTTTAGCCCTAATTCCCTCCCAACCTCCTGTTAGTTTCAAATTTCAAAGCACACAACCGTCCCGTTTCCCTTCACAAGCCGCTGGATCCTCCAAAGCACACAACCAAGAAACTTTGTCCATGGATGGCGGATCCTGAGGTCGACCACGGATTCATCTACAACAATCAAGGAGAAATCGATATTTTGCGATCCCCTTTCTTCGATCCCGGCTTTGGATTTGACTACACCGTCGAGGAATACGTTGACCGCATCCTCGACACTTTGGTCGAAGTCCTCGACGAGCAACAACCATCTGGATCTTGGCAACTCATCGAACAATCTACTCCTCCTCCACTGCCGACTACCTTCTCTTGGATCAAAGCCATTGGTGTTGCTACCATCTTAGTGGCATCGTTTGGTGTGCTGAAAGCCTCTCTCTGCTAAAGCCTTATATTGAGTGTGAGTGAGAACGGTAACTCTAGGTGAAATCTCTAAATATTAAGCTTTGGATTTTATTACGGCATATCTAGTGTTATTGTGATATTTTCTGAATTGTCTTAACTTGTTCTAATCTCCTAAGTTTTGTAACTGCATACCAAAACAAAATTAATATTTGAGAATTCTCATAATCATGCCTTATGACTCATTAACCTTAAAGTAGCAAGCTTCACAATACTTTTATTAGTTCCTTGCAATTCTTGTTGGTTTCACATCAGACATTCCTATGGAAGTGAAACAAAAAGAATTTACACTCATGTTGACTATGGGGAAGCCTAAAAATCAAAAAAGAAAAGGAAAAAACTGCCCCAATACAAATAAACTAAACTAAGGCAGCAAAGAAGCAACTTAATATAACAAATAGAAGAGGACCTGCTACAGGTATTTGGTACTTAAAATTAATGAAGTTTTAACTTGAATACAATGCATATTTGGATGCCTTCTTCTTCTTCCTCCTTTTTTTTGCAGTTCTAACCCTGAACCTCGGCTACGGAAATCAAAAGTCATATCATTAAACCAAGTGGTTAGTGGTGCAGAAAGAAATTGTTGTTCAAAAGGGTCCTGAAGGCTGCCTAGGCAGAAACTAATGTTGCTCATAGTGAATGCAAAATGACGTATTCATGTCCTACTCCTTCACCTTAAATTGATGGCAACCCAAACGCAAGTAAATATTCAAGAACACAGATGCAACCTCCATCTAGTCGAAAAGCTGCAATCCTCAAAAACAGAAAATTATTCTTGATTGGCAGCTTTTTGACCTCTTAAAAATCAATACAAAGCCTCATGTTATTGTTTTTCTTCACAAACACAACAAATGCTCCCCGCATAGATATCATCAATCGAACAAATCTTTTGTCAAGTCGGCCCTTCAATTGTTTCTTTAGCTCCTTCAATAAAATTATTGCCATCTAGCAGGACACGAGTGATAGTTCACATCCTAAGTTCAATTCTATAGTAAATTCTATCTCTCGATTGTATGACAAACCAACTACTAGGGAATACAACAAGCAAATCTAGTACAATGTGGATCTCTTCCAGCCAGCCAACCGAACTTTTCTACCTGAAACCCAATGTGGACTAATTATGATGAGGCCATCCGACCGTGAAAGTTTATCAGAGGAGGAGTCAAAGATCGACGGCCATAATCACCCCACTTTATTTTGAGTTATTATTTGTATTTTGAATTATTTATGCATTTTTTCCGTTTTTACCAAGGGTTTAAAAATCGGACCGGACCGGCTAGTTCGACTGGTTGAACCATGAACCGGTCAGTTGTCTGATCCGGTCTAGTTTAAAAATCGGCTCCGCAGTGAACCGGCCTGAACCAGACTGAACCGGCGGTTCAACCGGTGAACCGGTCCAGGTTCGAAAGAACCGGCCGGTTCTACAAAAAAAAATTATTTTAAATAAAGCGTAAAAAAGATATATTTTACTTTATTATATTTGTTAAATTAAATTTTTTTATTAAATATGAGATTAATTATACCATAATATATGGAGGTTATCTCATAAAATATGTTTTGTTTAAAAAATGTGAACTTTACATTATATAAAGAGTTAAAAGGCAACCATTTCAAACTTCCCCCATGATGTGGGACTAAAAAAGTTGCATGAATGCTATATGAGCTTGAATATGAGTCTGGGCTTTATTGGGCAAGGGTTGGTTGTGCCACAAATTTGGACTAATTGGGCCACGAATTTGGATAGTTTGGGTGCAAAGTTTTTTAATTTGTATTATAAATTTATATATTATAAATTGTTATAATGTATATTATAAGATATATGTATAAGCTAGCCAAACAAAGAGATAGGAGTAGTAAGGATTTAGTTCAAGTGAAGTGTATTAAGGATGAAGATCAAAAAGTACTTTTTTTAGAAGATGATATTCAACAAAGGTGGATGAGATATTTTGCTAAATTTTTTAATGAAGAATGTGAAAATAAAATTGACTGTAGTGACCTTAGCACCTTAAATGAAAATAAAGATTTCTGTTTTTATCGGCGTATTAGTAAAACCGAAGTTAGAGAGGCATTAAAGAAAATGAAGGGTGGAAAAGCTGTTGGACCTGATGATATTCCAATAGAGGTGTGGAAATGCTTAGGAGATGAAGGAATTTCTTGGCTTACTAAACTTTTTAATACTGTTTTGAAGACTAAAAAGATGCCAGATGAGTGGAGAATGAGTGTGTTAATCCCTATTTTTAAGAATAAAGGTGATGCACAAAATTGTGCGAATTATAGAAGAATTAAGTTAATGTGTCATACTTTAAAACTATGGGAACGAGTTATGGAGCATAGGTTGCGGCGTGATACTAATGTTTCTTAAAATCAATTTGGATTTATGCCGGGTAGGTCTACTATGGAAGCCATACATTTATTAAGAGGTTTGATGGAGAAATATAGAGAGAATAAGGAGGATTTACATATGATATTTATTGATTTAGAAAAAGCTTATGATAAAGTTCCAAGAGAAGTGCTATGGAGAGTTCTTGAAAAGAAAGAAGTTAATAACGCTTATATTCAAATCATTAAAGATATGTATGCAGGAGCTATTACTTGTGTTCAAACACAAGGTGGTTTGACCAAGTATTTTCCTATTTCGGTTGGATTACACCAAGGATCAGCCTTAAGCCCATATCTTTTTGCTTTAGTCATCGATGTTCTCACTAGACATTTGCAAGAGGATGTACCTTGGTGTATGCTTTTTGCTGATGATATTCTTCTTGTTGATAAGACTAGAGAGGGAGTTGAAGGTAAACTAGAATTGTGGAGGTCAACCTTAGAGTCTAAAGGTTTTCGCTTGAGTAGATCTAAAACGGAATATATGGAGTGTAATTTTAGTAATAATAGACCTAGTGAGGGCATTGTGACTTTGGCCGATCAAGTCATTAATAAGAGTACACGTTTTAGATATCTTAGATCTATTGTTCAGAGTGATGGTGATATAGATGGGGATATTATCAGCAGAATCCAAGTTGGATGGTTGAAGTGGAGGAATGCATCGGGCTTATTGTGTGATAGAAAAGTACCCCTCAAACTTAAGAGAAAATTCTATAAGATGGTGGTGAGACCTGCAATGCTTTATGGTGCTGAATGTTGGCCATTAAAAGAGAAGCATAATTCTAAGTTAAGTGTTGCAGAGATGAGGATGCTCAGGTGGATGAGTGGCTTTACCCTTAGAGATAGGATACGAAATGAGCATATTCGTGAAAAGGTTGGAGTAGCTCCAGTGGAAGATAAGATTAGAGAGAGTCGCCTTAGATGGTTTGGCCACGTAAAACGGCGGCCTCCCGATGACCCGGTTAGGAAAGTAGAGGTCTTAGATTTGACTTATGTTAAGAAAGGTATAGGTAGACCTAAAAAGACTTGGTTAGAAAATATTAGAAATGATCTTTCTTTATTAGATTTAAACGAGAATTTGACTTTTAATAGGACACAATGGAGAAAAAGGATTCATGTAGCCGACCCCACGTAGTGGGATAAAGGCTTAATGTTGTTGTTGTTGTAATGTATATTATAAGAATTAATAATATAATTTATTAATATTATAAATTTATATATTATATTAAATATTATTCTTATTACACATTTGTAAATTTAATATTATAAATTTATATATTATATTAAATTTTTTAATTTGTTATAATGTATATTATAAGAAACTCATTTATTATCACTATAATTAAATATAAAAGATAATTATAATTAAATTATTACATATTCATAAATTTAATATAATTAAACTATATGTCCAATAATTTAATTATAATATATAATTATATTCATCATTTTAATTTAATTTAATTATTTAATAATTCAATTATATTGAGAGATAATCTACTAAAATTACAAAGTTTAAATTCTTAGAATTATGAGATTTAAAGTTAAACTGTTGTAATTATTATGTTAATTTTATTACTTTTTAATAATATTATTATTTATTAAATCATCCGGCTCGACCCATGTTCAACCAGTCGAACCATGAACCTCTCCTTCCGGTTCGTTGTCCTGTCCGGTTTTCACAACATTAATTTTTACCCTCACTTGAGGGAGTAATCCTATGTAAGCCCTAGGGGCATATTTATCTTTTTGTTTTCCTTCATTATATGTTGGCTATTTAAAGCATCCTCCTCATCATTTGAGGTTAATGGGTGATTATTAAGAAAAAAATTTCTGCACTTTATTCTTAAGAGCTATAAGAGTTCTTAGGAAAGTGGAAGTCCCTAGGTGAGGGCAACGCAATAGCCACCAGTCGCAGGAAGCGTCTGGGCTCGTGGTTTGAAGTCCCTAGGTGAGGGCAAAGTATTACCCATCAGCCGCAGGAAGCGTCCAGGCTTGTGGTTTATCTTCTTCTCTAATTCCCCTTCTTCTTTCTTTTAGCCGCCGCCTAGGGGTGTCAATTTCGGGTCACGAGTCGGGTTCGGGTTTGCTCGCAGCCTCGCTGCCTCGCTGCCTCGCCGGCACCTTCGTCGTTGTTCGACTTCGCTCTTGGACGATGTTCTCTTCCCGTCGGATCGGAAGTTACAACATTTTGATCGGAAGCACCAAAGCAATGACGAGAGTTTGCTCACAGCCTAGCTGCCTCATCAGCACCTTCGTCACTATTCGACTTCGCTCTTGGACGACGTTCTCTTCCCGTCGGATCGGAAGTTACAACATTTTGATCGGAAGCACCGAAGCAACGACGGGAGTTTGCTCGCAGCCTCACAGCCTCGCCGGCACCTTTGTTGCTGTTCGACTTCACTCCTTGGACGATGTTCTCTTCCCGTCGAATCGAAAGTTACAACATCTTGATCAGAAGCAACGACGGGAGTTCACTCGCTGTGAAGAACTTTTCGCCTTGCGGCCCTCGTCGGCTCCTTCGTTGCAGTTCGACTTTGCTCCTAAGCTCCTTGGACGACGTTCCCTTCCGGTCGGATTGTTAGTTAACATTTTGATCGGAAGCAAAGCAACGAGCCAACGACAGTAAGCAAAGCAACGACCGGTTTTCCGGGTCATTCCCGGGTTTCCTGGTCAACCCGAATCCGACCCGGTTTTGCAAACGGGTCGATTTTCCGGACCCAAACCCGACTCGCTTCAGGTTCGGGTCTACCCAAACCCGAAATTTTTGGGTCGGGTCCAAAGTTGACACCCCTACCGCCACCCCTTACTCCCTCTTTCTCCCTTGACCAAGACCCACCCAGCCTTCTGCTCTCTTCCCAAACCCGCCCCGCACCAAGACCTTATAAAAGGTAATGTGGAATGATACAAGATGTTATCAAATAGGATTTACTAACAAGCACTGAAAATTTAGCTTCTGACTCCACCTAAAGGTCTTGCTGAATGAGTCGTCAACTCAACTCCAATTACACTTAGGTACCTTGTCGCCATAGGAGTATACCTGTCCCAAAACTTTTAGACGCCTGTAAAGTTATATAACTCTTCTATCAGACACCAAGACACTGAAAGGAAACGCTTGTAGAAATAAAAAAAAAATTTTGGCTGAAATTTAATTTCAACAAAGTCCAAATAGTAATTGAGAAAAATGTTCTGGAAAACTGGGAGAAAAAGCTTTTTATAATTGATGATATATGAAAGAAAATGAAAAAGATACAATGGATCTTCAATTGGAGAGGAAAACCTGTCTCTCCAAAATCCCTAACCGCCAGCTAGAGCCCAAACCTCCTAGGAAATTCTAATTTCAGCAAAAACATACATAACCCTAACCCTAACCCTAGGGCAAAATCAATTACTTAAAGCATACAATAAAATGCAAAATACCAAAATAGCCCTCCTAATCTCAAAATCTCCCCTTGTCGCCCCCTCCTCTCTTTGCATTATGTCATGGGCCCTACCCCAAGGGGGTTAGACAGTAGCTGGTGCGGACCAGGCTTCTGCCTGGAATAGAACAGAGCCGGTCCCTCTTCGACCAACTGGACCGGTCTAAAAATACCCCCCTCTCAAAGCCCACCTTATCCTCAATGTGAAAAGATGGAAACTGATGTTTCACCCTCTCATACGGCTCCCATGTGGCGTCATAGTCGGGTAGATTCTTCCATTTTATCAGCACTTTCTTGATCTCTCCTTCTCCCTGTCCTATCTCTTTCAGCTCCAGTGGTTCCAATACCACCTCCAAATTCTCTGTCAGTGTCACAGGTAACTCTGAACTAGATACATGATCCACAATAGCTCTTCTCAATTGTGACACGTGGAACAATAGGTGTATGGTAGCGAATGGGGATAACCTCAATCGATAAGTCACTACTCCAATCTTCTCCACTATCTCATAAAACCCAAAATACCTCGGAGCCAACTTATCATTTCTCCTGTTAGCTACTATCCTTTGTATGTATGGACGAAGCTTCAAGTATATCATATCCTCTATCTCAAACTGGATGTCCTTCCTGCGCCCATTTGTCTGCTTCTTCATGATTTGTTGAGCCATCAACAAGTGCCTTTTTAATTCATCCAACACTGCCCTTCTCCTCCTAGTACTATTCCACTGAAGAAACTGGTGTGCTACTCTGCCCAAAATGCACCAAGTGAGATGCGTCCCTTCCGTACAACACTTTGAAATGAGTCATCTGGGAAGCTGAATGATAAGAAGTGTTGTACCAATATTCTGCTCATGGTAGCCATTTGGCCCACGACCGAGATTTCTCTGAAACAAAACATTATAGGTATGTCTCCAAGCTCATATTTACCACTTCCATATGCCCGTCTGTTTGAGCGTGATAAGCAGTACTCCGCTTCAGCACTATTCCCTGCAACCTGAACAGCTCCCTCCAAAAATGACTGAGAAACACCTTGTCTCGATCTGACAGCATAGAGTCTGGTATCCCATGCAATCTGATCACCTCTTTAATGAATGTCGCTGCCACTGTCACTGCGGTGTAAGGATATCATAGAGGGATGAAATGAGCATACTTGCTCAGCCTATAACCACCACCAAAATAACTATAAACCCCTAGGATTAAGGTAACCCATCTATAAAATCCATGGTGACCTCCTCCCACACTCTATCTGGAAGAGCTAGAGGTTGAATTAATCACCTTGGAGTCATGGCCATGTATTTGTTCCTCTGGCATATCTCATATCTAGCCGCCATCTCCTCCACATTTTTGTGCATCCCCTTCCAATACAACTCTGTTGTCAATCTCTTATATGTCTTCTACACACCAGAATGGCCCCAAATCGTGCTCCCATGGAACTCCTGCAGCAGGTGTGGAATATGGATCGACGTTCGTGGCAACACAAAACTCCCCCGGTACAGCAGTCTCTCCCCTTCTAGGGAATAGCCAGGGTGGCTACTCTCATCCCTCAGTAGATCCACCCTAATCCTCCTTAGCCCCTCGTCTTACATACTCTCCTCTTTAATAGCCCACCAATCCAACATCAATGGTATCGAAATGGCTAACTCCTGGAGCTCCCCCGCACGTCTGGACAGGGCATCAGGTGCCTTGTTCTTTAACCCCAGTCTATAATGGATCATAGAATCATACACCAACAGTTTTAACAGCCACCTTTGATACGCCTTGGTTACCATCCTCAACTCTAACAGGTACTTCAAGCTCCTCTGATCTGTCCTGATAATGAAATGTTAGTCCACCAAATAAGATTGCAACTTCTGAATGACTAACACAATGGCCATCAGCTCCCTCTTGTAGACTGACTTCAGCCTCGCTCAGGCTGTCAACACCTGCTTGAAGTAAGTTATGGGCATGTGATCATGCATGAGCACTTCCCCCAATCCATACCCTGAAGCATCAGTTTCTACTATGAAAGTCAAGTTAAAATCTGGTAGGGCCAGGACCGTTACTGTGGTCATGGCCTTCTTCAATCTCTCAAAAGCCTGAGTAGCTGCCTCTCCCCACAAGAAGCCACCCTTCTTCAGTTGCTCTGTCAGTGGCCATGCTATGGTGCTATATCCCCTCACAAACCTCTTGTAGTACCCTATCAACCCTAGGAAACCCCTCAGCTCTCTCAAATTCCTAGGTAGCGACCACTTCAGCATTGCCTCAATTTTGGTCTGATCAACAGCCACCCCTTCCTAAAAGATACCACGTGCCCCAAATACTCCACATTGAGCTATGCAAAACAACACTTCTTCAAATTGGCCCTCAGTTGATGCTCCTGTAACACTTTTAAGACCACCTTCAAGTGCAAATGCTCCTTGTTTGACTGGCTGTAAACCAAGATGTCCTCGAAGAAAACAAGTATGAATTTCCTGAGGTATGGTCAAAACACCCTGCTCATGAGGGACTGGAATGTAGCAGGGGGCGTTGGTGAGGCCAAATGACATCACTAAGAACTCATAGTATCCCTCATGTGTCCTGAATGAAGTCTTGGGGACATCCTCCTCTCTTATCCTGATTTGATAGTACTCAGACTTCAGATTCATCTTTGTAAACACCACTGCTCCACACAGCTCATCCAGCAGCTCATCTATCAATGAAATGGGAAACTTGTCTGGCACAGTCTCCTTATTTAGGGCCCGGTAGCCCACACAGAATCTCCAGCTCTCATCCTTCTTCTCGACCAGTAAGACTGGGCTAGAAGGACTCGCACTTGTGATGATCCCTGCCTCCAACATCTCTCGGATCAACTTCTCAATCACATCATTCTGAATCTGAGGATAGCGGTAAGGCCTGACACTAATCGGTGACACCCCCTCCCAAAAGGTGATGGCGTGCTCATGCTCCCTCGATGATAGGAATCCTTAAGGTGGCTGAAAGACCTCACTAAATTGCTGTATAATCAACTATATTGAAGGAGGAATGTCCCCCTCCTCCAATCTGATCAACTCTAAGCTCTGCAACTCCACCATGAATCCCTTTCCCACCTCATTTATGCTCCTCACCATGATTTTGAGAGACACCGTGACTTTGGATACCTGCATCTCCCCTGATCACCATCCTTCACTAGTTTCATCGTCAGTGCTCCCCAATTAACCTTGATAACGCCCAAGGTCTGTAACTATTTCATCCCAGGATGACATCAGTACTCTCTAACTCCAATGGAAAGAAATCCTCCCTCACCTGGACCCCCGTATGATCAGAATCACTCCCCTGCACACTCTTCTACCCGTCCCCACCTTCCCAGTGCCCATTATCACTCCATGCACATTATGTCCACCAATTTCACCCCCAATTGGTCTACAACCTGGTTGGAGATGAAATTATGGGTAGCCCCACTGTCAATCAATATCACCGCCTCACTGAGCTTCTTAAAGCATGATCCCTTCTCACTGAGCTAAAAAAGTGGTGGTCATCTCGTACAAGCCTCCTGAGCAGCTGCCTCTGTCCCCCCTCTTCAGGTGCTTCTGATCCTCCACTAACTATAATAGCTCCATAGCCTCTCCCAAATCACGAGGCCTCATCATTCTTACTACTGCCCGGATCTCTGGTTTGAGCCCCTTCATGAAATTCCCCTCTAGTACAGTCTTAGAAAGCTAGTCCACCATTAATCTTTACTACGTCATACCAAAGAACTGCTCATAGCAGTCCCCCCCTATTGGTTTGGAAATGTTCAAACAAGCAGTCCTTAAACTCCCTCTAGCTGCGTATGGGTCATTTCATGTCTCTCAACCAGTATCATGCCAATGCCTTCCCCTCCAAACACAGGCCAACTGCTGTCAGTCTCTCCTCCGTAAACTCATTGATGGAGAAATACCTCTACACCTTGTAGATCCACCCAAGTGCATCCTCTCCCTCAAAAATAGGCATCTTCAACTTTCTTACTTGCGGATCTCCTCTATTTTCCTTGATTCCTCCATAACTTCCCCTTCCCCAAGTATCCCGATCATCCCTTCCACGCTCGTACTCAAACCCTTCTTCAAATTTTTCCTTTCCCCTTTCAAAATCAGCACCCCTTCACTCATGATCAACCCCTCTCCTTACAAAATCAACACCCCTTAGCTCGTACCCACTACCCATCTCTCCTCCCTAGAAATAGACTCTAGGGTAGGCATTCCATTTTCTACCCCCAAGATCTCCACCTCCTGATTTCCCCCTCGGCTTATCGGATTAGGATTTTCCCTACTCCCTTGGCCGCCAGTGTCTCATTTCGCCCCCAACGACGCCGTTTTGGGTTGAGCCTCGAGCAACTTCCTCAACATTTCTTCCACAATGGCAAACTTTTCATCCATCTTCTCATGGACGAATGAAAATTGATTTTCAAAATCTAAAATATTTTCCACAAAATTTTATTTCAATGGGTCAATCTCCCATTTCAATACTTCTACTTTTCTTCCAGCCACAGGTGCCCCGAACAAACATCTCTGAAACCAATTTGATAGG
Organism: Dendrobium chrysotoxum; assembly: GCA_019925795.1. Lineage (NCBI taxonomy): Eukaryota > Viridiplantae > Streptophyta > Magnoliopsida > Asparagales > Orchidaceae > Dendrobium > Dendrobium chrysotoxum. Next base: position 56,050,778 of record CM034309.1, read on the forward strand.
AAATGCTTGTAGAAATAGAAGAAAATTTGGCTAAAATTTAATTTCAGCAAAGTCCAATCAATAATTGAGAAGAACGATGTGGAAAACTATGAGAAAAAGCTTTTTAATTGATGACATATGAAAGAAAATGAACAATATACAATGGATCTTCAATTGGAAAGGAATATCTATCTCTCTCAAATCCCTGGTTGCCGGCTAGAGCCCAAACCTCCTAGGAAATTCTAATTTCAGCAAAAACATCCATAAACCCTAAACCTAGGGCAAAACTAAGTACTTAAAGCATACAAAAAATGCAAAATACCAAAACAGCCCTCCTAATTTCAAAATCTCTCCTTGTCGCCCCCTCCTCTCTTTGTATTATGCCGTGGACCCCACCCAAGGGGGGCAAGACAGCAGCTGGGGCGGACCAAGCGGATCAGGCTTCCGCCTGGAATAGAATAGAGCCGATCCCTTCTGGACCGGCTGGACCAGTCCCTCCTGAACCGATCTAACATATACATTGTCGCATCACTCACCAGTGTTTCACATCCTTAATCAAAATAAAAGTTATCCTTGTCGTCTTCTTTATTACTAGGCACTACATGCCTTGAAAAGTCTTCTCTATTAGAAACAACCAATCTTTTGGCTGAAGTGGAGTCATCATTCCCACAAAATAAGTCTTGTATCAAGCAAGGGATGCAAACTTTGCTTTGGACTCCTCCACCAAAAGGTCTCTCTTAAGGAATCAACTCAACTCTAGCATGCTCAGTGTCTTGCTGCCACTAGAGTATACTTTCCCTAGAACTTCTAGATCAGTGCCTCCCAAGTGATATCATTCTTCAATCATCCACCAAAACGGATGCATTGCTGCATCATCCACCAAAGTTCTACATCCCTAAATAAAATGAAAGTTATCATAATCATTCTCTCTATTGCCAAGCATTCCATTGCTTCAAAAGGCTTATCTACTAGAACTAACCTGTCTTTTGGCTCAAGTGGAGTCGTCATTCCCACAAATTAAGTTGGCTTCAACTTTAAGAATCTCTCAAGCCATTGATCTATAGAAGCTCACATGACAATAGAGATCAATGTTCCATCCATGGCTTGTACCAACATTGCTATGGTTTAAGTGAGCAACTCAGGAGGGATTATGATAAGTTTAGTGATAGTAGTCACTGAAGGTATCTGCATACTTAACTAGGTTATTGAGAGTCTCATACATTTCACCGATGTTGTGATCGACTTAACCCAAGTTGAGATTGTGCACTAGAGGAATTCAAGCCAAAAAAAAACACATAAAATGGAATAGAAAAATAGAATAGAGAAGAAAATAAATTTGATGATAATTTACTAAAGTGATCGAACATAATGAAATTGTCATAACTAGCCAAATACATAGTTCTATAATATTACAAACAAAATGCAACTACGTTAACAACTAACAAACACTTTTCTATTTCTCTAAGCACCTCCCACCTCTCTTCCCGCCCAACCCATGTATGAATCAATGACTAGAAGCAAGTCATCAACAAGAAATAACCCAGTGAAAAATATGAATCAACACAAAAAACATAAGAAAACTATTCAATGCACTCAGGTCTATTCATTTGGCCTGCCTAACGAGTAAAAATGATCCAGCAAAAGAGAGAACAATATGCATTCATGCAAGCATAATAAAAAGTTTTCTATATTAGACTGTTACTATATAAAAATCTTAGTCGTGTGTGCGCGTGCGCCCACTAAAGCTTTTATCAACTAACTCAATATATTTGAAAATTAGTCCTAACTTGGCTCGTAAGTTGAAAGCAATGTAAAGGTTAAAGGACCACGGTGTGACACATGTTTACTATTAGGCTAACTCATAGATGATACATAATAGGAAAATGTAGTTCAAATTTAGCAAATAAACCTCCAATGTGTGAAGGTTTTCATTATTAGAACTTTGATCATGTCATCATGGCCATGATCATCAATATCATCATTACTATACTTATACCAACAATATGGCGAGCAATTTGATATACAATAGGTATTTCACCATTGCTTTTATCCAAATAAAATGGTGTTCCACTAAGGGTGGGGGTACCACAAAATTGAGTGGTAATGTTATACTTACATTACTACTTTACCAAAAGCAAGCAAGCATGATTCAACTGCAATGCTTGTAAAAGAACCCTTTAAATGCGCTTTTAGATAGGTTTTACCTTTTTTTCACTTCTATTTATAGCACAAAAAGGCATAAAAGATGTTAAAGAATAAGGTATTTCCCTATATAATTTAAAGGAATAAAATGAAAGGAGTTAGTTGCAAGTGAACAATAAAAAAAATCCAATTATTCAAATAGACTGCTTGCAATTTCCAAGGTTTCAATTTAGTGGGTATCATAAACTAAAATAAGATTTTCAAAATGAAAGAGCTGAATATAGTAGAGAAGAATCTACCTGTACTAGTTTATATAAATTCTCTTGATCTTCTTCACCAAATGATTTCCTTGACCCAGATGCAAGATATTGAGGATTTTTTGCTAGCAATGCTTTACTATTCTGTGATTGTGCGCCAAGAAAGCCTCCTGAAACAAACCCATATTTGTGTCCCCACCATTGTTCTGATTTCTCTTCAATTTTGGAACCTTTTCCAAGGATAAGTAAATCATTTAAGCCAAGAAAAAATAATAAAGCATAGGTTTCACCATTTGGAAACGCTGGCAATCTATTATTTTATAATATAAAAGCATGAATGACCTAAAAACTTCCAAAACATTTACAACATGGCAATGGAGATGTATCTATCATAAATAAAAAATTCTTAATTATTTGATAATAAGTGCAAGAAGAAGATAAGAAATCATCATCAACAGCTTATCCCAACTATTTCAGACAAGTGATTCATAAATACTCATTCTCCGTTTATTCTTCTTGAATATTGTATGAGTTATTAACTCAATTTTGCGCAAATCTTCTTGCACAACTTCTGGACAAGGTAAACTAGGTCTTCTTACTTTCCTTCCTAATCCTGATAAACTAATTTTATCTATCCTCATGTGGGTTCTTCTTCTATCCTCGGTATATTCTAACCACCTAAATCTACTTTTCATCACCTTATCTTTAATAGATGCTACTCTCACCATCTCTCTAATAATAAATCATCTATCCATCTATTCCTCTTAATTTTAAAGCATACATCTAAATACTCTCATTTTTGCTAAATTTTGCTACCAAATACTATTATTCTGGCAACACTCAAATTCATATAACTTAATTGGTCTAATTATAGTTCTATAACATTCAAAATTAAGCCTAGATGATATTCTCTATCACATAATACACCTAAGGCATTTCTCCATTTTAATTACCCAACCTTAACTCCAAAAGCTATATCCTCATCTATATCTTCACTCTTTTGTATAATATATTTAAATATTAGTATAATGCATCTAACATATTTAAACCAATCATGGAAATATGGCAAATGCATTTTCAATGACTAAAACTCACAAAATTCACACCGATCAAAGTTACAAATCATATTACTTGGAATTTCGTTTCACTAATCATGATTATCTTCTAAAAAAGTTCTCAATTATAAAAAGTATGACAATTGCAAATACCATAAACCAATCCCACTTTGAATATCAATTCAATGATTAATACAAAAATGTATATAGTTACCATTGATGAATGGTATAATTCAACTATGATAAAAGAACTCTTTGGTCACACAATTACTTCTAATGCTAGACAAATGATGGAGCACAAAGTTATTTTTATCAGCTAATCATTTAAGTTTTCAATTATGTGCTACATAATGTCGCACATAACCACATAAAACCAAACAAAGTCATATAATTACATTATTTCATTGTAATAACCTTTTCCTGAGTGCATTGCTCAGCTTAAGTAGCCGCATTGGTTCTTTATTCACATAAAGGGAAGCCCCCCATCCCACTCCAACCCAACACTATACCCATAATTTGCTCTATTGGTACCAGACTATACACTAAATTAAAAAAGGAAAATCAATCGAAAGACCATTTTTGTTGATTTTTCCTTTACAGATAATTTATAGTTGGGTTTAGGATTAATTAACGGAAGTAAGAAATAGATATAGACTATTTTAAGTTTTCACCTAGTCCTAATGAAAAATTTCATGGGTTTCATGGAAATATGTTTACATGTTCATAAATTGGAATAACTTAAGAAGCTGATGTTGAAAACTTTGGAAATACTCTGTTAGAAAATTGTGTGCATTGATAACAATATTCCTTAGAGATAGGATACGAAATGAGCATATACGTGAAAAGGTTGGAGTAGCTCCAGTGGAAGATAAGATTAGAGAGAGTCGCCTTAGATGGTTTGGTCACATAAATCGGCGGCCTTCCGATGACCCAGTTAGGAAAGTAGAGGTATTAGATTTGCCTTATGTTAAGAAAGGTAGAGGTAGACCTAAAAAGACTTGGTTAGAAAATATTAGAAATGATCTTTCTTTATTAGATTTAAACGAGAATTTGACTTTTAATAGGACACAATGGAGAAAAAGGATTCATGTAGCCGACCCCACATAGTGGGATAAAGGCTTGATGTTGTTGTTGTTGATAACAATATTCCGTTCCTTTGCCTTTTTCTACTCCAAATATGGCTTCAGGTGAGAATTGCATTCAACAAAAGATGTTAAGCTTCATTACCGTGTGAGGCCTAACAACCAAAAAGCTTCATTACAATGTAAGGCCTAAAAATCAAAAGCAATTAAGAGCTTAGGAAAGCATCATAAGTTCCTATTGTAATCCGAAAATAGTAGCACAAAGAGTTTGTTAGCCAAATATGGATATTTAGTATAATGCTGCCCTTTGGACGTGTATCTTGTCCAATAACATCATCAACATCTGCATTATTAGCCTTATCTCGACTATTTAGAGCCAACATTATTAATTATCATTTTTCATTCATTGCTGCTAAATGCTTACTAAGTTGTTAAACCTATTCTTCGCAAATCATTTAGAACAACCTCAAACCAAGTTAATTTGGCTTGCTCCTTCTCCCTCCTAGTCCTCTGGAACTAATATTATATATATATATATATATATATATATATGTGTGTGTGTGTGTGTGTGTGTGTGATGCATTTTTTATCATTCTTTATATATATTGAAACCAGTAAAGGCCATGCTCATTAATGTTATATACTTATATTTAACAAATATTACTTGATTTTCCTACCATAAAATCATTATTGAATTTGTCCATAATTTTCTCACACATCCATTTTAATATTCTCATGTCAATCATGTCAACTTAACAACTTATGACTTCTTGACTACCCGATACTTGGATCATACAATATAATCGACTTAATAGCAATTTTACAAAATCCACATTTAGGCTCCATGACATCCGCTTTTCACATAATATTTATTAAGCCTATATGTATTATTCATCTTCTAATAATATTAACTAATAATTGTTAATATCATTTTATTCACATCCACTAAAATTGCATAGATATATAGATGTATGAATGAGCGTGTATATATATATATATGCGGGCACGCATGTTGATCTAGATATATTATATCGATGAAAATTATATGATGATTATTTATTTTATCTCTATACTTTTTTATTAATTAACTTAAAATAATAGTGTCTCTATAATAGATCTTCCTAGCATGAAACCAAATTGATCCTTATAATTAATGTATTTCACCTAAGTTTATGTTTCATTACACTCTTCACAATCTTATTATATAACTTATTACACATATATCATACATATTTACATATCTAACAACAATCCTAAGAAAATGAACTATTAAAACCGTGCATACAGGGGGTGTCGTGATCCAATTTTTAGTGAGGCTATGGTTTACATGTCAAAATCTATCAATGGAATGCATATAAATAATTAGCTCCAAATGAAATTAAGGCTATCATTTTAATAATTTGAGTGACAATCCTATCTAAAAATATAAGCATTCGCTCAACAAAAACCATAAAAAAATTATCATATAGTGTGCAAGAATAATATAATTAGCAAAAGATATGGTGAACTATCCTCCTACTATTACTTACCATCTTGATCACTTAAAATAGAATCAGAAACTTCTAATGATGTTGGCTCAATAACTGGAAGATCGGCCTGATTTTCTAGCTTATTTCCCTGCATTGCAAGCGATAGACTTGAATGAGCTTGTGAGCATGTCGAGGTGGCAATGAATGCTTATAAATAAAGGACCGCATGAAGAGTACATGGCCCATTGGAATATATAACAAAGAAAGAACGTGAAAAACAAACACAAAATTCCAAACTTATGCTATCATAAACGTCTGATCATCCCATAAAACATCTCTAAATACGTAACAAAACAACGAAATAAAATGCTTGAGAAGCATAAGTTTAATACATGCAGACTGGGCTAGTGATGATGATATTTCAAAAAAGTATGAAAATTGCTCTGCAAAATTAATTGGAAGATAAATACAAATTTCAATAATCATAAGTATTAAAAAGTGAAAGAGAAAAATGTTTTTACAAGGATTCCTTGAAGATCCTTTTCAGAATATGCATTGACAGCCTTCCCCCTCTCTCTCTTCTTATACCTAATCAATGGAAAAAGAATAAGACAAGCCTTTATTTTAAATAAGTAACCTAAAAAATATAAGAAATTGAGTAAAGAAATTTGTGACAACCTTCCTTGCGGTCGAGTAGCTTTCGCAGCTTCATCCAGCTCCAATATCTCCGTCTCACCATTAATTTGTGTGCCCCCTTTCCCAAGCATTTCTGGAATGAACGAGTGCTATGTTAAATGTGATACATTTTTTGTATTTTAACAGCATACAGCAATAATAGAAAATAGCAATACCTTTATCATCTGGTTGTGCTACTTGCTAAAATTGAGAAGTCAAGATCAAAACAGGAAAAGTAGTTAGGTAAAAGAAAAAAAATTGGTTGTTTCAATCTCTAGTATAGTATCAAAGTTGCAGTGAAATAATCAGAAATCAAAATCAAGTAAAAAATGTCAAGTACCACTTTTAATCTTTTAAGAATGTTGTCAAACTGAGACGTATCAAACACCCAGTTATTAGCAGCATTATCTAGACCGACACCTGCAACAAAAAAATGGAACGCATTGTTACCGAACTTTCTTATTGCCGCATTGCCCATTATGTTACAATGTTCAATCAGTGAGTTGAGACCCTTCAAAAGACTTGTATCCAATTTTAAAATTGAACGCAGATTTTAGGAAAGAACCTTTTGTATCCTGTTTGTTCTTAACACCAACATGTCTCTTGATCCCCTGCTTCTCTTTTCCAAGGCCTTCTCCCTCTTCCCATCCCTGGAACAAAATGAATGCAAAAATTATCGTGATAATAACAAAGGGTTGCATTCCCACGATATCTGTGAACACAACCACTGTATTCATGACAGTTTCAAACAAAGCAAAACCTTTGAACATATATTTTCAATGTGAAACTAGATCAAGGAGAATAGTGATAGATATCGAATTAAATCATGCAAGACGCAATCAATAATATTTTTCCTATGGTCTCATCCCCCCGGATGACAGCCGCTTGAATGTTCTGATCTATATCAATATCCCTCGTGGCGATTAGAGAAATGAATGAAATCAAAACCAACGGAAAGGGGAAAAGAAAACGGTTAATTTAGGGACTTCAAAGCAATGAAAAGTGTTTGGAATGAAATAAAAAAAGGAATTATTTTAAGACAAAAATCGACAAGAAAGTACCATCTGCTTCATAAGGCGAAACGCGGCGGACTGCCTTGCGACTCCAGCGTAACATAAGGGAGCTTCCGGCGAAGCCATGTGTGTTTAAAGTTTGCCGCAGCTGTCGCCGGAAGACCCTTCAGCACGAAGACGCAGTACGCGCTCCTGGAGCGCTAAAATCGCAGAGAAAAGCCCTACTTTGTTTGAGAAAGAGTCGAGCCGACCTCGAGCTGAGTTGGAGCGGCTCATTTAGAAGAGAAGATGATTATCATTTAAATAATTATTATAATAAAATAATAAAAAATAAAAAATATTTTAAAAAATAATAATAAAGATTTATTTAATATAAAAAAATAAATAAATTTTCAAGTACTTTGATACTTTCAATAATTTTATGCTCAATATTTTGTATTCTAATATATTTTAAATATATTTTATATTAAGTTTTTTAAAAGAGTCACCTCGTGAGTTAAAGACTTGAGTTGGGGCTGACTCAAATCTAGCTCATTAACTCATCAAGGTCAACTCACGAGACATTTATGAAGTCGAGCTCGAGCCGGCTCACAAGTCGGCTTGACTCACTTACACCTCCAGACAGTCCAACGATGAGGACTGATAAATAAATATGGATAGAAAATATATTAGGATAATAAAAAATAGGTGAAATATATGCATTTATATATTGAATCTATGAAATTTAGTTTTTTTTATAGCTTTTAGCTTTTTTTTTTTGCTTTTAATACATTTTTATACTATAAATTTGATTTGAAAATAATAAAAAAATTATCTCAAAAGAGGCCTTAATTGGTTTGCCTTCAAGCTCCTATTGCATTTTCTTGCTTCTTTGTTACAAAGAGCTTTAAGAATTTTGGTAAGAGCATCTCCTATGAGAGTTCACTAGTGAGAGCATCAATGGATCTAGATGAGATGTGAGTTTGAAAGGCATGGAAATCGATATGTCGAAGCAAGACGAGCATGTATAGGCTGGAGTATCGATGCACGACGAGTGCATTCACAAAAAGCTTGTAGGTGAGGGCATTGACTAGTCCAGAAGCATAGGCAACCTGGTCGACGACAATACGAAGTTTAGGGATACATTTTTAATTTATTTTGTGTTTTCAGGCTTATGTATGTAGATATTAAAGTTTTTGTGTTAAATTTTAAATGATAATATTTTAAGTGTCATGTATGCAAATCCCTTATATAAAATACTGTAATTTATAATTTAAAGATTATACTAAGGAAAGATTTACTTACATACCACGGAGAATAAATCCTCTGGTTCCCCTTTTTTTGTCGTAAATCCAGGATTTACCAAATCCTATGGTTGAGCAAATTTACATAGATTTATGGGATTTGACCGAAAAAGCGTGTGAAAGAGGAGAGTATGTTGCCGTTCCAATGAGCGAGCTCCCATCATTGTCGAAGGAGGTGAAGAATATCGTTGTCAAATAATTAACGGGATTTAACATAATTTAACATTTATCTTGCCAAACAGCTTTCAGGATTTAACACAATATTTACTAAATATGAATTTACAGGATTTACTAAATCCTATTAAAGTTAAATCCAACTTCTTATCAAACAACCCTTTAATGTACTCCTATTAGAAGATATTCAGCAATCATAGTACCCCTATTTGAAATGAAATTTTTCGACTTTATATGATTCATAATAGTCGTAATTGGATAAATATTCTATTTTCTTGAAAATTTTGCCTCAAAATTTCATTCAGATGTAAATGCAATTTTTATGACTATATTTATAATTCGCGAGTATTTTCCCATTAAAAAATGCAAATACACGATATTTCTTAGTTCTAAACTATTCCATACAATTCCACACTTTTTTTCATTTCTATCCTTTATTAAGATTTCTACGTTCAACATGATAAGAAGACTGCGACAATGAGGTAGAATTAAACATAATTGAACACTTATTTCAACGATAATGAATGTCTTTTTTTGTGATATTTTAATGATGTCTTATTAAACAAATCAAGCGATTGTGTATGATTCGTATATAATTATTTTGATTGTAAAATTTTTTTAGATGAATGACAAAACTTGTGATCATGAGTTTTCATCTGTTTAGTTAAAGTTTTTAATGGCTATGCAGTCAATAAGTTATTTAAAGTTTTGGTAATTCTCTCTAATTAGGGTTTGAATTTTTTGTCTTGTCACCATTTGACTCGGTATGATCTGTTTTGTCTGTGGGTTATATCGGATCGGGTTGTGATACTTTCAAGTTTCAACATTCATCGCCCTCCAACTACAGTCCTCAAACCTTCGTCACTCACCAACTATGATCTTCCGACCTCCGTCCCCCGAACTATGATCCTTTGATCTTCCACGCTCGAGTACAATCCTTCAATTATCGTGGCCCGACTACGGTCCATCGACTTACAATCTTTCTATAATTATTGCATGGTTACTCCGACGCATACATACTTCATCACCTGCCATCACTAATAATGTAAACATGCACAATCACTAATAAAATTGATGTACACCATCGACATCAACTTTGACTTCCAACTCTAACATTAAGATTTGTGTTGGATTTCATCTTCATAGTGTATCAATGCTCTTTCTGGAGAGCGAGCATATGTAATTAATGATAAATAATAACATAATCATTTTTACTTAGCTAGTCCCCATTATTTTTATCTTTTCTTAAATTTTTACATAAAAAAATGACATTTTATAATTTTTGCACTCCTCTCTTATGTGCATGTGTGCTATATCTTGATGTAAAACTATAATGCTAAGCACTATATCTCTTTACTGCATTGAATATTACGAGACACAATAATTATAAATTCTACGTAAGGGGTTGTTTAGTTGGTTGAAAAAGAAATGCACTGTAAAAATAATGCTGTGTATTTGAAAAATTTTGAAGTTGCTATGATGATTGTAAAATAAATGTGAGGTATTATTATTTTTTATTTGATTTAAAATAAAATGAATGAAGTATAAAACATGATGAATGACAACAAATAGTAGTGGCAGTCGGTGGCGGCGGTCAGGCAATAGCCGGCAATGGTGGCGGCGACGATTGTGGCGGTTGGTGGTGTCAGCTGATGGAGGCAGCCCATGGCGGCGGTGTTTGGCAAAGGCGACCGACGGTGGTAATAGGCGGTAATGGGAGTCTGCGGACAGGGACGACAAGTAATAGTGGTTGCGGTTGGCTGTGGTGGCAGACGGTGGTAATAAGCGACGACAGTTAATAAAATTATAGTATATTTAAAAATCGCTCAAATTTAAAAAATTTTGAATACACAAAAATATAAAAATAGAGGATGAATTTCAAATATACAGAATTTTCAACCCCCTCCATCTTTAGAGATTATTACGTGCGGTGTCCGGACCGTCCGGAGGCGAATCCGGACACGCCACGTCACCCGGATGCACCGAACCCCAACAACATGACGCGTCCGGATTCACCTCTGGACGAATCCGAACACCGAATGTAATAATTTTCCCTCCACGTTATGGTCCTTATCTTTTTTTTTTTTTTCAGATTATGGGATGAATTTACCGAATATTTCCCAGCTACATATATAACGTCCCATTCCTAACCCTAATTCGCTCGTCTCATCAACCTTTCCTTCTTTTTCATCTGTAAGCCGTCGTTGCCGCTACGGCTTGTGCGTCTCAGCTCAGGGCACGCAGCAGCCGAATCCACTATGCATGATTCCACCCCGCGCTCACCGAATCCACCAAACATGTTCATATTTTCACTCGATTCAATGCTCTTGTGCTCGACTAGTTAGGCTTCCTACCAGTCGAAGCAAACCCTAGCACTGCCCAGCCATCGCTTCTATCGTTTTATTAATTTATTTATTGAAATACGAATCATTCTAAAGAAGTATTGCTGACGGAATGCGCCATGCATCTTTTTCACTGTTAAATCCTTAGAGAAGGAGCGTGTCGTGTTGAGGGTAGTTGGTCTTGCGAGATGTTGTTGTTAAGGTCGTCAGAAGCTTGCTGGTCGTTCCGGTTGTGGCCGAATATGCGGGGAAGATCGTTGAGGTCCTTGATGATATCGGGTTTGGGATCTTCTCGGCCGAGGAAGGAGATGGGTGTACAGGAATTGGTTAGATCTAACCCATTAGTCCTCTCTCTCTCATTAAGCTTCGTAATAAGCCATTAGCTTAATTAATTTTGATTTTGATTTTGATTTTTTTTTTGTTCTAAAAGAATTTTAAACGCCAACATCAACATTGTTTTAATTAATCAGAGCTGTAGTGTATGCAGATCCACAAGCAGTGTGTGCTGTTTATGTCAATGGAGTGTTATAGAAGGGTAGGTGTAGGGCAAGAGGAGCCATTGCGTCATGGAGCTTGGTTTGGAATTGGGGGAAGCTGGATTCGAAGTTTAAAAATATCATGCTGCTAATTGGTATTGAATCTGGAAATTGATTATGTTGGGTGCAGCCAATTGTTTTTAATTTTTTTCATTCTTGTAGTTGGCTATTTTTTATTATTAAGCCAAAATGTTTATTGTTTTTTAGGACCTTATGATCATATTCAATCTTCAAAAACTGATTTTTTGTTTTCTTGATGAAAAGTATAAGAATATACAATAATGATCTACATGACATAAGAACAACAAGGAGCTACATTATGAATCTAACCTTTTTTTATTTGTTATTTGAAGTTTTTGTTTTTTTGCTATTTTTTGGTTTTTCAGCTTATAAAGTTTTATTTGTTATTATTTTGGATGTAAAGTAGCTTTTCACGTGCATGGTTACAAGATTATGAATTGGGCCGGGATCCGATTAGGTTTTATGCAATTTGAGTATTGATGGAAAATGCACTTGCCTAGAAAGCATCTGCTGATTTAAATTTCTTGTCCTTTTGAGAAAGTTTAAACCGTTTATTGTGTTTCTTACTCTTTTTGACTAATAATTGTTGTCATACCTTCTTCTTAAGTTTTATGAACTACTATTTTTAAGATTATTGGGTTAACCCTTATTTTCTATTATTTAAAGTTGCTTTATTGTTTCTTGTGTTATGAAAGCACTTTTCTTTGGTGTGTGGTTGCAAGATGAAATTGGTGCAAAATTTTTATATGTTTAAAATTATTGGGTTAAACCTTATTTTATATTGTTTAAAGCTAGTTTATTGTTTTTTGTGTTATTTTTTTGGAAAATTTGAGTCAATGAACGTCAAACCCACATAAACATCACATACATAAGTTTTGAACCAAAGGCCTCTTGGTTAGTAGCCAAAGCTCCTAACCAACAGAGCAAGGTGAGTTGCCTCTTTTGTGTTATGAAAAAGCTTTTCTTCGATGGGTGGTTGCAAGATGATGAAATGCACTGGGCTCTGAACATTTTAATAATGTAGAAATGCATTTGTCTAGAAAGCATTGGCTGATTATGCACATTATCTTCTGAAAGTATTTCTCTCTTTTTTCTAAGAAATCGAAACTATTTTTTGCAAGCGTGGATTTCGTGTTTTTTTATTTTTTATTATTAATTGTGATATTCCTTTGAAAGTCTCTTCTACAGTTTTAGAAGCTTTAGAGATTGTTTAGTTATCATTAGAATGCTTTTTCTGCATATAGAAGTATTAATGATGAGGTCAATTGTAACGGTTCTGTTGGCTTGGCAAGAAACCCTTTGTTTGTATTAACCAACACTGAATAATTTATTTTCAATGGTTTAAAAAAAGATGCTACATATTTAAATGTAAATAAATTCCATTCTGCAGTAACCATAGTAAGATCAGTATGCTCCTTTTTGCTTGATATTTAATTTTATTTTGCAGTGATCTGTTTTTTGTTTACTTTATTTATCTTTTTGCAAGCTATGCTTCCAAGATTTTTATTCTTTATATATGTTACTATATACTTTTGGAATTGCCAACCTAATAATCTCAGGCTTCGACCTAAACCCTAGTCTCTAGTCTAACCATTGCAATTAAAGAGTGAGGGGTGTAGATAAATCTTTGGCAAAGAGCTAACCGGTGAGAGCCACCTTTTTGCTGATTATTTTTAATATAGTTAATATTCATATCTTCTTCTATGGAGCTCTTTTGTTGTGGCTCTTTTTTGCTTTGTACAGCTGGTTAAGTTTTTATTTGTTGATTTTATTTTTGAAGGGACTTAAATGTTAAGTGGCATTTGTTTCACTTTGATGTTAATAAATAGATCTGTGGGGTTCAATTAGTTGTTTCTCCCAAATTCATTGAATTTTCCATTCTTTTATTTGATCTGCTATTGTTGTTTCTTCTATTCAGCATTATTACCTAAAATTTTTTTGGCTTTATTATGGCATGATATATTTGAGATCTGACTTGGTTCTCGTCTTGACAAAAATGCATGCTTAGAAAAAATATACATCAAGACTTAGCGTTTGCTTGATATTGTTGAGTGAGATTTGCCTTAGTTCTCTTTTTTAGCTGATATTAGTTTGTATTGTTGGACAAACATGTATGTATTGTGTTGTGTTACTGTTTTAGTTGAATTGTCATTTTTTTATCTTAGTTTTTTTACTCTATATTTTTATTGTGGAAGCAATCTGTTAAATTTTCAGATGTTTACGATAAATTTAATTCTTGATCTTATTGGGTCTTCTATTATAAATGGAGATGTATGAGATCATGTGAAGACAATTTGATATTGAATAAAATGATGCTTGACATTCTTTCTCTACCCTCCTAGACTGTGTGCTTGATACTCTTCCCTTGTTTCTTCTGTTCGCATTTCTTCTCCTTCTTCAACCATTCAAGGCTTTCATAACTCTTTTGTTGTTTGTTGTCCATGAATTGGTATTAAAGCCCAACTTTCTTTTGAAAATCATCATCGATAGTTCAACAAGATGATGTTCAATGTCGTAATGAAGATTAGTTAAGGAATCCATGAGGTTCTCATTGCTATCATTTGGTTTTTCATTTTAAGTTGCCGACCACTTTAATGAATGTATTATTTTCTCATGATGGCTCATAATTAACCTATCTGAACCTTAAAACCAAGTCGTAATCCTGCAAAACCCATCCCCAACTCTTTACCCCTTTTGATTTTTTTTTTCTCATTTTCTGATCACTGCTTCAATAGCTGCCACAGCACACAAGCTATGCTACAACAAATGCTATAATGATAATGACAATATATTCATTTATGAAAAATATACTTGGGGATTTACTATTTTTTTGGTGTTTGCACCCTTCACATTTGCGTCTCTCTATCAACATATGAAAGCCATCCATTCAAATTCATATTTAAACAACCTCTACGTAAGCCTCCTTATTTTTCTCTTAAATTTTTATTTGACTAATTCCCTATAGTGCTCATCCATATCCACCTCCATAAAACTACTTAAAATTCAAAATGTGTTTCATTTCAGGCCAAAACTTATCCACTTCCTAACCATCCTTAGTAAATTTATCCTTAAAATATTTAATCCTAAACCACACATCATCCTTCTTAATGGATATTATCCGACCACTTCCCCTATTTTTATTTTGTGAACTATAGTTTTGCTATTGAAAGTTCGAAAGGGATGTTAAGCCCTAGTGAACTAGTCCCGAGGCTAACCAAGAGGGGGGTGAATTGGTTATTTAAAAATTTCACGATAACTATGAAAATCTTTTCGATACTTAGCAGCGAAAACAAGTAAACAATAACGAAAAGATCAACCAACGATATTCACCTAAGCAGTTTATATTGAAAAGTAAAGTGCAAAACTGAATCAGAAAAGCAAACCAGATTTTATAGTGGTTCGGTCAACTTGACCTACGTCCACTCCCCGGAGCCTCCCCTCCGGGTATTGCACTAAACGAAAGTGACTCTCCTTTTGCTCTCACAGCAAGGCGGAGAAGCCTGTACAAAACACCTCCTTTTCACCACACGGTGAGGCAGAGAACCTGACCTCCTTTCGCTTCCTCCTGAAGCAGGCAGAGAACCTTCGAACTCCTTTTGCTTCCACCTGAAGCGGGCAGAGAACCCCGGATCTTCTTGCGAACGATCCTCCCACGAAGAACACCGACTAGACGACAGACGACGAGCGGAGAAGACGACTCTGATCCGTGCTTGGAGCAACCTTAGTGAATCCCTCACTAACTCCCCCTCACAAGATCTCTTCTCTCTCTCCCAACTCTCTCTTCTCTCTAGGGTTTCTCAGGGAAGGAAGGTAGCAAAAGATTTTTCCAAAAATTGGAAAAAGTTCTTTTAAAGGAGGGCTTAAAATTTGTCATAAATCTCAACTTGTCGGCCAAGATCGTCCAGGACGATCGGTAGATCGTCCTGTACGATCAGTTCAAATTCAGCTGTTTCAGCCTGGACGATCTGGCTCTTCTGGACGATCAGTAGAAAAAGTTGTTCATATCGTCCCGTACGATCCTGCGATCGTCCGGGACGATTAGTTCAAATTGAGGGAAATCGTCCAGAAGACAGTTCGGGTCGTCCAGAGAAATCTGTGCTGGACGACCAAAAAGTGACTTGATCGTCCCGGACGATAGGGTAATCGTCCGGTACGATTAGTTCAAAAAGGCCCCAAATCGTCCTGTACATAGTTCTGGACGTACAGCTTAAATGCACTAGACGATCAAGATCGTCCAGGACGATATGATCGTATCAACCAAGAATTAATTGCTTTCCTTAATTACCAGATTAAATTAGGCATGATTGTACTGGATCGTCCGGGACGATCAGACCAAGTATCTAAAAATAAGAACTTGCCTAACTTGATCTGGCGGCTGAGAATTTCTGATTTGGGAATATCGTCCCGTACGATCCGTAGATCTTCCAGGACGATCGGCTCAATCAGACCCTCTTAACTTAGTCGCCCTAATTAGGGTTTCTGTTTTAACTGGATCGTCCATGACGATGGGGATATCGTCCAGGACGATCTGAACAAATATTTAACAGAAACTCTAATTCACTCAATCTCTCTCCCTGAGTGTGTGTGTGCAAGGTTACTTAGCTAGGGAATCAGTTACATTACAATTGACTCAATAAAAAGAAAAATCATACATTTGACACACTTGGACCCGATTTTGAGTTGGCTTGAGTGGCTCGCGGTCTTTTGTGCCTGAAACAGATTAGCCAAGCAAAACACACTGGAAACATGTTTGTCATCATCAAAACCAGATTTGCAACAGCTATTATATGAATGGTAACTTAATTGTTCATGTTACCAACATGCCTTCACTCTGTTTAAAGAAAAAATCCAATCAACTCCACTTAAGCCTATCTAATCTAACATATTTACTGACCATTAGTTTGACTCAATCAAACTTAATTAAATATTGTCAAACTAATCCAATTAATCACTCAATCTATCCTAACTCAAATGACCCAACCCAGACCAATCTTAGCCATGCGCCATCAGGATGAAAAGAATTTTCAGGTTACATTGCTTTTCTTCCTCATTTTTTATGGACTATTTTAATTTGTTTTTACATCATTTGTCGTTGTTAGATCAATTCACGGGTTTATTTGTGGTTTCTTTTGATGAAAAGAATTTTTTGGGTCATGATCATTTGTATCAGGGGATAATTTTTTTTTTCCTTATGTTTGAGGCGTGTAGATCGTTCTTTTACTGAATGGATGGTAGGTGATGAAATGCACTGGGCTCTGAGCAGGTTTTCTGCAGTTAAATTACTGATCGAATTGCACTTGCCTAGAAAGCATTGTCTGATTATCCCATAATCTCTTCAGAAAAGATCTCTCTCTTTTTTTTTTCGGTCTTCCTTTTCCAATATTTGAAACAATCTGTCATATCTCTAAATTGATTTCGATTCAAGATTGCTCTGTGCTACGAAAGTCTTTCTCATGTTGTAAGAGATTTATAGACTAGAAGTTTCAAAGTCTATGTGGTTGTCTGTAAACATTTTATTCCGCATGCTTGTTTTCTTTTACATTGTAATAGTTATTGAAGCATCAGTTTATTTTGCTTGGATAATATTATAATGAATAAATAAGAGCTATTTAGTCAGTTTTATTTATTTATTTTGTTTAAGAGAATGGGTTGCATGTTGCATTGTTTGTTTAATCTTTTTTTTCTTTTTGCAGATAGGTTAGATGATGATGGCATGATGCAAATGAAATCAGTAATTTTGTAGCAAATCGAACATATAAAACACATGATTTTTTTTTTTTTTTTGCAGTGAACTTTGGAAGTTTACTCTTCAAATGTTGTACTATACCACTCTACCAAACAAATAACCGAGGTCCAATTCCAATCTTATCCCTAGTCCCTACTCTGCCATTTGTAGAAGAAAATCAAGGACTTTAGAGCTAATTGGATATATATTGTAAGAATTCTGTCTTGGAGCTTCTGAATGAGATCTGCTTTCTTCTGCTATTATGTTCTTTTCTTAAATCTCAAATTTGTATTTTTTATGCATTTCTTTTTTCAAAGAGAAGCATGATATTCAGTTAAAGTGTTGCAGGGATGAGGATGCTCAGGCGGATGAGTGACTTTACTCTTAGAGACAGGATACGAAACGGGCATATACATGAAAAGGTTGGAGTAACTCTAGTGGGAGGATAAAGATTAGAGAGAGTCGCCTTAGATTAGTTTGGTCACATAAAATGGCGGCCTTCTGATGATCCGGTTAGGAGAGTAGATGTATTATATTTTTGGCTTATGTTAAGAAAGGTAGAGATAGACATAAAAAGACTTAAAAAAATATTAGAAATGACATTTCTTATTAGATTTAAATGAAAATTTGACTCTTAATATGACAATGGAGAAAAAAGATTTATATAGCTAACCCTATGTAGTGGGATAAAGGCGGGTTGATGTTGTTCTTATATCTTCTGCCTCTGAATTCCTTTGTGTATTTTAACTGTTTGTGTTTATAAGTGTTCATGTCTCTGATATGATTTAGATTGGACTGCTCAAGTGTTAGGGCTTTCTGCATTGCAGGTGGTTAATTTGTGATTGAAAAGAGGATCGAACTGCTTTCCTAATTTTTCTAAAGGATCAAAATAATCCCGACTATGTAAAAAGTATCAATTTGATTCTTTAACTCATTAAATAGGAATCAAATTAATCTTTTTTTGGAATCATTTAGGTCTATTTAAAACATTTATGAACTAAAATGAGACTTAAATTGTTAGAGATCATTTTGATTATCTTCTTTGATCTTTTATCTCACTTGTAATATATATGAGTGTTTCTTGAACATTCATTGATGGTTCTCTTTTTTATTTATTATTTATTATCATAATAAAAAATAATAAAATAATAATTTTCTATTTATAATTTATTTTTAAAATTTAGATTCATTATGTTAATTTTCTATATATATCGTTTAGACTAACAGTAAACGCCTCTTCTTTAGTTGATATGTGAGTTTGCCGGCCAAATATTTGGTAGACTGAATCCTGCTTGGTGAATTCTTCTTTCAAAAAAACAATTCAAACATCATCCTATAACATCATCTATTAAAACAAAATTAACTTACACACCCATTATTAGAGGAATAATATCTTAAAATTATTTTCATTGTATTTTATATTTATCTTTTTAGATTTTTCTCGTTAACTTACCATTCAATTTAGGCATACAATATTTTGTATTTATAAATATTATATATGCTCACTAATATAAATTAAATTTTCTTTCTCAATTATTTTATCTTATGTGGTCTTTACTCCCAAACATCTCTTCGTCGCCATCAATATGAATACACAAATTCAATTTATCTCATCCAATTCACCAATTACCCATCATCATGATTTCAATTTCATACCACTCTTGTTAGGTATGATCTCTATGGTTTCATTGATGAATCTTATCCAAGTTCATCATGAATTATAATCATCAGTGACCCCAATCACCTTTGAAGAACTACATGAAAAACTCAAACTAGAAGCTCATCTCAAACTTAAAGCACGAAAGAAAGCGACTTCCTCAAACACGACTGCCACCGCTAACCTTGCTAAACAACCCAACAGCCATTCCACCATAACCTACCGAATTACAAAAATCATACCTCCTCCTTCCCAAAAAGCACATCAAAACTTTCACCAAACCAATCAACCTTGAAACCACCAACCACACCCAAATCTTGGTAGATGCCAACTTTGTTGTCAAACAGCTTTCTTACTGTTTTCTAAAGCAATTTTTTAGTATAAAAAATTTTAATTCTAGACATTTTTATACTAGAAAGCTACTTTAGAAAACATTAAAAAAGTTGTTCCAAACAAAATCTAAATGGCTCCTAAACTTTGGCGCTTCCCACAATGTCACAACATCCTAGTGCAAGGTATAATTAGAGACAATGTCTATGAGTGGCCTTACCATCCAAAAAATTACTAGTTCGCCTTCTCCATCATACAAGCCTCCAATGATCAGTGGCATCTTTATCTTGATCATCCATCAATCAAAATTCTACATTATAGTTTATTATCATATGACTCAAATGTATCACAACTTGTGTATAAATCATGCTATTGTAATAAGCTTTCAATTTACTATTCAACTGATCCTCTCATTAGCAATTCACATCCACTTGATATATTATATTTTGATATTTGGACTTCTTTCTATTCTCTCACATAATGGTTACAAATATCACGATATTACTTATTGATCATTCTACTCATTATATTTGGCAATTTTGGCTCCACCCACATAAACAAAAATCTATAGTTTGAAATGTTTTTTTATGATTGAAATCTTTGGTAGAAAAATATTTTCAATGACCAATTCTCTCTATATATAAGACAATGATGATGAGTTCATCTCCCTTAAATCTCTTCTTCTCTCCCATGGCAAATCACATCTCGCCACCACATCCCATACTTGAGAACACAATGGTTTAGCCAAACTCTATCAACCGTCACATCGTTGAAAAGCCTTCTCTTTGCTATATCATTACCCATCTTCCCCTCCCCTTCTAGCCACATGTGTTTTCCTTCGCAACTTATCTCACTAATTGCATGCCTACTAATATTCTCTCCATGTACTATCAATTCAAAAAATCATTTATTCAGCCTAACAATAACTTAAGATTAAATTATTTTTATGTTGATTACCCATTGCTTCGACCTTATGGGACCCACAAATTAGAACCTTGCTGGTAACCGTCTATATTTTTAGGGTGCTCACTCACCTAAAGTGCATAACTCTACTATGACTCTAGTACCTCCAAAATGATCTTCTCCCATCTTGTGCAATTTGTCGAAAATGTCTTTCCTTTCTCATCTCAAAACAAATACTGCCATCAATCGAAATAAACAAGTATCTGAACCAACACATCGATTGTTCATTTGCAACCACCCTCTTCTCTCCATCACCCTTCCTCATACCATGACATTCTCTCCCATAATAACTCCACATAACCCACACCAAACCTTGGCTAGCCTAACAAAAAATCACCTCCTCTAATCTCTCATAAATTCTCCACAAATGTATAGTTCCTCTCTACCTTACTCACCCACTCACATGCCTGCCATCAAAACGCGACCCCCACCACTGCAATAAAGAACTACCCATTTGAAAAACTCCCCTTCAATCCTGAATCCAAATGCCTCCAAATAATTTGCCTTGTCCATTGGTCAAGCCACGTATCACACCTTCAATACCCCAATCTTCCCTTAAGAAAATCTTGACACTAACTTTACCACCTTAGATGGCAATCACTGAGACAAGTGTTGACCCACTCATAGACATCATGAAGCTCCACCTTTGCTAGATAAATTCCCCTTGACTCCTCATAACACCTCATAACCTCACACACAACCTTTTTTTTTTTTTTTGGAAATTAACCTCACAACCTTCAATCTCACTTCGCAGAAATCACCCCATGAGGACACGAGCCCAAAAGAATACCCACAAACCTCTCACTAAGCTCACCTAATCACCTCCCTTTCACCAACTCCTCCACATGAACCCATCTCCATTTCATAAGTTATGAAACACCATGAGTGGCATGCTATTATGTCTAATAAATTCACTGCTCTTCTTCGAAATAACATAGACTCTTGTCCTCCCTCATCCCTTTTAGTGCATCTTATTGGTTGTAAATGAGTATTTTATATTAAACACAACTTTGATGGCTCTATAAATCGCAATAAAGGCATACTTGTGGCAAATGGCTTTCACTAGCACCAAGACATTGATTACTACAAGACCTTTAGACATGTTATTAAACCAACAAAATGTCAACATATTCTCAATCTTGCTTTCTCTTACAATTGGTCTTTCAAAAAACTTGACATCAATAGTGCATATATTCATGTCCACCTCACCAAAGAGGTCTATATGCGCTAACCATTAGGATATCATGATGAAAACAATCCAACAACATCTGCCATCTTGGCGACCTCTCATATTTTCTTGGTGTTTGACTCATCCCCTCTCCTCAAGATCTCTTTCTTTCTCAAGACAAAATATACCCAAGACCTTCTGAAGAAGACTCATATGGTCAATGCAAATGAAGACATCACTCCCATGTCTCTGAACCACATGCCAACATTTCATCTCTCTTTCACTTGGTCAAGTATTATTTTTCTGTAAACAAACTCTCTCAATTTATGCATCAACCTACCACTATGCACTAAAGTGTTATCAAATATTTTTTTTTCTACCTTCGAGCCACAATCAATCATGAATTATTTTTTCTTCGCCACTCCCCACTATCCCTACATGGAATCTCTGATGTCGACTGGACAAGCAACATTGCTGATCACACCTCAACCAACGCTTATGATGTTTTTCTTGGCCACAATGCTATCCAATGGAGCTTAAAGAAACAGCGCATGGTTTCCTGTTCCTCCACCTAAGTAGAAATGTAGAAATGTAGAATAGTGTGCCATTGCTTCTGACAGGGCCGAACTCAGATGTTTATAATTACTTCATGAATTCACTGCTTATTTATCCTCTGCAGCCATTGTTTGTTGTGACAATGTCTATGTCATGTACTTGTATGTCAATCCAATTTTTTTATTATTGGATGATACATATTGCCATTCACTTCATTTTTGTTCAGGAAAAAATTCAAGTTGCACTAACCGATCTCTCTCTTGTCATCGCCTTGGTCAACTTCGTGTTGAGATCGACATCCTCTCCTAGGACTCCACCTCGAGATGGCATATTAGAGGAAAATCTTATATTCTTTTCATTATATTTTTGTGGGCTCCAAAAATTCATGCCCCAGCCTCTTCGAGGCCCCTTTCTTTATTCAGGTCGTTGAGGAGAGTTTTAACGAGTAAGCTCCGAGGCAAATTTTCAGAAAGCAGATTGGGTTTTGAATAAGACATTACCCAGAGATTTCGCCCTCATTTTGAGGGGATTTTATGATCTAAGTTCAAGTTTCATATAGGCACAAGCCCCTATAGTTAACTACCCCTCCCGATAGCGAGAGAAAACTTTCGATTAAGGCTGGTTGTTAAACAGATACGTAGTATCCGGCGTGTAGTAGCAGTATGATTTAATATTTGAAAATTTGATATTTAAAATTAGAAATTCGTCACCTTGCACTTAAAGCAGATTATGGGGGGAATGATGATAGACCCGATCAAGATTCCATAGTTCCATCGTCCCGGGTCATCACGAAACCTAATCTACTTAGTCAAAGGAGATATTTGACCCAACTTGATAGAAGGATCTTTGTCGCCAGCCATGGGTTGCTTTGTCCAAGGGTACCTCATAGACCTATGGTGAATATTTGTCTAAGGGGATAAATTTGAATCCACCTTAATGAACATAGAGCTTTATACCCTATTGATCATATCCTATTGATTCATTACTCAATAATTTAGCGTCGTCGGGGAACATATGGGCTTTAACCATGATTATAATTTAATGGTGCCATTTGGCGGCAAAACCACCCGGTCAGAGGGTCTCGGTCATAACTGTTTACCTGTGATGTCATTTGGGGGCGAAATCACTGGTTAGAGGATATGTGCCGCATCATTACTGGCAAGAGACGAATTGAGAATGAATCTTAGTGATATTTTCGACCAAACATTTGCTCTTAATGAGCTATAAAGTGATTTTTATATTTTCCACATTAGCAAACCGTTGCGGATGGTGGATAGGTATTTTGCTTTAAGTATTTTGATGCTTTTATTTCAATTTTAAATATTTAGGGTTTGGTGACTTTTGAGTTTTGAAATTCTTGTGAGAATTTGTGAGGCATTTTCAAGTATTTTGGAGGCTCCTTCGGTTGAGATTTCCTGTCAACACGGCCATCATCAGGGTACTTATGGGCAATTTCATTTTTATTGGTTGAACCTTATTGACTTTATCAACTTGACGACAAAGGATCAGGTTCGTCTTCGGTGTTATGCCTTTATTAGTGATTTTTTTTTTGTTATAGACCTTGAAGATCTAATATAAACGTATAAAACAAAAATCTCGATCGATGCCGCGATCATATATTTACTTGGTAGTTCGAGCCGTATCAACTCCTATCTATTCACATAGAAGGATCAGACTCGAACTTAGTTCATGTTTGACCCGCATAGCATCCTCAGACGTCATGTATGTGTATACATCACGTTCATCGGGGCCCATACGGGTATATGCTTTTGCATGTATATTATATGATGCATTTGTGTAGCGATTGTATATATATACAGTGGATGTACGCGACACATTTGCATGTTATGCATTTATGTGAAACATCTGTGCATTAGTTTAGTTATGCATTTAGATGTTGTGACAAGTTTGAATGTCGTATCTGCATCTTGCAAGATATGTTGTCATGTAGTGTAGTGGTTTAATGCACGATTATAACATATGATGTATTTGTATTATCTGTGTATATAATACACACATACATTGTCTATTTTGCTTGTATAATATATTTGCATAATAATTTAGTGCTTGCATGATGTAATTGCATAATGCATATACAACATATATCTTGCATGCATCAATGTATATGTATCTAATACACTTATATGTTAGGAGAGGATGCCTGCAACATGTCTATTCATTCCAAACTACATGCAATCATGATATGCTTATATCGTACACTTGTGTAGTGCATTATGTATATTGCAGCATATATATGCATGATGCATTTTGTGTACTAAATGATGTATTTGCATGACACCCTGTATATTACAAATGCATGCACGTTATGAACATGTCAGCATGCTTTTTGATGTATGAGGGGGATGTTTTTGCAATGATTAGTTGTGCAAATGACTATTGTTGACAAGTGTGCAAAGCTTCATTTTAGAGTCTACAAATGCATTCAGTCTGCTTATATGGATGTTGCGGATCCAGTGGCGTTGTTTAGCAATGCATTGAGCTTCATTTGTCGCACATTGACAATGCAGTTTGGCTCATTCATCTTCTGCATGTTGTTATCTTCGTCAACATTCAACCTGCAAGATTATATTTCTGTCAGCAGATACACTATACGACGTATCAGGAACCTTCCACCTATCGTCTACAAGTAAACCGATCTATTTGGTGATGTCACAAATCAACTGCCTCAATTTATCAGTGGCCTACAGTTTTTACTACTGATTTTCTGCTTTTGCTTATAGGTGAATCGTAGCGTTGAGCTATGGGTCATTTACTGCTTTATGTAGGTAGGCTATCATGCACTATCGAATCTCCTATAGTGACTTGTAGATATTTGCATTTATCACGACACTTTGTATTTGCTGGTAGAAAGCATATCGCATACATGATGAGTCTCCTACAACGACTCGTGTCTGTATTTGATGAAGGTCTTTTGTATTTGCTAGTAGATTATATGTTGTGTACGTGACAAGTCTCCAGCTGCTACCTGTAAGTGAGCTCCATAGGAAGCTCTTATTCCTCATGAATTTGTTGCTTCTGATGGTAGACAGTATGCCGCGCTCACTGTAGTCCTCTCGTTTATGTTTGTAGAAGATCCGCACGAGTTATCACATTTGTTGCAAAGGTACTGTGTACACTTGCTGACAGCATGTATTCTTAGTATATTAATTAGTATTGCCTGCAGGTAGATTCAATATGTCCGCTTGCAAGCTATTGTTGGCTGCAGCTCGAACTACACTTGTCCCCAATTTCTTTATGCATCTTGGGTAGCAAGTTGCTGTGTTCATTGCACATTATTTTTTAGTGTTCATAGAAGACCGATATATTTGCCTGCATGTTGGCTAATGTTGGCTGTAGGAGGACCACACATTGGTTGCACACTCTTAATGAGCATATTACTGTGTTCATTACGAATATCATGCCCCTGCAAGCTAACTGATGTTGATTGAAGAGACGTCATAGCATTCGTCGCATGATGCTTGTATATATTCGTAGGGAACTTATCACATTCACAGTTTGTCCACTATTGTTGCTTGTAAGTGGATTAGTGCATTTCTTTCACAAGCTAGCTGACTGTTGAGCATAAGGATACTACTATATTCATAGCTCATTTGCTGTCATTGCTCACAACGGGCTAATATATTCATCCACACGCTGTTTGATGTTGAATTTGTATCTGCATTTGCAGAAGAATTGCCACACTTGCAGCATATCTATCATTGTTGATAGAAGTTAAGTGACATTGATTATATGCAAGTTGTATTTGCTTCAAAACCTTCAAACACATATTGGCTAGCAGTTCATCGCATATCTCCCATTATCATGTATAGCAATTTGTCGTATACATCACAGACCTTTTGTTATGTTGCTAGATGATTTGTAAATAAAATTGTCATTACTGCTTGTTGGTGTTTGCATATTAAATGATATAGTTGCCATATTCATTGAAAGTTCGTGTTATTGCTTGTGAGCAACTCAACATCCTCATTGTTCATTCGCTTATAAACAAATCATGTACGTTGACATTTCAGCATAAGTCCCTTATAATTATCTGCTAGTGAGCCACCGTTAAGTTTTATGTTCATCATTTATTATTTGATTCCATTTTTTCATTATAGATATTTAGTTAAAGTTCGGTTCCCTATAGGTTTTGCTTAAGTCTTCTTCCCTGTCATTTGTTTAAGTTCAGGTCCTTTATTTATTAAAAATTTCGGCAGCCTCCCAACGTCTCTCCCGTTTAGAAAAAAATTAGAGAGTTGGGTCTTCCCACCATGCTACGAGAGTGTGTATGGGTCTTCGAGGTAACTGTTTGAAATGCGTAGTTTTTTTTTCTCGTAAGTACTGAACCACATACTGAATACTTAAAGTTGTCCCTGCCATGCTATGAGAGCGTGTACATGACCTACCCACCTCGCCGCAAGCGCCGCACCTGGTTCCATCCCATCACGCTATGAGAGGGTGTATAGGTGATTTTCAGATGCGCCGCGAGCTCCAAAAGCGGGATTTGGAGTTTTTAGGGTTTGGAGACATTATACTTGAGCGACGTAAGACGACGATGGCTATGTCGAGGATAACGACGACGATGAAATCATACAAAATTTTTCTCGTCTTTTTCTCTTTTCTCTTATTTTTTTCTCTTCTTTTCTCTCTCTCTCTCTCTCTATTTTATTCTCTCTTCTCTCTCTCCTTTTTTTATACAATGAGAGAGAGAGAGAGAGAGAGAGAGAGAGAGAGAGAGGTTAAGGAGTGTAATATTGGAGTTTGAGTATGAAGGTGGGCTGATTTGTAGTGAAGTGTGAAGTTGTTGTGGAGAGGTGGGCTCAATTTGGAGATGTGGGCTTGTTGTTTGTGCGTGGAAGGAATTGGGCCACAAGAAGAGTGGTGGGAAGAAGTGACAATTTTGTGGACTGATGGACTGTAGTGGATTGCTATTAGGTAGAGAGTGTGAGCTACTATTAAGAAGGAAGAGGGCAATGAGGTATTCAGGTTAAAGCTGGGAGGTTCGGCGGTTTTTAGAGTTTAATTCGGTCCCTTGCGGCACTGAGAGGTGGAGGTGGAGGTGGAGTGTAGGGATTAGAAGGAAGCAAGATCGGTTGTGCAGTTGGTTGAGATCGGCACGGTAGGGGCCCGATAATGGAGCCAGATCGGGTATTGCAGCCTGGAGAGCACGGAGCAGGCGACAACAATGGTAGAGGGAGGTTCGGCTGCTGCTCTAGAGCCGAGATCAGCACAGTGAAGGGTCGTGTAGGCGCAGCTGGATTGTGGAGAGGAGTTGAGTTCGTGTGGACTGGCTGCTTGCCTGGAAATGGGACTAGATTAGAGTGGGAGTTGGCCTGGATTGGTTCGTGGAGGGGATTCTGTCGAACACGGTGCGGCTAGGTCGAGTGATCGAGGTGGCTTCGACACTAGTATGGACGACGAGGTGTGAGGTAGGGGTGTCAATATTTGACACGACACGAAAACCCGACCCGAAAAATCCGACTTGAACCCGACCCGAGCCCTAAACGGGTCGGGTTCGGGTTCAGGAATTCGATCCGTTTGGAAAACGGGTCAGGTTCGGGTTGACCCGACGGGTTGCCGGGTCAACCCGAAAACCTGTTAAAAAGCCTGTGTGAGGAAGCACAAGGTCGCTCAAGTGTGGAAACTAGCCGAAGGCTCCCTCTTGCCTTCTCTTTTATCAATAGAACAGGAGCATAATTGAGGCGAGTGTGAAGAGACCGTTCGGCGCCGAATGTACAGGGCATGGGTACTGTAGCAGGCACTAGGCAGCGGGATTTGAACAACATTTGAGCAGGATTTTTGACAGGAAATTAGTATGGGCCGCCAGATGTGTAGGATTTGAGCAGGGTTTTTGGGATTCGAGCAGAGGTCAACAATTTTATATTTATCTTTGTAGCCTTTCATCATTCAGTTGTCATCTAATTTAGGTGTCAATACACCTTCCTTTCATACACCTTTTTGTATTTATATATATTGTATAAGCTCACTAATGTAAATTGAACTTTCCTTCTCAATTATCTTTTCTTAAACTCATAGCTCCAGACACAAACTCAAGCAATGAACCATTAAGTTGACAAGCAAATACAAAACTTATTAGAGTTCATATGCCATATTGGACATAACAAACCAACAAATCTAAGATACAATATTACTAGAGATGCTCTCTGCATATTAAAGGACGACAATTATAGACATTCATGTCATCCAAAACAGAGCATATGACATTCAATTAGAAAACAAACACAATAGTACAAAACATTTCGTGTAGGTTTCACATATACTAGAAAGGCAGGCATCAGCTTCTTGCAGTGTTTTCTGATAAAAAGAAGTTAGCTAAGGATCATTTGAAAAGGCACCTCTAGGCTGTTTGCAACCATGCTCCGGTGTTAGAAGATCTGTTGCAGCTCTCTTTGGTCTCAGCTGCATCAAAAGGAAGCTTCACTAATTTGAACTATATGAATCTATTCAAATTCTATATATCTAGTTTAGCGTGTAGTAATATGAAATATGATTTCTTAAGTCTAATACTAAGAGATTAGGTGGCGATCACCTTGTTCTTTTAACGGTAGAAAATATTGAAGGAGTCGGGAAAGAGATAGTTGTTTTTCAATGGTGGAATCAAGAGAGAGGTTGAGGGTGGCAGCCGCTCCAATAGATTTAAGAAGAGTGTTAAATAATCATGCATAGTATGAAGATTTTATCTTTCAATTCTCCGTCAATTTAAAAACTTATAGAAGCTTTGCCCTTTTTAAATTTGGCTAAAACTCTCTTATCCCCTCTCATTTTAAACGTTGGCTCAGCCAATGTCTTATACTCGATATGAAAATGCAATAATAGGATGAGAAAAATGATTAGTGGGTGCTCAGTAAAATTACTGCCGTGCAAAATTCAAGAGAAAAAGCAAGGATGAAAATGGACTAATTAGTCATTACTGTGTTTGATTAGAAAGAGTTATGGGCAAAGATGGAAGAAAGAGAATGAAGGAGAGAACTAATGGTTATGTTAACAGTGATTACGGATCACTAGTATATATTTTATCAATTTAGATGACCAAGCAGGTGATTTTTTCACTAATTAGATGAGGGTAAAAGTTGGCACCTTGTCTTCTGCTTTCTGATAGATTTGCCTCAGGAGAATGTTTCTAGCTTCAGTTGTTATCACTGCAAAAATTTACGGCAAGGGTGTTAAGGAAATCTTGCAGAATACATAACACACCCATTGATCAGTATTTACTAGAACAGATGATATAGTAATAAAACCAACATTTGTAGTATCAACTTACCAACATGCAAGAAACTGGAAAACTCCTAGCCATTATGATAAAAGATACTTACCTACTGATTCTCCAGATCATCACGTTGGACTTCCTATAATTGTAATTGGTATGTTTTCCACGAAAAACTATTCCATTATTGTCATTTTTTTAGATATTGCTATGTCAGAGAGTATGCATCAAAAAGATGAAAAATTAGAACTGATAAACTAACAGTACATCTGTTTTCAACGCAAAATTTTAAGACCATATGAAAGGACTAATCACCTGACATTTATATACCAATATATATATATTAATTATTAGATATGGGACTAAATTCAATACTATCATGTGCATTAACACACTACAAATGAAATTTAAGGAAAAATGCATCGAAAAAAGGTATAAGCTTAAGAGATCCATACTCCCATTACTCAAGTCAAGGAATCCAACAAAAGTTTCTACAGTCAAAACCTCACAAACATGTTCTCAAAATTTTCATTTTAAGATCAGCTTTCTAAAGGCCTCTTGAAATAAGAATAAACATAATAATTTGATATGCAGAGTTGAAAGAAAGTCTAATGTAGGAATCCTCAAGTTTGAAACATTATACATGCAGTTAAGTTTCTTCCAATAGAAGAAAAATGTAGGCAATAATATTTTTATCAGTAAGATTGAGAAAAGGAGTACCTTGGTTTGGTGGAGGAACAGTCCTGTTATGAGTAGGATGATATGTGGCTGGTGTGAGTTTCTGAAAATTAGTTTAACAGTATTAGAATCATAAACAATCAATTCTTTCATAAACCTACATGCTTAATGTACAGGAAGCTAATCATGCATTTGGAACTAAACACAAGCAACTTACATACATATCGATAATAAGTACTTTTTGAAGTGAATTAGTACATGTAATTGCCTAACAAGCACATCAAGTTTATGCTAAAAGTGTAATATTTTTTCTTTGTTCTAACTATATAAACTGCTAAATATCGTAGTTGTATAGAAAAAAATAAAAAGATGGGGCAAATGCGACATGGAATCAACATCTCCTTGCAGCATTCATGCTCTAGTGATTTATTAAAAATAATGAGCTACTAACCTAAGTGTTCTATAATAGAAAAAGAAAAAGAATTGTAATTATTAGGGCTATGAATTTGGTTTGAGGATTTAAGATGCTTGAAAATCAAATCTATTTTGAGCTTGAATCGAAGTCAACAAGCTGACCAATGAGCCAAGCCTGGCTCTGATCGAATTTAAATTGCGTCGAGCTTGAAGATTAAATTGGCTTGAGATTAAATCAAAATGCATATCCATTTATGTACAAATAAATACATGCATAGATTTATGCATACATCTTTTATGGTTTTCTTTATAAAAAAAAAAAAGGTTTACTTTGATCAGGTGAAAGCCCAATTTCAATATAGAGTTATAATTCCATTTTGATTGACATGAACAACAACAACATCAAGTCTATATCCCACTATGTGGAGTCGGCAACATGAATACTTTTTCTCTATTGTGTTCTGTTAAGAGTCAAATTATCATTCAAATCTAATAAACAAAAGCCATTGCTAATACTTTCTAACCAATACTTTATTAGTTCTAACTCTACCTTTCTTAACATAGGCCAAATCTAATGCATCTACTCTGATAACCGGGTCATTAGAAGGGCCGATGTTTTATATGACCAAACCATCTAAGGCGACTCTCTCTAATCTTATTTTTCATTGGAGCTACTCCAGCCTTTTAACATATATATCACATTATGTCTCTAAGTGTAAAGCCAGTCATCCACCTGAACATCCTCATCTCTGCAACAGTAAACTTAATTTTGTGCTTCCCTTTTAATGGCCAATATTCTACGCCATAAAGCATTGCAGTTCTCACCATCTTATAAAATTTTCCCTTAAGTTTGAGGGGACACTTTTCTATCACATAACAAGCCCAATGCGTTCCTCCACTTCAACCATCCAATTTGAATTCCACTAATAATATTGATGCAGGACATAGATGAAAATTTGATTCAGGGAAGGATTTTGCACGCTTAATGAATAGGAGCTAATTAATGAAAGCTTTATGATGATTCGAACAATGAAATAAAATCAAAGAGCGGTAAACACAAGCATAGGCCAAGTTACTCGCGGAAAGTAAAAATCCCATAATAATTAATTACTCTTGATGTTGCATACGAGATGAGTTTCAACAAGAAATCCCTAATCTAACAATAAAAGTAGTGGTATGAAAGATATCTTACACACTTCCTACTAAACACTAAGCTTTTAGCGGAGCTTCGCAAGATTTTGCATGAATCAAATAAAACCACAAGCAAGAATCAATGAAGAAGGTAAGAGAGAAGGAAAGAGTTCACCCTTTGCGAAGATTAGACCTTCCCACGAACTTGGGCAGCAATTGTTGGACAACCACCTCTATGTCCAGAATCCTTGGGACAGCAGCTGGACGATATCCAGGATAGTCTGGACAACGATTGGGATTGTTTCGGCAACCTGGACAGCCAACTACTTTGCTGAAAACTGCAGGACAGTTGTTTTCCTGATTCTGAACTTCAGGACAACAACTAGAACTTGTTCTGAATTCTAGAATTAACCTTGGACAACAGCTTTGGTCCTTGGGAAAAGTCTGGACAACAACAGGGAAACGGGACAGCAGTTTACCACGACAGAGGGGTCTTGGACAGCAATACGGGCCTCTTGGGGAAGCTGAGCAGCAGGATTGTCCTGCTGTAATTCTTGGGCAGCAATCAGGAATCTATTACAGGGAAGAGACGTGGGGGGAAGAGGCTTGGGAAGGGGCCGGCTAAGGCTGCAGGAAAACTATGTATTTCCTTTCCCGAACTCTCAATCAGGAATAATTAGGATGAATCAAATCCAATACGAATTAATTAGATTCAAATTAAGGAGTTGATTGGGAGGTCATTATTGGGAAGAAGTAAAGAAGGAGGAGGGGGTGGGCCGGCCATGTATTGAAGGAGGGGGGGTAATTTGAATTGATTCCATTGGGAGAGGCTTCCCTTTTGGAAAGAAATTAAATAGGTGGGGACTAGGGGATTTCGGCCAAGAGGGAAGGGGGAAAGAGTTGTTTAGGTTCAGTGTATTTGGAGTTAAGGCATTAATTACTCAATTAATCCTGATTTGGACCAATTGCTTTAATTAAGGACATTTCCAAAAATAGGATTTATGAAATAGGAACGATTTGAAATTTAAATTTGATTTATTTCAAATTCAAATTCCTTCCAAAGATAGATTGAATTAAATAAGGCAAGTGGAACTTAAGGAAACAATTTTTAGTAGGGGAAGATGGGGGCCGGTGGTCTAATGAGGGAGAGAGGGTGTAGGGGAATTGATTTGGACTTCCTATTTGGGAATTTGATTTTAGGAAAGGATTAAATTAAATCCAATTTAATTTAAGATTTAAATCGGATGAAATTAGGAAACTTTCTTAAAATAGAATAAGGCGTTTTAGGAAAGAATTTGAATTTTAAATTCAATTGAACTTGAATTCAAATCATCTCTAAAATAATACCACCATCAATTAGGAAACCATAATTAATGAGGAGGTGGAGAAAGGGTGGGCCGGCAGCTTGCTTGGGCTTGCCGGCGGTGGAGATGGTGGTTGAGGGGTTAGTGGGGGCTCGGGTAGGGTGAATGAAGGGCCGGTTGGTGGGGTGGATGGCTAGGAGAAGTGGTGGTCTAGGGGTGGAGGGAAAGTGGGATGTTAGTCGATAGGAAGGGTGGGGTTTTGATGGCCGGTGGTGGAGCTTTGTGGGGGTGGCCGGTAGTGGAGCTTAGGTAGCCGCGATTTGGGGATCTAGGATGGGCCGAAAGGTGTAAGGGAAGGAAAGAAAGGGAAGAAAGAACAAGAACGAAAAGAGAACCACGAACCCAACCGTCTCCAAGGTTGGTGGGTGATCCGCTTTCCCTCTCCTTAGGATTCCTCTCCATAGCTCTCAAGCTCACACAAGAACTCAATATGCAGAAATTTTATTATCATTCATTCATTCATTCATTAACCCTCAAAGATGGAGGGGAGAGCTTTAAATAGCCAATACAATGTGACAAATAAAAGTACTAAAATGCTCCTAGGGCTTACACATGTCTAAACCCTTAAGTAAGGGCAAAAGTGAAAAAGACAATAAAATTCATAAATAAAACTAATACATCAATAAATAAAATGAACATAAAATAGAGCGGATGTCCTCATCAAATATCCCCATATATTTCACCATCACTTTGAACAATAGACCCGAGATATCTAAGACACGTACTCTTTTTAATGACTTGATCGCCCAACATCACAATCCCCCCATTAGATCTATTACTATTAAAACTACACTCCATGTATTCGGTTTTAGATCTACTCAAACAAAAATCTTTATACTCTAAGGTTGACCGCCATAATTTAAGTTTTCCTTCAACTTCCTCTCCATTCTTATCAACAAGAAGAATATCATCAGCAAAAAGCATACTCCAGGGTACATCCTCTTACAAATGTCTAATAAGAACATCCACGACTAAAGCAAAGAGATACAAGCTTAAAGCCAATCCTTGATGTAAACCAACTGAAATAGGAAAATACTTGGTTAAATCACCTTGTGTTTGAACATAAGTAACAGCACTTGCATATATATCCTTAATAACTTGAATATAAGCATTATTAACTCCTTTCTTTTCTAGAACTTTCTAAAGCACTTCTCATGAAACTTTATCATATGCTTTCTCTAAATCAATAAATATCATATCAAGATCATCCTTATTCCATTTTGATTGACATGAATAATGGAAAATGGGCCATGGGATTTTTCTTCAAATGGAGACAAGCTGGGTATTTCATTAAAATTTAAAAAAACTAAATATGCTTGCAAATTTTCTATTACTTAGATAGTATGTTTTTTTTTTAGTTGGATTCTCGAATGGAGTGCAATTATCTACAAAACTTTCATTTGATTATGCAGCAGTGGAAGAGGAATGAATCTTAGACGCGACCTTGTGAGTTTCAATAATGTCAAATATGATTAATGAGTTTTTACACATTAAAATGTCATATTAATTTAACATTTTTTAAGTAAACTTTATAAAAAATGGGATAAATTCTATAACAATTTTATGTTGTGATAAAAACAGGCTAAAAGTACAAAACAATGGAGCAAATGAGAGCAGAAAAGGATCCGAGACTATGGAAAGGAAATTTCAAGAGATTACAGGCACACTCAACATTTGACCTGTAGTACCTAGGCGCTACATCAATCAATGTTGAGGTACGACCTTGTTTGGTTCAAAGCCACTCATCTTTAGAATTTTTATAGTACAAACAACATTTAGGAGCTGGACTATAGCACCACAGCGGTTCACCTCAGAGTAACAATTGTTGTAAGGCATTACAAGAGCGCTTAGCCTCTTAACCAAAGCGCCGCAGTACAACAACACATACTTATTTCATGTTGAAGCACTTGTTGAACTGTGAGGGAGTTATTGTGATAGTTGTTGGGGAGTTAAAATAGCTATTTTTTGGAGTGTAAAAAACTGTCATTGAGGTGAGAAGAAGAGAAAGAATAAGCAAAAAAATGAAAAAGAATTTAAAATAAATTTGGGCACAAAATTGCATATACTTCTATTTTTCCTTTATTTTCTTTTATTATCTATCTTTGCATCATGAAGTTTATGAGTTTTCTTTATCGTTTTCTTAAATCCACTATGAACTAACTTCATATTATAGATTTACGATGCAATCAAAATATCTTTATCAATATAATAGTTGGATTTCTTATATGTTAAATTTAGGATTGTTCAATTTATATTGTTCCTTATTTAGTTGATTAAGTAGCAAATTTTATTTAATGACATTGAAAGAGTTATTTTTACTTAAAAAGGATTAACAAGTTATTTGTTGAGATAGGAATATACAATTAGGACTTATAATCTTTTGAAAGTGAAACTTCATACAATCTTTTAGATTAGTTCATTGATAGGAAATACTTGAGTTCGCAAGTAATCCTACCAGATCTACTTGAGTTCGCAAGCAAACCTAAGCAAAATTGATAAAAACAGCAGAAAAACACAATAATTTGGAGCAAATCAAACTAGGAACGATAGATTGCGTCTTGGAAATAAAGCAAAGCAAATGCGAAAGCAAGATACAAAAGATCCTCAATTCGAGAGGAGGATCGTCTCTCCCAAATCTCTAGACAAGATTGTCTAGAGCCCAAAGTACCTTGGAGCAAGCTTCTCATTCCTCCTGCTGGCGACTGTCTTCTGTCTGTATGGTCGGAGCTTCATGAACACCCTCTCCCCCACTTCAAACTGGATGTCCTTCCTATGCCCATCAGCTTGTTTCTTCATAATCTGTTAAGCTTTCAGTAGATGTCTCTTCAACTCCTCTAACACTCTATCCCTCTCCTCCAAATACTCCTCTACTGAAGAAACTGGAATATTGGTACTCCCAAAGTGCACCAAGTGGGGAGGATCCCTTCCGTACAGTACCTTGAATTGAGGTCATCTGGGAGGCAGAGTGAAAAGAGGTGTTATACCAGTATTCAACCCATGATAGCCACTTAGCCCATAGCTTGGGTGTTTCCGACACAAAGCAGCTCAGGTAAGTCTCCAAGCTCCTGTTGACTACTTCCGTTTGGCCATCCGTCTGGGTGGTAAGCTGTGCTCCTCTTGAGAACTGTCCCCTATAACCTGAACAATTTCTTCCAAAAATAGCTGAGGAACACTTTATCTTTATCTGATACTATCGCCTCTGATACTCCATGCAATCTGACCACCTCCCTGATGAAAGCTAAAGCCACTGTCACCGCTGTGTAAGGGTGTCGGAGGGGGATGAAATGAGCATACTTGCTCAGCCTGTCCACCACAACTAAAATCACCGTGAAGCCTTCTGAACGGGGCAGCCCATCTATGAAATCCATGGATATCTCCTCCCATACTCGTCTTGGTAGAGCTAATGGCTGTAGTAGTCCTCCTAGTGACATAGCCATGTATTTGTTCCTCTGATAGATATCGCATCTGGCTACCATCTCCTCTACATCCTTATGCATCCCCTTCCAGTATAACTCCGAGGCTAGCCTTCTGTATGTCTTCTGCACGCCTGAATGGCCCCCTATAGCGCTTCCATGAAACTCCTGGAGCAAGCTCGGAATGTGGATCGAGGATCGGGGCATCACGAACCTCCCCTGATATAGCAATATGTTTCCCTCCAATGAGTACCCTGGGTGGCTACCCTTTTCCTTCAACAAATCTGCCATGATCTTTCCCAAATCCTCATCCCTAGCACTTTCTTCTCTGATGGCCTCCCAATCAAGCATCAAAGGAACCGATAGTGTCACTGTCTGCAGCTCCCCCATACATCTGGACAAGGCATCCGCCGCCTTATTCTCCACTCTTGGTCTATACTGAATCTCAAAATCGTACCCCAGCAACTTAGACAGCCACCGCTGATGCTCCTCTGTCACCATCCGCTGCTCCAGTAGATACTTCAAGCTCCGCTGATTTGTCCTGACAATGAAGTGCCTCCCAAGTAGGTAGGGCCGCCACTTCTGGATGGCCAAAACGATTGCCATTAATTCCCTCTCATAGACTAACTTCAGCCTGGCTCTGGCGGTCATTACCTGGCTGAAATAGGCAATGGGCCTACGACTCTGCATAAGCACTGCACCCAGTCTGTATCCGGATGCATCTGTCTCCACGATGAAGGTCTGAGTGAAATCTGGCAAAGCTAGGACCGGTACTGTAGTCATGGCCTTCTTCAGGCTCTCAAAAGCTGATGTAGCCGCCTCCCCCCATAGGAACCCGTCCTTTTTAAACTGTTCGGTAAGTGGCCATGCTATAGTGCTGTACCCCTTTACGAACCTTCTGTAGTACCCTGTCAGTCCTAGAAATCCCCTCAACTTCTTCAGATTCTTTGGCACTGGCCACTTAAGCATTGCCTCAATTTTGGACTGATCTGCTGCCACCCCTTCCTTTGATACAACATGGCCCAAGTACTCTACACTGCCTTGTGCGAAGCAGCATTTCTTCAAGTTGGCTCTCAGCTGGTGCTTTTGCAGTACCTCTAATGCCCTTTTCAAATGCTCCCAGTGCTCCTCCTCTGTTTTGCTGTAGACCAAGATATCGTCAAAGAACACCAATACGAATCTTCTGAGATAAGGTTTGAAAACCTCATTCATAAGGGCCTGAAAGGTAGCGGGAGCATTGGTGAGGCCAAAAGGCATCACCAGGAACTCATAGTGTCCCTCATGAGTTCTAAAGGCCGTCTTGGGTACATCCTCCCTCTTCATCCGGATCTAGTGGTATCCTGATTTCAAGTCTATCTTGCTAAAGATTACTGTTCCACTCAATTCATCAAATAGCTCGTCAATGACTGGTATAGGAAACTTGTCAGGGACAGTCTCCTTGTTGAGGGCTCTGTAGTCCACACAAAAACGCCAACTGCCATCCTTCTTTTTCACTAATAGAACGGGACTAGAAAAAGGACTGATGCTGGGTCTGATGATTTCTGCCTCCAACATTTCTCTAATCAACCTTTCAATTTCATCTTTCTGGAACTGAGGGTAGCGATACGGTCGTACACTGAGGGGTGACACTCCCTCCCTTATCACGATGGCATGCTCCTGCTCCCTCTGCGGTGGCAATCCCTGGGGTGGTTGAAACACCTCTTGGAATTGCGGTGGCAGTCCACACAAAAACGTCAACTGCCATCCTTCTTTTTCACTAATAGAACGGGACTAGAAAAAGGACTGATGTTGGGTCTGATGATTTCTGCCTCCAACATTTCTCTAATCAACCTTTCAATTTCATCTTTCTGGAACTAAGGGTAGTGATACGGTCGTACACTGATGGGTGACACTCCCTCCCTTATCACGATGGCATGCTCCTGCTCCCTCTGCAGTAGCAATCCCTGGGGTGGTTGAAACACCTCTTGGAACTGCTGAATCAACGGCTGAATGG
Organism: Dendrobium chrysotoxum; assembly: GCA_019925795.1. Lineage (NCBI taxonomy): Eukaryota > Viridiplantae > Streptophyta > Magnoliopsida > Asparagales > Orchidaceae > Dendrobium > Dendrobium chrysotoxum. Next base: position 56,089,422 of record CM034309.1, read on the forward strand.
AGAGGGGTATGCCCCCCCCCCCCCCCCCCCCCCACCTCCTCTAATCCTGCTCCCTCCAAACTGTGCAGCTCCACCAAGTATCCTCCTCCTGCCAACTGTATATCCTTCACCATAGTTTTTAGAGAAACCATGGATTTATATAGCCCTGCATCTCCCTTAATCACCACCTTCCTTCCATCTATCACTAACTCCATCGTGAGTGCTCTCCAGTTCACCTTGGTGTCTCCCAAAGGCTACAGCCATTTCATCCCCAGGTGACATATGTACTCCCAAGCTCTAGTGGAAGAAAATCTTCCTTCACCTGAATCCCCTGGATAGTCAGTAGCACTCCTCTACAAATCCCCTGGCCCTTCTCCATCTTCCTCGTACCCATCATCACCCCGTAGCAACCCGTATCCACCAATCTCATTCCCATCTGGTCGACAACCTGAGAGGAGATGAAATTGTGGGTAGCCCCACTATCGATCAGCACCACTACCTCCCTGTCCTGGATCTCCCCTTTCACCTTCATGGTATGATTAATCGTGAATCCTACCACTGAGTTCAGGGACACCTCAGCCAGATCCAAGTGCAGCTTCTCCTCCATCTCCTCCTCCCCTCCCTCAGTTTCCTCATCATCACAGACGGTGAGAACCTGAAGAGTTCGGTCCTTGCATCGATGCCCTGGCGTATACTTTTCATCGCACCTGAAGCACAACCCCTTTGCCCTCTTCTCCTGCATCTCCTTCTTTGTCAGCCGCTTGAAATTTCCCCCACTTCCACTTCCTCCTGTCTTCTCCTTGGTGGCCTCTCGACTCCATCCAGTTGCAGGACCCTTAAGTGCTAGATGGGTGGTCATCATTCTGTAAGTCCCCCCTGTGCTGCTGCTCCTGGCTCCCCTCTCCAGATTCCTCTGATTCTCCACCAACTGGGCCAACTTCATGGCCTCCCCCAAGTCACGGGGCATCAGAACCTTCACTGCTGCTCTGATCTCCGCCTTCAACCCCTTCATGAAATTTCCCTCCAATACTGTATCTGAGAGTCGCTCCACCCTGCTAGCTAGGTGCTCAAATCGCTTTCAGTAGTCAGCTACAGACCCCTCCTGTGTCAGAGCAAAGAACTGCTCATAGAAATCCCCTCCCCGATCGGTTTGGAAACGTTCTATGATGCAATCCTTGAATTCTCTCCAGGTCCTGATAGCCCTCCTTTGGTCTCTCCACTGATACCATGAAAGGGCTTTTCCTTCCAAGCACAAGCCCGCTGCTGTCAGTTTCTCCTCCTCCATCAGCCCATTAACGGCGAAGTATCGCTCCACCTTGTAAATCCACCCATACGCATCATCTCCTTCGAATATGGGCATCTTTAGCTTCCTCACTTTCTGATCCCCACCATGTCCCCGTAATCCTCCATAATTTCCCTTCTCCCATGTGCTCGAATCCCCTTCAAAATCCCTCCTTCTGTCTTCAAAATCAGCACCTCGGCGGCCATAGTATCCCTCCCGGTGCTCCCACTCAGCACCTCATGGCTCCACGCCTCCATAACCTTGTCTCTCTCCATATCTCCCTCCTCTCTCCTCTCTCTGGAAAGGCTCAAGATGGGCCCCCCTTCCACGATTTCCACCTCTTCTTCCTCCTTACGGATTTCAGATTTGGTGTTTTTCGCTTTAGGGCCCTTTGCCTCAGATGCCGCCGTTTGGGTTTGGAATTCCAACGTCTTCTTCATCATGTCCCGTAGATCGGCCACTTGCCCTTCCATGGAAGACATTCTTTCCTCCACGGTTTCCTTGATTTGATTTATCTCCCCTTCGATCATTTCTTCCAAAGCATCCACCTTTTTTGCCGCCATCACAATCTGGAGTTTGTAGATTCACAAAATCTGAGTTTTGAAGTCAAAAAACAGCAACTTCCTCCCTTTCCGGCCAAAAATCTGCTGCTGGAATTTGCCGAAAACAGCCCTCCAACGGTCCCAAGACTTGCTCTGATACCAATTTGATAGGAAATACTTGAGTTCGCAAGTAATCCTACCGGATCTACTTGAGTTCGCAAGCAAACCTAAGCAAAATTGATAAAAACAGCAGGAAAACACAATAATCTGGAGCAAATCAAACTAGGAATGATAGATTGCGTCTTGGAAATAAAGCAAAGCAAATGCGAAAGCAAGATAGAAGAGATCCTCAATTCGAGAGGAGGATCGTCTCTCCCAAACCTCTAGACAAGATTGTCTAGAGCCCAAGCCTCCAAGAAAGCCCTAATTTCAATTCAACAAAACATAAACATCCCATAATCCTCTCATGCCCTTTAATACAAAATGTTTCCTAATTAAATTTCCCTCCCATAGCCCTAGCCGCCCCCTCCTCATTGATTTGAATGTTGTTTAAGTGGGTGGGAACCACCCCTTTGGGCGGAACGGCTGGAGAGGAGGCGGACTGGTTCCGCCTCCTGTATTGCTGAACCGGCCAGTGGGCCGGTTCTCTCTGAGCCGGTGTCTGAGTCGGCATAACATTCATATAGGAATATAGTGAATTGATTAGACTAATTAGGTTTTCTAGTTTTTAGAAGCGACTTGAAAATAAAGTTATTCTTGATTGACAATTTACAATTTAATTCTATAATTTTGAAAACAAATGAAATCATTGAATATGTGTTTCTTGGTGAACCAATCTTTGTCTTTGGCAAGTTTAGATTTATTAAATAGGAATAAAAGTAATTGTTTATGCTGATCACATGACAATCAAATACCTTATTGCTAAAAAGGATGCAAAGCCCAAGTTGATTAGCTAGATCTATCGCTACAAAATTTGATTTAAAGATTCGTGATATGCAGTGACCAAAAATCAAACGGAAAATCATTTGTCTAAACAGAAATAAAATTAAATAAATATCCTCAAGAAATTAATGAATAGTTTCTCGATGAATGAATATTTACATTTAACCATCAAAGTGTTCTTCGGTATAATAATTTTGTTAGTTTTCTTGTTGGTGATTTTTTGCTTCTTGATATATCTCATCAATAGAGATGCAACTCCTTGTATGACATTAGATATTATTTATGGGATAAATATTTTCTTTATAAATAATATTATGATCAAATCATAAGAAAATATGTCTAAGTGAAGTAGAGAATCTACTTGAGAAGTGCCACAACTTGAGGATGATAGACATTTTTTATGAATAAGAACTACAAAAATTTATAGAGTGGATTTTATAGGCCAACCTTGTTAAAGGATGCACATAATTATTCAAAAAATTATGATAGGTGTCAAGATAGAGGAAATATATCTACTCATCATGTTATACGCATAAATTGTATTCCAAAAATGAATTTTTTTTCATGTCTGGGGGATAGATTTTATGGGATCTTTCATTTCCTCAAATAAAAATCAATGAATTATTGTGGAAACTATATATCTAAATAGGTAGAAACTTTAGCACCATCTACTAATACTCTCCCAGATATTTGTTAAATTCTTAAAAAAAATATTTTCACTAGATTTGATACATGTAGAGCTATTATAAATGATGAAAGAAGCCATTTTTACAATAAATACTTTAAATTATTGCTAGCTAAATATGGAGTAAAGCATAACATTGCCACTACCTACCAATCCTAAATAAGTGGACAAGATGACATTTCTAACCAGGAAATCAAGAGAATTTTAGAGAAGACATTCAACCCATCAAAAAAAGATTGTTCAACAAGCTTAGATGATTTATTATGGGCATAGATGATTGCATATAAAATATCAATTGGAATGTCACCATTCATACTCATTTTAAGAAAAGCTTGTCATTTGTCATTGGAATTAGAGCATCAAGCCTATTGGGCAATAAAGAAATTGGATTTTAATATGAAGAAAGAAAGAGATAAATGATGTCTGCAATTGAATGAATTAGATGAAATCAGACTGCAGGCTTATGAAAATTTAAAAATTTAAAAAGAGCAAATAAAAAAATGATCAAAGGCTTGTGAAAAGGAAATTTGAGCAAGTAAAAAAGCTCCTCTATTTAATTCAATACTTAGGTTATTTTCATGAAAATTGAAATCAAGATGGTCAAGACCTTTCCTAGTTGTTAAAGTATAGCAACATGGAGTAGTTAGTGTAAGAGATCAAAAAACTTTGAATGTAGTCAAGGTGAATGGACGAGGTTAAAGCATTACTTTGAAGAAGTGTAACGACAAAATATGTCAATAGATTTTGTTCATTCAAAATAGGCATGGTAAATTCAACTGAGGATTATAAAAAAATCATTATTTGGGAGGCAAATTTATTGTTATTGATTTGATCATTTGTATATATTTAAATATTTATTATATGTGTAGCAATATCAGAAAAATTAAGATTGCATGAAGTTGCATGCACTGCCAACACTTATCAAATAGAAAAGACAGGGCTTAGGTGTTTAATTACATAACATACAAAATGCTCAAATATAGACTAGTCAGCGGTTAGGTGATCTGGAGGACAAGCAGTGGAGCGCTATAACATCAAGCGCTTAGGTGTTTAGTTCATTATATTCGGATGATATTCAAAATAAAACTAAATGTCTAGTGCTAGATCCAGACCAAATAACAAGAGGAAAGTCAAAAGAATACCAATTGTTTTTTTTTTTTTTTTTTTAAAAGAATACCAATTGTTGTAGTGCTGGCATTGACCAGCATTGAGGCACTCTATGGCAATTGAAAGCATAAGGCTAAAAGCAGTTAACTTGTTGTAAATGCATGCATAAAATGCACAGCTGAAGATAAGGCAGAACTAACGAATCTAACTACAAGAGTAAATGCAATTTTGAATATGTGACAAAGTGCATAGGCGCTACTGCAAAGGGTTGCGATGCTGAATCAATTATTGTCCAGAAATTTTTGACTAAAATTAATCCAGACGAAGCTTTGAATTCAAAACTATCAATCGCAAAGGATGCATTCTACAGTGCTTAGGCATGTTGCGGTGCTCTAAGAAGACATTATTGACAGAGCGAGGAACACTTCAGTGCTAGTATCCAAGTATCGCGATGCTTCAGGTAACACTTACGCGCTTCATGTTGAGAGAGATTTGGATCTCAAAACTCTATAAAGATAGCTTAGGAGGGTCCATCCATTCCAGATCACCTGGGGATTAGTACACTTATCTCCCCACTTCTTGTCCCACATGCATGTGCTTTATTTTTGCAAGGCCCGGCCATTCCTATAAATTCCTTGCTTATTTTTGAGCACTAGATATAAAAATGTCTTCAAAGAGGAAGAAGATATCATAAAACTCTAAGAAATTTGTTAGTTAGATACAATAATTTTGTAGTGATGAAAAAATTTGTACATAAAAGAAGATTTTATAACCGTGGGGGTAAACTTGAGCAGGCAATACAAGAAAGAGGATGGAAATATTTCTCTTCCAATGATGATGTAGTTGTACTACCTATGGTTAGAAAATGTCATGCCAATGTAAAAGAACATCACATTTTTAGGGTTTTTGTAGAAGGAAATGAGTGTTATTCGATAAGGACGCCATAAATAGAGTGTATTATTTAAAAGATGTTGAGAATGATGATACAATCACTTTTTACAATAGATATCCAAATTTTGATAAAATTTAAAGGTTTTTGATAAAACTTGAATATAGTACTCAACGGAAGAAAATTGATGATAAATTCATTAAGTTCCCATGTTTAGGGTATGAAATCTATAGCTAAGGCATGGCATTATTTCACTTCTGGGAAATTAATATTCAGTGGCAACTTGAGTGAGATGACTGGAGATAGCGTGTTTAAATTATGCCATTCAGAATGAACTTTCTATTGACGTAGTAAAAATTATTAATAATTGTATACTTAACTTTTTGAAAGAAGGTACGACAGAAGTATTAGGTCACTCTTCACTCATTTACCAACTTTGTTTAGGGGCAAGGTTTCTGGAGAATCTTCTGAGAAAGTGCAGCATCCAAAAAGATCCTAGACAAAGTAAAAAAAAATCATCATATAGCTCTAGATCAACACTGTTAGAGATTGGAGAAAGTTCTTATCAATCCCATACCCTACAAACTCCTAGGTCCTAGCCTTCTATGACTATATTTGACTAGGTTTGCAAGTTGAGGAAACAAGTGACAATATTACAGCAAAAGGAACATCAAATGGGCTACTACATGGACCGATAGAGCCAACAATTTAACTGGATGACTTCAACTCAGCCATGGCCAATATTTTAAGAATTATTTACCAAATGCCAGGCCGAACATAGTCTATTTCCTAATCCACAAAATATTATGCGATATGCAGCAGGACAAAGAAGACTCTGAATACCAGTAAGCACATCTATCAGGAAAATTTGTTATCCATATTACTTTATAAAGTTTATAATTTTTCTTTGAGGAGATGCATTGTTTAAATTTGGGGGTGTTTTATAAGTTTGGCGTTCCTTTGATGTATGCTGTGTGTTTTTATTTGGACAGGTCTGGATATTTCTTAGAATGATTTCTTTGGAAAGTTTTGTAGCGCCAAGGTGCTTTTCAGTGAAGTGCTTATGCTCTAGGCAGTTAGCAACATCTTGTTTTGGCAATTCCTTCGACAATTCTTGCAAAAATTTTCTTTAGAGATTTCTAGTTTTTTTCGAGCGCTAGGCACTTGTTCTTGCAGTGTTTTTAGTGTTGAGGGTTTAAATACAATCGTGTGACCAATCTTAGAAATTTCTATGAACTCTTCTGAGCGGTCTTATCGAAAGTTCTTGGAATTATCTATATTTTGTAGTTGTGTAGCTTAAGTATCTTATTTTTATTCATGATTTCTATATGTGGTAAGAAATTGTGTTGTGCGTGTTATATTTTCTTATCTTTGTTGGTTATGTATGTAAAAAATAATTGTGTATAAGTTCAACTATGGTTGATAAGTGATAAAAGATGATTTGTATATTTTATTCTAGAGAAGATGTTTTGATATATGTTTGTTAGAAGATTTATGACTTTAAACTCATGCATTTAGAGGTATGTTGGGGAGTTAAAATAAGGATTTTTTGGTGTGTGAAAGAAAGTTTCATTAAGGGGAGAAGTGGAGAAAGAAGAAGCACAAAAATGGTGTGTGAAAGAAAGTTTCAACATGATTTTGTACATAAAATTGCACAAGATTCTATTTTCTTTCACTTATTTTTATTCTTTATCTTTATATCATAAAATTCATGAGTTGTCTATATTATTTTCTCAAATCCACTATGAACTAACTTCATATATGAATTTATGATTTAATCAGAGCATCTTTATCAATGCAATAGTTTGATCTCTAATATCATAAATTTAGGATTGTCTGACTAATCTTATTCTTCATTTAGTTGACTAATGACCGTTTTTCAACTTAAAATCGATAAAATTTAATGACATCAAAAGAGTTATTTTATGCTTAAAAAGATAAAAAACACAAGTTAATAGTTGGGATAGGAATATGCTCAATTAGAATTTGCCATCTTTTGAGAATGTAACTTCATGTGATCTTTTAAATTAGTTCACACATGAATATAATGATTTGTTTAATCTTATTAGGTTTTCTAATTTTTTGAAGAAATTAAAAAATAAATGTATCCTCAATTGAAAATCCATTTCTATAATTTTGAAATCAAGTGTAAGCACTGAAAATGTGTGTTTTGGTGAACCATGATTCTCTCCCCCATTTAATTAAAGATTAGGTTGGAGAAGTAGCTTTTACAAATTTTTCATCAAATTGTTGAATTAAATTAATTATAATATAAATAAGTAATTAATTATTCAATACTGAGTCCTTGTTCCTTGAGGGAATAATACTCAACTCATCATATATTATTTGTTTGTTTGCACATGCATTTACATATCACGTTTAATAGCCAACAAAATCCTGGACGTAATAGATGATCTCTGCTCTAAGGGCACACATACACTATCAATTTTTAAGACTTAGATTTATAAACTTATTAAATTTATTTAATAACAATTTCTATTTAATTAATATATCTTTTCAATTGACAATTTCAAGTTTTATTTTCAAATCAATCTTAATTTTCATGTAAGAAATATATTTAATTGTCCAAAAAATTTCCTATATATATTGGTTTTGCAATTCTTCATGGTGCTGATGTTACTTAATGTTACGTTTTATCATCAAAATGTTTTGAACAATATTTAGATTTGAATTAAGGTATTTATGCGCACATTGAAGCCTTAATCGAAAGTCATCACAATGTGTGGCATGACTTACGCCTAAAAGATGGCTTTATGATAAGCCATAGTGGGACATTATGCACCTTACATCATGAGAAAGGATGAAGCGTGAGGATCACTATGATGGCCAATAGTTGTGATTACATCATGAAGCTTTATTTTCTCTTCTTAATTTTTTCTTCATTCATTCCTATCTTTCTTTTTCATTCTCTCGCTAGTATGGGTTTTTGCTTCAACTCCCATTTGCTAAGTTGGTGGATGCCACATTCACATCCTAAAATTTCTTCAAAACACCTCCTATGAGCTCATCTTTACCTTTACATAGCAAACCAATGGAATTAAGGTGATTTCGATGCTAGCAACAAAACCATCATAAAAAAGCAAAAGACTACTGGATTGATGCTTAATTTACCATCCCATGCAAACTCCCATAGGGTGCCAAATACTGCATATTCTTAGAGCTACTTCATCATGCATGTCAAGCCCTTTTATTTACCCAAGAACTCGACATTATCAAATCTCAGGAGATAAGATTGGAAAAATTGTTAGTAGTAATACAATTGATTTCAGTTCCTTCGCTGTCTTGATAAAATTCAAAAACCCTAAAGACATTTGTACATAATTTCTTTATCATTCAAACAATCAATAAGATATGGGCCATCCTTCAGGAATATGATCATTGGCCATAACTTCAGGCTCTTGCTAATCTAGATAGATTAATTTGAAGGTCCAACGTTTACTGGAGTTTCATTTTTCTTCAACTGCAGCTCAAAGAGTGATTTGGTGCGAGGGAAAGCAACAACTTTCCACCAAATTAAACAATAAAAAATAAGTTTTATATGATTTTCCACCTTTTATACAGCCAGCAAAATAATCACATAAGAATCTGCTGATCTATTTCATATGACTACATGGATAGACAGTTAATCAAATTGATTCACCATCCTAACTATCTCAAATTTCAGTAAGATTGATTTAAGTTTCTTACCATTAAACATCATCTGGCCTAAATTCGGCATTGTCTTAATCAATCAAAACAAATAAATGCTATCAAGCTCTTGATGAAAAGGCATTAATAGTGGAAAGTCCAAGCCACTCAAAGAAAAAAAAAGATTTGGTTTGATTCTTAGCTGCAAATTGGAGTAAACTAAATGAAACCAAAATACCCAATCATATCAACATAAGACTTCAACAGATTCATACATAAGAAAATTGGAGAACAGGAAATCAAAATCGGCCTTGTAAGACACCAAGTTTTTCATGGATTATTCTATCATAGCTCCTAAAAATGATCCACGCTAACTTCTATGCTAAGCACCATGATCAATCCTCAATACACTAAGAATGATTCCAAAAACAATTCATTCAATCCAATAAAAACTGGCAAGAAATTTCATAAATCATGTGACCAACAATGGACTAATGAACGCATCAGTATTCAGAAAGCGAGAAAAATCTAAGCTATGGCTCATCAAAACAAAACCCTAACACAAACCAGAATCATCACCCCACTTCTTGGCTCAAATTTCTTAAACTCAGCACAACGATTAGGATAACAACAGAGGCACTCATCACTCTTTAGATATCATCATACTTGTATAATATTCACTCTTCTCATATCATCATACTTGTGTAATATTGATCCGAACTTTGAAGTTAGATAGAAAAAGAAAACTGAAAACCCTTACGAAAATCGCATATCTAAAATGACATTTCACACTTCACTAATCGCCTTCTTTCAACTTCTCCTACGAAAATAACAGGCATAAACCTTACTAAAAAGAGAGCCTAATTTGGGCAGTTTAGCACCATAATTGACGGGGAAAGAGCACAAGCAAAATTAAACAGGAAGGGAGATGGCGCAGACCGACGGCTGCGCTGATGGATCGGAAGGACGGATCTGGCTGAAATTTTGAGGATCGTAAGAGGGCCAATCTCCCATGAGAAATGCCATCAATAAGAACAAATCGACTCTCAGGTCCGATCTTTACGCCTCACTTCGACTTCGCATAGCAACCGGCGAAGTTGATGAAAGAGCAATAGCTACGGGGAACGGAAAAGGTAGAGCTTAGTAAGTTATAAATTTACGGGTTATCTCTCCTCCCTTCAGAAATTATTCTGTGTTGACGCAGAAAGCAGCTCTAAGTTGAGAGATCACTCAGAATACCTTATGTCAGTGGTATCGTGTTCAGTATCATGCTCGATATGAGTAGATGGAGTGATATGGTATAATTTTATTGGGCTCTGAACGGTATTCATCATCCGCACAGAATAATTTACCCCTCACATTTGGAGAAATTATTCTGTGCGGCCTCCGAAGGTAGCTCTACGGATGAGAGTCCGATATAGTCCCCATGCCCATACGTGTATTTATAAAATTTATCACCTATTTTTTCAGATTTTCGTTTGGCTGAACGACCTAATCTGGTCCACACGTAAAAATTTAAGTTTTATTAAAAAGAACCACGTAATCGCCCTAATATCTAGAGTTTAGAATTTTGGAGGACTATTTTTGACACCTGAGATAGGATTTCTCCTCAGAAGAAAGCGCAGAAAGAAAAGAGAGAAATAGGCTATGAAGATGGAAATCGATTAATAGGACATTAAATTCTTCGATGAGATGGAAGGCATTATGCAAAACGTCCATAAATACTTACTGCAGCGAACCATGGGAGATAAGTCAGTGATATTATCGATAAATTTTAAACTCCGAAGAGGTTTTACTATTTTTCTGTAAATATAGAGTTTTTAATAGTTTAGGGTGTATCGTTCAAATCTTTTTTTGCTCCTTCAAAGTTCTATTGCTCTGGACAAGCTTAGATTCAAGTTTCGATTATATGTACATGTTTAGATAAAACCTATATTGTTGTGTAATATTGTTGTGTATTATTGTTGTATACTTTTACTATGTATCGCTTCTGTGTACCATTGTGTACCGTTGCTGTGTACCGCTATGTATCGCTGTGACTTTTGTGTACTGCCATGCTTATATCAATATATTTCAATAACTTTCTCTTGTGCACAAGGTGTTTATAATTGTGAGAATGAAGCATACGATATGTAATGCCATTATGCTCATAATATTGATTTTAGTGTTAGCAAAGAACATCACAGTTACTGGCCTAATTCCAGATAAATAAATTCCAAGGACTTTATCTGTTCAAAAATTGGCTTTAAGAAGGATATTGACTTAAATTCTCAATCAAAATATCGAAAATAAAATACCAGAACAGGGTGTCCCGCTATGATTAGATTTTCAGTTGATCAAGATAGAGTTTGGGCGGTGCAAAAATGTATAGAGAGCCACAATCACGAATTAGCTAGGCTGAAAGATCAACATCTGCTTAGATCATGTGGGAATATTAGTGATGGGAAAGTATCAGTTCTTAAATCAATGAGAGAAGTCGGAATAAGAACCGTTGATACATTTACCTACCTAGCCAATGAAGTTGGAGGTTTAAAAAATGTTGGATTCTCTAAGAGGGATGCATATAACTACATTTATAAAAAGAAAATAGTGAAGATTGAGTATGGGGACACTAATTCCCTAATCCAACTATTTAAAGATCGACAAGTTGATGATAACATGCTTGCATGAGACGTCCAAACTGATGAAGATGATAGATAATTGATTTTTTTTGGGTTGATAGGTTGGAGAGAATAGATTACGACTACTTTGGAGATGTGATAATTTTTTATACTAGTTATAGACTTAATAAATATAATTTAGTTTGTGCATCATTTATTGGAGTTAATAATCATTGGCAAAATATTCTGTTATGGGTGGCCTTTTTATTGGAGGAGACAGTTGAATTATTCATGTGGTTATTTAGAATATTTATATGAATAATTAGTGATAAACATCATATAATAATATTTATTTATCAGGACCAGGCAATGGCTAAGGCAATAGAAATTGCATGACCTCAGACATGCTATAGGTTGTGCCAATGGCACTCAGCAAGAAGGCTCCGCCCAAGGTTTGATGCTTCAATAGTAACATTAAAGTTAAATGTTTTTTTATAGGTGTTTAAGCAAGTGTGATTCTGAGGAGAAGTTTGAGAGAATCTGGGTTGAAATGATCACTGAAGGAGCCTCTACAGCCATGATTAGTTGAAGGAGCTTTATAGGATCATGAACAAATGGTCAACAGTATTCAATAAGAATTATTTTAACATTGATTTTCTTTAAACACAGCATAGCAAGTCCACTAATAATATGTGTCATAGCATTTCAGAGCCAGAAAGTTTTATAACTGATTATTTTTTGGGCTTGAAGAAGGAGGTGATGACTTGGCATCAGAATGAACATGTTGAAGATTTCATATGTAACAATTTGAAATAGTACCAGTAATAAATAGTAGCATAATACTAAAGTAAGCTGCTTGATTTTATTCAAAAAAAAATTATATTCATATTTTGAAGAAGAATTTTAACATGGTGTGGGTGGAATATGTATAGATTATGTCTTGAGTGACTCATCAATATTTTTGGTCAAAAGCTTCGAGAAGATTGATCAGTTGATTCATTAGGATGTTCATTTTGATGCAAAAGAGGGTACCATTCAATACAGATGTGGGAAGTTCGACATGATGGGTTACTATGTTTTCACTGCATGAGAGTTATAAGGAAGTTAGATATAGTTAATATTCTTACAAAGTATCTATTTGCTGAGATGGTCAGCAAGAAGCAGGAAAGATTTTTATGCTAGTCGCATATTCACAAGTATGGGAAAGAAAGACATCACATCTCAGGAGGGATGTAGCGGTATCATATTTAGAAATCATCTTAGCAGATTTATACATCAAATTAGCACACGAGCATAAGAGAATGAGGAGGTAGAGTAATATATGTTAGTTGTAATGAATAATATGGCTGAAAATATAGACTTGATCCTGGATGAAAAGATAAAGAACCACAAGTTTATAGAAAACACATAAGGTGGGTTTAAAATTTTGAAAGACCCACTAAACTGCAGGCCTAAAGGCATCTCTAATGCAAGACTGAAGAGTCACTGAGAGAAGACAAAATGTAAAAAAAAGGAAACCTACCGACTAGGCCACTGCAACATAACATTGTTCACCAGTGAGTTAGGTCAAGTTCTCAAACATACTAGAATGCTTCACAGAGGAATATATTCTCGGGCATTCAACCAGCCAGTTGACACCTGAATATGTAAGAATAATAATGAAAATCATTGAATCATAGCAACACGGATGATGTGTAATTATTTCATTATAAAATTATATTGTGTATTGTAAAATTTCATTATGTATTTAATAAATTCATTATAAATTACATTCAATATCACAAAATTCATTATAAAAAAGCATTATATATTGTAAAATTATATTGATTATTACTTTGTTTTGTTGTGAACTGCTATGTACTATTGTTGTGTATCGTTGATGTATATCGTAGTGTACCGCTGCGTATGCAATGTTATAGAAAGCTATTTATGGTGGGTAGTTGTAGCATTCAGCTATTTAAGTTGAGTTGTTGTAAAATTTCAGGTATTTAAGGTGGGTGATTGTAGCTTTTCAGCTCTTTAAGGTGAGTAATTGTAGCATTTGAGCTATTTAAGATGTATCATAAGTTACCTCCAACAGCTTCCTTTTTTATCGATGTAAGTGTTGCAATTATGCTCTATCAACTACATTGGTTGGATACTGAAAATTCTCGAGGTATACCGATGAAAGACTTCATGGACATCGCCAGCAATAGGCTGCATGAATGTATGTTAAGGTGTTCTGACGATCTACTTGAATAACTAGCAAGAGCAAATGAAATATACAGATGTTACGTGCATAAATAGCATGAACATTGAGATTATATACTCAAGATTTTGTATGGAGAGGCGATAGGGGTGGAGGGCAACAGAATATGAAATTTCCTAAATGCTAGAGGCTAGAGATGTGTGGAAAGTATATTTTTTAAAGAAATATCACCACATAGCTAGTGCTCACTTTCTTCAAATACATATTCATGAGCTACAACATAATAGAGAATGTGGCAGTTCCAATGTTGTTGATAGGCCACCTTGTGATGTAAACAATATTATTATTTATCACCCTTGGAATCCAGCTAAGGATGCCTTCATTGTAGACTTATATAAGAATACATTGAAGAAGTTGCTGCATGGAGGTAAGCGAAAGAAGTTTTTAAACCTGGCTGATTAATAAGATTTACAGTACAAGTTGATGTCATGGTTTGGATATTGTCTACCACAAACTTAACTGCAGGCGCATGTGCGCCAGCTACTTAAGGAGCAGTAATCATGATCTCTTTGTAATATGGACACTGTGTACCATTGTTGTATATCGCTATATACTTATGTGTACCTCTATGTACCATTGTGTATCGTTGTTGTGTATCGTTATTATGTACCGCTGCTGTGTGCTTCTGATGTATTGTGAAGTTCCCACAGACAGGAATGCAAATAATTATCTCAAGAACTATGTTACTCTTTTATATATGCATTATTCTTTTATAACTATAAATAAAGAATGTCTTTAGAAAATGATAATTATAATTAAATAATGTCTATACAAAATGACAACCACAAATTAAAAATATCTCTACAAAATGACAACTATAAATTAAGAATGTGTTTATAACTTATGTAAAGTTATTTTTGGTTGTACAAAGAATAGTGTATACCAGTTCAACCCTGAATTTAGGTATTTTATCTTATCAGTGTTATGTTCAGCCCAGTTGACACTCTGATGTTGGATAACAACAACGATACATAGTGGTACATAATAGTAAAAAAAAATTTTAACATAATTAAAACTTATTGGTCAGTATACTTTTTTAAACAACTATCTATAAATGCCCTCATTTCTTCAGTTATCATCTCCCTCTCAGAAAATTCTATCTTTTTTGTGCTGGTTTGACAACGAAAGCTATTCCCTCATCCACCTCAATAACTGCGGCTGATGTCGATAGTTGTTGCATAGGATTATGCTGTTTAACTATTTTTTTATGGTCATTTTCCCCTTCTGACCAGTGGTGTATGTGGTCTTCATCAAATTCTTCTTTTGGCCAGTCCTTGCTTGTACACGATGTGTTATACCTATGCCACAGGTTGAGGCAAAGCCATCATCCTCATCATCTTCTTGATCTTTCACTGCATCATCAGGGCTAGTGACTTTTTTGATTGGTGACATGATCAAATATATAATTGGTACATTTTCATCCTCATTAATGCCGATAGAAAGAAGATTTGTTGGAGAATGTACAGATACAGGGCCTTCCTCAACAATGTCGGATGCAGGCAAATTGACAACGCTAACAATTAATTTGGTCCTTGAGTTGAGGATGATTCTGCTAGCTCTCCTGTCTGATAAGCTTTGTACGCAGAAATGTGTTCAAGTAAAAATTTCTCAATGGCAGAAAATTTAGTTTCAAGCTGCCTTTGTTCGAATATGTGATGTTCCATTACAATTACTCTCCTCTCAAGCAGCCCAACGGTCTATTCAACCTTGACCAACTTATTCTACAGAAATTTGCACATTGTTGTCATCTCTATGATGGCTTGCTGAATGCTCCGAAGGTTTTCATCGACTATTTTTGCAGGCTGAGAAGCAACCTTTGTAGGAGAATGTATCGGGTGGTTGGGCGGGCTGGGGGATTTAAGGGAGATGGAAGGTTAAGAGATGACTATCTCAAGGATGCACGAGGGGTGGCCTAGGATTTCAAGTTGAAGGAAGGTGTGAGGTGGAGAGGATGTTTTCTTAGGGGATTGAGGGGGAGGATTCTACAATAGTGCTCTTTCTTCTCAGGTGACTTCTTGGAAAGAATGAAATATTTACAAAATAGTTCTGGTCACAATGGCCTCACAGCTAAATCAACTTACCTATATAAGCATGAAGTGAAAAGAAGTATGTGTACCTGTCCATCTAAAAGGTCAACGAATAATTCTGAGACCTCTACGTCACTAGACATAATATCACTGTCCCACTGACGAAAATGAGGTTTGGAGTCATTATCTATTGGTGCGTGGATTAATGTATGCTCTAAAAATTAAATATGCATATAATACACAAAGGTTGTTAGCCAATAAATTCTTACAATCCACAGAGGTTATTAAATATTTGATACACTCACAATTAGCACATGTACAAATTCATTTATATATCCTAGTGTTCTGTCTTTCGCAAACTTCCTGGTAATCACATCATACTCGCCTACTAAGAAATCCCTAATGGATGATGGCGAATTATAAGATGTGAATTGATCTACATTATGTGATACACTAACAACCCTAGCTGGGGTTCTGTAGTTATATAGTGGAAAGAATAAGTTGGACATCAAGAATATAATAAATTTCTTCACAAGAAGGGCAAGTGGAGTTGATTCATCAAGACTGAGCATCTCATGCATGTTTAATATCGATTACAGATTTCTAGTTATTCTTGCTCTTCCCAATTCAAATTCAGTTCCTCTATTGGGCAGTACTATAATAAGAGCAACTTTATCTACAATGAATGGTAGCTTATGCCCCTTGATGATGAAGCATTATTTTTAGATATCCCATAATAACAGTAACATGTATATGCGGAGAACATTCTGACGGAAATGAGGTAGGAACATAAATTGATTCCACAAACTCCTGTCCAAAACTTTCAACAAAAAAATCTCGAATATCTCTAAAAGTTGAATTTCTGCAACGAAGGGTGATCTTTGGAACATAACCCTACAAAATTGTGTGCAGTGGTTAAGAATAATTCACTATACATAGCAGCACACAACAACGGTACATAGAAGTATAGAGCATAATAGTACAAAAAATGAACATAAATTTTACTGAAAATTTTCTATAAACTTGTATCATACAAGTGAAATAAATCACAGCAGTACACAACAACGGTACACATCAGAAAACAGTATAGAAAATGAACAAAAAAACAACTAAAATTTTATATGAACTTGATCATGCGAATGGAGGATAAATCACGGGAGTACAAAGCAATGGTACACAATAGTACACATCAACGGTACACAATAGTAACAAGTATAGAAAATGACAAAAACATCATTGAAAATATTCTATTAACTTGATCATGCGAATGGAAAATAGTACATAGTGGTACACAGCAGTACACTACAACGGTACACAATAATAACAAGTATAGAAAATGAACAAAAATATTATTAAAAATGTTGTATTAACTTGATCATATGAATGGAAAACAAATCACAGGAGTACACAGTAGTACATAGCAACGATATACAACAGTAATTAGTATAAAAAATGAACAAAAATATCACTAAAATTGTTCTATTAATTTGATCATACAAATGAAAAATAAACCACAACAGCACACAACATTACCAACAACGGTACACATAAACTATACACAAGAGTACAAAGTATACAAAACCTATTTCCCACATAGATTCTATAATATGCATCCGTGAGAAAACTGAGAAACCTTATTTTACAACAACACGTAAATATTTTAAATCCTAAATCTAAATCCTAACAACTATATTAGATAAACCATTTATTGAACAAATAGAATCAACATATCTGGTGATAAAGTGCAATTTTTTTCCTGGTGACATAAATCTGACCTTAGCCATAGCTTCCACGAAGAAATTCTCATGCAAAAAGGTCGATCCTTTGGTCAAAATTTCTCCAAAAATAAAGAGCGCTTGAAACAACGTGTTGATATTATCTACCTCATAACCTGTTCTAAAGATTTTGATGATAAAAATCATATGCTTGGATGTTCTAATTTATGTGTTAAGTATTTCATGTGTAATAATCTGATGGATGTGTATAATAATTACTTATGTGAAATTTACATTATACAACTCAAGTTCAATCAAAATTTGAGCTGAAAGAATTCAAGATGGACCAAAGATGAAAAGCTTAAAGATTTTTATATTAACGTAGGAGTATGTTAGAAGTCTATTAATATTTACTTGTATGGTTCAATTTACTCACAATTTAAATATATATTAAAAAAATTTATATATTATTAATTAAGGATAATAAGTATGATTTAAAAATTTACAAGATTCCTTTATTAAATAAATTTTATAAGCTTCATTGTTATCAATTTTGGAAAGATAATTAATTAGAAAAATTAAATGTAATAAGCTTTCGTGGTAAAAAATTATTATGTATTCATTTTAAATTAAACTTATTTCTTATAAACTTATTGTTATATAATTAATGTTATCTAAATTACATCATATTATTGTATGAATATTTAATATAACTTTAAATACATAAAAATATGCATAAGTTTTTATTTTGCTAAATATGATATTATTTTGATGGAAACATAGCTTAAATTTTATTTCATTAGATTTATTGGATTCTGTAGATAAAAATTGATAGGTTATATGACTTATTTAGAGTTATACTGAATTTATAATAAATTTCTAAACATTATCCGATTTTAATATTATTTGCTAGGTAGCCGTTTTTACCTTATTTTGAAAGTATATCAAGACTTTTTGACTTGTCCATGTGACTAGTCATTTGAAAATTATATTTCTTTAATATAAATGAATTCTTTATCAAATATTATTGTTGCGTCTTGGAGTATTCGCGACGGTAGAGAAATATAAAGCTAAACGTCTTAGCATTGTACGAAGATCCAGCACGCAATCAGATAAGAGAGAGTGTGTGTTGCATTCATATGAGACAACAGAGTTTTTACGTGGAAACACCTACAAAGGGGGAAAAACCACGGGGCCTGGCCCAGTTTGAATGAATCCACTAGTATTTGTAGTTGATTACAAATAAGGCTCTCCATTTAGGGGAAGGACTTGGCTTGATATAGCCAATATACATCATATTGAGTGAATTACATGGTGGGAGTCAATATATACATGTTGGTTGGGTCGGCTGACCATAGTTGGCAAGTAACGACGGTCGGAAGGACTGTAGTCGGTAGGCGACGAGGTCGGGAGGATCGTAGTCGACAGGCGATGGAGGTAAGAAAAACCATAGTTGGCCGGTGTTGGAGGTCGGAAGGCCCGTAGTCGGCAGGCGACAAAGGTCGGGAGGACCATAGATGTAAGGCGGTGGTCTGACAGAAGTTTGAGCCTCAGATGGTGGTCCGGCAGAAGTCCAGTCCTTAGGTGGTGGTCCGGCAGGAGTGCGGGCCTCAGGTGGTGGTTCAGCAGGAGTACGGGCCTCAGGTGGTGGTCCAGCGGGAGTGCGGGCCTCTGGTGGTGGTCCGGCAGGAGTACGGGCCTCTGGTGGTCCGGCGGTGGTGCGGCAGAACCCCGGCGGTGGTCGAAGAGGAGCCAGGCGGCTGAAGCTTTCTTCCTTCTCTTCCTTCTTCTCCCTTGGCTTCCCTCCTCTCTTAAGAGAAATGAGGGGCTATTTATAGTTTTTTGGAGGATGGCACGGCCCGTAAATAGGAGGAGGAGCAAGGGCAAATGTGGAGTGGTTTGGATGGACGGCCGATGATGAATCCCTTGATCTTGGACCATTTATCAGACATCTGAAGGTCTTAATGATATCATAATTCGACGATCTTGGGCTCGTTGGATTCGTCTCGTTGAGCCGCTCGATTTGACTATAAGCATGTTATAATTGGAGACTCTTTTCATTTGCGAGATCAAATTCTTAGTTGGAAAGCTTCAACGCACTAAATCCTGTAACGTCTTTTGGAGTTCTTGAGTTTGCTTTCTTTTTCTAAATTTTTACATGCTATTATTTTAGTTTTTCATCATATATTTTTTTAAAAATATTTATTATTTGGTGAAATACTAGTTGAGAATGTTATATTAAATTTTCTATGTTAAATCTTTTAAATCCATAAAAAAACAAAGTAAGTATTTTTATTTCTTTTATGTGGCATAGATTTGCTTTTTAAATTTAATTCATTTTTAAAAGTATTATATTATTTGAAGAGTTGTAGTTTAAATTAATAAGAAAAATATTTTTATTTAAAATATTATTCATATTTTTATTAAAATATAAATCTATCTTAAAGTGAGCAAATTTTATATTCCATTTGCAAGTAATGAGGTGATTAAAATTAAATTGTAAGATCACCTCAAATATTTTGATCATTTTATTGCAAAATAATTTGAGCTTATATTATTTACATCAAATTGTATTTTTTTTTTCATGATTTAAGTCATTTGGCTTAGTGATGCTTAAATTATAATTAGATTGGATTGTACTCGCATGTGTAGGAGAGTACTTAGGTTGTAAAGAACTTCTTTGATTTGAAAAAGTGAGGTTTGTAAGGCAAACCTGGGGTTAGTGGATTCTAGCCCGAGAGTTGGCTAACATGGACGTAGGTCGGATTAGAATCCGGGCTGAACCACGTAAAAAAATTATGCCTCTTATTTTTATTTTTTGCATCAATTTTTTTTATCATTTTCATAAAAATTGTGTGATTATTTATTCTTTGCAAAATAGTTTTAAAATTATTTTAGTTACCTTCTTTTAATAAAAATTTTAAAAACCTCAATTCACCCCCCTCTTGGGTTGCCATAGTCATCCAACACAACGGACCAGGTTAAAGTGAAACGTCTTGATTTTAAATGTTTCCACTAAAACGCCATGATTTTAAATTTTTCAATAGGTCGGGTCATCAGGCCTCCACATGTCGGCATTGTATTGGGCTCCGGAGCTACGCCCGGAGTCCGCACAAAATAATTTCTCGCTAGCTTGGCGCTTTTGTTATAAGGGTTTGAATCCTCTACAGTGAGTGTGAGAAATATGTGTGTATACTTTCTCAATTACACACACATGATTTATTTTGAATGGCTTAGATTCAATCTAGCATTTCTTTTTTAAATTAGTTAACTTTATTCTATACAATTTTAGCCGTTCAAAATGAATTGTACAGTCGATGTTCAAACCATGATATATCATAATGAGTTTTAAATTTGTAATCATATCATTTTCATAGAAATTTTTGTAATAATGTATCATCGAATCAATTATTATTATCATCATCATCATCATCATCATCATACTAAATAAAAAATTCAATAAAAATTTTAATAAAGTTGTTATTTTTTTAATTTTTTTGAATTATGTATGATAAAATATAAAATATATGAGTCAAATTTAAGATTTTGAAGAAATAGCTTTCTTCTTTAACAATTGAGCCATTGGTCGTATCATTTATTTTTTTGCCTTATTTGTTAGTAGTGAGAAGCACTAACATAGAAGCCAAAATACTAAGATGCAACTCAAGCAACGCATAAAACTAATATATTATGTGATAATTTTAATATAGATTAGTAGAATATTAATATACTAATAAAAAATCAAGATTAATATTTTGTGTGTGATCTCTAGACTAGGCTAATGTGGCAAATATATCTAATTTAATGGGCATTATTGAGCGTTGATCCCTTAAGTAGAGGTGTTTGAACCATATAATAGAGGATTTTAGGTTGTATACATAGGTTGAGTCATGAAGGGGAACTTATTTAAGTCAAGCTTAAGTTCTGAACTAGAATGCAGCCCACTTTGAAGAGATACTTTTGTCATAAAGTCTTTGTTTGGTACAACTTTCTATTACCTTCTAAAGCAGCTTTTTAGTTAAAAAATTTATAGGTTAAAAAATTTTTTTACAAAAAAGTTATTTTAAAAAGTAGTAAGAAAGTTGTCTCAAACGAAACCCAAGTTTAATCAATTGCTTTTTGGCTTTAGGGTATTTGACTCACATTGAGTCAAAGGGTTAGGCCTTATGACATTAACATTAGAGTTGTTTAGCGACTAGAACTTACAACCTTGATGATGGAATTATCAACGATTAGAATCAAAATAATAGATTTTGCAACCATGCCTTAGGCATAGGAGGTCGAAGGTTGATTTATTTGTGTGTGCATTTAAAGTGAGATTCATACTTCTTTCTTGTAGGATAATGAATTTTAGCCTAAATTATCAGTCATTTTGAGACTTGCTGATGCAGGACAAAATGCTTAACATGGATGAAATAAGATTACTGCACGATTTCTTGATTAGAGCATTAACGGTACAATCACTAGCACATGAAATGATAAGGTAAAACTAGAGAAGGGTGCCTACGTTTAGGCCAAACCACTAGCTAAGCACTTGGACAAGTAAAATAAATTAGAGAATCAACAACATGCGTAAAAGTAGGCGTTCAATCAACATCCCTAAATTAACAATAAGATAAGAAGCAAATAAAGTACACTCAAGCCCTACGTTTACTAAACGTTGGCATTTAGCGAAGCACGATTCTTTGCAAGTCAATCAACACCTACAAGATTAGTGAATTAGAAGATAACTTAATAAGGGGACGAAGTAGTTCACCAGATTTTAGCCTGAAGCTTCATTGCAGCGATTTGAAGACTTTCAGGGTGTCGGTTAGTCACTTCTTTTGGCTGAAGTCCTCTAGAACAATCACTAAGAAACCCAAGACAGCAGTTTGACCCTTGGAAAACTTCTGGATAGTAAATTGGGTTGTTCTGGTGGGCTAGATAGCAGGATAATTGGTGACAAAGTTCTGGACAACAAGGAAATTTGCTGTGGAAAAATTCTGGACAGCTCTTGGAGGGACTTGGGCTTGGTGCGGCTGAATTCCTTGGATTGGGATCTCCGGACAGCAGTTCTCCTTGCCCAGAAAATCTGGACTACACCTTGTAGATGAGCAAGTAGTGGAGGGAAGAGTTCTGGAACGAACGATGTTGGTGTTTAGGGCTTGAGAAACTATAGAGGGGGCGGTTAGGGGAGAGGGAGAAGAGTATGTGTCTAGATACAATGTACCTTAGTCTTAAGGCAATAATCAATCAATCAATTCAGATTTAAATCAATTGAATTAATTAAGTACCTTACTAAAAATAGGATTCATGAAATAGGAAAGGATTTAAATAATTAATTCAGATTTTGGAACTAATTGATTTGATTAATAGACCTTTCCAAAAATAGGATTAAAGGAAATAGGAAGGATTTGAAATCTAAAATTGATTTATTTCAAATTTCAAATCCTTTCCCAAAATAAGTGGATTTAATTATGGAAAGTGGGGCTTTAGGAAATATTTTAAAAAGGGAAAGATGGAGGACCGGCGGCTTCGTGGGGGCTGAGAGGGCCGGCGGTTGTGATGGTGGTGGGGAACAAGGCCGACGGTGGTGAGGGGAGGTGGACCGCGAGCCGGACTCTTCCAAGATTGGTGGGTGATCCAATTCCCTCTCCAAGGGATCTCCCTCCAAGCTCTCAAGCTCTCAAAACAAAAGTGCAGGAAATTTTTCTTTCATTCATTCATTAAACTTAAAAGATACATAGAGGGGCTTTAAATAGCCTCATACAAAGACACAACATAAAGACAACGATGCCCTCCGGGCTTACAAACAATCCACCCTTGAATAAGAGGTAAAACAGGGAAACAAAACATAGAACTAATGAAAGAAAACAAAGACACAACAAGACTCAAAAATATAAGGACTCGATTGTGGCCGTAGATCGACGGCCACGTCTTCGATAAACTTTCCATGTAGAGATGTTCTCATCACTTGCAGTCCTAGCACTTATGGAAGTGAGATCATAATTAATAATTTTGCGTTATTTGGCAATTTGATTTTGATTCATGGATGTTGATTGCAATCTTGGGCATTTCACTATTGCTGATCCAGGGGCTCATTAGTTTGATGTTCATAACCAAGATTTGTGGTACAATTGTGTTAGACCGGTCCCTATTGGACCAGTCCAACTGGCCCTTGGTAAAGGGCTGGTTCAGATTTACAAGAGGCGGACCAAAGTTGGTCCGCCGTCCTCTTGATTTTGCAGCTAATGCTGCGGGGCGGCGCTAGGGTTAGGGCTTCGGTTTATGCTTTAAATAGGAGAAGATTAGGAGGATTAGGGCGTGCAGATTATTGTGGTTGTTTTTGTTCTTAGAGTTTGGTGTCTTGGACTCTAACGGCATCTAGAGATTGGGAGAGATAGATCCTCCTCTCAAATTAAGGATCAATTGCAATAAAAACTATTGTTTTCTGGTTTCTTCCATTGGCCTTGTGGATCGTTTTTGCTGTTTTTTGCTTTTATTATTAGAGTTTACTTGAAATCTTCAAGTATTTTCTAACAAATTGACGTAAACTTTATACCTAGCCTTACAATCTTGTTATATAGGCTAAATGACTTAAAAAGAATTAGACTTTATGATACCAACATAGAGGAAAACTCATTTTTTTAACCAAGCTTTTAACGGAGATGTCCCAATAGCAGCTATAATATCTCTCCATTAGAACTTTCACTGCAAGTCTTTAATGGAATCATCTTCCTTTATGAATATTAAAATGCTTCAGACCTCTTTATCTCTAAATAGTTATTGATATTTCTCAAGAATTTTCACTTGATTCATAAAAATCTTGATGCTCTGTTTATATTGGAAATTTTAAGAAATAAATTTAGACCAAACTCCGATTTCAACAAACTTATAATTAAACTAAGCGTCATGATAAGACAAATCCAACTACACTAAAAGTAATATGATCCAAGTTCAAATGAGCCCAAATCAAAAAGATGATGAATTGCATTTTGAAGTTTAATGCCGATATATTTTGATCTGCCCGGTGTCCTTTTATTTCCGTTGCTTTTACTTTCTTGTTTGTTTCGCTGCGGTGGTTTACTTCCACATCCCCAACATGTTTTAGATCATATCTGGTTTCTTCTTCGAAGACAATAAATTTGAGGGCGTGAATGTTTTTAATGCATGAAAAATTTTAATACGGACCAATTAAATATTAAATTATATATTAGGTGGTATTTTATTTTTAAATCTATTAAATTTGTGATCAAATTAAAAGTTAATTATTATTCAGTTTTTTAGGCATTTCATTAATTTTGTAGAGACTAAGGTTTCGTTTGAAACTGCTTTTTTACCGTTTTCTAAAGCAGTTTTTTAATACAAAATTTTTAATTCAAGAAATTTTTTAACAAAAAAAAAGTAAAAAACTATCCCAAGTGAAGCCTAAATATTTTATTTTTATTTTTATGGTGGATTAAAATGAAATAAATGCACTCAAGTATTAATAGTACTATTATCCCCATACTAAAGGGTTGATTCTTGTTTTTGATCAAATTCTACTCTTAGTTAATAGAAATCGGCTCAAGAACATCACTTTAGATGTGAAAAACTGAGAACCCCAACTCTATAATTCAATGAATTCATGAGGTCTTCATCTTTTCATTATTCAGCGAGTGGAATCTAAAGCAGCTATCATTTTGAATTGAGAAATAGTTTTCTCTCTCTCATATTTCTATGGTTTATTTGTGAATTTTTTATCAAAATAATTAATTGCAGAAATTTTATTTCTGCAAAGCTTTTGACCTTAAGATATAGACATTTAGAACTTTTCCTACTTTGTGGACAATAAATTTAGTAAATATCTGCAGCTAGTCTGTTGACATATTGAAGAAGGGCTAGTAAAACATAAACAACCAAAATGAATAGATATTAGGACTGGAACTTTACTGGCTTTTTGCTTGAACTGGCACTTCAATGAGCCTCTTCTTGCGCAAAACAACAAACAGTTGATGGGTAAGAAAATAGTTGCTGAAAATATTATTGGCTTCAATTAAAGCCCATATTCCAGCAAAATTAGTCTAAGGTTTTATTTGTGATAGCTTTCTTATTATTTTCTAAAACATATTTTTAGAATAAAAAATTTTTAAACTAAAAATTTTTGTGCTGAAAAACTGCTTTAGAAAGCAGTAAGAAAGCTATCCCAAATGGAGCCTAAATCATGAGCCACTTGTAGCAGTTATTTGCTCTTAGAAAACTAAATATTTCACTAAAAAAGAGGTGGAGTTCTGTTGCCATTTTAAATAGCAAAAATATTAGATTCAGGGCTACCAGAAAAGAGGTGAAATATAATTTTTTGGTAGCCGAATGGCATCTAATCCTATTTATCTTTTTGGTCATGATAAAATATGAACAATACTTCAATTTTTATTCCAAATGATCAAACTATTAAAAATTTGATTATATCAAATAATTTTTTGTTTTACTAATTTTTTTTAATTACAACTTATCAATAGATCCAAATTAATTGTTCCCATTGCTTTCCATCTAAGGAATATAATTTAGGGTATGTTTGGGATGGTTGCAACTTTTTATATAGTTGATTGTGAAATTATTGCAGAGAAAGCAATTGATTGCATAAAGCAGCTTTCCACCATAGAACCTTCCGAAAAGTAGTGAAAAAACAATGAGAAAGTAATACCCAAATACTATTGTGATTGTAGTCTAAAAAGCAAAGCAGTCAAAAAATTATCTCAAACAGATTATTAGGCTATGTTTGGGACGGCTTTCATACTGTTTTTAAAACAGCTTTTTTTTTATACAAAAATTTTAATTTTTATACTAAAAAGTTATTTAAGAAGCAGTAAGAAAGTCACCCTAAACGAAGCCATAGACTTATTAATACCTATATTAATTGTGACCATTGATTTATTAAAATAAACATTTTAGAGCACAATTTCAAGGCATAATAATAAAATAATATTTGTATACTTCCTTTCCTCTAACATTTCACCTTGCAGCATTTGTTGTTGTTGTGGAGCTCTGGCTTTCCAAAACTAACAAAGAAATATTAGAAATATTTTGGAAAGATTTTCGAGGCTTTGTTTTGTAACATGTTTCCAAAATTAGGCCTTTGCTTATTGTTTCAATCCAAGATTTGTATTTTCTTGTAGCAAGTTCTCAAGTCTCTTAGCACATAAGTCTTGAAATTATTTTGTTCACAACATTTTAATATAAAATATTAAAAAAAAAAACAATAATTTACTTACACTCATATTTATTTTGAAAATGTCAATCAAAGAGTTATGCAAATTTGAACTAGGTTAAACAAATTGTTGTCAGTAAATTAAGTACTTGAATCACCTACAACTCAGAAATTGTTGATTTTTCATTTGAAAAAGTCTGAAGTGGCCTCAAAACTCATTAAATATTGTTAAATTTTGTAAGATCTGCTGCCCCTTGATGTGGAGCTATTGAATTGGAAGTTTTTTTTTTTTTTGAGAAATATGGCGACTCGTTATAGATGTGCTAGTTAGATCATTTCCAACTAAAATGCATATGGTGATATATTGTCCGTCATACACTTCATTCGAATGCTAAATCGCACACAAAAATTTGATAGGTGAACAGTGTGTGTTCATCTACGCCAATTTTTTTTGTTATAGAATTTGCCGAAGAAGCATGCGAAAAGAGGAAAAAGATTGTTACCTTCGCAGCGAGATGAAGAAGCGCATGAAAGAGGAGAAACAAATAGAGTTCGATTGAAGATGAATTATTACATTTTGGAGTATAAAATGAATTTTTCGGTTGGAGATGCCCTTAACTAGAGTTTCTACGAGGAAAGTCGAATTAGTTGCTTGCTAGCGATCTGATGCAAAATTTTATTTCTTCCAGATAACCGGCTTGCACGTTGAGTTTACTTTAAGGGAGTGCATGATTACTTCATGGTAGATTTTAGGCATATCGGCTGGACTCCATTGCAAAAAAATCTTGATTCATACGTAGAAAATCTATGTACTTTTCCTTTTCTTTGTTTAAGAGCTATGATCTAATCTGTACCGTTCTTAAAGTGTGCTCGTCTGATAGGGAGATACAAGCAAGGTCCTCCACAGGGGAAGTCCTCTAAGAAATTTCTTAATTCTAAAGATTGAAGTCCTCAATGCTTAGGGTAACTAATGGGCATGGTTGAGCTTGCCTAAGATAGCATGATCATATTACTTGTTGATCTCTGTGTACTATACTGATCCCTATTGGGGTAAAAAACTTTAGTTTGATGTGAGGGATGAAGGCAACAATCCCAAAGATTGGTAGGAGGGGCCTCAAAAAGATAGTGTTGAAGGTTGATTCTAACTTTACCACAAGAAACTATATCAGATGAGTAATTTGCCGAGGAAACTCTCCGATACGACTGGGAGACTGATCGCCCCTTCCACTTGTATAAGTCGAGTATCAAACCCATACAGTGGA
Organism: Dendrobium chrysotoxum; assembly: GCA_019925795.1. Taxonomy (NCBI): domain Eukaryota; kingdom Viridiplantae; phylum Streptophyta; class Magnoliopsida; order Asparagales; family Orchidaceae; genus Dendrobium; species Dendrobium chrysotoxum. The sequence goes on from CM034309.1 coordinate 56,117,514, forward strand.
CCTATGAAGTGTTGGAGTTTCTCTATGGTCAGGCTCTTGCCGAGAAAAATATAATAGAATAAGACATTAACCAAGCTCCCATTATCAACTAGAATCCTCTTGACGTTGTAACATTGGTTGCTAATCCTACATTAATTACAAGTGAATCTTGATGAGGGGTCTTTACTCTCTCTACATTAGAGTCGTCAAAAGTAATGGAGCGGTTAGTACGAGACTTTTTAAGTGTTGGTTTCTCGCTTATTATTATTAAGACTTGGCTAGATAATAATGCCCCCCCCCCCCCCCCCACCCCTCGCGGGTGCGCGACAATGGTTTAAATCTTACCAGCCATTTAACAATTATTCTATAGTTATCTTTGTTGTTGTTAATTTTTCCCCCTAGCGGGACCAGTCTCATCTCAAGTGGGTGGGTTTTGAATGAATTGTCGGATATACCCTTGTCAGATCAGTCTCTTAAATTTTATTCTTGTGATGTATACACGCTTCAGTAATATGTTCACGGCTATGATGGAAGTGACAATTTTATTCCTACTTTCAAGTATTTGGCTTTAAAGAGTTTAGCCACTTTACATTTTTTTGATCTCGGATGACAACTAATATGTGTATGAATAAATTGTGTCCCGCATGAGTGCTGAGTAAAAAGGGCCAGGACAAATGCCTCTAAGGAAAACACCTTTTAGCAATTCAGGATCCAACATTTAAATTTGTCGAGCCTCAATAAAAATACTTAGAAAGTATTCTTTAAGTGACTCACTTTCACTCTAACGAATTCCTAAGAGGTGAGAAGAATCTTTAATAATTATTCGACTGGCAATAAATTATTTGACTAACACTATGACCAAATTGACGAACATTAGAATAGTTTAGGCTGAAAGTGAATAGAATCATGTTTGAGCTTGCCCTTTGAGTGTAACAGGAAAAACTTGGTAGAGGAGCGCATATGAGGCTCATTGAGCATACATAATGATTCTATAGTGATCAATATGCTCGTAAGGGTAGGACATCCCATCGTAAGAATTTATGCTTGGTAATTTGAAGCCTGTCAGAATGGGGTATTGAAGGATGGCTTTTGTAATAGGTGACGACTTCTAAAAGTCTCACTGATGAAGAGATTACCTTTCACCTCTTATTAGGAACTCTTCTCGGACTATTCATCGTAGTTCAGACTATTGTTAGATCAAGTTACAAAGGCTGGCACATCCTTAAATTTAAGGATAGCCAAATTACAATGGACTTTGTATGGATATTCAGGAGTTTACAATGATGACGTTCAGATTGAAGTTCAGCCATAGTTGGTGGCCGGGCAGGAGTTCGGAGACGGCTGGTTGTTGGGTAGGAGTCCGGCGACAGTTGGTGGCTGGGCAGAGGTCTAGCGATGGTCGGTGGCTGGGCAGAAGTTCGGCGTCAGCTGGTGGCGGGTCAGAGGTCCGACGACGGTCGGTGGCGGGGCAGAAGTTCGGCGACTGTCAGTGGTCGGGCAGTGATCGAGGAGGAGTTTGATGGCAGAGAGACCTCATATTTCTCTTCTTTTTATTCTTCTTTCTCTCTTTTTCTCTCCCCTTTTTGTGAAGAATGGAGGGTCTATTTTTAGTGTTAAGAAATTAGAGAAGTTCTTGAGAGCTTCTTGAGCTCTTCTTACAAGAGAGAGAGGGAGATGGAGGAGAGGGAGAGAAAACTGCATGAATTCTTAAATTCCTTTATTCCTTTGCCTTAATCTCTCATTATAGGGACTACTCATAAAAGCACCATACACCTCCTATTTATAATACTAATATGATAAAATGCACCTAAGAGCCAACAAACTTAAAATTGGACCAATTACACAACAATCTCCACATTGGTCCAAATTTACAAAATAAAAAAGATAACTGTTGTCCATAAAGAATAGCCCCATCGATCTTCCCCACCAATCGCATTCACCGGACAGTTAACAACACCTCAAGAACTGCTCCACCATCTTCTTGAGTTTCCCGTGTGCCTCGCTCTAACACCACCTCCCGACAGATGTTCTCCTATCGCACTGCAACCCACACAGTCAATTCCCGAGCACCTCATGTGCCTCGCTTCTGGCCCCTGTGTATCCACCCGTATCATGCGCCTCGTACTCGTGCTCTGAGCCTTCAGCTCCGCTCCAGCGCTTTGCACTTCATGTGGTTTGTCTCTGACCACATCCTGCACGTATCCACCCGCGCATCGAGCCCTGCGCCTTCACCTGCACCCTGCTCATCCCATTCCCACGCCCCGCACTGCTGCGCCCGACCAGCACCCTGCGTGTCCTCCACCGGTGCCCTGTGCTCCTATGCGACCTCCTCGTGCACTGCACTACCTCACGCCTTCAGGAGCCCCGCACTCCTGACACTTCTCCTCAAGAATAGGTCCAATCCACCTCAAAGATCCAAACCAATCTTTAATCAAGAACAATAATCTTAAATCTGCGGTGATCTGCCTCTCACATGCGGACAACCTGCCTTCCAACCTTAAGGGAAGTTGCCATCCTCCAAGTGTACGTGCCGGCAAGCATACATCAACGGCTTATGGCTCAAGAATTCCTTGAATTCAAGTCAGCCTTCTCAACTTGCTAGGTGACTTTCGATGTCACCATGACATCATCTTCTGCATAATCAGTTTCTAGAAAAAAAATTCTTGTTCCTGGCTCTTGTTCGTAAGCTCCAGGTCGAATAGCCATCGCTAAGCCAGCTTCCTCTCAGGAATCTTGATGCCGACACCGGAACTAACTCAAGCTTTCTTTGGTCTCACGTGGATGCAGCTTCCTTCGTTCTCACCTGGACAAACCGCAAGCCAAAGCCGGCTTCCGCCTGATTGTTTCGTCCGTGACTCTTTTATTCACGGCCTGGATTTGCCCGTCACTGCTGCACGCTGAGCTGGAAATCCTCGTAAGCGACCTGTTCGTCCTCCTTCTGCTGATCCCGCAACCGCACTCCACACGGTCCGCCCGTGAGCTCCAACGCCCACGAGTCTCGACTCCTCCTGCCGCGCCTCCGGATGCCGTATTCTCCTCCGCACGCGAGCCCCGGTGCCTCCTTTGGCTTCGTCTCTCGTAACATGTCGACCAAACCTCCACTTCTGGCGCCTCTACACGCCCAGTCCGCCCCTGTTCACGCTGCCAAGCCTCCCTCATGCTGCCGAGCCTCCCTGCTCCTTCTTTGAACCTTTTTCCACCTCAAGATCGCCTCAACGAGGCTCTGATACTCAATGTTGAGAAATTGGAGAAGTTTTTGAGAGATTGTTGAGCTCTTCTTGTAAGAGAGAGAGGGAGAGGGAGGAAAGGGAGAGAAAACTGCAGGAATTCTTAAATTCCTTTATTCCTTGGCCTTAATCTCTCATTACAGGGACCACTCATAAAAGCACCATACACCTCATATTTATAATACTAATAGGATAAAATGCACCTAAGAGCCAACAAACCTAAAATTGGACTAATTACACAACATTTAATTTTTTGGAAGTGGCATGACTAGTAAATATGGAAAATATCAAGGGCATGTTGAGAGTGTTTTTTGATGGGTGACCGATATTAATTCCCTCGATCATAGACCATTTATTGTGTATTTGTGTCTTAGTGATGTCAGAATTCAATGATCTTGGGCTCATTGGATTTGTCTCGTCGAGCTGTTAGATTCAACTATAAGCATGTCACATTCAGAATCATTTGGTCATCCAGTTAATGCTTTGAAGGTTCCAAACGTGCTTCGAACCCTCAATTTGGACCAACTCGGGCTCAGATTGGATCAAATTTGGTGTCATTGGGTTTGTCGACTATAGGTTTGTTGAAATCGGAGTTTGGATGATCGTGGAATTAATTTTGGAAGTTTTCGATTCAACTTTACCTCAAGATTCATGCTCGATCAAGATAACTTTTTGATAATATATCAAGTATATTTTAACAATATATATGTTGAAATTTATTATATTAGCAAATAAAAAAAAAATGCTAATGTGCATGATCACAATATGTGCTTCTTCACGATAATTCCAATAAAAGTATTGTACAGCTAATGTGCATGTGCATCAAGACTTCGTATTAATTTGATTGAAGTGGTCTACTGTCATACTATGTTTCTTTTTTTTAATTGACATATTTTTAATTAATAAAATCGGCAAAGTTGATATTACTATCTTAATTTTTGATAAAAATATACTACATACAAAAAATGTTGTAGAAAATTAAAATTTTTATGTTGAAAATTCATTAAGGAGAAAAATTATGGGATTTGACCCCATCTCAACAATCCAACATTAAGTAAGAGATACAATAATTCTGGATTATGAGGAAATAAGTGAGAAGTAATTGCGGTATAATTTTTTATTTTTTCTTGTAGGTATTGTATAAATCTGGTATTCACATGCGGATAATTAAAACCTAATAATATGATCAAATGTTGACAGAAGTCTGACGATGATCAATGGCACTGACGATTATTGGTGATAGTTGTCAGTGGTTTTAGTCGGAAAATATAAGAGAACTCTTTAGTTCTCCTAGCTCTTAAACTTCTCTTGTTGTAGAGAATGATGCTCTATTTATAGACTTTTTGATAAATTTGGATAGAATATAAAATACTTCATTGTTTTGTCCATACTGATCACTTTAATCGTAAGTTGTTTATTAAATATTTGAATGCCTTAAAGATGTTAGAATCGAGTGATATTGAGCTTTTAGATTTATCTAATCAAGCAGCTTGATTTTACCTACAAGCATACTATGATTGGAAGTCACTTTGATTCATTGGTTTATGTTCATAAGTTTGCAAACATAATTTAAGTGTTTGATTTGAACTCATTTGAGTCAGATCGAATCATTTGCAGCGTTAAAGTTTGTCTGGTTGAGACATGGGCGGAACTAGCTCTTCATTTTAGGGGGAGCAAAATTTTAATACTAATAGACTAATATTTAAAAAAATGAAATAAAGATATTGCGTGTGGCGGATCCTTCACGTGTGAAGAAGCGATTAGGGCAAAAAAGGGGACAAAATATAAGATTTAGGGGGGGGCAAATTACTTAATTAGCTATACCAGTACAACAACAACAACAACAACAAGCCTTTGTCCCACTACGTGGGGTCGGCAACATGAATCCTTTTTCTCCATTGTGTCCGGTTCAAAGTCAAATTCTCGTTTAAATCTAATAGAGAAAGGTCATTTCTAATATTTTCTAACCAAGTCTTTTTAGGTCTACCTCTACCTTTCTTAACATAAGTCAAATCTAATACCTCTACTTTCCTAACTGGGTCATCGGAAGGCCGCCGTTTTATGTGACCAAACCATCTAAGGCGACTCTCTCTAATCTTATCCTCCACTGGAGCTACTCCAACCTTTTCACGTATATGCTCATTTCGTATCCTGTCTCTAAGAGTAAATCCACTCATCCACCTAAGCATCCTCATCTCCGCAACACATAACTTAGTATTGTGCTTCTCTTTTAATGGCCAACATTCTGCACCATAAAGCATTGCAGGTCTCACCACCATCTTATAGAATTTTCCCTTAAGTTTAAGGGGGACTTTTCTATCACACAACAAGCCCGATGCATTCCTCCACTTCAACCATCCAACTTGAATTCTACTGATAACATCCCCATCTATTTCACCATCACTCTGAACAATAGATCCAAGATATCTAAAACGTGTACTCTTATTAATGACTCGATCACCCAAAGTCACAATCCCCTCACTAGGTCTATTACTGCTAAAATTACACTCCATATATTCAGTTTTAGATCTACTCAAGCGAAAACCTTTAGACTCTAAGGTTGATCTACAGACTTCAAGTTTACCTTCAACTCCCTCTTTAGTCTTGTCAACAAGAAGAATATCATCAGCAAAAAGCATACACCAGGGTACATCCTCTTGTAAATGTCTAGTGAGAACATCCATGACTAACGCGAAAAGATATGGGCTTAAAGCTGATCCTTGATGTAATCCAACCGAAATAGGGAAATACTTGGTCAAACCACCTTGTGTTTGAACACAAGTAGTAGCTCCTTCATACATATCTTTAATGATATGAATATAAGCATTATTAACTCCTTTCTTTTCAAGAACTCTCCATAGCACTTCTCTTGGAACTTTATCATATGCTTTCTCTAAATCAATAAATATCATATGTAGATCCTCCTTATTCTCCCTATATTTCTCCATCAAACCTCTCAATAAATGTATGGCTTCCATAGTAGACCTACCAGGCATGAATCCAAATTGATTTTGAGAAACATTAGTATCACGCCACAGCCTACGCTCCATAACTCGCTCCCATAGTTTTAAAGTGTGACACATTAACTTAAAAAAAAAAAATTTAGGGGGAGGGGGGGGGGGGGGGGGGGGGGGGGGGGGGGGGGCAATTGCCCCCCCGGGCTGTACTTGGTTCCGCCCCTGGGTTGAGACTTCTGATTCCATCGTAAGTTTGTTGAAATTAAAATTCAGATGATTCTAAATTTAATTTTAAAAATTTCCAACAATCATATGAACTTTATAGAGTGGCATCCAGTTTTATTAATTTTAATCTATATATGAATTTAATTTTGAGTAAATAATTGTTGAATAGCATAGAAATGGCGATTTTTGTATTTTTGGATATCATATTATTAACTTCTTATGATTTTTAATATCAGTATATTTAGTTATTAAAATTATTTTAAAAGGTAAGTGCAAATAGCTTTACGATTTTCCCTAAATTTGATTAAATAAGTTATTTATTTTAGAAAATAAAATTTTATATTATAATTTTATTTTAGAAAATAATAAAAAAAATCTTCTCATACAAATCAGCTCAATTAAGTTATTTTTTTAATTTGGTATAAACTTTTAAATATATATTTTTAATCAGAAGATGTAGCTGCTGCTACTGCATAAAGCGTTCTTCTCAAAAGCTTTGCTTCATTCCACTTGTCACCCGCTGTGCAGTTGAATGCTTACCGTCTCATGTTGGAACCAGGTCGTGACGCGGTCAAGCTAAAAGTAGCCATCTGTGTAGCCGTCCATGTAGCCTTACGACACCGAATGGATTCGCTATACGGTGGCCTCGGTGGGTTCTCTTCTACTTCCGGTCGTCTTGTCTTCCTCAGAACACACTTCTTCTCTGGTGAAAAAGAACCCACCACCTCGTTAAGAGGCAAGTTCAGGAGGCCGGTGGAGCGAGTAGGGTTAGAAGTTGACGTTTCTTCCTTTTGTTTCATCGCATCTTTGGTCGAGCTTCATTAGCTTCCCGATTTAATCGTTTTCTTCCTGTTCCGTTTGAGCTTGCCGGCGACTGGTAGAGGGGAAATGGCGCAGCCATGCTGTGGGCCGGTGTTCTGGTTGTACGTAGCTGTATGCGTGTGTCTGGTTATGTTTGCGGGGCTCATGTCAGGGCTAACTCTTGGTCTCATGTCGCTTAGCCTGGTCGACCTCGAGGTTATCGCTAAGGCCGGGAAGCCTGAGGACAGGAAGAATGCTAGTCTGGATCCATCTCTCTTTCTAGCTTGATCTATTTTCTCATTTCATGCAATTTTTGACTTTTTGTTCGACTGCCAGTGAAGATTCTCCCTGTGGTGAAGAATCAACATCTGCTTCTGTGTACACTGCTCATCGGAAATTCCCTAGCCATGGAGGTATCTCTTTTCTGCCTTTGTTAATTAATCATCCCTCTTCAGGATTGTAATCACGATTAGTTTTATGTTAATTTGTGATTTCAGGCGCTGCCCATATTTCTTAATTCCTTGGTTCCGGCATGGGGCGCAATATTGTTATCTGTCACTCTCATCCTCGCGTTCGGAGAGGTATGTTTTATTGGCTTCTGGTTTGCTCTGCAAAACATTTCTGGGGAATAGTCGGAAGTGCCAAAGGAAGCGAGATTTGATGCGATTTCTTGTTATTATTATTTTTGGTGTCCTAGATTATTCCCCAATCCGTCTGTTCCCGCTATGGGCTGAGCGTGGGAGCCAGGACGGCTTGGATTGTGCGGGTGCTTCTGCTTATTTTCTTTCCAATAACGTATCCCATCAGCAAGGTGAGTCCTACTTGTGATTTGATTAAGCACAACTTCATGCTGAGGGAACACATAATTGGAGCCAGATTCTGATAGATTGATAATTTTTTCTTTCTTGCATGCATCTTAGCACATTAGTAATTAGATTATACCACCATCAGGATTGCTTGCTTGTAGCATTATGACAAGCGAAATTTAATGACAATTAAGTGCTCACTTGGAAAATTGAGTTAAAACAATGATGTTAGTTATATTATTTGGGGAGATCTTTCATAGTTTCTATGGGCTTTGATGTATTTCAAGAATATGATCAGACTATTCTAGACAGTCCACATCTTAAACTCTAAAGAATGAGGATTGCATTAAGTATTAACATAGAGAAATTGATGTTAGAAATCATGAAAAATAATGTGAGCAAGGAGATTCGCAACGATAGAAAGAGAATTTAATGTCTTAGCATTGTACTAATATATAACACACACAGATAGATGATGATCGCATGGGATACTAGAATTTTCATGTGAAAAACATGAAACCATTGGGCATTCGTTTGGTCTATGGCATGAGAGTTTATCATCAAGAGATCGTTTATTATTTGTTTGGTCATTGCCTTTGAGAAAGGGATATCGGAGATCAAGAAGTCCAGCATAAAACTTGGTGATGATGTTGGGAATTAGAATTTGTTTCAACAACGTTCAATGATGGTTGAAGGACTACAATTGGGCAATAATGGTCCAATGGTGGTGCTCGGGTGAAGCGTTAGGGTTGTTCAAGCCCTAGGTCCCCGTATGTTGAGAGTGGAAGTTTATTTATAAATTTTGAAGTTTCATGCTATATAAATATGACAAAAATTTAGAACAATCCATATGATGAACCATATTAATTCCCTCGATCATAGACCATTTCTTTAATATTTAAGTGCCTTATTGATGCCATAATTAAACGACTTTGTTCTTGTTGGATTCATCTCATAAAGCTGCTCGATTTGACTACAAGCATGTAGGATTTGAAGATTGTTTGGTCCTCCTTTTAGTTTGTTGAATTTCCTATTTCGTTTGAAGTGCTTGATCTGGGATCATTTGGACTCGGATTGAACCACTTATGTTATTGTTGGAAGTATAATTTTGCCGAAATTAGAGTCTAGATAGTTCTAAATTTTAATTTTGAAAAATTTCAATTATAATAAGTGTAGATATTTGTGCTAAATCAAGTTGATTTTTGATGACGTGTCAAAAACCATGTGGACTTTCTTCATTTATGAGCGGTTGTTCTATTGAAAAATGCATGGTCAGCTAGCTAAGAAGCTCTTAGTTCTTGCCCTACTCATAGTGGGCTTGCTAAGAAGCTCATGTTCGATTCATTATTAAAATAAGCGATTTAATATTGAACAGTTGATTTGAGCTTCATTTTTTTAATGAGCCGAATACAAATAGTCTTTTTTGATCGTGTTTGGCTCATTTATATATGAATGAGTCGAATATGATCATGTTGCGTGCTCGCTCAATTTTGGCTCATTTAGACCCCTTTATAGAACAAAGATGGACATTTTGACTTGTTTTATGGCTTTAATGAGTTGTTTTTTGGTCTTAGCCCTGTAGAAGAATTTCAAGTGGTTCTTTACATTGGGATCCGATATATTAAAATGACATTTCTTCTTAGCGGTTTGGTTTTTAAATATAATTCTTTGAAAAAAATAATTAATGAACTTTTTGAGTAATAGAGTTCGTTAAAGGCAGATAGTCTTGTTGCAATTATTTGATGAATGCTCATGTAGCCATCTTTGCAGCTTTGTCTAAGCCGTTCCTTACAATGGATAGCTAGCCAATAGCCATTCATGTTATTCTTATTTGTAACATTTGCTTATCACCCCATAGGAAGGAGAAGTTCTTAATTAAATTATAAAAATAACAACTACTAGATCGGTTTGCTATTTTTCCCTATACCATTTTATTTTGGCCTGATTGTACTGTTTGATTTTGTTCGGGATCATATCAAAATCAGAACTTCCGGAGATGCTCAAATTCGTTAGAAAATAAGTTCTTGGTGTTCTAGCTTACATTAAATAGTGATAATTGTGCTTGCTGGTCAAAACTGTTGTTCCAAGAGCATCTAAATAGAAGTTATATTTAGCTGAAGTGTCGTTCTGAGGGCCAGACATCATCTAAATTGAAAAGGAGGGAAAAAAATAAAAACAAAAATGTAAGGCATTGAAGAGTTTTAGGAAAATTTCGATTGCTAATGCAAGTTCTTTTTTTTGAGGCCATAGAAGCTTGGTGCAAAAACGCTATAGAAGCTTGGTGCCAAAAACTCATGATGATGATGCTATAATGGTAACTTTTCGCATGAGTTATTCATTTAGCCATTTCCACTTAGCCATATTGAAGGATGGCCTCACATTGCATTCCCTTAAATCCGAACTAATGATGTCGTTGGGCGTGGTTATTTCCTATGCGAATACACCAACTGCCTTTCCTTAATTCTTATCTATTGGAAATGAGAGAAAAATAGAAAATGAAGAAAATCTTTAATCAAAATTCTTGACTCAACCTACATGAATTGCTACTTATTTATTGGAGCAAACAGAATCATTTACTAGTTCTAGAATTAAGAAAATAATTAAAGTAGAGAAAATAAGAATAATCAGAGGACACGAATCATTGAGGTGGGCAATCATCCTAACCACCCCCCCCCGGTCTCCTCCCTCAAACTCGGAATATATGTTGATTATTCATTGGTTGGAAGTTTGGTTATCGAATTGTGATTGATCAAGGTCTTTCATTAGGAAATATGCTATTTGAAGTCTTATAGGAGTACTGTATTTGAATGACCCCTTGATTAATTTGTTTGTCAATCAATTTTCACATGCTTAGTTCTATCATAGTAGATCGAATCTTTTGTAGTTGTCACCTATCATCACTAGTGATTGTTTAACGTGAATGTTTAGGTCCTATAGTAACGTATTAAGTCACATTTCCTTACAATCCATGACCTTGAATTTAACTTCAGTGCAACTTCTAGCAATTGCTACCAATTTTTTACTTCTATGGGTGACAAAATTTCCCCACACGAATGCATAGTAATCAGAGGTAGATTTTTGATTAGTTACAGACAAGCCTAATTATCGCCCGTAAATTTTTTACACTTCTATCATTTTTTTTTTTGAAAATGGACTTTAATTATAACTCTTTTATAGACATCTTAGTACCTTGTAAACTACATCAAAGTGTTCTTTAGCTGTAGTATTCATAAATGAACTAATCATATTGAGCGAGTAACATATGTTAGAATGAGTATGGAAGAGATAAATAAGTTTTCCAAGTAGACACCATTATCTTTCCTTGTCACCTTAGAGAATGTCACTATTTGATCATATTCTATTGATAGGGTCCATATGAGTATTTGCGAGTTTGCATTCCATCATTCTTATTTCTTTTAAAAGATTAAATAAATATTTTTGATGAGAGCGAGATATATCTTTGCTTGATTTGCAATTTTCATATGCATAAAATATTTTAGGAAATCTCTTTTAGTCTTTTGATTTTTTTCACATCATTGCTAGTTATGATAGTATCATCCTTGTTGACAATCAAGATAGTTATTTAACCATCAAGTGATTTCTTTACAAATATGATATGATCAATCTACTTTTGAGAGTATTAATGTTTTTAAATTGTTGTAATAATTCTCTAGAACTAGGCTTTAGTAGATTTTCTTTAGATCATATTAGGATTTATCAAGTTTACATGCTTTATCTTTTTTATCATTGATCTCAAATCCAGGAGGAATATTCACATACACCTCTTCTTGCATATCTTCATTTAGAAATGTGTTGGACCGATCCCTCCTAGACCGGTCAAGTGTTACGTGAGGCGGAACAGGGCTCCACCTTGTTGAATCCCGCCCCTTTTGGGGTGGGCCCAAGGGAAATTTCAAAGGTAAAGGGAGGCGGTTAGGAGGGAAAATTCAAATGGAGAGGGCTGTTTTGGGATTTGCTATGTTTTTGGTATGCTTTAAATAGATAGTTTATGCTAGGGTTCAATTTTTATGTTTTGGTTTGTTGAAATTGAAGTTTGTTGCCGAAGGCTAGAGATTTGAGAGAGCCGGATCTTCCTCTTCAATTAAAGATCCAATTATATCTTGTATTTTCCTTCATAGTTATTTCAATAAAAATTGTTCTTGGGTGTCCTTCTTCCCAATTTTTTCTTGTGACGTTCGCTGATTTTTGCTGAAATTGCATTTGCTTCCTACCTACTAAATTGATATCAGAGTAGTTTTTTGGGCTGAAACAAAAGCCTCCCTCGCTGAATTCAATTGCATTTTTTTCTCTGTTCTTTCTAATTTTTGTTGTTTGGAGGCTAGATTCTCATCAAATTGCTGTTTTTTTGTCGTTTGGAGCCTAAATCCAAGTATCTATGGTAGGAAGAAAAGTTATAGGTGTTGGAATGGGAGATCAGACAATTGAAATATGAAAATTTGAATTTTCAAACTCAAATTTCAGTCGTTCACTAGAAGATCGATGTGAAGTTTGCCATCATGGAGGAGATGATGAAGAAGATGCTTGAGGTCCAAACCAAAACAACATCGTTGGATGCGAGGGAAGCCGCCGACAGCCAAGGGAGTGGGAAAAACCCTAATCCAATAAGAAAATGGGAAGAATAAGAGGTGAAGATCTTGGAGCGAGAAGAGAGAAGATCTCCTCTAGAGCCCATTCCTAGGGAGGAGATAGGTAGAGAGTATGGGGAAAGGCGTGAGGGGGTTGGGTATGAGCGAAGGGGTGCTGAATTTGAAAGGAGATGGGCTAATTATGAGTGAAGGGGTGCTAAATTTGAAAGGAGAGGAGCTGCTTATGACCGGAGGGGTGCTGATTTTGAAAGGAGGAGGGGGGATTTTGATAAATGGTTTGGGTATGAGCGTAGAAGGGATGATCGAGATACTTGGGGGGATTACCCCCTTGGGCAATGGTAGGTTATGGAAGAAACATAGGGAACATAGGCGATCCGAGGGTGTGGAAGTTGAAGATGCCTGTGTTTAAGGGAGAGTATGCACATGGTTGGATTTATAGGGTGGAAATGTACTTTGCCGTCAATGGGTTAACGGAGGAGGAGAGACTGATAACAGCCGGCCTGTGCTTGGAGGGGAAGGCATTAGCATGGTACCAGTGGAGGGATATGAGGAAGCCTATATAGAGCTGGGGAGTTTAAGGACTATCAATTGGAACGTTTTCGAATCAACAGGGGAGGAGACTTTTATGAGCAGTTCTTTGCTCTGACACATGAGTGGACAATGATGGACTACCGAGAGAGGTTTAAGTACCCTGCCAACCGAATGGATCGGCTGGAAACTGTACTGGAGGGGAACTTTATGAAATGGCTCAAACTAGAGATTTGGGCGGCAATTAGAGTGATGATGCCTTGTGATTCAAGAGAGGCAATAGAGCTAGTTCAGTTAGTGGAGGATCAGAAGCACCTGTAGAGAGGGGCTAGAGGCAGCAGTTTAAGATGTTTGTACAAGATGACCACCACCTTTTTGACACCCAAGGGGCTGACACCGGGTATTCCTCAGGAGACCCAGAAGGAGAAGATTGTAGGAGGGGAATTGAGGGAAATTTCAAGAAGCTCACTGAGACGGAGCTACCGGAGAATAGGTTGAAGGGGCTGTGTTTTAAATGTGATGAGAGGTATGCACCGAACACCTATATAAGGACCGAACGCTTTAGCTTCTCACAATCTTTGATGATGAGGAAACTGAGGAGGGAGGTGGGAGGTAGGCAGTGGTGGAGGAGGAAGAGTTGCATTTAGACGTGGCAGATATCTCCTTGAACTTAGTAGTGGGATTCACTCCAAATTACACAATGAAAGTAAGAAGAGAGATAGCAGACAGAGAGGTAGTGGTGCTAATAGACAGTGGGACTACCCATAATTTCATATTCAATTAGGTCGTGGACCAATTTGGAGTGAAGCTGGTGGACACAAGGTGATGATGGGCACAGGGAAAGTGGAGACAGGCAGAGGAGTGTGTAGGGGTGTTTTTAACCATCAGGGGGTCCAGGTGAGGGAGCACTTCCTTCCATTGGAGCTGGGGAGCACGGATGTCATTCTGGCGATGAAATTGACGTAGACCCTGGGAGATACCATGATCAATTGGGGAGTGCTGACGATGGAAATGATGGTGGAGGGAAGGAGGATGGTGATCAGGGGAGATGCAGGGTTATCCAAAGCTATGATTTTTCTCAAAACCATGGTGAGGACCATACAGGAGGTGGTGAGAGGATTTCTGGTGGAGTTGCAGAGCTTGGAGGGGATCGGGTTGGAGGAGGGGGGCTGCATCCCTCTTTCAGTACAACCGCTTATACAATAGTTCAACAAAGCCTTTTAGCCACCTTAAGGATTACCACCACCGAGGGAGCAGGAGCATGCCATCACCTTGAGGGAGGTGGTGTCACCGATTAGTATCATACATTCTGATACCCTCAGATCCAGAAGGATAAGATCGAGAAGTTGATTCGGGAGATGTTGGAGGCAAGGATCATCAGGCCGAGCATGTCCTATTTCTAGCCCAGTTTTATTGGTCAAGAAGAAGAATGAGAGCTGGAGATTTTATGTGGACTACAGGGCCCTGAATAAGGAGACTGTGTCAAACAAGTTTCCTATTCCAGTAATAAATAAGTTGCTGGATGAGCTATGTGGAGCGGTGGTATTCACGAAGATGGATCTGAAGTTAAGTTACCATCAAATCAAGATGAGAGAGGAGGATGTCCCGAATGTTGCATTCAGTACACATGAGGGATACTATGAGTTTTTGCCACTGCTACATCCAGTCTCTCAGGAACAAGGTGTTTCGACCATTCCTCAGAAGATTTGTATTGGTTTTCTTTGATGACATTCTGGTGTACAGCAGGTCAGACAAGTATTTGGAGCACTTGAAAGTGATATTAGAGGTGTTACAGGAGCATTAGCTGAGGGCCAATCTGAAGAAGTGTTGCTTTGCACAACCCAGGGTGGAGTACTTGGGGCATGTGGTATCTCAGGAGGGGGTGGCCGTTGATCAGGTCAAGATTGAGGCTATGTTGAAATGGCCACTACTTAGGAATCTGAAGGAGTTAAGGGGATTCCTAGGGTTGACTAGGTACTACAGGAGATTTGTGAGGGGATACAACTGTAATAACCCATATCTTGACCCAGATAAATAATTTTTTTCTGAAGTCAATATAACTCAAAATCACAAATCGTCTTCGTATAACATTGTTATTGTAGTATTTTACTTACATGAATTTTTTTCGTAATTTTTGGGTGCTGATGAAAATCTTAAGAAATTGACACATATCGGTATAAGTAAGAATTTTAGGACCGTCAGATGTCCATTTTGCAAACCCATTTTACTAATATTTTTTAAATAAAATAATTTATTTTATGGATATTTTTCTATAATTTTTGAATTTCTAAAATGATTTATTTGAATTTTGTACTAAAGATTTAATTAAATTAAATATTGTATTAATATTATATATTATTTTATTATAAAATATCTTAAAGCATTATTATATCTCCTTAGATCATTTTTCCCTTAATTGATTTCAACAACAAAGACTTGGTTTGAGGTTTTAAGAGAAAAGTGAGGAGAGAGAAACAAAAAGCTCGGATTAGGATGTCGCAAAGCAATTTTCATCAGTCGAGCCAGTTAGGAGATTTGCTCATCTCGTTGTAAGGAATCTTTATCATATTTCTGATTTCATGGATTTTATATTTTTGATATTTTTCTGATCAAATTTTTGTTTTCGTTATCAAAAAACGAGAATAATTTTGTATTGATAAAATTTTCACCGCATAACTTCTTATATGTTATAGAGATTGAGATTATGAATATTTTGATTATTTATGTGAGATTTTTTACTTGGTGATTTTAAAAATATAGCGATTTTTGCCTACTCAAAAATTTATTTTGATATCTAAAAATAGTGATTTGGTTTAAATAAAGCTTCAGAATGTTATTTTATGCAATATTTGATAATTTGGTTAAATTATGAAAATGTGAATTTTTGCTCAGAATGATTTTTGTTGTCTACCGTTAGAATATTTTGATACTTTCTGAATTAAGCTTAATTATGCTTTATTTAATATAATGCATTGAAAATGAATGTGGATATGTGATTGAATAATCGCTGGTCACTATTATTATTATAGTACTGTGATAATAATGTGTGTAAAAGACAAGTAAAGACTGGTTGACTCGTTGGTTGGAGATTGAGAGTTATAAGTAGATGATTATTATGCCGACGAGTAAAGAGTGATGACTCTGTTTACTGAGCCAACGATTTACTAATACTGATATAATACTGAAAAATATCGTGATAGCCATGACTTCTTACTTGTTTAGTGTGACTATTGAAATGCATGTTCTTGAGGCATTATTCTTATTACTGTACAGATTTATTGTTACTACACGGATTTACTATTATTATATTATTCTATTGCTCATGTAATTGGATTGTTATTGTTACCAATTTAGATACTAATACTAAGCATGTGATATAATGAGCACGTGATATAGAATAACTGGATAGCTTGTGTACATTCTTATATGATTTTACAGCATTGATTCGATTTTAACAGTTTTTATCGATGTTTTGATTTGATGCTTTATATGATTTATGTACTGATTGGTATTACTGATACGAAGATTGCTTTATAAATTTGACATTCGTACTTGTTTATTGCTTTACTGGCTTCCGTACTGTAGTGTTTTATTACTTATAGATTGTACTATTACTGCATATGAATTTTATTATTTCTGCACTGATTCAATGATCATATGAATGCTACTGTTATGATTTGATCCCTGACATGCATATTGCTCATTTACCGTGCTTTGAATTCAGTTGTAGGTTTTGATTACCTGCTGGGCTTTTTAGCTCATTATATATTGTTAAATGATTTCAGGTCAGGGTTGTGATTCAGGAGTGTGAGGCTGATCAAGATTCTTCAGTTTCTATTTTTTTTCTAGTTATTCTTTTATACTTAAGATAGAGTAGTTATGACATGATTGTATAGATCCTGAGTAATATATATGATTTTTGGGAATGAATAGAGATGCGTACATTGATGTTTTGAATTATAGAATCTGTTTTGCTGCTTATTACTGATAAATGATATTAGATAGCTCTAGTTATTTATTAAAAGATAAATGAATAATTCTTCCAAATTAGATTTTGGGACATCACAACAACACTATAGCATGGCCACTGACAGAGCAGTTGAAGAAGGATATTTTCCTGTGGGAATAGAAAGCTGTCCAGGCCTTTGAGAAACTGAAGAAGGCAATGACCATGGTACCGGTCCTGGCGCTACTAGATTTCAGCTAGGTTTTTTGGTGGAGATTGATGAATTAGGATATGGATTAGGGGAAGTGCTCATGCTGAATCAGAGGCCCATAGTTTACTTCATCCATGTATTGACAGCCAGAGGTAGGCTAAAGTCAGTCTATGAGAGTGAGTTGAGGGCCATTGTGTTGGCAATTCAGAAGTGGCGGCCATACTTGTGCCGACATTTCATCGTCTGGACAGATAAAGGAGCTTGAAGTATCTATTAGAGCAGAGGATGGTGACTGAGGAGCACCAGAGGTGGCCATCTAAGTTGTTGGGATTTTATTTTGAGATCCATTATAGGCCAGGGCTAGAGAATAAGGTGGTTGATGCATTGTCCAGATGCATGAGAGAGCTCTAGGGGTTAGCCATTTTGGTATCATTTATATTAGATTGAGGGGCTATTAAAGAGGAGAGTATCCAAAATGAGGAGCTAAGGGGGATTAGGGCAATCTGTTTAGGGATGAGAGTAGCCACCCTAGCTATTCCCTAGAGGGAGAGAGACTGCTGTGTGAGGAGAGATTTGTGTTGCCACGGACCTCAGTCCATTTCCTATGAGGTTCCATGGGAGTGTTGTCGGGGGTCATTCAGGGGTGTAGAAGATGTACAAGAGGTTGACTGCAGAGTTGTTTTGGAAGTGGGTACAAAAGGATGTGGAGGAGATGGTAGGTAGAAGTGAGGTGTGCTAGAGGACCAAAGACATGACTATGGCTCAGGGAGGGTTACTGGAACCTCAAGTTCTTCCAGACAGAGTGTGGGAGGAGGTCACCATTGATTTTATATATGGTTTACCCAGATATGAGGGGTTTATAGTAATTTTGGTGGTGGTAGATAGATTGAGCAAGTATGTTCATTTTATTCCCCTATGACATGTCACGACCCGGCCCGGTAAGCTCGCATAGACGAGGCGGGAACGGAGGTCGGATAGGATAAAATAAAACATTCATATAACTTTAACGTCATGTCTCCCAACATAAACAAAACATCTTCAACAATATAATGAAACAGCCACTAATAAAATTCAAGTAAATTTTTTTTTCTTTTTCATTCATCAATCAAAAGTAACATATACATAAAGATTCATTTCAAAAGAAGGTACTCAAAGAAAACTAACTATCCAAAAATTAACCTATACATCCATCTATACCAAAACAACAAAACTCAAAAAGGAACCTACCGCCCGTTGTCTCCCTACGACGGTAAGTACGCGGTGGTTGGTCCACCATTTACAATTCGCTGGATCTCCTGAAAATTTTCCACAACATGGGTGAGCCATAACTCAGCAGGTAAATGCTTTTCAATTAAATTTCAGAAAATAAGGCAAAGAGGCAACATATATGCCAATGATTCTTGTGTAGGAACAATAAACATGTCATAATATCTAACTAGCATGCCTCTAAGTCATCAATTAAGCCTTTTTCTTGGATAAGCTTGCGACATTTACATTTCATAATGCATGAATTATTTTCATGAAACATGAGAGGCTTCATATGCATATAATGTAGTATATTACTTATAATCACCCGTCTCGGAAGTATCATTTGTACTGATCAGGTACATTTTTATTTGGCCAATCCTTTACCATTTGATTTAAAAGAATCCCTTTACCATTTGGCTCAAAAGAGCCCCTTTTCCATTGGCTTAAAGAGTCCCTTTTCCATTGGCTCAAAGAGCCCCTTTAACATTGATACTTCCGCATCAACATGCACATACAATCATTCTCTATTTATTTATAAAAAGAACTTTATCATATCTTTCATGCATATGGTCAATTGTTCCTTAATGTACTACATGATTACACGGTGTCATGAGAAAAAGACATGAGCTAAGTACTTTCTTTAATCATCACTTTAGAAAGATACGATTGCATTACAAACTACCACATGAGAGATACACTTGCAAGGTAAAATATCACATAAGTAGAACATGTGCATGGTAATAAGAATAAGGTCAAGTGTCTCTAAACATTTTCACATGAGTACATATAATTAGGCAAAACATAAAAACAGGTTGCATGATATTTAGGAGCACATTAGGATATAGAAGAAAAGAATAATTGCAATAATGTTAAGAATTCCATAACAGTACAAAAACATGCTCTTGTGGAAAGAAAAGAATATATATATATATATATATATTCTAAAATTTAAAAGAGCCACATTTACCTACCTCAAAGTCGTGTACAACTTGCCACTTGTCCTATTGAGTTCTTCCCTTTAACACGTCCAATATCTAAAAGAGACAAACACGACATAACACTTAATGTTACATACCTCCATCACACAAACTTCCTTAAACTCCAAATCATAAGAACCTACACATTCTTCTTAAATTTCCAAATTAATCCCTTCACCATTTTAAAATTAATTAATTTTACTTTCTATTTTCGGATTTACTCAAATTAAAAATTTGAAAAACGAAATTTTGTGTAAAAACCTTAATTCTCAATATTAAAATCCTTCCTAAGTCTATTTGAAACAATAAAGATTAAAGATTCTCATGCTTAGAGAAAACCCTAATTCCTAAACTTGAAATTTCTCCTAAAACTTGCATTTTTTCTTCCAATAGAGGTTTTATAATGTCATTAGGAGTTACTTTTGTAAAGGCATTTTGAAAGAAAAACAATATTGAGGGAAACCCTAATTTTCAAAACTCAAAATATTTGGGGAAAACTAGAAATTTCATTATTAGAAACTTTCTCTAGTCTCCCCCTATTCTTCTTCTTTAAAAATCTTAAGTTTGGAACAAACTCTAAAAAATCTCTCTCAAGGAAAACTTTATAAAAGAATGAAATCTCTTAAATACAACTTGCCTTAACCTTCTCTTAGTCTTCCCTACACTCTCCTCCACGATCGGCCACCGGAATCCGCCTATAGGGTCGCCGTTGAAGCCCTTACCCGTGCGCCTCTCGCTCCGCTTGGCTTCCGCTCGGTTTCAGGCCGCACGAATGAAATGGGGACCGAAATAATTTTGGTCCCCTAAAAAGAGTGGGGATGGAAGGCTGTACTGAAAGTAAGTTTGGTACCCATTGCCTCTTGAACCTTTCTTCACAGTCTAAAGGTGAATCTCTCATCCCTATCTGATACTATGGATCTTGATACACCATGAAGTCTAACAATCTCATTAACATACACACTTGCCAACTTCTCAACAGCATCAGATTATTTGATAGGTAGAAAGTGTGCCGATTTGGTCAACCTATCTATTATTACCAATATAGCATCATGACCACTTCTAGACCTGGGTAAACCAACTACAAAATTCATGGCTATGTCTTCCCACTTCCATTCCGGTATAGGTAAGGGTTGCAATAGACCTTTTGGCTTGTGATGTTCTATCTTAACCATTTGGCAAACAGTACACTTAGCCACCATTTCTGCTACACTTCTCTTCATTCCTGGCCACCAAAAATATTCTTTCAAATCTTGATACATCTTGTTACTATCTGGGTGAATGGTGTAACCTGAATAGTGAGCTTCTTGAAGAATCACCTTCCTTAAATTTCCAACATCAGGGATACAAATTCTGCCTCTATACTATAGTAGATTATCCTCATCAAGCTCATACTCTTTCACATGACCTGCCTTCACCATATTCAAGATTTTCTCAAATTCTGCATCTTGTGGCAAAGCTTCCCTTATCCTGTCCTTCAATGTGGATTGAATAATCATCTGATTTAGGGTCACTAACTCTGCATCATTGGGTTGGACTATTGAAATCTTTAGCTTCTCCAAATCTCTTATCAACTCATGTTGTTGTGTAACCATCCAACTGACACTACCAGAAATTTTCTTGCTTAAGGCATCTGCAATCATATTTGCTTTACCTGAATGATATTGGATATTCAAATCATAGTCTTTAATAAGCTCCAACCATCTTCTCTGCCTCAAGTTCAACTCTTTCTGTGTGAAGATATATTTTAAACTTTGGTGATCTGTAAAAACTTCATACTTCACCCCATATAAGTAATGTCTCTAAATCTTCAGGGCAAAAACCACTGCAGCTAACTCCAGATCATGGGTTGGATAGTTTCTTTCATGATTTTTCAATTGCCTAGAAGCATAGGCAACGATCCTTCCATTCTGCATTAATACACAACCCAACCCTTTGTGTGAGGCATCACTATAAAGCTGAAAACCATATGTCCCCGAAGAAATAGTAAGTACTGGAGCAGTCATCAAACACTGTTTCAATCTTGAAAAGCCTCTTCACGCTGAACTGACCATTCAAACTTTACTGCCTTTTGGGTCAATCTAGATAATGGCATTGTTATTCGTGAAAATCCCTCAACAAATCTTCTGTAGTAACCAGCTAAACCCAAAAAGCTCCTAATCTCCGTCACAGTAGTTGGTCGTGGCCAAACTGCTATAGCTTGTAATTTATGTTGATCGACAGATATGTTTCCACTACTGATCACATGCACCAGAAAATTCACACTCTTCAACCAGAATTCACATTTAGAGAACTTAGCGTACAATTCATTCCCTCTTAAAGCTTGCAACACAACCCTCAAATGATTTGCGTGAAGTGCTTCATTAGGGGAGTATACCAAAATATCATTGATGAACACAATCACAAATAGATCTAAAAATGGCTTAAAGATCCTATTCATGAGTTTCATAAACACAGCAGGTGTATTTATAAGTCCGAATGACATCACCACAAATTCATAATGCCCATATCTGATATTGAATGCTGTCTTTGGTATATCCTCTTCTCTAACCTTAAGCTGATAGTATCCTGATCTCAAGTCAATCTTGGAAAACACAGAGGCACCTTCCAACTGATCAAACAGGTCATCAATCCTTGGAAGAGGATATTTGTTCTTTGCAGTCAACTTGTTTAATTCTCTGTAATCTATACAGAGTCTAAAGCTCCCATCCTTCTTCTTCACAAACAACACAGGAGCACCCCAAGGAGAAGTGTTAGGCCTGATGAATCCTTTATTAAGCAGTTCTTGTAATTGATCTTTCAATTCTTTCAACTCCTTTATTGCCATCCTATAAGGGGCTTTAGCAACAGGTTCCGCTCCACTAATCAGCTCAATAGAAAAATTAATTTCCCTGCTCGGAGGTAAGCCAGGTAAATCATCTGTAAACACTTCTGGATACTCTTGCACAACTGGTATATCCTCTAATCTTTTCTCTTCTTTCTTCTCCTCCTTAACATATGCTAAAAAGCCTTCATACCCTTTCCTCAACAGTTTGTAAGCCACCAAAGATGAGACTAACATGGAGGCTATGCTTCTTTCTCCTAGAAATTTAAATTCTCTCTCCTGGCATACAAAATTTAAGTCCTTTTTGTTACAATCTATCGTCACAAAGTGGCAAGACAACCAATCCATACCTAGGATCGTATCAAATTCTGTTAATGGCAACAATACAAGTCCTGCTCTCAAGTTTCTATCACCTATAATCAAATCCACAAGACACTTTCGATTGGTTTCTAGTTGACTCCCATTGGGCAGTAAAACTGATAAGGGTTTGAGCATAACTGAAGGGGACAATTCAACAGTCTTAGCAAAATCTTCTGAAATGAAAGAGTGTGACGCTCCCGTATCAAATAACACCTTAACAGGCTTGTTACACACAAAGATTGTTCCTAATACCATGCAACATAACATAAAGCTTATCTTACTTATATATCATAAAGAAAAATTATTGACATTTAAATAAAATCCATACCTGTAATAACATCAGGAGAGTCCTTGGCTTCTTGATGAGATAGACCATAAACTCTTGGCTGAACAGGTTGATGAGTTTGGCCCTGGGAAGGAGTTGATGCAGCAGACTCCACCATTCTTGGCCTGCCCACTGTCCTCTGAAAAGTACCACCTGTCCTGGTCTCCATGGTAGACTTTCGTCCCAAATTAGTGCAGGACTCTGCCATGTGTCCTGGTTCATGGCACCAATAACAGGTATTTGTTCCAGAGAGGCACTCACCTTTATGTGCCCTTCCACACTTACTACATAACACAGAAGGAGCGTTACTCTCTGAAGTGTTAGGCTTAGGCTTCTTCCAAATGGGTCTTCCAGACTGAAAAGATTGAGTAGCCTTTGATCTATCTTCATTCTTCCTCTTCTGAAAGTCTCTTCTCCTTTGAGTAGCTTGCAAATCTGACTCAATCCATCGGGCCCTCTCTATCAAGGTGGGATAATCCTCAATACCAAAAGGGATTAATGGCTGTCTAATGATATCTTTTAAGCCACATAAGAAGCGATGACATTTTTCCTCTGCATTGGGAATCATGTGAGAGGCATATCTAGAAAGCATTATAAACTCAGCCTCATACTGTGTAACTGTTTTATCACCCTGTACCAGCCTCATGAATTTGTCCTGCATCAATCTTCTAGCTGATATCGGTATATACTAGTCTCTAAATACTTTTACAAACTCTTCCCAAGAAATTTAACTTCTCGGTCTTCCTCCAAAAGTCTCTTCCAATTGGCTTCTCCACCACCTTTCCGCTTCACCCTTAAAAGCATAGGCAGCTAAAGGAACCCTTCTCTCCTCTGAGCATGACATACCATCCAAGATCTTCTGTACACTTAGTAACCAATCCTCTGCTTCTATGGGCCCACCTCCCGTTAAAGATGGAGGTTTTATGTCTTGGAATAACTTCAAATTTTTGTTTATTGAAGTGGATCCACTACCACCAGTCTGGGTCTGAAACTGGGTCTGAGTGTTCTTAATCATTTGGGTCATTGCATCCATCATTTGGGTGAAGGATTCCATAGTAGCACAGATGCTACTACTCTGAGGCTCTACTAGTACTGGCTGCTCCCTCCTAACCTCTCCTGTATTGCTATTAGTGGCATCAGCTTCGGGATTTACAGCTCTGAGACATAAAGCAATAAAACAAATTAAACAATTTATAGCACATGCATCTTATACCTATTCTAACTTATAGAATCATTCTATTGGCTTTTTCATATTGATCAGTATGTTAAAACTTTTTCTCTGATACCACTCTTGTCACGACCCGGCCTGGTAAGCTCGCATAGGCGAGGCGGGAACGGAGGTCGGATAGGATGAAATAAAACATTCATATAACTTTAACGTCATATCTCCTAACATAAACAAAACATCCTCAACAATATAATGAAAGAGCCACTAATGAAATCCAAGTAAATTTTTTTTTCTTTTTCATTCATCAATCAAAAGTAACATATACATAAAGATTAATTTCAAAAGAAGGTACTCAAACAAAACTAACTATACAAAAATTAACCTATACATCCATCTATACCAAAATAGCAAAACTCAAAAAGGAACCTGCCGCCCGTCGTCTCCCTACGACGGTAAGTACGCAGTGGTTCGTTCGCCATTAACGATTCGCAGGATCTCTTGAAAATTTCCCACAACATGGGTGAGCCATAACTCAGCAGGTAAATGCTTTTCAATTAAATTTCAGAAAATAAGGCAAAGAGGCAACATGTATGCCAATAATTCTTGTGTAGGAACAATAAACATGTCATAATATCTAACTAGCATGCCTCTAAGTCATCAATTAAGCCTCTTTCTTGGATAAGCTTGCGACATTTACATTTCATAATGCATGAATTATTTTCATGAAATATAAGAGGCTTCATATGCATATAATATAGTATATAATTTATAATCATCCGTCTCGGAAGTATCATTTGTATTGATCAAGTATATTTTTATTTGGCCAATCCTTTACCATTTGGTTCAAAAGAACCCATTTACCATTTGGCTCAAAAGAGCCCCTTTTCCATTGGCTCAAAGAGTCCCTTTTCCATTGGCTCAAAGAGCCCCTTTACCATTGATACTTCCGCATCAACATGCACATACAATCATTCTTTATTTATCATAAAAAGAATTTTATCATATCTTTCATGCATATGGTCAATTGTTCTTTAATGTACTACATGATTACACATTGTCATGAGAAAAAGACATGAGCTAAGTACCTTCTTTAATCATCACTTTAGAAAGATACGATTACATTACAAACCACCACATGAGAGATGCACTTGCAAGGTAAAATATCACATAAGTAGAACATGTGCATGGTAATAAGCATAAGGTCAAGTGTCTCTAAACATTTCCACATGAGTACATATAATTAGGCAAAACATAAAAACAGGTTGCATGATATTTAGGAGCACATTAGGATATAGAAGAAAAGAACAATTGCAATAATGCTAAGAATTCCATAACAGTACAAAAACATGCTCTTGTGGAAAGAATATATATATATATATATATATATATATATATATTCTAAAATTTAAAAGAGCCACATTTACCTACCTCAAAGTCGTGTACAACTTGCCACTTGTCCTATTGAGTTCTTCCCTTTAACACGTCCAATATCTAAAAGAGACAAACACGACATAACACTTAATGTTACATACCTCCATCACACAAACTTCCTTAAACTCCAAATCATAAGAACCTACACATTCTTCTTAAATTTCCAAATTAATCCCTTCACCATTTTAAAATTAATTAATTTTACTTTCTATTTTCGGATTTACTCAAATTAAAAATTTGAAAAACGAAATTTTGTGTAAAAACCTTAATTCTCAATATTAAAATCCTTCCTAAGTCTATTTGAAACAATAAAGATTAAAGATTCTCATGCTTAGAGAAAATCCTAATTCCTAAACTCGAAATTTCTCCTAAAACTTGCATTTTTTCTTCCAATAGAGGTTTTATAATGTCATTAGGAGTTACTTTTGTAAAGGCATTTTGAAAGAAAAACAATATTGAGGGAAACCCTAATTTTCAAAACTCAAAATATTTGGGGAAAACTATAAATTTCATTATTAGAAACCTTCTCTAATCTCCCCCTATTCTTCTTCTTTAAAAATCTTGAGTTTGGAACAAACCCTAAAAAATCTCTCTCAAGGAAAACTTTTTAAAAGAATGAAATCTCTTAAATACAACTTACCTTAACCTTATCTTAGTCTTCCCTACACTCTCCTCCACGATCGGCCACTGGAATCCGCCCCTAGGGTCGCCGTTGAAGCCCTTGCCCGTGTGCCTCTCGCTCCGCTTGGCTTCCGCTCGGTTTCGGGCCGCACGAATGAAATGGGGACCGAAATAATTTTGGTCTCCTAAAAAGAGTGGGGCATTGGGGTTCTAAGCCTATAGTCCTAAATGCCCTCACTTAACTTATTTCTACTTAAATGACCTCAAGGGCAAAGTTGTCATATTGAAACTTCTACGAATTTTAACTACCAAAGCACGCGAAATTTCATATGGGTTCTTTATATCATTTCGCTCAGAATTTTGCGTACTATTTTATAAAATTATTTGCGTCGAATTTCGACGACTTTGAAATTTTATGTAAACTCGTCACGGTACATCGAAATGCGTGCGACGCTTAGGATCGCCTTTCTTGGGTTTTACACGACATTCGTACACGACAGTGACAGTGGCAGCGACATTCATCAGAGAGGTGGTCAGCGACAAAACTATAAAGCCCAACATAGAATAGTTCATAGTACTTTTGACTTTCTCAAAATCCATTGCTCCCTATTTTTCATCCTTTGGCCTTTAGTGAAATTGTTCTACTTTGAACCATTCTCTTTTAAAATTCAAAAGTACTATTCTTATCTTAAACTTTGACATCTTAAAAATATTTACTATTATTTTAATCAAGGGCATTTTTAGAGGATTCATTTCTCTTGGGATATAATTAACCATAAGGGAACATGTACCTTAAAATATAATAAATACTATATTATTTATAGAAGGCAGGGGAAAATCTCTTGGAATGTGACTTTTTCATAACCTTATTTTTGTTTTCAAATACTATTGTAGAATATCATTTCTGTCTTTCGAGATGATACATTATTCTTAATGTCATATTTTACTACAAAAATGAAAATTTAAAAATCCTTTTTTTTGTTTTCGAATTCATTTTAGAATATCATTTTGTTTTTTCCATATGACATGCAATTTGATTAAAAAAATAGAAAATTTAAATTTGTGGTTTATTTACCCACACCAATAAAATTGAGTTTAGAGATGCAAAATCTGAGATTTTGATTCTATCAATACCTATGATGGGAGTTAATGATCCATCGATAATTCTTACAGAGTAATTCTTAGAACATGAGTATATTTTGTGAAATTATGAGATATTCTTAGTCATGTGATCTGAGGCTTCTGAATCCTTCTTTCTTAGCATCCATTTGCTTTTGATTGAATGATGGAATTGTGGAGATAGATGGCTTGAGAGATTCATTCTTGGTTGTTGAGACTGCAGGACTTTGGTTTCCATTTAGCTGGTTTCCCTTATTACTTCAAGCATATTTTTTTGTTTACAGGTTTTTGACAATGGTCACACTCGGGCCTTTTCTTTTTGAGGAATTTTCTTTGGATGCATGCATTCCTTGGGATATGTGGGGAGTTTTTTTGGAGTTGTTTGAGTGCTTTGGTCTCCGTCATGATTTGCAAACATCTTTCCTCTCTCTTGTCTTTAGAGAATACTTCTTGAATGGATTGAGGGTTTCTATCCGAATATTCTTTCTAACTTCATTAAGATTTTTATTTAGCCCGATTAGAAATTTATCTATTTTGTTTTTTTAAATAATTCTCTGATAGTTGAGGGCATCTCCTGGACACGCTCAATCCAGCTCTTCAAATCGATCCAACTATTGATAATATCTTTTAATAGTATTATAATATTGACTGACAAAAAGATTATTTTGTCGAAGATAGTTGAATGCATATTTGATTTCGAGTAATTCCATAGAATAAGAAATTTTGCCTTCATTTTCCATGGTGTTAATGAGTAGGTACATCATAATATTATTTTTAGATCACCGGGTTCTGAATTTATGATATTCTTTTGGCAGAGGAATGGTTGTACCAGTGAGATATAATTATCATGGCCTTTTCCATTTATGAACATTATAACTGATTGCTCCCATCGAAGATATTTTTTTGTTGTTGGGTTTGCGCCCAATAAGTGGTAAATTTCAAGAGTTGCCTTCATAATTGTCGATATGACCATTTACAAATGGTTCATGACTGGAGGTTGCGTTAGAGAAGCTTCTTCCGAAGGCAATTCGTGTTTAATCATTGTCACGATTATGATAAAGGAATTAAGTTTGGTCGAGATGAGTCGAGTTGAATTTTAGTGATTTTTTGGGAGTCTGTGAGTTTGGAAAAATTCCATAGATTTGCGTGCAGAAGTTGGCCGTCTGTCTCGAGTAAGGATGAAGACATCGATTTCTTTTAAGGATTCATAAAAGAGCGAGTTCCGTGAGGAAGAAATCTGATGTGGGGCCCAGGAACTTTATAGTAGATAAGGAACCTTTCAGCTCCCCTGTGGGGCCTAGGACTTCCTTTATCACCTATAGGAGAAGAGGCCTTGGGAGAAGCTCTTTGAGGAAGATATAAGGGGCATTTATTAGGGATGTAAGGGGTATTTATTAGGGGATTTGGGCTGTTTAAGGGGTGAAAATTATGGAGGGTTAGGGTTTTATTGAATTTGTTTCTACAACATTTTTTGTTGGGGTTTTGGCTTCCTAGTGACGGCTAGGA
This sequence comes from Dendrobium chrysotoxum, assembly GCA_019925795.1. NCBI lineage: Eukaryota > Viridiplantae > Streptophyta > Magnoliopsida > Asparagales > Orchidaceae > Dendrobium > Dendrobium chrysotoxum. The sequence goes on from CM034309.1 coordinate 56,146,377, forward strand.
ATTGTGGGAGAGACGATTCACCTCTTGAATAGTGAATCAACTTGTATCTTGTCTTTTTATGCTCGGAGATTAGTAATTACAGCCCCCTTGGTGTTATTTTTGGATCCATTTGGAGCAAGTTTGCTGTTTTTACATTGTTGTGTGCTGTTTTGGTTGTCAATTCCTATCAAATTGGTATCAGAGCACGATTTAGGACCTATGACACCAAAGAAAGTGGATGCTTTGGAAGATAAACTAAAAGGAGAAGTTGTCCAATTCAAATATGAAGTTGAGAAACAAATTTCATCCATGGAAGGAAGGTTTTCTAACTTAGAGGATATGATGAAGAAAAATATTAGAGCTTCATACCCATCCGACAACATCGGAAGCGAGGGCACCGGCGGGTGGCCAAGGAAGTGGGGGAAACCCCAATATCGGCACTATGAGGGATGATCAAGAGATAGAAATCTTGGGCGACAGGGAAAATATGCTACCTCTTGAATCGATAATCATGAGAGAAATGTGTGAATGATATAACATGAGGAGAAATTGAGAGGAAGAAACAAGGAGGTTTGATTTTGAGGAAGAGGATATCTTTGAAAGGAGGAGGGGTGGGAGAGAACAATGGAGAGATCATAACAATCGCTACATGGGAGGAGTCGGAGGTGGAAGAGGAAGTTGGGGCGGAGGGGATCTAAGAGAGAAAAAGCTGAAGATGCCCCTTTTTGAGGGGGAAGATGCTCATGGGTGGATCTATAGGATGGAGAAATACTTTATAGTGAATGGGCTAACAGCGGAGGAGAGACTCACAGCGACGACTTTATGCTTGGAGGGGAAGGCCTCGCCTTGGTATCAATGGAGAGACATGAGAGATCTAATCCGATTGTGGAGAGAGTTCAAAGATAGTTTATTAGAATATTTTCGAACTAGTCGGGAAGGAGAGTTCTACGAGCAGTTCTTTGCTCTGGTTTAGGAAGGGACAATGATGGATTTTTGGGAGAGGCTTGAATACCTTTCTAGCCGATTGGGGAGGCTATCTGAGATAGTGTTGGAGGGGAATTTCATGAAGGGACTCAAGCCAAAGATTAGGGCTGCTATCCGGTTATCGAGGCCATGAGGGTTGGGGGAGGCTATGGAGCTTGCCAAATTGGTGGAGGACAAAAACTCACTTGAGAGAAGCAGCAAGGGCAGTAGTTTGGGAGCTTCATACTGAACGACGACTATTTTTTTAGCACCAAAGGTACAACCTGTGCCTATTCAGAGAGAAGTACTGAAGGATAGGGGATTGGGAGCACGATCAGGATGAAATTTCAAGCGGCTAACTGAGGCAGAGGTTCAAGAGAAGCGGGCTAGGGGATTGTGTTTTCGTTGTGATGAGAAGTTTGCACCGGGCCACCACTGCAAGGTTCGTTCGCTGCAAGTACTTACAGTCTGTGATGAGGAGGAGGAGACTCTAGAGGAGGAGGTGGTTGAGGAGGAGTATTTGCACCTAAATGTGGCGGAGGTCTCCCAAAACTCAATGGTGCGGTTTACCTCAAATCATACCATGAAGTTGAGGGGACAAATATGAGGAGAATCAGTGATAGCTCTGGTGGACAGTGCGATGACTTGTAACTTCATCTCCAACTAGGTGGTGGATTGATTGGGGCTGAAGCTAGTCGACACAGACTGTTTTGGGGTGATGATGGTAACATGGAAGATGGAGAAGAGTAGAGGCATTTGCTCAGGGTTGATTGTGACACTACAGGAGATCTAGGTGAAGGAGAATTTTCTTCCCTTGAAGTTAGGAAGCATCGATGTAATTTTGGGCATGAAGTGGTTGCAGACATTGGGAGAAACCAAGGTGGACTGGAAGACATTAACTATGGAATTTATGGTGGGAGGGAGGAAGGTGAGGATAGGGGGATCCTAGTGTGTCCAAAACTAGGGTTTCTCTTAAGATCATGGTAAGAGCAATCCAGGGAGCAGGGATGGGATTCTTGGTGGAGCTTCAGAGCCTCGAGAGAGGGAGAAGAATGGAGAGAGAGGGGGAAGTTCTAGAGATAGTCCAACCACTTCTGCAATAATTCAGTGTGGTGTTCCAGCTGCCTTAGGGCCTACCTCCCCTATGGGAGCATGAGCATGCCATCATCTTGAAGGAGGGGGTATCCCTTATCAGTGTTCGACCCTACCAATACCCACAAGTTTAGAAGGATGAAATTGAGAGACTGATCAAAGAGATGTTGGAGGCCCAAATCATTCATTCTAGTATTAGTCCCTTCTTCAGTCCTATGTTGTTGGTGAATAATGACGGTAGTTGGAGATTTCATGAAATTATCGGGCTCTGAATAAGGAAACGGTGTTGGATAAGTTTTCTATATCAATTATTGATGAGTTGTTGATGAGTTGTATGGAGCTGTGATGTTCTCCAAGATTGATATGAAATTAGGATACCATTAGATCAGAATGCGGCCCGTTTACATCCACAAGACAACTTTCAGGACTCATGAAGGCCACTAGAAGTTTTTAGTATGCCCCAGCTACCTTCCAGTCGCTTATGAACAATGTATTTTAGCCCTACCTTCGCAAGTTTGTATTGGTTTTCTTCGATGATATTTTGGTGTATCGTTGGTCTGAGGCAGAACCTGTAGAGCACTTGAGGGTCGTGTTAGTAACATTGAAGGATAACTGTATGCCAATTTGAAGAAGTGTTCATTTGCAAAACAGAGGGTGGAGTATTTGGCACACGTGGTGTCCAAATCAGGAGTAGCTGCAGATCTTTCCAAGATAGAGGCTATGTTGGAGTGGCCCTAATCCAAAACCTTGAAGGTGTTCAGGGGATTTTTGGGACTCACAGGGTATTACAGAAAGTTTGTGAGGGGATACAACTCTATAATATGACCGTTGACAAAGCAACTGAAGAATGATAGTTTCATATAGGGAAGGTAGCCATCTAGACATTTGAGCAGTTGAAGAAAGCCATGACGAGTGTCCTTGTGTTAGCACTACCAGATTTCTGCCAGCTGGTTGTAGTGGAGGTTGACGCATGAGGCTATGGGTTGGGAGCAATTCTCATGCAAAGTCAGAGACCCATAGCTTATTTCAGCTAGGTGTTGACCGTTAGGGCCAGGTTGAAATCAGTGTATGAAAGGGAGCTGATGACGATGGTGTTGGCAATACAGAAGTGGAGAACTTACCTGTTGGTGTGACATTTCATATTCAGGGCCGACTAGAGAAGTTTGAAGTTCCTGTTAGAATAGAGGATGATGACAGAGGAGCATCAACGGTGCCTTTCTTAGTTTTTGATTTATGACTTTGAGTTCCAGTACAAGCCCAGGTTGGAAAATAAAGCTACAGATGCTCTCTCCAGGCATAGTGAAGACCCTTAGGTTATGACTCTATCTGTTTCGATGATGTTGGATTGGAAGGCCTTGAAGCATGATGAGAGCGAGCAGGATGAGGAGTTCAGTAAGATCTGAGTAGACTTATTGCAGGACAAGTTAAGCCGTCCTGATTAATCTTTGATGGGTCAAAAGCTGCTTACTGTGGGCGATTTGTGCTGTCGAGGACATCACCACACATCATTACTTGTTGCAGGAGTTTCATGGCACATCTATTGGTGTTCAGGGGATTTTTGGGACTCACAGGGTATTACAGAAAGTTTGTGAGGAGATACAACTCTATAATATGACTGTTGACAAAGAAACTGAAGAATGATAGTTTCATATGGGGGAGGTAGCCATCTAGACATTTGAGCAGCTGAAGAAAGCCATGATGAGTGTCCCTGTGTTAGCACTACCAGATTTCTGCCAGCCGGTTGTAGTAGAGGCTGACGCATAAGTCTATGGGTTGGGAGCAGTTCTCATGTAGAGTCAGAGACCCATAGCTTATTTCAGCCAGGTGTTGACCGCTAGGGCCAGGCTGAAATCAATGTATGAAAGGGAGCTGATGGCGATGCTGTTGGCAATATAGAAGTGGAGAACTTACCTGTTGGTGTGACATTTCATATTCAGGGCCGACTAGAGAAGTTTGAAGTTCCTGTTAGAACAGAGGATGATGACAGAGGAGCATCAACGGTGGCTTTCTTAGTTTTTGGTTTATAACTTTAAGTTCCAGTACAAGCCCGAGTTGGAAAATAAAGCTACAGATGCTCTCTCCTGGCGTAGTGAAGACCCTTAGGTTATGACTCTATCTATTTCAATGATGTTGGATTGGAAGGCTTTGAAGCATGAGAGCGAGCATGATGAGGAGTTCAGTAAGATTTGAGTAGACTTATTGCAGGACAAGTATAGCCATCCTGATTAATCTTTGATGGGTCAGAAGCTGCTTACTGTGGACGATTTGTGCTGTCGAGGACATCACCACACATCGTTACTTGTTGCAGGAGTTTCATGGCACATCTATTGGTGGACATTCAGGAGTTCAGAAGACATATCTTAGACTGACAGCAGAGCTATATTAGTTGGGCATGCAAGAGGATGTAGAGGAGTTGGTGACCAGTTGTGATGTGTGCCAAAGACAAATACCAGGCCATGGCTCTAGGTGATCTTCTATAGCCTTTAGCATTATCCGAGAAGGTGTGAGAAGAGGTTACTATGGACTTCATTGAGGGACTATCTAGATTAAAAGGGTTCACTATGATTTTAGTGGTGGTGGACAGATTGAGCAAATATGCTCATTTCATTCCCTTACGTCACCCATACACCGCGGTGTTGGTGGCAACCACATTCATTAAAGAGGTGGTTTGTTTGCGTGGCATCCCCGAGGCCATTATGTCCGATCGGGACAAGGTCTTTCTGAGCCACTTCTAGAGGGAGTTATTCAAGATGCAGGGGACTATCGTGAAGTGAAGTACAACTTACTACTGCCAGACATATGGCCAAACAGAGGTGGTGAATTGCAGTGTGGAGACTTATCTTCGTTGCTTTGTATTAGATACACCAAAGATGTGGGCTAAGTGGTTAGCCTGGGCGGAATATTGTTATAACACTTCGTATCATACAGCAGCCCCGACAACGCCATTTAAAATTCTATATGGGAGGTATCCACCTCATCTGATACATTATGTGCATGGCAACACATCAGTGTTATCAGTGGAGCAATACTTGGGAGAAAAAGATCGACTTTTGGCAGAATTGAAGGGACATCTACGGAGAGCACAAAAAATCAAGAAGAAGTAGGTGGATGGACATAGGAGAGACATGCAGTTTGAGGTTGGAGATAGGGTTTATCTGAAAATCAACCTTATAGACAAAAGAATTTGACTCGACGAATGAATGAGAAGCTCTCCCCCTCGCTACTTTGAGCCCTATGAGGTAGTGGAGCGCACTGGCGCAGTAGCATATCACCTATGGTTGCCACCGACCTCAGCCATCCATCCCGTATTCATGTATCACAATTTAGACAAGCCATTGGAGCCCACACACCCTCACCCACACTACTGGCCACGCTAATAGAGGATATGAAGGTGATATTAAAACTACTGGAGGTGAAAGGGGTGCGCTAAGGAGACAATGAGATCAGGGAGGTGCTGATTAAGTGGAATGATTTACCAGAGTATGAGCCGACATGGAAGCTCTACAGTACCATCCATAAGCAGTTTTCCTCTTTCCACCTTAAGGACAATGTGACTTTTTGGGAGGGGAGTATTGATGTGAGGCCCAAGAACTTCATCGTAGATTAGGAACCTTTCAATTCTCCTATGGGGCCCAGGACCTCCTTTATTACCTATAGGAGAAGAGGCCTTGGGGGGAGCTCTTTGGGAAAGATGGAAGGGGCATTTATTAGGGGATTTGAGCTTTTTTTGGGGGGGGGGGGGGGGGGGGGTTAGTGTTATGTTGAATTTGTTTCAACAGCAGTTTTTGGTTCCTGGTGGCTGCTAGGAATTATGGGAGAGACGATTCACCTCTCGAACAGTGAATCAACTTGTATCTTGTCTTGGAGGCTAATAATTATAGCCCCCTTGGTGTTATTTCTGGATCCATTTGGAGTAAGTTTGCTATTTTTTACGTTGTTGTGTGCTGTTTTGGTCGTCAAATCCTATCAAAATCATGGCTGGGGTTGCAACTTTTGCAAGTTCGGTGAGTTATGCACCATATTCAAATCATGGTCGGGGTATTGACTTTGGTGAGTGTAGAGTGCGGAGAAGTTGCATACGTGTTTGGAGAATTCATAGGCGTGAGTGGAGAGGTATGGTGTGCTTTTACATAAACGTAGCTCATAATACGAATGTCTTTGATTCCTAATTAAAAATAAGAAAGAAATAGAAAGAGAATCTTCATTTAATTTTTTTGATTTAAACTACAAGGACAATTACATAATTAAGATCAAAATAGAATCAATTATTAGTCTTAGAATTAAGGAAATAATTAAAGCTTACGAAATAATAATTTATCAGAGCTCACATATTACTGAGGTGGACAATCATCCTATTGTTTAAATATTTGGAGCACAAAACTTGATTGATGAGAGATTGACGTGGGTCCCATTTATTATGGAATTTCTACATTATCTGATGTGATTGATCTGAACTATTGTTTCTCCATGTAGCATATTGGACATGCTGATCGAATTATTCTGAGATGTTGATTGTAGATCATTTTCATGTTATATTTTATGTCTCTTGCTTGCCTTTTAGTCTTTCTTAAATCTTCTGATATTCAACCTGTAGTTGCTGGACTGGATTCTTGGGAAGGGACATTATGCACTCCTCCGAAGGGCAGAGTTAAAAACTTTGGTAGATATGCATGGAAATGAGGTTGGATTTGTGTTTCATTTTTATTACTAATGTAGAATTTCTTAGAATGCTTTTAATCTTATTATTATCTGTTAGAAAAGATCATTTACCTTTCGATATCTAGTGTAAGCTAGTTTGATCTGATTAGTGAATGTATCCATTTGAAATTTCTTTCAGCCTTTTTTCACTCTAAAATCTTAATTAAGGTTTTGATTTGGCATTAATAATTGGGAAATTCCCTGATACCACCAAAAATTAATTAAGTTCCTCAATAATTGATGGTTAGTTGATCATTAATTGAAAGTTTCAGATGGTTTATAGTTTTTAGGTTGTTACATGGGTTCTAACCTGTGAATTGGTCATCTGCTGAATTCACAATCATGTTACCTGAAATAGCTTTAGCAAGAGTGGACTAGGACATCACAATTAAGTTGCATGTCACAATTTAACCTAATTATAGTAAACAATAAGCAATTGTTGACGTCTAAATCTAAGATCATATTTGTCTCACATAATTTGGGGTTTTTGAATTGAAAACAAGGAAGTGGCGGACACTGTGGTAAGAGGAATTGTACAAGCATAAATATTGCTCGTTTACTAAACATCAAATGAAAAGGAAAAAAATCCTAGAACATTGAGGAATATTTGAAGTTGTTATCTGTTGGAAATGTTAATAGTATGCAATGAGATTGGGATAGTAGCGGATAAAAAATTGAAGATGAAACAATTGAGGTCACTCGAGCTAGTGATTAGGCAATTGCTATTAGGATAATTCTTGGTGAGGAAATTATGAATGCATTCAACACTTAATGCTTCTTAAGTTAGATTAGATTAGTTAAAAAAATTATGTTTTGTGAAGAGATGCATAAATTACTGCAATATATATTTGTTGTAGATAATATATTTATTGGAGGCAATTTAAATTGGCATATAGATTCTAATAGGATGGGCTTGAGAGGATATAGAATAAGAGATAGAGATGTAATGGAAATTCTATAATTGATTTCACAATAATTTATAATCTTGCAATCATGACGACGACAACAACAACAACATCAAGCATTTATATCCCACTATGTGGGGTTGGCTACATGAATCCTCCATTGTGCTCTGTTAAAAGTTAAATTCTCATTTAAATCTAATAAAGAAAGGTCATTTCTAATATTTTTCTAACTAGGTTTTTTTAGGTCTACCTCTATCTTTCTTACCATAAGTCAAATCTAATACATCTATTTTCCTGACCTGGTCATCGGAAGGCCGCCGTTTTATGTGACCAAACTGTCTAAGGCGACTCTCTCTAATCTTATTTTCCACTGGAGCTACTCCAACCTTTTCACGTATATGCTCATTTCACATCCTGTCTCTAAGAGTGAAGCCACTCATCCACCTGAGCATCCTCATCTCTGCAACACTTAATTGAATATTATGCTTCTCTTTTAATGGCCAACATTCTGCACCATAAAACATTGCAAGTCTAACCACCATCTTATAGAATTTTCCCCTATGTTCGAGGGGGACTTTTCTATCACACAACAAGCCCGATACGTTCCTCCACTTTAACCATCCAACTTGAATTCTACTAATAATATCCCCATCTATTTCACCATCTGTTGTATCCTAAGTTCTAAAGCCAAGTAGAAGAACACTAAAAATACAATTGGACACTCCCTTTCAATAAAAAAATAAACCAGAACAACTGAACGAAACTTAATAGAAAACAGTTATAAGAAAATTACTAGGAAACTTTGCAAGAAACAAACTAAAACATAAACTTCCCTCAGAACAACCTAGAAAGGTCACCTCACATACAAATCTGAAAATTAGAGAATGGTGCTCAAAGGAAAATTCAAGCCAGAGGTTCGCCACAGAAATCTTGATCCAACACCGGTCGGCACTCCTCCGACAAATACCAATAAATCGGCCAAACAACACACCACACTCACTATATTTGGAGAAGAGGATATAATTGGAAGGGAAACCGTGGAGAGATGAAATAGATAGAAGACTAGAAGAAGAATTAGGTAGATGAAGATGGTAGCTCTCAAGCTAGGAAGAAAAACCCTCAGGTTTAGAGAAAGGTTCAGCCAACAACCAACCCTCCACCAGCAACAAACAACCCCCATTTATAGGGGAAAAAGAACCCAACAACCACATAAATATGCTGCCCCCAAGCAGCCAATAGGAGCCAACACAATATAGTAAATAGCCAAGGGAGGGGAACGAACAGCACATGGAACCAACAGCCAGAAAAATTAAGCAGGAATCCAAAATCTGCATTAGAATCTAGCAGAAATCCAATAACCACCAAACCGTAACAAGCCAAGACACCAAACAATCAAGGAATAAAGGGAAATGGGTCAAGCCCAAAAAGGAAAAATCAGCCCATCAATAAATGCCCATTAGGCAAAAGGAAGCAAGCAAACAAATTTATCATGAGGAGAAAAATCAAAGGAGATAAATAACCTAAGAGCACCAACCGAGCATGTTCATTGGTTGTCTTCCATCACAGGATATATAAAAAAAATAATAGTCCAAAATTACATAACATCCAAAACATAAGAAATACAATGCAAAATATAAAATGATAATCCTAGATTGCATCAATTCTCCCATGGTGGAAGAATCTCATCTCCTGATGAGAACGCCTCAGTAACACGCTGATAGATATCAGGATGACGAGTCTGTAATTCCTCTGCTTCAATCTAAGTGTAGTCAGTTAAGGGACATCCACTCTATTTAACAAGGAACCGTCTGTGCACTCCACACCTTATTTGGGTAGTTATGATGTCCAAAACATCTTCAATATGATCATCTTTGATCTGAGCTGGAATGGTAAGGGGCAATGTCTCTAAATCCACTGAATCAATTGATTCCCGTTCATATGTAGTAAGGTCAGCAATATTAAACACTGGTGAAGTTCCAATAGAAAGTGGAAGATCCAGCAGGTAAGCATTTGTTCCCAATCTTTGAAGTATTGGGAAAGGGCCAAATTTCTTTCGACTTAGTTTGCCAAAAATAACTATGGGAAAATGCTGTCGTCAAAAATATGCCATAACTAAATCTCCCTCTTGAAAATAACACTCTCTCCTGTGTTTGTCTTCAGCAGTTTTGTATTTAGCATTTGCCATATGGAGTTTTTCTAGGACTTGACGTTGGACCGATTGAATTTGATCAACAATTTCTGTAGCTTCGACACTGATTCTATTAGGCGTGGGTATTGAAGTTCGGTCTAAAATGTGGGGAATAGGTTGGCCATAAATAATTTCAAACGGGGTTTTTCCAATAGATCGGTTGATGGAATTGTTATAAGCAAATTCGGCTTGGGGTAAAATCAAATCCCATTGAGAAGATCTTTCTCCAGCAAGACACCTAAGCAAATTTCCTAAACTTCTGTTTACTACTTCAGTTTGTCCATCCGTTTGTGGATAATATGCACTACTGAATTAGAGAATAGTACCTAATTTTGATCAAAGTGTTTTCCAAAAATGGCTTAAGAACCTAGTATCCCTATCAGAGGTAAAAGTTCTGGGTATGCCATGTAGTCTCATAATTTCTTTAAAAAATAAATCAGCGACATGAGATGCATCAGAGATTTTTTTACAAGGGATGAAATGTGCCATTTTGCTTAATCGGTCAACAACAACAAACACATAATCAAACTTTCGTACAGTGACAGGTAATCATAAAATGAAGTCCATGGTGATATCTTCCCAAGGTTTGTTTGGAATTGGAAATATAGTGTATAGATCAGTGTTTTGAGTGGTTCCTTTGAATTCTTGACAGATTTTATATTATTTTACAAACTTCGTTATATGTTTTCGCATGTGGGGCCAGAAATATTGTTCATCAACTAAAGCGGTAGTCTTTCATTGACCATAATGTCCTAATCCTCCACCATGAAGTTCTTGGATGAGTTTTTCACGTAAAGAGCTTTGACTGATACAAAGTCTAGTTCCCTTAAATAGAAATCCTTATTGGATGGTAAATTGAGTAGAAGGGTCAGTTCCAGAAGTACAACATGATTCCCAAATAATTTTAAAATCTGAGTCAGTGGCATAGCTATCTTTTAGGGAATCAAGAGAAATCATAGATGGGTGGGTAGTTACCAGCAAATGGGCTCTCTGCTTAAGGCATCAATGACTCTATTCAAAGTTCTAGCTTTGTGTCTAAGATGAAACATGTATTCTTGTAAAAAAGATGACCACTTAGCATGTCTTTGATTCAAATTTTTCTGAGATCCTAAGTATCGTAGTGCTTTATGATCAGAATTTAGCACAAATTCTCTTTGAATAAGATAATGTCTTTAGAATTTTAGGGTTTGAGCAATCGCATAGAACTCAACATCGTAAATTGAATATTGAGATTGAGTATCATTAAGTTTTTTGCTAAAGAAAGCAACAGGTCGACCCTCTTGACTAAGGACAGCTCTTATGCCTACGTGGGATGCATCACAGTCTACTTCAAACATTTTTTCAAAATCAGGTAGCCTAAGAACAGGTGCTTGGCTCATTTTTGTTTTAATAAGATGAAATGCTTCTTCAGCCTCAGGGGTCCGCCTAAAAGTTACCTTTTTAAGACATTCAGTAATGGGTGAAATCAAAGTATTGAAATTTTTTATGAATCTTCGATAAAAAGAGATTAATCCATGAAATCCGCTCACCTCACTAATTGTTTTCGGAGTTGGCCAGCTCTGGATTGCTTCAATTTTAATAGGATCCACTTTAATACCATCATCAGAGATAATATATCCAAGGAAAGTCAAACTAGGAGTCATGAAATAACACTTTTTTAAGTTGATGTATAAGCATTGTTCTCTTAAAGTTTGAAGGACATGTCTCACATGTTCAAGATGATCATTGGTACAAGTGCTATAAATCAGGATGTCATCAAAGTAAACCACAATAAATTTTCCAATAAAGGGACGTAGGATATGATTCATGGTTCACATAAATGTGCTAGGAGCATTTGATAGTCCAAAGGGAATAACTAGCCATTCATAGAGTCCTTCCTTAGTTTTAAAGGCTGTTTTTCACTCTTCACTGGGTTGTATTCGGATTTGGTGATATCCACTTCTCAAGTCAATCTTGGAGAAAATTTTGGCACCACTAAGCATGTTTAGCATATCGTCAAGTCTTGGGATAAGAAACCTATACTTGATGGTTATCTTGTTTATAGCTTGACTGTCAACACACATCCTCCAAATTTCATCTTTTTTTGGGGTAAGTAGAGCTGGGACAGCACATGGACTCATGCTTTCTCTGATTGATCCTTTAGGTAAGAGTTCAGTTACTTGTTTGCGGAGTTCTTCATGTTCAATAGGACTCATACGATAGTGAGGCAGGTGTAGTAAATTTGCCTCGGGTCAAGATCAATGTGGTGTTGGATATCTTTTAGAGGAGGCAAGGAATCAGGTAGTTCTTCAGGAGTTATGTCTTTAAATTCGTTGATTAGAGGTTGAATTTCTTCAGGAATTTTTTTTGTTTACTTCAGTCTCTTTTCCTACCACAAGATAAATCACTTCAGTGTCTTTGAGTTCATTTGTATTGAGAAGCAATTCAGGATTGGGTGACTTTGAAGTTGTTTGGACAATTTTTGTGGGAGGGTCAAAGATTTTCTTTTGGGGATATAGAGTGAACTCCTTATTTTCTTGGGTCAAGGTGTAAGTGTTTTTCTCTCAATTGTGAATGGTTTTATGATCATATTGCCAAGGTCGACCTAGTAGAATATGACATACTTCGAGTGGCATGATGTCACATAATACTCAGTTTCGGTAAAATTTTTCAATTGAAAGGCTGACAAGACATTGCTGAGTGATTGATACCTCTCCTCCTTTCTTAAACCATGATATTTTGTAAGGCTTGGCCAAGGGTTTTGGTTTTAATTTCAGTTTATCCACCATGAGTTGTGACATAAAATTTTCGGAGCTACTACTATCAATCATGAGGGTACACAATTTTCCTTCTACCGTACATGTGGTTCGAAAAATATTTCTTCTAAGCCATTTTTCTCCAGCATCTGATTTGGTGGTCAAAACCCTACGGATAACTAAATAATGATCTCCTTGGTCACCTTTAACATCAATTGATTCCATCTCTTCCTCATTTTCTTCTTTAGATTCATCTTTTTCTAAATTTTCATGGCTTTCCTCTTGTTTAATATAGTTAGTTCTAGGTGGGTTGTTTTTTCTACATGCTACAGTCAGATGACCATACAAGCCACATTTATAGCAGGGTCCAATTAATTTTGGTCCTATCACTCCTTTTCCTTTTTCAATTACTTGAGTTTCATTAGGTTTCGTTCGTGGATTTGTATTAGAAGAAGTTGATCCAATGGTTGTTTGAGAAGTTTGAACTTTACTTCCAATAGATTGTCTAAGCTTGGTTGAGTCAATTCTTTTAGTGTTGTTTTTTTGCTGTTGTTTTTCAATCTTCATAGCCATACCACAGGCCTTATCGAGTTTGATAACATGATGTAGATTTAATTGATCTTGAATTGACCACTTGAAAAGTCCAAGCAATTTCTAAACACAGAAGTTGTAAGATCTATCCAAACAAACCAATAGGCCACTTCTAAGTAAAACAGTAAGACCCACATGTTAGAAAAACTTATAAGTGAAGTGCAACAACCCTAAAACCCAAATTCAAATCTCAGAGCAACATTCAATGAAAGTTGTTAGTTACAACCCAAATTCAACTCTCCAGACAATTTCTAAACGAAGCCGTAAGCCCTGGACTAAAACTAAAACTAAAACAATGGGGCTACTTTCAATGAAAGTCGTAAGACCCACTTCTAGAATAATTAGGCTACCCAACGGAAGCTGTAAGCCCCGAACCAATTCAATTAACCGGGTAACTTCTAAATGAAGTCATAAATCCCAAACTAAAATAACTACTGGGTAGTCTAATAGATGTAAACCTCAAACCACCTTTTAACGCTACAACCTATATCTAATCACTTCAGTTTACTCGGGATCTCTAAGATGAGGCAACTCATGGCTGCTAATCGGATTCCATGGACACTAAGATCAACGATCACTAGTGTTGATAGATTGAAATCTACGGTATTCCCGGGACGACGAAATCATGGGATCTTGATTGGGTTTGCCTCTCCTACAAATGAGACTAAAACACCTAAAATTATTCATCATTAATCGAGAGTTTTCTCCTATACAGTAAGAGGGGTAATTAACTATGTGGGCTTGCGCTCATAGGAAGTAAGGACCCAAATATAACTAAACCCTGATACTACTCTCAGGGGAAATCTAGTCAACTACAATCTGCCTTAAGGAGAATGAAATCCTTTGTTTGCAAAGCGGGATTCATGCCTACGTAGCATTTTTCTTGAGCAAACAGTTACTATTGCAAAACTTGCATGGGTAAAATAAACATAAATTTAATAAATAGCATTTATCATTTATTTATTATATATCTTAACCACATTGTAAATTTAAGAACTTCAAATAAATGATTATAGCAATTTTGGATACTCTCTTGATTGAATTTTTTTTTTCAAGCATATTTACTTAGAGATTATTTTGCAATTAATAATTATTTCATTAAAGGTCATATGCAATAAATTAAGCATGAATTAAACCATGTTTTTCCAAAACAATACAAGAGGCTTATGCTGAGCTTTCAAGCTTTAGATGATATTTCAATTATGCTGCTAGAATTGTTCCACCTCCCCATGTATTGCACAAGTTGTTGCACAAGACGAGGAAGAAATCCAAAATACACAAAAGATGAAAAATTTACAAGAAAGTGTGCAAATACACAATGATTTAAACAAAAAATAAAAAAAAATAATTATCAAAATAATAATAGTAGTTATCATAAATTATATATATATATATATATATATATATATATATATATATATATATATTATAATTAAAAAAGAATGAAAAGGAAAAGATAATTTTTTCTTAAAATATAATAGTGGTGATTTATTTCTTCACCCTAGTTTTAGCCTGCCAATTACTAGTGCCCACATGAAAATGGTAGGATTGGTCATCCAACCCCCACTAAAGAATGCCTCCTCCCCTGCACACGATGACACGATTCTCTCCACTGAACCTGTTGCAACTTTCATACACTTCTCCTTACGCGACCCACTATTTTCTTACCTCACACAGCGTTTCTATTACTCACCCATACCTCTCTCCTGGCCAAGCGCTCTACCTGCTGATTTTTTGATGTAGTTCTCTCTTCTCCTTTTATCTCTCTCTCTCTCTCTCTCACTCTAAATCCTCCTGTCCCACATGTGAATGCTGCACATTATTACTCTTTCTTAATTAAATCTAGTTGGATTGGAAGGTGCAAATTTGATTTGATTGATCCTCCTATCAATAGCATATCATTTGCAGATGATACTTTTATTCTCTGTGATACTAATCTTCAACGAGTTATCCATCTTAAAATATTTTTCTTGCTGTTTGGTGACATCTCTGGTCTCAATAACAAATTCTCTCTATCATCTTAGATTTTCCTGGGGAAAGTTAATGTTAAAAATAAGGAGCTTGCTGCTTCTTTAAGTTATTCTTTTGAGAAATTGTCTTTTAAATTCCCTGGTTTTCCTCTTGGTGCTGCGCCTATTCACAAAACTTTTTGTAATTCTCTCATTGGATAAATTAATTAAGTCATTGGAAAAGTATCTCTATACGGTTGGGAAAGTTATTCTTATCAATTCTTGTTGATTGTGATTTCTTTATATTATTTCATTTTATTTTGGGTTCCCAACTTGATAATTAAAAGGATTAACTCTATTAGGAAAAAAACTTATTCAGGAAAGACAGTGATGAAGGGTGAAGTTTGAATCTTTTTAAATGAATTTAAAAAAAATTGGCTGCCTTGAAATTCTTTATGTAAACAGCGTCTCTGCTTGGCAGGTGGATTTGGAAATTTATTCATGGTGATGATTTTCCCATGAGTGGGAAAATCATTCTTGGGAAGTATTTATATAGGAGCAATAAATTGAATTTTGTGAAGGAAGAAAATTTACAGTGGGTCTAATTTCATTAAAGGAGTGTATAGAGTTTGAGTGCCATTTTCATTAATTGGATAGTCAACAATTACAATATGATTAGATTTTTGACAGGCAAATGGATTGACAAAGTTACCGTTTCTATTAAATTCAACAAAGTCTTGGATAAGGATTGTAGTTCTAGTTCTCAATTTGCAAACAATACTGGTTGGAGGATTCATTAGAAAAGGTTAATTCCTACTTATCTAAGTAATGGTTTGTCTCATTTGAGTGTTTTGTTTGTGATAAATTGTTTGTTAAATCTCACCGTACTTTCTTATGAATTTGGAACGCTGGCTGTGATTTAAAAATTGGATCTGGAAATTTATTGCTTCTTTCAAAATAGCTACTCTTGGTTAGTTTTCTTATTTGACAATAAATCCAAGTACGATGTATCCTGGAAATATATTTCCCATTTCAAAGTTGCTACTCTTTGTTGGTTTACTTATTTGGACAAAAAATCCATATGTAAGATTTATCTTCATAAATTGGGGACTCTTCCATAACATTCAACATGTGCAACGCCTATCCAAGGAATGACTTTATTTTTTTCTTCAATTACTAGCCTATTAGTAATACTTGGAGAAGGCCCTATTAGTAATACTTGGAGAAGGCTTTTGGATAACTTTCAGGTAAATATCCAGTTTGGTAGTATCCAAACTTTTTTCGTAGTTGGAGGACCAAGCGCGTCATGAATAATTATAAAGGTCTTTGGGATACATTCTTCTTAGCAGCGTTTTAGTCAATCTGGGGGAGGGAAATAGAACTTCAACCATAAGAAGATAGAAGACAAAATACTTTGATACATTAGTCTAGTATATCTTTGGATTTCTTCTTATTATTGCATAAGGTTGTTAAAACCAAGAAAGCTATGTAGGATCCGGGTTTTCTGAGTTGTATCTTCATACAATATAGTCTAGTATTGCTTTATATTTGAATTTTTTTTTGCTCTCTATATGCTTTTTTATTAATAGTTTGTTTCTTCTTTTAATGAGAAGGTCTTGGACTCATCTTTTCAATAAAAAAATTATCAAGTCTAGATAAGACTAATGATGGTGATCATAATGATCTTTTGTATATTCTTTGCAATTGTGCTGAGCTAATGTGTACTGATAATTGTGATGTATATTGTTTTTTAAAATAAGTTTGCTGGTTCAGGCTGGGAAGGGTGGGGAGTTGACTCATGACGAAACTACTATAATTACCGGAGCATTGGATTTGACGCAAAAGACCGCCAAAGATGCTATGACACCAATATCTGATACATTTTCCCTTGACATAAATGCCAAGCTTGACATGTATGTTCTTTGTGAAATTATATGCATCTGCAGTTTTTTTTCCTGTTTCGTAGACTTTTGACCGTATCTTGCCACGATAGGCAGACTATGAGCTTGATATTGACTAAAGGACATAGTCGTGTGCCAATCTACTCCGGGAACCCTACAAATATTATTGGTCTTATTTTGGTAAGCAATATTTCGCTTTATAGTTCTATTGTGTTCTTTTAATTTTGTAAATAGAAGTGAAACCTTAAATGAAAACTCTGTCTTCAAGCTTGCCAATCGTTTCTTACTTTTATAAATCACTAGATTTATGGAAAAAATGCAGCTAAAATAGCCTCTGTTCCCCACAAATGACTTATTTAGTTCGGTTTGCATGAGTTGTGGTCCATGACAAAAACATGACCTTTTCCCAATTCCTATTCCTGCTAATGAGAGCATACTTTCCAAAAAAGGATATATGATGAAGTTGGATAATCATTATATAAAAGGTTCAAGTAATTCTTTAGAAGACCAGAATTAGTAGATCCATTAAGTGTGATCTTGACTGATTCAAAAATGGAAGTTGAGTTAGCTATTTGTGTAAAGGTAGAGGTTTCGGTGAAATGAGATATTTATATAGAAATGTAGGATAATGTTAGATATTGAAGTTGCCTAACTAATAGTTTTTTTAGTAGAAATTCTTAGAGATGGAGGCTAAATAATTGGAGAATAAGCATTTTTATATCAATTTTTTAGAAGAAATGTGATATTTTGGATAGATAGGATCAAAACTTATTTTTCATTTAATATAGTTAAATAATAGTGCAATGCGAATTATTTACAAGCAATGTAAGAATCTTTATATGATTTATATTGATTAATAACCTAGTTAAATTAGTGAGAGTTCTTTTGAACGAAGGAAAATATTGAAATAATGAAGTTATTTTAAGAATATTGGGGGATTTTATTTAGTAGATAAAATTAAGCTTATAATTGTATAAGAGATTTATAATTATTAGTAAATACCAATGGAAATATCAAGTGATGACTAGGTTTGTTGGGTTTAATCACATTTAACCACTAATATGATATGAGTAGATGAAACTCATAGAGTTGAAGCAGAGTGCTTAAAATGAAAAGTGGCTTGCAAATTTATATGAATTGAGACATGGAGATATGAGATCTAAAGGTAGATTTATAAAATGGAAAGCGTATGAGATATTCTATATGCCATGAAGACTTAAATATTATAAAATTACAAGTTGGTCATAATACTACATGAATTTGAGTGTTGGATAATAAAATAGTTATTAATAGCAGGGGTGTATGATTGGCTAATTTGGTTGAATTGGTGCCAAAGCTATCACTAATTTTTCTTTTTTCGTTATCAATAACCAAATTGAGCAAAATAATTGTTTGTTTTTATCTAACTTTGGATTAAATAATTATGCCACTCATACCAGACTAATTTTTGGCAAGCATGGAACATTGATGAAAATTGCTATAAATGCATTCATGTGCATGCACATTTGCAAGCATTACCTGCTTGCACACCCGCAAGCATGAATATGCGTGCACATTTGTGCATACAAGCATGCATCCATTGTTGAATGCGTGCACGTGTTGGTCAATGCACAAACGCTAAGGAGAGGTGAATTGAGCGTGTAATAAGACACGTTGGATTTGTTAAATTCTAGCAATCCAAATCCTCACAATCATAGCACTAACGGAAGCAATTGACATTGCCATTAACTCTATAACTTAAATTCACACAAAAGTGTAGATGTAGAAGTGATATACACAATGTGATACGCTGATATGGATGAGTGTAATAGTGTCAACCACAATCTTAAATGCTATTACATTAAAAGAAATTAGCAGATGCACACTTGCAATCAAATAACTTAATCCTATTAGTGCGACACCGCATACGTTAGCTATGATTCAAGATATATAATAAACCAATTGAAAACATTTTTAACTTGTAAACTGAATACTAATGAGCAACTCAAATACACAAGTTATAACAACTAAATCACGAAACACCTAAGTTACACTAGTTTCCTAAACTAAATATAAATCTTGTGAACTAAATGATAATGCACTATGTGAGAGCATTGGCATGGCAGTACCATGCCAATTGGAATAGTATTCAGGTGTTGTGTCTTGGGATCACTTTGGGGAGCCCCTCTATGGTGCCTTTCTCTAGAAGTCCTCTCAATAAGTCATCTCATATGGGTTCTCCCGGGTTCCTATCTGATCATCTCAAGAATCCCTAAAGCCTTCTTGGCTAATATGACATTTTCCTACTTATAGTACTCTCCAGAAACCTTGAAGTTTCCTTGACACACTTTTCAAACTGGTCCCTATAAGCATTTGTGGTGAAATCTCATAATTTGAAGTGAATGTAACAAACTAAAGAAGCACATTCAATGTCGCATGCCTTCTACAGTTAACAAGAAACTTATGATTAGTCATTCAATGTCGTGGCAATGTTTTGCCACTTCTGCTGGTCTAGAATCCCAAAATTTACATTTTTTCTTATATGAATATGACTGTTGCTCCCTCTTGCTTCATTAATGCATTGATATTGCCCAATTGTACTACCATAGTGGACTCCTAGATTTTTGTGATGAAAGCACTAAGCCCTTCTATAAAAGTCTCATCATTCGATCATTCAAGGGTTATTGATTCTAGTTTGTCCCCTCAGAAATTTCTCAATTATTTTTCTAGCACTCATTGTCGCTAAAGCTCTTCGAGGATTCTTCTCTGTCTTTTATCATCAGCATGTACTCCAACCTTGGAGATTAGTGGATTTCTTAAAAAGGAATCTTTCTAACATCTTCGATAACACTTTTTATCCTATCTCCATCAAGAAGACTTGAGTGTTTCTCCTTCTTTTCCCTTCTTACCCCACTTGTAGTAATACTCTAGTTATAATTTTCTTCTTAGAAGTAACTTCTCTTTACTATAATTCCTCCTCTTCTTGGCACTCACCGGGAAGCTCTCTGACTAGTGGATAAGCTCTCTTGATAACTCTAATAGTGGATGCATATCTGTGGACCAAACCATTTTAAATTCATGTCTCTTATCTTCTCAGCATTTTTCTCTCTCTGCCTTATTTTAGAATGACCTCAACATGAAATTTATCTCGTTTCTTCAATCCTTTGAGCATTTGTTTTCATCTTGGTCTCTTAGGTAATTAGATTTTGCTGTTCACATTATTAGCATCGTATTTTGGAAAGTCTATTGTTGCTTTAAGTGAAAAATAGCAATTATATACAAATAAATCCAACACCAAGTTTTGCTCCGGGAGAATCTCACCCTACAATCAGCTTCAACTTAGGAAGTTCTATTCTTCCATTTAGTTGAGAATATAGGAGCCCGAGGGTTTTATTTATCTTGAAGTCATCTCAGGGAGCACATGAAGTTAAGCAGTGTGATTTCCTTGTTGTGAGGGCTCCTTCTTATTATAATTGTATCTTTGTTTTTCCAATTTTGAATGCCTTCGCTTTTATTGTGACCACTCGGAAACTCACGTTAAAGTTCCAATTTGACAATAGTATGATCACAATGCACGATGACCTCCTCCAATCCAAAAGATGCTACCTCACTATCGTCAAACAAAATACGGTCTCGATTCTTATTGCTCTGGCTCTCAAGAGCTGAAAAGAACCAAAACCTGCTTAAGTTGAGGACGTTCCTATCTCAGGATAGAGACTTACTAAGAACAAATCCATGCTAACACCTCATGCTAAGGTAATTTTTGAACTAAACTTATCTCTCTTATGGGGTTATCTTTTTGACCTCCTATATGCCCAAAGTCTAGAGTGAATATTAACTGCACGAGCCATTGGCATTGTCAATAACTTGCAATTTTTTATCCGGCTAAAGAAAAATGTTCTCCTACGAGTTGAAAGATGCAATCAAAGTAGAAGTTGAAAAGCTACTTGAAGTAGGATTCATCCGTTAATCTAGTGGTTTGATTGGCTCTCAAGCATGATAATGGCGAAGGAAGCAAGAAGATGTTAGTGAATATGATTTGATTTCATAATGCTTAACAACACTTATCCAAAGGGCTCTTATCCTCTTCCTGACGTTGGCACCATTGTTGATTTCAGTGTGGGCTTTTCAATGCTAAGTTTTTTTATATGCATTTTTGGGATATCACCAAATCCAAAAGCCCCCCTCCCTAGAAATGTAGAAAAAAATTGAGATTCATTAACTATGATGGAATCTTTTGCTAAAAGTTATTGCCCTCCGGGCTGAAGAATGAGGTAACTTGAGACTCATGAATGCCATCTTTCATTAGTGAAAAGGAAAAAATGTGTTTAGTGTATGCTGATTACATCTTTTAGAGCTGTTGAGAAGAAATTTATTTATATTTAGAATCTGAAATTCATTTTCTAGTTTGGCTTGTTTATTTTGTGAACATTTTAATGAAATTAAACTGGATAATCAAATTTTTCGAAAATCTTAGTATAAAGTGACCAAATTGTATCAACTTAATATAGTCGATTTAATTGATCAATGCAATCAAAGCCATAAAATGCAACACCTCATTGATAGGAAAATTTTAGCATATTATAAATGACAATTTTAAGATAGGTATGTAGGAAAAGTAAGATATGAAAGGGTTGGTAAGGAAAAAAGACATATTAACATGGATAAAAGTTGCCCCAAAAATTTATGCACATAGGTTTGACAACTAAAGCAACATTCAGCTAAAATTGTTGGTAAAATGAGGATTTATAAAATTAACAACAAATAGTTGGAATGAGGCGCATATTATGATGATAATTATAATGATGCTTGTTGGGGAAGATGATGAGGAGTAAACACCACAATGACGAAACAAACAAGAAAGTAAAAGCATCGAAAATAAATGACACCAGGATTTAACGTGGAAAAATCCAAAATAGGGAAAAAACCACGGAGCCACGCCACACCAAGAAATCCACTATGAAAATTGGGAGAAATTAGTACAGATCTTTCCTCTCTCTCTCGCTCTTTCCTTGCTTCTCTTATCACATGCACCATTCTCAATGTCTACACACTCAAAATATAAGAGAAAGCCAAATAAAATAACCCCAAGGGACGCAACCCTTCAGAAAAATGAGAAAAAAAACTGTCCAATCCGTCTTGTAGTGTTGCGGTGCCAGTTTGGGGTGTTGCGGCGCTCAAACCTCTACCTTGATCCGCTGCGGCGCCGTATCTATGCTGCTGGAACACTTTGCTCTCTGTTGTTTAGCACTGGGGCGCTCGGGAATACAGTGTCGGGGCGCTCGGGTATACAGTGTCGGGGCGTTGTACGGGAAAAAAAATTCAGGTACAAAGCACCTGAACCCAAGCAGGGGTAAGCCCCCCGCACCCCCCAACGAACACGATAAGCTTTGAAGTCCGAGACAACAGAATAACCAGATTGATCAACATAATCAGATTCCACACATAACAGATGATGATGTTTGGGCGATGAATAAGTTGTTGACAACTAAGGAGGGCAACTAAAATGGTATTGTTAAAGTGAATGCCTATTAATTACAAGCTAGAAAATCTTATACAAGCTAGAAAATCTTATATTAGTTAAATAAATGGGAGTAATAGCTATTGCAGATAGGGTAGTTTAAAAAATAATTTGATGATTTTGGCATGGTAAGTAGGAGAAAAAGTGGAACCAATAATACAAGCAGATAGAATGAATTTGAAAGGCTTAGGGAAGAAATGAGCTAGAACAAATAAAATGGAAGTTATGCAAAAAAACCGACATAAAATTAAATTAATATATGTAACTCCTCAATAATAAAGTATTGAAAGGAGGAAGATGATTTATGATGTTGTCTAATATTTAAGTTATAATAAATAATTGTAACGATGATCAGGTTGTTTGAGAAGTGCATTAAAGTATGGCATAAAAAGAGGAGGCCATTGTGTAGTTTTTTTGCATATTCTATTTGTGCATCCTTGGTTGTGTGCATGTTCTATAATGTGGACTTAATTATTTAAGATATAAAATGATAACGATGATGATTAGGGGGTTTGATAAGTTCTTGAAAAGATGGCTTAAAAGAGGAGGCAATTATATAATTGTCGTGCGCGGGTTCCATTTATGAATGCTTGGTGAGAAATTATTAGGTGTGGACTATATATGTGGGCATACACGCGCAAGGCCGTGTACTTGTTGTGACTCCATTTTATTGGAGTAAGCAATGACTCAATGAGTACATTGCTGTATGCTCAGTATGCAATGAGTACATAATGGTGTATTCTCACTTTCCGCATGTAGAGCTAAATATGTAGTAGGCACCTAGTAATTCCTCATGTTTGGGCTGGGTCTTATGTATAATTTACTAAATGTGTGAGTGCACATGTACATGCCTTTGTGGGTATGGAGAATCACCATTTCCCTCCCATTTAGATTTCAATGTTTAAGGTCTTTACCTATTAGATCATAATCATCCATTTTTTTTACACCATTGAAACTATTGGCTTACACGGACAAGAACTTTCACGGTCATTTTAATCATCAATTTGGTGCATTAAAATTTCTTGATGGAGGTCTCTGATTGCATGAGATGAGTAATGCGATTTTAGGGTGTGGTGAATTTCAAATGATTTGGAACTAAATTCTTACGTGGTTGATGATGTTTAGCATATATTGGGATTTGATTGGTAAGTTGCATGTGTATTTTGTGTTCCATTTTCTGTCCCTTTGATAACCAGAAGCTTATGCAAGTTAGATGTGATGTTACTTTTATGATATAACTGCGTGCATGCTTTTATAATTTGGAACTCATTACCATGTCACACTAATGGCTGTACTGCTAACTCCATAAAAAAGTATTAAATTGAAAAAAAAAAGATGCGCGCGCGCGCGCACACATATATATATATACACACACACACACATACATACATACATGCTATTAAAAATATGCATACATGAAGGCAACCAAGCATGTCTGTTCTGTGGTTGTTGTGAAAGCATTTATTTCGTAACTTTATTCTTTATCAATGAAAATTTATTATTAAATTTGTATTTACCAGTTTTTCAAAGGTTCAATGCTTCTAAAATTTGAGTAATTTTATGCAATTTTTCTTCATTGCTTTTCTTGTTTGATGGTGGAAGCAAGATATAAGAAATCGAACCCACTGTTATTTATTTGGTTTGTTTTGAGCTTCTTTTACTTGCTGTATAAAGTTTTTTAGAAAAAACGATCACATTTCTTTGTTAATTTTTAAATATAAAATTATAGGATGTTCTATTATAAACATGGTAATAATTGAAGAGAGACATTTACATTTCCTTATCAGTTTATGTAAACAGGATGATAGATATGTTTATGGTTGTGCATCTCCAATATGATATGGATAGCACTTCATATGATGAGATTCAATAAAATATTTCTTAGACTTCAAATTTATTCTTATTTGTCTTTTTAAAATAGTGAGTACCTTATGAATGCATCTGAATTTACATTTGTAGGAAGGTAGCACTATATATGATGTGATTGAATAAGATATTTTCTTAAAGTAAAAGCCCAAAATAGTCCCCAGATTATTCGTGTATGGCTAATATAGTCCCATAGTATGATATTGCTGCAACTCTAGACTATACAAAATTGATTCAAAATAATCCCTCATGCTATAATTATGATATGAAATTGATCCCAATTTAATCCCCCGACTTTACAAAATTCATCCCAATTTAGTTTAAAAGAGACCATTTTGGAACAATTTTGTATATTCAAGGGACTAAATTTGAACAATGTTATGCTCAAGGACTAAATGACCATAATTGGAGGACTATTTTGAAATTAAACCCTATTTTCTTATTAATTTATGTAAACAGGAAGATATACATGTTAATGGTTGTGCTCCTTCAATATGATATGGATAGCACTTCGTATGATGAGATTTAATTTAATATTTGATAAACTTCAATTTAATCTTAATTGTCTTTTGAAATTAATAAATCCCTTATGAAAACATCAGAATTTACATCTGGAAGAGTGGCACTGTTATGTTATTCTAATTTTTAAACCTTTTATCTTGAATTCAGGTCAAGAATTTGATTACTTGTCGTCCTGAGGATGAAATCCCTGTTAAAGATGTTACTATCCGAAAAATTCCTAGGTATGGCTTTTCTCCATCAATAGTTCCAATTTCAAATGTTTTTGCCCTTCAACATATCTGCCTGAGGCGGGTATTGTATGAGCTATGGAGCTTGTATTCCTGCTAGGAAATATAATGCATTTTGCTCTAGGTTTCTTTAGTTAGCAGTTCTTTTTACATTGATCCAATATTTGCAAAACCTTTATTTTAGGTCCTTAATGCTCAATTGAAGCTTCAGTTGCGTTTGATCTTTCTACATGTTTCTTAAAGCCAGAACTGTTAAAATTTTATTTTCCAATGTGATCATAGAGCACATATTGTGAAATGCAAATTTACGGACTCCTGGATATCAAATAAACCTTTCTTTTTTTTTTTTTGTTTTCTTTCGGTGGATACGCTGCCAGACTACAAAGAAATCTAAGTCTTGTAATGGATGTGCCACCAGATAGTAATTCATTCCATGGCCTCCCGTACCCTCAATTAGCTCATTGTGGTAATGTGTGGGGACAAGTGGGAGGTGCGGGTTGTCTTCTTATACCATTGGTGAACTACTTCTTGCTGTCCAATCCTTAAATGGGATGCTTTAAGAGAGAGATTGGTTAAAATAAAATGCACTTTAGTGGGTATTTTTTTCCTTTTTATCAAATGCAAGTGTATAAACAGAAGTAAGGATGTTAGATAAAGACACTAAGATTGAGGTTGAAGTTTTGAAAAACTAGATATAATTTGTAATGCCTTCCTTTGAGGATTCATTGCCATTATCATTTTTTATGTTAGTTCCACTATTTACGGACAACTTTATGAATTCTTTTCCTCCATTGATTGTTGCTGAGTGTTACATGAGATATCAACTTTACTTTGTGCTAGTCTATTTTGCATAAAGTTATGTTAGTTTTAGTCTATATATATTGTGCTTTCTAATCTCTATCATTAAATATATTTGTTGACCTGACTGGTACTTGTTCTACTATACACGAACAAAATTTCCCACTAACTTATGAATAAATACCATTCTCAGCTTCGTTTTAATATAATAATTTCACTCTATCCAATCTAGAGTTTTACCATATATTCATCTTAAGATGCTCATATCCTGCACTCAACGTGGCTATCACTTCTACATTGCCTGACTTTTGATCTATATAGCATAGCCAAACTACTTGCTATTTTATAAAATTCATCTTTTCCATGTGTGGGCTTTAAGAGAGATCATGCGGCTAGGAGAGTTACAAAGGATTAAAATGCACTCTCTTGTTCGATGGAAATGGTCATAGGCCTTAATGCTCCATCATAAGATTCAATGGGAGGCAAACCAATTACGCATATGCTTGTTTTTTTAGTACTCTGTAGAGAGGGGATTGCACTAGCTCGGAGGATAGAAGACAATTTATTCTGTGTTAGAAAGATAAAAAATACATGTGACCTGAATATACTAAAAAGTTTTTTTATTCAACATATGCAGTCGGCAACGAGAAATATTTCACCCTATGGTTAGATCAAAAGATCAACAGAGGGAAATCAAACTCTGGCTGCCCCATGAAGTGACAATATAAAGGATGGTCTTTGGCCTCAGTCGGATCAAAGATCAATGATTGTCGTTTTTCGCATTAATCAGATCAATAATCAATGATCTTTCAATGCTCACATGCATTCTCTATTTTTAGGGGAAAATCAAAGAGAGAGGGAGAAGGTTGACATTATACTTGTATTGGTGTAGGGAGGAGTTAATAGGAAATGGGCTTGAATGATGAGTTCAAATGGCATTGCAAGAAGACATTAATTAGCTGGCTTACTAGAGGTTAGAGGTTGGTTGCTAGTACATGTGAATGAACAAAGTGGATATCAATGAGTGAGAGAGGAAGATTATTCAAGCGGTTTCGGGAGAGAGGGAGGAAGTTCAGTGTTGGCAAGATTGGGAATGTAGGATCATGCATCATTGGAGCAAGAAGGGAAGAGAGGTGAGAAGTCTGTAACTAGATGAAATCATGGGTAGTTTTGAGTTTTGGGAGGTTGCAAGTTTTTGATTTCAATAGAGTGAAACATGAGGGTTGGTCTTGAGATAAGCAAGATGCCGGAGAGAAATGGAGTGTTATGGATGTAAGGCATTGGAGTGTGTTTGAGAGATTGGGATGTGAATGCTGCATGGGTGTGAGAGAACATGATGCATAGGTGACAAATGCAAAGGATGTGGGTTTCGCTGTAGCTAGGGCACATAAGAGATGGGTTGATGCACGTTTTGGAGGAATAAGCAATAACGGGTTGGATTAGTTATATCCGATCCATTAATTTATATGCTCTTTTTTAAATGATATTAAAAAAATAAAATAATGAGCTAGATAAAGAAAAAACCTATTGAGCCCAATTTTGCTAATCATTACTAATAAAGTCATCTCATTAACTCATTAGTTAATTATAGCTATGCTTTCGGTGTAGTTTATTGTTTGATTCAACATCTATTATTTACCACATCATTTCAACTACTCTTACTTTTCATGCAACATTTCTCTCCGCTATTTGCGGTTTGGTTTGGCGATGTCTATCCGCATACCTTACATTGACTATGTGCAGTGCTTTCACTTGAAGTAAAGCTTTTAGTATCTCCTTGAAATTTTAACATGGAGAGGTTTTTTTTATATAATTTAAAGGGGCCATAGGGATAGCAAATGTTCTAGGTAAGATGAATTCAAGCAGAGTTAGGTTACCTGAATGAGTAATGAGTGGAAGTATTTATTTCAAGAATGAGTGATGAGTGGAAGTATTTTGTTTCAATATGCAGTACAAGAAAGAACAAGCGAGTATTGTAACAAAACTACAGTGCTAAATTGAAACTTGAAAAAAAAAAAAACTAAAAACACTACTAAAATAGGAAAAAGAAACTACTGCAACAAAGACACTAGCGTCGGGCTTGTAGAAAAGTATAAACTAAAGTACCTGCTGTCCAATCTATCCTAAACAACCTACAGGCTACTTCCGAAGGGAGTCCTACAAACTATAGGCTACTTCCAAAGGGAAGCAGTAAGTTTTTTTTTTAAATTTTTCTCAGTAAGTCCTACAAACCTACAGGCAACTTTCAATGAAAGTCGTAAGATCTATCTAAAATGAAAGTAACAATCTACTTCTATTAGAAGCAATAAAACCCACTTCTTAAACAAACCGGGCTACTTCTAATAGAAGCAGTAAGATCCACTTCTTAAATAAATTAGGCTACTTCTAAGTGAAACAATAAGACCCATTTCTTAAACAAATTGGGTTACTTTCAATGAAAATACTAAGACCTATTTCTAAAATAAATTGGGCTACTTTCAAGCGAAGTCGTAAGACCTGCCTTTAACCAAGCTACTAGAGAACCAAGCAAAGCGTGTAACTCTAAAAGCTAAACAACCAGGCAACTTCCAATGAAAGTCATAAGACCTATTCTTTAGGGAACTTCTAAAAGAATTATCAAACTCCCAACTAAAACAAATCGGGCAACTTCTAAGTGAAATAGAAAGACTCGCATTTAATTAACATGCTAAAGAAACTTCTAAATGAAGTAAGCAATCCTAAGCTACCCAAACAATTAGGTAACTTTCAAAGGGAAGCCGTAAGGCCTACTCAAACAACTAGGCTACTTCTAATGCAGAAGCAGTAAAACATGTTACCCATATAAACAACTGGGCAACTTCCAATGGAAACCGTAAGCCCCGTTCTAAAACTAAACCTACGGGCTACTTCCAACAGAAGTTATAAGTCCCGTTCTAAAACTAAACCTACGTGCTACTTCCAACTGAAGTTGTAAGTCCTGAACCAAACTAAATCTATGGGCTACTTCCAACGGAAGTCATAAGCCCCGAACCAATTCAATCAACCGGTTAAATTCTAAATGAAGTTATAAATCCCAAACTAAATCAATTAGTGGGTGTTCTAATAGATTTAAACCTTAAACCACAATAAATTTTCAACTTACATCTAACAATTTCAGTTTATTCGGGATCCTTGAGAGGAGGCAACCCATGACTGCTAATCATATTCCCTGGACATTACAATTAATGATTGCTAGTGTTGGTAGACTGAAACTTACTGTATTTCTAGGATGAAGGAACCATGGGATCTTGATCGGGTCTACCTCCATTCCTCAACAAACGAGATTAAAAACCTAAACTATTCATCCTTAATTGAGAGTACTCTCTTACACAGTAAGAGGGGTAATTAACTAAGAGGGCTTGCGCTCATAAGAAGTAAGAACCCAGATCCAATTAATCCCTGATCCAATCATCAGGGGAAATCTAGTTAACTACAATATGTCTTATGGAGAATGGAATCCTACATCTGCAAAGCGGGATTCATGCCTACGTGCCATTTTTCTTGAGCCAATACAATAATTTTTGGTTGTGAATGTATCGATAGACAAGTATCAATTGTGGAATATATATGTTTACCTCAATAGAGGCATATCGAACCAATGAAGCGCGACTAAAACGATGAGCAAAAGTCTCGACGTCGCCTGCAAGTTGTCCAAAACGGGTCTATCAATAGTGAAAATTGCCTATGCGCTAAACTGATAGCGCCTGCACGTTCGGGTCAACTAAAATAACTAAGATTGATACCTATATTGGCTGCATGCAAAACAAAGCCGAAGTGATATGCACAAAGGATGAGGATTTGGCAAGCAGATTGATGTGACTAATATAAATAAATGCTTATTAATATTTTTAAAATTTTGGTTATATATGTTTAAAATAAAAAGAATAATAATAATACTAATGCTAATAATAACAACTAAACTAAACAACTCCTAATATGTCTTCCAAAATCCCACTAACACACTAACCTAATTTGTCCTCATAACTCCCCACTCTCTCATAACTCCCTCACATATCTATTCAAACACCCACTCCCTCTCTCATTGCTCTTTAACTCACGACACTCACATAAACCTCAGACTTGACTCACAAATGCAAGTAGAGGCTACGTAACACCCTCTTGATCTGCACAACAATACCTCGACTTCTCTCTTGATGGCTTTTACTTCGAATAAAATATGAGAGTTAACTTGATATTCATTATATTCAATGGATTTGGATATCTTAATTAACAAAGTTAAGAGGAACCCCATTTTAATTTAACTCTCACTCTTAAGTTTTGGGGTTTCGTACCATATGCTACATATCATGGATGAGAGATAAGAGGCATTCCAATGAATGCAAGCCTTATATCTTCTTAATATATGTTTGTCCTACCTTCGATCAAGGTTGGACTAACTTGTTTTAATTAAATCAAGGGCTTTCTATTCTAATAGATATAAGTCCCTCCCAAAAACAAATGCTGGGAAGTTAAATGGATGTAAGTCCTAACACAAATTAAATATGATGTTCTAATCAATGTAAGTCCTAACTCAAATAATATACGGGCAACTCATAAATAGAGCAATAAGCCTCAGCCTAATTAAAAACCTCGAGCCTTCCAATGGTTGTAAGCCCTACTTTTATCAAATTTAATTGGGTCGGCATGAAGGCCATGAAGCCCATTTAAACAAAAATAAAACCTTTTGGCATTCCAATGGATGTAAGCCCTCAACAAATTATTTCGGGCCTTACAATGGATATAGAAGCTCTATCTTGAAATAAATTCGGGCCTTCCATTAGATGTAAGCCCCATCCTAATCAAAGACATGCATTTCAATAGTTGTAAGCCCCACATTAACACAAATCTATTGGGTAGTCTCATATGTAAGGCTAGGTTGTAACACCTACAATTCGAGCAACTTCTAACTAGAGCGATAAACCCCCAATCTAATTAAATTCGGGCCTTCTAATGGACGTAAGCCCAAACCTAATTAAATCATGGCTTTCCAATGGATGTAAGCCCCAACGCAAAACGAA
Source organism: Dendrobium chrysotoxum (assembly GCA_019925795.1). Classification (NCBI taxonomy): domain Eukaryota; kingdom Viridiplantae; phylum Streptophyta; class Magnoliopsida; order Asparagales; family Orchidaceae; genus Dendrobium; species Dendrobium chrysotoxum. The sequence continues at coordinate 56,177,327 of CM034309.1, forward strand.
AGCCCCAAGTCAAATCACATTTAGGCGAACGCCTTTGCTAATAAGCCCACCAAATCAATTACACGCTAAACTAATAACAAACTAAAACCTATATGCAGTCACCTCTCTTTACTCAGGATCCCTAAGAGGAGGCAACCAATGACTACTAATCAGATCCCATGGATGTTATAACCTATGGTTCTTTAACATTGGTAGGCTGAGATTGTTAGTATTCTCAGGATGATGGAATCATGAGATCTTGATCGGGTCTACCTCCATCCCACATAAGCTTATCTCATTAGTCCAAACAAATTTCAAAGTACAAAGCTTAAATTTAAAATCATATCAAAATTATCATCTTTGATCGAGAGTGCTCATAGAAAATTTAGATCTTAGATCTAAATAAACCCCGACATAAACATCAGAGGATATCTGGTTAATTAAAAATTAATCTACCTCATGAAGAATGGAATCCTAGCTTAGAAGGTGGTGTTCGGGCACATTTTTCCTTAGCACACAACATAGATGGAATTCATTTCAGAGAATCTGTTCCCTTCCTCTCCTCCATCAGACGCACACACTATAGCACCAAACACCTGGAATGCCATCACTATGCATCCTCCATCTTTTCTTTCCTCTTCTTTGCTTTTTTTTTGGTTGTCTTTTTTATTGTATTTAATTGAGAGACTGGGTAATATTGCCATTGTCTTAGCCATACCGGTTAGGCTTCTAGATTGATAATATTTTTCTGTGTTATTCATTTAAAAAATTCGGCTTTATGATTTTGGTTTGTAAGGTATTGTGCAACGAAAGGATTATTCTATCAAGCATTTTTATGGTTTCGACAATAATGAGCAAGAAATTCTCAAAGCAGTTGGTCCATCTCCATGGGAGTGCTGACTTCAATTTATATCAAATAGCACAAATTACCAGATGATACCGTAGTCTAGCATTGCAAACCATGCTTCACTTCCTACTGCACTGGGTGTGAGTTTAGTACTTTAATCATAATAATACCACATTTGAGAATAACTATCTTAATATGGTAAAACTGCTGAAAACATGTGATCATGATATGCATGGGACATGCTACAGCAACAAGTTGACGTGCATATTTCACTTGTTTTCAAAACAAACCAATTGATGATTTTCGTTTGAATGTTTCTTATCCATATCTGTTTTCCCTTTGTAAATTTTTGTCGTCTTCTGCAAGTGTATATGAATATGGGCTATTAGTTAACTGAATTCTTGAAAGTCGTGCCAAAATTAAAAGCCATGGCATCCCTATCATATTGATTTGGATGAAAGTTTCTGAATCTGCATTTGACAAAAAATTTGATCAAATGGAAGATCACACTATAATGTGAAGAAAAAATCAAACATCATTCAGTTGAATAACAGTACGGAAATCAGCTCTTCTGCCATATCTCACTTCATACCTTTTACAGTATTCTAATATGAGTTTTACCAGTACAATTCTTGTTATCTTATGAAGCAGATCAAAGCTTAGTTTTTAAGTTCGACTACCAATATCCTGATAGTTTTCTTCTTTCGGTTGTATTATGATAGGAAATACTTGTGTTCGCAAGTAATCCTATCGGATCTACTTGAGTTCGCAAGCAACCCTAACAAGAAATTGGTAAAAACAGCGAAAATGTAAAAGAACGATAATGAAAACAACCCAAAAAAATAGTAGATTTTATTAGATAACTCAAAGCAACGCAAACATAAAAAAAGATATAATTGATCCTCTATTTGAGATGAGGATCGTTCTCTCCCAATCTCTAGACACTAGGTCTAGAGCCCAAAACTCCCAAGAGACTCCAAGAGAACACAATACTTAAGCATGCCCTAACCCTCCCTCCATATGCTTATTTATAGCCTTAGTCGTCCACCTCCTTAGCTACCCACCTCCTTTCCCAAAATAGATTAATTCAAATAAATTAATTCAAACCTGCTTTCCCAAACCTCATTTCCTAAAATAGATTAAATAAATTAATTCAAACCTCCTTTCCCAAAATAGATTAATTCAAATAGATTAATTTAAATAGTGGACCCCACTTCAATGGCCGGCCCATGTGAGGCCGGCTAGCTCGGTTTTTGAACCGACCTAACAATACCGCCTTCCCAAAGAGCCACCTTGTCCTCAAGGTGGAAAGAGGAAAACTGATGCTTTATCCTCTCATAAGTCTCCCATGTCGCCGCAAACTCTGGAAGATCCTTCCACTTGATCAATACCTCTTTTACTCCTCCCCCTCCCTTGCGCACCCCTTGTAACTCGAAGGGTTCTAGTATCACCTCCAAGTCCTCAATTAAAGTCGTTGGTATCTCAGAACTTGTGGAAATATGCTTGTGTTCTCGTGGAGGTGGCCATCCTTGAGGTGGCTGAAAAACCTTACCGAATTGCTGAATCAAGGGTTGCACTGAAAGAGAAACATCCCCCCCCCCCCCCCCTTCTCCAATATGATCACCTCCCACCTATGTAGTCTCACCAGATAATCTTCCCCCACCTCTTGTATGCTCCTAATCATGGTCTTAAGTGATACCATGGCTTTGGATAGCCCTGCATCTCCCTTGATAACCACCTTTCTACCCTCCACCATTAATTCCATCGTGAGTGCTCCCCAATTGTCCTTGGTTTCCCCCAAGGTTTGCAACCACTTCATCTCTAAGATGACATCAGTACTTCCTAACTCTAATGGGAGAAAATCTTCCCTTACCTGAATCCCCTGGATGGTCAACACCACACCTCTACAAATTCCCTAGCCTTTCTCCACCTTCCCTATACCCATCATCACTCCATAATAATCGGTGTCCACCAATTTCACTCCCAGTTGGTTGACGACCTGAGTGGAAATGAAATTATGGATAGCCCCACTGTCAATCAATACTATCACCTCCATGCCTGCTATTTTCCCCTTTACCTTCATCGTATGATTCGAAGTGAATCCTACTATTGAATTCAGGGAGACCTCCATCACATTGAGATGCAACTTTTCTTTCATCTCTCTCTCACCTCCCTCAGTCTCCTCGTCATCACAGATGGTGAGAACTTAAGAGTTTGATCCCTACACCTATGCCTTGGAGTATACTTCTCATCACACCGGAAACCTAACACCTCTGCCCTCTTCTCTTGCATCTCCTTCTCTGTTAGTCTCTTAAAATTTTTATCACTTCCTCATCCTCCAGCTCTCTCCTTGGGCACTTCTTTTAGGCTCCCTGGTGTTAGCCCCTTGGGGGCTAAGAAGGTGGTGGTCATCCTGTACGATCCCCCCGAGTTACTCCCTCTAGCCCCTCTTTCCAGCTGTTGTTGATCTTCCACTAACTGGGCTAGCTCCATGGCCTCCCTTAGGTCTCTTGGCCTCATCACCTGAACCGCTGCCTACATCTCCAATTTGAGTCCTTTCATAAAGTTTCCTTCCAGTACTTGTCTCAGAGAGCCGGTCCAATCTACTGGCCAAGTATTCGAATTTGTCACGATAATCTGCCACGGTCTCTTCCTGTGTCAAGGCAAATAATTGCTCGTAGAAATCTCCTCCCCTACCGGTTCAGAAACGTTCTAATAAGCACTCTTTGAACTCCCTCCAGCTACTGATGGGTTTCCTTAGGTCACGCTATTGGTACCATGCTAGTGCATTTCCTTCCAAATATAGTCCTGCTGCCATTAGCTTACTTCCTCCGTCAATCCGTTAACGGCGAAATATCGTTCCACCTTGTAGATCCATCCATGGCTATCCTCGCCCTCGAAGATGGGCATCTTCAGCTTTTCACCTTCAGGTCACCTCGGAATCCTCCATATCCTCCCATCTCGTGAAGAGGAGGTGCTCCCCAGTTGTCTCGATCTTCTCTTCGACGATTGTACCCGAACCTGTTATCAGAATCCCCTCTTCGTCTTTCAAAATCAGCTCCTCGGTGGTAGAAATCCTCTCTTCTCCCTACAAAATCAGCAACTCTTCTTTCGAACCCGGTGCTCATCTCCTCCCTAGAAAGAGGTTCTAGAGGAGGCATTCCGTCTTCTTCTTTCAAGATTTCTATTTCCGGGTTTAATCTTCCCTTCCATGTGTTAGGGTTTCCACCCCTTCTATGGCCGTTTATGGTTTCCCTTGCTTCTATTGTTACCGGATTGGTCTTTACTTCTAGTAATTTCTTTAACATTTCTTCCATTACGGCAAACTTTCCTTCCATCTTTTCATTATTAGAAGAAATCTGATTTTGAAAATCAGAAAATCTTTCCTCCAAATCTGATTTGAGTTGCCCGATTTCACCTTCCAAAACCTCCACCTTCTTTCCGTCCATCTTCCTTCCTAAGACCCGCAAGAGGATATTCTTTCGGATGTGTTTTTACCGCTGAAATTTCAGAATTTTAGTCACCGATGGTCCTAAGACAATGCTCTGATATCAATTTGATAGGAAATACTTGTGTTCGCAAGTAATCCTATCGGATCTACTTGAGTTCGCAAGCAACCCTAACAAGAAATTGGTAAAAACAACGAAAATACAAAAGAACGATAATGAAAACAACCCAAAAAAATAGTAGATTTTATTAGATAACTCAAAGCAATGCAAACATAAAAAAAGATACAATTGATCCTCTATTCGAGAGGAGGATCGTTCTCTCCCAATCTCTAGACACTAGGTCTAGAGCCCAAAACTCCTAAGAGACTCCAAGAGAACACAAGACTTAAGCATGCCCTAACCCTCCTTTCATATGCCTATTTATAGTCTTAGTCGTCCACCTCCTTAGCCGCCAACCTCCTTTCCCAAAATAGATTAATTCAAACCTCCTTTCCATCCTTTCCTAAAATAGATTAAATAAATTAATTCAAACCTCCTTTCTCAAAATAGATTAATTCAAATAGATTAATTTAAATAGTGGGCCCCACTTCAATAGCCGGCCCATGTGGGGCCGGCTTGGTCGGTTCTTGAACCGACCTGACATATTATTATGAGATTATCCTACTTCATACCTTATACAGTGTTCTAATGAGTGTTACCAGTAAATTCTTGTTAACTTATGAGGCAGATCATTGCCTTCTCACACGTGACTATCAAAGATGTATGAAGTTTATTGCTTATTTTTTAAGTTCCACTACCAATATCCGTGTAGTTTTCTCCTTTTGATTATATTTATTACGTGATTATCATACTTATACCTTTTACAGAATTCTTATGAATTTTAACAGTACAGTTTTTGATAAATTAAGAAGCAGATCATTACCTTCTTACTGTTTACGTGACTATCAAAGCTGTATGAACTTTATAGCTTATTTTTGAAGTTGGACTACCAATATCCAGATAGTTTTCTCCTTTTTATTTTTTAATTTTATTTATTATACCTTTGAAGTAAATAAACTATATATATATATATATATATATATATTCTAATTTTGGATTTTGTTATGCTGTTACACCCATTAAACAACCTAGTGTCTTTTGATACTCCATCCAGGGTTTATGACGATCTTCCTCTCTATGATATTCTAAATGAATTTCAGAAAGGTCATAGCCACATGGCTGTGGTTGTTAGATGCATGAACGCTGAGGCAAGCACAGAAAGAACAAAAAGTAATTCATCTGAGATCAGAAAAGATCATAGTAAGAGGCATAGGCGAGGTATGTGCTCTGCTATGGTAATCCTTATTATCTCTGGTCTGAATATCACAGAACTGGATGCTCTATTTTTCAGATGGATCTCAATCTGCCCTGTCTGAGCATATCACTATCAATGTAAATGGTTCTCCTGTGAATCACAGTATAACTGAATCTCGTAGTTCTGCACCGAAAAGTATCTGGGAGAGACAGGGGGATATACGCTCACAATCTAGACGATCTGATCGAGGGAGGTATGATAATATTCTTGACATTAAGGCAGAGTCTCTTCCCAGCTATCGACTTGATGAGGAAGTTGTGGGCATCATAACGATGGAGGACCTGATGGAAGAGTTACTACAGGTTTAAAATCGTTTAGTGGCAGCTGTTTTTGACTTTATTGTTTATAACATTTCATAAGATTACACTGAAAACATGGATAATTACTAGCTTCACCTTGTAGGAACTTTTTGTCAGAAAGGAATGGGTAGATGGGATGAGTAGTTGAATAATGATAGTTTTAGAGTTGCTTCTTACAATTATAATGTTCATTTTTCTTATAATAATAAACATTTCTTGATAATAAATTATCTCTAGGTATATCGCAAGCAACAACAATAACAAGCCTTTGTCCCACTACGTGGGGTCGGCAACATGAATCCTTTTTCTCCATTGTGTCCGGTTCAAAGTCAAATAACACAATTTATTAAAGGATTCATGTCATGGTTATTCGACAAGTTTTACGCTGGCTGTCGACTACCTAACGCAACCCTCCACTTTTCTCATCCAGGACTTTTTCTCCATTGTTGTTGTTGTTGTTGTATATCGCAAGCTTGATATTTATGATTAAGAAGCCTAATCAGTTTATCTTAAATTCCTTTGATAATGACAAAGATCCTCAAAAAAGTTTTCATGTATTTCATTTCTATGGGAAAAGCAACTTTAGATCCTTCCTAGGCTAATTTATACTCTGCGGATTCTGCATGAAATTGTGTAGGCTCAGAAAAACTCTACCATGATTTAGCTTTGTTGTGATGTTCTAAAGACATAAATTAAGTGAGAATAGAAATAAGTTCTGTCAAATGATTACCCTAGCTAATTTCTGGTAAATATGCCTGTTATTTGTCTTTTAATTTCTTTAGCCTTTAGGGTAATGTTGGCCTGTTACTTGCACAGAGGAAGACTTTAGCTTGTTTTTAAGTTCTCATCATCGTCGAAAAGCTAGCATGTAAGGCTACTAAAACTTTCACTTTGAATTGCTTCTGAAGGAGGAAATATTGGACGAAACTGATGAGTACGTTGACGTTCATAACAAGTAAGTCTTTCTGTATGTACTCAGCAGTTACGTTGTGCTTTTTTTCGTTTGATTGTGTGTGAATTGCCATTTCATGGATATTTTTTGTTGATTCCTTGACAGGATCAAGATAAATATGTTGCCACCAAAAGGGTCATTCTCTCCAAGGTCATTGGGACCTCAATCTCTCTCTCAATTCCTACGACGAAGCCCAATAGCATCTCCACTCTCTTGCTATCATAGTTCATCTACCTTACGTTCACCTGATTCCCCTCATGTTCAAGCTTCTGGGTCAACAGCAACCATTTCAAGTTCTGTTTTAAGGACAGTGCAAACCTTGCCAGATGAGGGTGAAGGCATCAGGAGCAGTTCTCCAACTTCTTATCAAGTAAGTGCTGTGTTGTTTGTTTTTTTGTCAAAATCTGATATGGTCTTTAATTTTGTGCTAATTAAAGTTTGATTAAGTTCCGAACATCATTTGGTTGCACAGTAGTTTGCAACTTAAAATTTAAAATCCGAAGGTTTTGATGCAAGAATTTTCTCTTTTCTAAAGTCACAAACCTTTTTATTCTTGATTTTGGTGTTTTAATCTACCGAGAAAGTCAAAATGTCGCTACCCACATGTTTTAGGGGTCAGTTGGACCCTAATATTCGCCATTTGATAACCTATTTAAATTCGACTGATGCTTCAAATTACAACATACTTGGACTTCTAATGTTTGTTGACCTCTAATATACATTCCACCATCACCTTGCTAGGCGGTACATATCTAGATGTTGTGTGAAATTACTCAAAGCGTCGTCCGCCTGCAAAACAGAGAACACCAGCATATTCAGAATGTCAAAATCATCAAAGAGACACTCTTCATGTGTGTTCGATTGGATGACAAAAACATCGAATTACTAGCGCTATGTTGCGTGAGATCGCTCTAATGACCTCGATCGCAAAGCGGATCGTGCCTTTGCACTCAAAATGTTGAAATTACCCGAGGAGGAGCCCTTGCAATCAACTCGAGTGAAAGCCACTGAAAATGACAAAATACAAGTACAATATTACACAAAGTTGCTCGAACGATCCTCGTTCACAAAACGGACAGAACGAACGTAACCAGAACGCCTGATTTTTTAGGAAAGGACACCCATATTGGCCGGGTGCCCTCATGTGAAGAACAATAAAAATTTTGCCCGTGCGTAACATGAGGCGACATCCGGTGTGCGCAAATAATGAAATTTCAATGAGTGAAGCAGCATGCATTTAAAATAACTATTTATTTAGTAAAGTTAAATAACGCATACTTTTTAAATTTAGTATTTTTATATTTAAAATAATGAAAATTGGTAAAAAAAATCAAATAAATTATAGTTTCAAAATATGGTGGTGTATATATTCTATCCTTTTGGCTGCAACAAAGCTGACATTTTCTATTCTTTTTTGTCCTTTTTATTTTTATTTTAAAAAAAACCAAAATAACCTAAACCCTACACTCACATAACCTCACTCAAATCACTTAACCTGTCAACTTGCCACGCTTATTGACTTTTGTTCACACAACACACCCGAACTCTATCTGATGCCGGACTAAATGCCTAACATGGATGAAGTAAGATTATTGCACGATTCTTTGATTAAAGCATTAAAGCACAATTACTAGCACATGAAACAATAAGATAAAACAAGAGAAGGGTGCCGGCGTTTAGGCCAAATCACTAGCTAAGCATTTGAACCCACAAGATAAATTAGAAACTCAATAATAACATAAGGGTAGGAGTTCACTCAACATCCCTAATCTAACAATGAGATTAGCAAGCATAGGAAATCAATAACTCAAATCCTACGTTTACTAAGCTTAGGCAAAATTAAGCGGAGCGATTCCTTGCGCTTATGTCACCACCTACAAGGTTAGAAAACAAAGAGATAATTGAAAAGGGAAGAAACGTCAACTCTTATGCAGAGGGAAGTTGTCACCGAGAGAAACCCTTTGATTTGTCAAGGACGCCTTTGATGATTTGTAGGAGACGGTTGATGTAGCCTTGGAAGGGAAACAGTGAAACAGCCGGAAGGATGGCGGGTGTGAATCGGCCGACGATAGTCCACCGGCCTTTGACCCTTTGATTGTCGAGAGTATCAACCAATGTAATGTGGATCCTCTCCAAGTACTCCTCAACGGTAGTTTCGTAGCCAAATCCCACGTCGAAGAAGGGGGAACGTAGTACGTCGATATTGTCTTGATCGTCAAGCACTAAGCCCGAATCCCATGGGCGGACCTCCATTCATGCTTCCTAAGGAGGAAAGGTGGTGAGGTCGATGAAGTATTGCTGTCCTTGAAGGTTCCTTTCAAAGGATGAGGGCTTTCCCTTTGAAAATCAAGTAGAGAGGTTTAGGAGAAGTGGGCGGCCAAGGTATGGTGAGGGTGGAGAGGTTGCTTGTAAGTAGGTTAGGGTTAGGGTTAGAAGAGTTTAAAATTCCTAAACCTGAAATTATTTCAGATTTTGAAATTTGGTGGGGATTAGAAAAGGAAAGATAAGGTATTGATTGGGGGAAGATTGGGGAGAGAGAAGGGGAGAAGAGGGGGGCGGCATGAGCAAGGGGCCGGCGGCATTAAAGGGGAGGGGAGGGGTTTGGGGTGATTGATTGGAGTTTCTAAATTGGGATCTAAGGATTAGGAAAGATATAATTAGATCCCTTTCAATTAGAATTTAATTTGAATGAGATCTCAAATCTTTCCAAAAATAGATTTCATATATTAGGAAAGATTTTGAATTTTGAATTCTTGAATTTGAATTCAAAATCTAATCCTAAATATGATTAATCTATATTAGGAAACAAGACAAGGGGAGGGGAGGGGTGGTAAGGGGCGGCGGCTTGGGCGGACGGTGGGGAAAAACCGTCGGGTGGGAGATGGGGTGGTGGGCCGTGGGGTTGTAAGGGGTGGTGGGGCTGTTTGAAGGGTGGGCCGGCGGCTTAGGGGAGAGGGAAAGGGGATGGAGTAAGGTGGTGGTGGCTTGGAAAGGAGGAAGAGCACAAAGAAATAGAACCACGAACCGACACGTCTAGGTTGATGGGTGATGCATCCTTCTCCTTCTCCTAGGGAACCTCTCCACTAGCTCTCAACTCTTAATCTCAAGGCAAAAGTGCAGGAATTTTTTTATTAATCATTCATCAAAATAAAACAATACAATAGGGGCCTATAAATAGCCTCAAACAAAAGACAAAACCAAAAGACTAACATGCCCTCTTGGGCTTACAAGCAAACCACCCTAAAATAAGGGTACAACAGGAAACGAACTAAAGGAAAGCAATAACATAATAAAACTCAAAAATATAAAGACTCGATCGTGGCCGTAGATCGACGACCACGTCTCCGGTAGACTTTCCATGTGGAGATGTCCTCATCACTATCTCTTCAGTTTCGCACAACTCCCCTTCTCCCGGTTGGCATGCCAGCAGCACGACACAGTAGCCCTAGCCCCCAGTGCCGCTCGACCCCTAGTTGACCTTAGGTCGCCCCAACTCCGTCCAACCCTTCGCCCTCAACGGCCACTCCAAACCACGCCCACGCCACCAGCTCTCTCTCATGCACACAACATTCATCCTACCAATTTCTCAAGCCGTCGACACCACTTGCATCCCTGCTTGCAACCTCGACTTCTACCTCCTTTACTTGCGCTGCCAACTGCCAGCTCACCATCGCCACCCATTTCTCCTCTCCCCCTCCCCCCGCTCTCTTTTTATCCTATTCCTTCCTCTTCTCCACATTCTTCTTCATCTTTCATTTCTCCCTCCCTCTCTAAACTGAGAGAAAGAACCCTCTCATCCATCTCCCTCCACTATCTCTCCCTCTCTTTCGTCTTCCTCCCTCCATATCTCTCTCTTTCTTTATGTCTTTCTTCACTTCCTCTTTCTAAAATGAGAGGACCATCTTCTCTTTCCACCATCTTCTGTCTCCATTCTCTCTCTCTCTAAACTGAGAGAAAAAACCAAAAAAAATAAATCTCTCTATCCCTTTCTTTCTCTAAACAGAGAGAAAAGCATTTCCTCTCACCTCCCACCTACTTTCTCCTTCTAAACAGATAGAGAAATCTCTTTTTCTCGCTAGCAACTGCTGAAATCCCTCCTCTCTCTCTAAAAAGAGAACACCTCTCCTTCAATAAAAAGAAAACCCAGCCAATATATATATATATATATATATATATATATATATATATATATATATATAATAGTGTGCTTGCTTGCAAGTTTTGTCATCTCAACCGTCGTCACTTCACCTACATGCACATAGGTATAATATTCTAAAACTCAAAAGCCTTAAATCCCGTTAGCAGCACGTTTGACATGGCGAATGAAGTATTCTAAAACTCAAAAGTCGTAAATCACATTAGCAGCACGTTCGACACAGCGAGTGAAGCCTCTTACCATTTTTCTTAGAGTGATAGGAGGAAGCTTGTCAGCAAGATCACGATGCGATGGGTAAGCCTCTAAAACTTGTCAGCGACGCTGGTTCGGTGAGTGGAGCCCCTTAAACGCTTTTCTTAGAGTGGCTAGAGAAACCTCGTTAGCAACATTCACAATGTCGTGGTGGACCCTGCTAATGACACGTTTGATGCGGCAAGCGAAGCCCAATACACTCTTTTTTAAGCATGACAAGAGGAAACTCATCCACGATGAGCGCGACGCGTCAACCTCGAAACTCGTTGGTGATGCATTTGGTGCGCGAGTGGAGCCCCATTGGAAGCTTGTTGGTGACATTCACGACATTGTGGGTGGGACCCGCTAATGATGCGTTTGACCTAGTGAGTGGAGCCTTGTACATGCTTTTCATAGTGTGGCTGAAGGAAACTCGTTAGCGATGAGCGTGATGTAGCGGGTAAACTCCCGAAACCTGTTGGTGATGCGTTTCACTCGAAGAGTGGAGCTCCGTATATTATGCTTTTTTTAGCGTGGTTGGAGGAAGCTCATCGGTGACATTCGCGATGTTGCAGGTGGGACTCGCTAGTGATGCGTCTAACGTGGTGAGTGTAGCATCGTACATGCTTTTTTCAACGTAGTGAAAGAAAGCTCGTTGGCGGCATTCATGATGCCGCTGGTGGACCACAATAGGGGCGTGCTCGATGCTACGAGTGGAGCCCCTTATATACTTTTCTTACCCTGGTGGGAGGAATCTTGTCAGCAACGTGTATGATGCTGTCGAATATATTACTTGACGCACTTTCTCGTGTAGGTACCTCATGCACGTCTTTTTTGGCGTGGTGATAAACTTTGAGATTTTTGACTATGGTGTCATAGGACATCGACTATACATGTCTATCCTTGTTTGGTGGGCAAGCCCAAATTCTTTGTAAATTCCCCTTATGCGGGAGAGATGTCGGTAGTTGTCGGATTTTCGGCTGATTAAATCCTAAAAGTTGAACTACAGGGAACTTAAAATGTGCAAAAATATAACTAATCTAAGCAACAAGTATTTAAATTAAACGCTTAAAATGAAATGCAAGCAACAACAAAATTAAAATGAGAGTAATTAACAAAAAATGCAGGACTTATAGGGAACTGAACTAGACTTGCTTGCTAGCTATGAACACAATCAGAACTTCCATAAACCTTAAGATCACCCAAAGGAACTCAATTGAAATACCCTTCAGATTGCATGAAATGATGTCTCTCCTAACTGTCATATATATATAGGGAGGCTCCCTTTTGGGGCATGCATTATTAATAAGTAATATCAAAAGGATCCAAAAGTACTGTTGACCCGCATACTGTAGACAGCAAATAAAAAAAATCCTACGTACCTGCCTAGCGCCGGAATCCACACGACGAGGCCGCTTCTCCCGCGATTTGTCTCCCACGATCGTCGTATAAGCTCCCGCGATCTCCGCTCTACGCACGACCTAGCGTCGCCTCTCGCACGACTCCCGCACACTCGATGTCATATCCCCCACGATCCCCTTGGCGTTAAAAGGAGACCGATGCCCCCTGCTCTTCGGTTAGACTACGACTCTGCTCCCTCGACGCCATTCCCTCCCCGTGAGATCGAAAGTTACGACGACTTGATCGGAAGCAGGAACTGGAGCTCGTTCGCTGCAAAGGTACTTTCTCTCTATCGTGCGCTGTTTTGCTCCGTCTCCGACATTCCCTTCCTGAGTGGATTGGAAGTTACGACATTAGATCGGAAGCAACAAGGGAGCTCGCCTGCTGTGAAGATTGTGCGAGTTGCTTCTCCGACTCCTTCCCGCTACTCGACTTCGCTCCTTCAACGACTTTCCTTTCCTGTTTGATCAGGACGAGCGACGGGAGCTCGCTAACCGTGAAGGTAACTTACCCCCTTTCGTGTGCTTCTTCGACCAAATTGCATAAATCCTGCTGCCGAGTAACTCCTTAAGGCAAGATAAAGAGGGAAACAGAGCATTTAATCTGATTGGGAGATTCAATTATGCTTAAATCCTATTCTAAATTTGCTCAAGTCTTGCTCAAATTCGGTCCAAATCCCGCACAAATCCTGATCAAATCTTGTTTATTTTTATTTATTGTAATTAATTATTATTAATGTTAAATCAATTATAATTAATAGTAAAAATAATTAATCATAATTAATTATTAATAATAATGCCTAATTATTTTAATTAATTATAATTAATTTTTATATTAATAATAATTAATTATTTTTAATTATAATTAATTATAATTAATTTTTATTTATTATAATTAATTATCTTAATTAATTATAATTAATTATTTTTAATTAATCATAATAAATTTCTATTAATTATAATTAATTATTTTAATTAATTATAATTAATTTATATTAATATTAATTAATTATCTTTAATTAATTATAATTAATCTTTATTAATAATAACTAATTATTTTTAATTATTCTTAATTATTATTAATTATAATGAATTCTTTTAATTATAATTAATTATAATTAACAAATAAAAAGAAGAATGCAAACTCTCCTCTCTTGCCTCTACGAGTTGACACCGACCTCGCCAGCGACTTCTGCAAGGTATAAAGTTCTAAATCCTCTCCTCGACGCGCCTAATGCACTGGTGGACCTCTTATATGCGCTCTTGTAGCACGGTGGGGGGGAATCCAGTGCAACAGGTACGACGAGGCAGGTAAGCCCTATACGCGCTCTTGTAGCGTGGTGGGGACAGTCCTCGACCTCGACCTTGACCTCGACATCAGCATCGTCAATCCCGCACATGTATAATCCCTGAACTCATATCCCTGTTCTCGTCATTTGCAGCGGAGCGGCAAACCACCTATACGCGCTCTTGTAGCACGGTAGGAGGAAACCGGTGCGGTGCCTACGACGAGGCGGGGGAATCACCCAAAATCCCATTTTCGGTGTTTGCGGTGGACCAGAGAACCACCTATACGCGCTCTTGTAGCACGGTAGGAGGGAGCCCGGTGTGACATATACGACGAGGTGGGTAAGCCCTATTACATGCTCTTGTAGCGTGGTAGGGAAAGCCACTGGTGCTCTCGTACGGTTACTGTTGAACTGCCCCATACACGCTCTTGTAGCATGGTGGGATGAAAAATGTACGGCCGCGGTGTCTAAAGACACCTACCATACACGCTCTTGTAGTGGTGGGAAGGCTCAGCTCCCTACATTTCCCCCAAATGGGGGATATGTGGGATGCTGCCGAAATTTACACTGGAGTACACAAGACCTGGGCAATAAAGAATACTAACTTGAGCAACAATACAGAGGACCAGCACTCGAAGGAAATGCATAGAACTCGGACAATCAGGGAATTGAATCTGAACCAAACAAACAAGGGACTTGAATTGAACTGCAGGGAACAGAACCCTAAATACTAAAATGTATAATAATAATCAAAACGGAAAAGATGAGTGATAAATTTGATTATTCAAACAAATATCAAGTTAACAGCAGGGGACTCGTGGTGACTTTCAAATGTGATTGATTTAAACATCAGTCAATTATGAATATACAAGTACTACCCACATGAACTCATGCAAGCAACAGTCCTCCTGTGGAGTGGGAGTGGCGATGCTCATGAGCGATAAAAAGATCCCGGTATACATAAATAATAAGAGATAAATGTACTTGACTCCTACAATAATTCCTACGAGGTTGAAAACAATGCATTTGCGAACAACATCAGTCAACTGCAAAAGTACCTGCGGCAGTCAAAGATCTATCATGCAAACAACCCGCCTGTTGATTGAGAAAGGCGATGCTGGCAAACGATAGTGGAGTATCCGTCACTGTTAAACAAGTACAGTTAACACCACTTGATATTGGTGAAAGGTGGATATGATACAATTATCCTCCTACAAACACTTCAAGAATAACGTATTGGATATGGTCGGCCCCTGCGGATAAGTATAACCCATTTGTGGATAACAACAGTGGGTACGTTGTGATCGTAGAGAACCCCTGTGACATAAATGCATACAAGGGCATATGGCAAGTATGAATACTTCGAACTAAACTTCCTGGTGTTCCAAAGTTTCTTCTTTGATGGAAGAGATGTTTGAGCAAATTCGAACTAAACTTCCTGGTGTCCCAAAGTCTCTTCTTTGATGGAAGAGATGTTTGAGCAAATTCGAACTAAACTTCCTGGTGTTCCAATGTCTCTTCTTTGATGGAAGAGATGTTTGAGCAAATTCGAACTAAACTTCCTGGTGTTCCAAAGTTCCTTCAAGAGAGGCAAATTCATTCAACCATCCCCATGATGATGTCAGAATAAAAAGAGCTGCTTATTGGTTCCTATGTGAGCCATAGATCCGGCCTCGCGGTGAATGGGAAAAGGAAGTCTACAACAGAACAAGGAGGTGCCTTATGACAACCGGGTGATGATTCGTCTGCAAGCAGAAGCAGGGCATTGGTAGTAAAAGACCACGGGTCATTAAAATACGATATTATGCCACCGGATCTGCAACCCTTGCACAAACAAAGAGAGGGCACCGACAAAACTCGAAATAAAGCTTCACTGATTTAGCAATGATAATCATCTAATCAGCTGGACACCCCTCTACGCTACATGCAAACGTTATATCCCTTATACATGCATTATAATAGGCGTAATGGGCTATGAATGTATATCATCCTGCATTACATATAAGCACATCGTATGTGCAGATCTAAAAGCTCATACTCATGCATTTCAAGAGTATTTCCACATGCATCTATAGATGTAGAAGGTTTCACTCTAGTGTGTCATCTGACACTCCTATTGCATTTCAAATCCTCCTGCTATAGATGTAGAGGGTTTCACTCTAGTGTGCCACCTGACACTGTCATTACATTTCAAATCCTCTTTCTATAGATGCAGAGGGTTTCACTCTAGTGTACCATTCGACACTACAATTGTATTTCCAAAAATTATGCGTGCATACTAATGTATCATGTGAAATACATCTAATGACATACACCCGTATGGGCCCCGGCGAGCGTGTTATTGGTACACAGGTGACGTCTAGGGATGCTACGCGGGTCAACAAATAAACCTGAGTTCGAGCCCGATCCTCTAATACGAGTGGATAGGAATCGACACGGCTCAAACTATACAACAAATATTCAGTCACGATGGCGACTGAAATATTAGTTTTACAGTTCATATTAGGCCTTCAAAGCCTCTAACAAAAGAAATTCATTCACAAAGGTTTAAAGCCTACGAAATCTATAAACCCGATCCTCTATCGATAGCTCGATAGAGTCGACAAGGTTCAACCCATAAATACAAATAACCCCATTCCGCCACCCCGATGATGGCCGTATTGAATGCAAATCTCAACCGGAGGGGTCCACACAGATCATTTCAAATACCACCCAAATATCCAAAACTCCACAAAAAATTCCCAAATACCGAAAACTCCACAAAAATTCCCAAAATCTCAAACTCCAAAAATATTTAAAATTGAAATTCAACCTTCAAACTACTTAAAACAAAACCTATCCACCATCCGCAACACTTTAAGTGCAAGATGGTGTAATTTTTTATTTTAAATATTAAATCTCCAATCTTTCAAATTTTCAAAATTCTCCAAATTTCAAATGCCCACTGCTGCTACTATATGCCAGATAACACGTATCTTTACTTATCTGATTGATGACTAGCCTTAATCGAAAGTTCTCTCTCGTGATTGAGAGGGGTAATTAACTATAGGGGCTTGCGCCTATAGGAAACCAGAACTCAGATCCTAAAGTCCTCGCAAAATGAGGGCGAAATCTCTGGGTAGTGTCTTATCTACAAACCCATCTGCCTTCCAGAATTTACCCCGGAACTTAAGTTCGTTAAAACTCCCTCCGAAGCAAAGAAAGCAATAGCGGGCGGAGGCCGGGGCTGAATTTTTGGAGCCCACAAGTACAAGTTGTGAAAAATGTGCTGCTTACTCGCCTAGTTTTGTGTTGTTTTTCATCAAATTCGTAACTCTCTTTTGTGCAAGCAGACATAAGGTGGTTGTAAAAAATTTTTAAATTGCCAAACTTGCATGACTTGGTCAATTATGCGAATTTTGTGAGATAATTCCCAAAACCTGACATCCAAAGTCTCGAAATTCATGCAAGAACTGTGAAAGTGAGTTGAATAATAAAAAATTTGAATATTTTTAGTTCATATGCACAGATCACAAGGTAATATACAAACTCCACTAAAATTTCTAGGTGAAACTTGCTGATCCATCAAGTGCATCGGATGTTGCACACATGCGTTGTATAGGTGCACTGAAAATCGTGCAAATACACAATGCAAGTATATTAAAAATTATACGAGAAAATAACCCCTTTAAAAAATGGTGAGTTTACATGTGCTTCGATGAGCGCGACAGATATGTATGCGTGATGTTTTAGAATGCTGCGTAAATTGAATAATAAATGCATTTTTAAATCTCACTTCAAAAGGCTTACAAATATATCAAAATTTTACAATCTATTTTTAAATTATAAATCTCTTGAAAATGAAAAGTTTGTTATGTGTTTTGATGAGCTTGAGGAATATGAGCTTAACATCTGTGGATGAAAAGATTATAAATGAGTTTTAAAATTTTCACTATGAAAAGCATGCAAATAGACATGCAAATGCACATATAAGCATGCCAACATAGCCGAAATATATGAATGCACTATGCAAATGCATGGAAAAAACATGCAAATGCATCGTGTAAATGCACTAAGAAGTTCGCACGTCATTTAAAAAGAAGTTTAAAATTCCCTGCAAGTGATCCGACAAGCATGCTAATCAAGTGAACACATATGTCTAAGAATACCACGTGGGGTTAAAAATGAGCTAAACTAAAATCCTATTTTCAAATCAAGTACTCGCGCATGCTCTGATCATTCTAACAAACTCTTAAATTCAAAGTACGAGAATGTTGCGTTGGTTTAATATTAATTTAAATTTTAAGTCCAATCTTTCTTTTTGAACGGACTGGAGTTGGCATGACCTGAATTAACAAGTGAATATACGATCTTAAAATCCATTAGGATATTTAATTTTAAGTTCACATTAGGCTTTCAAAGCCACTTAAAAGAAAGCTTATTATAAAATACAAGTCCTCGACCTTCAACATTTGTACGACAATTCACAAAATCAAGAGTTGAACTCGATCCTTTATTGATGGGTAGACGAAGTTGACAAGATTCAAACCATGAAATAAAATTGCTAAAAAAATTCAATGATGGCCGCGTTGAAGGTGAATATCAATCGGAGGGGACTATACCTTTTTAAATACATCTAAGCCCTGCAAAATACAAATATATTTAAAGTGACTTCAATGTCACGTTAATAATGACCGTGTTGACAGAAAATCTTAACCGGCGAGTACTACTTAATTTTCAAAAATGCCTTTAAATCCCAAAGTTTCTAATTTGGGGCTTGTAATTTGATTAAAGTTACAAATTCATTATCTACAAAAAATTTAAACATTTAAAGTAAAATCGAGCACCTAAAATTTAAAGTAAAATTCATTCATCATTTGCAACCATTTGTGAGGAGTGATAAATTTGAGAATAACTTTATCTCACAAAGAGTGAATGCTTAGTCGAGCGTATCACTAAGATTCATTCAAAAATAATATTTCGCTAGTAAGGAGATGGCATGCTTCCTCTAACCTGTGGCTTTGGCGCTAAATGACATAACAAGTAAATTGTTATAGTCGGGGTCCTATGATTAGATTGTTTTGCAGCAAATGGGCACTAGTAAATTATGGTCACAATCAGAGCTCGTATTTTTCCCGATGACTCAAAACTCTTGCGTAATGACGTAATGAATTATAAGGTATACTTGATGGGGCACAAAGCCTTCTGTTAGCTAAGATTGACTCGAATTTGTCCCCTTTAGACAAAGTTACCCCAAGTCTAGAAGATACCCTTCGATGAAGAAATCCATGGCAGCTGGCAAGAATCCTTCAATTAGGTTGGGTAGACAACCTCCTCTGACTTAGTAGATTATGTACTGCGATAGTTCCGGATAACAGAACCATGGGATCTTAATCAGGTTTGTCATCATTTTCTTAACTATCTGCATTAAGTGAACGATGGTAATTTCAAACCCAAAAAATCTAAATCGAAATCCTAAAACTATTGCTATTATATGCTAGGCATTTAGAGCTTATCTAATGATTAGTCATAATCGAAAGTTCTCTCTTATTATCGGGAGGGGTAATTAATCGTAGGGATTTACGCCTATGAGAAATTTGAAACCAAATTATAAAGTTCTCACGAAATGAAGGAGAAATCTCCGAGTAGTATTTTATTTTTTTAATCAGCCTTCTGAAATTTATCCTGAAACATCTTCCATTAAAATTCTCCTAAAAAAGCACTGAGCAGCCGAGGCACAAATTTCGGAACCCAAAATTTGTGTAACAATACATACTAAAACCTTGAGGCTTATTTCAATAAGCCATTTGACTTTATTTTTGCTCATTTATTATTGTTATCTCTAGGCATCAAGTAGAAATCTTGGCTTTAGTTTGAACTCTTAATCATTGACATATTGTCCACTTTGACTTAATTAAATTCATAGTTTTATCCTCATGATACAACTTTCTAGATATCATTTATTACACTTTGAACTAGAAACATTCATACATTATCCACTTTGGCCTAATAAGCTAATCGATTTTGTCTTTTTGGTGTAATTTTCGAAAAAGTTCACTCATTATAGGAGTGTTTTAGTATAAATATACTTAACTTTGAAACTCTCAATAAAATGCAAATTGTTACACCCAAAAGGCGCCTCAATGAGTTTCACTCAGCTCTATCTACAAAATACCATGGATACAGTGGCATCCTTATATTTAGTTTTAGAAATCATGTAAACCCCAAAACAATGGGTTAGACTAATCCCATAACCAAGAAATAATCGTAATGACCCATGACACACAACATTTTGGAAGATAATAGGGAATAGGAATAAAACATAATAAAAGGATAGCAAGCAATCAATCCTCAAGTTATTATTGTTGATGCCTCAAAACTTCGAGTTGTTGAATCCTCAAAGCAAGATTTTTAATCCTCAATGCGCAAAGTAGATGCCAATCCTAAAAGCAAGTAGCAAATGAAATACTTGAGCATCTATAAGGGAATGAAATTCCATATAGCCATAACTAAAAATATTTCCCTACTTTATCATATAAAGCTACAAGACCATAATAGGCCATATTCAAAATAACAAATATTCTTAAAATAAAAAAACCTAGTCCCAAATAAGAATTGATACTTAAACTAATAACTTGGACAAACCAACATAAAACATGACTCAAATTGTAATATTAAAATTAGCCCAGTTAGTAACATTATGATTGACATCCATGAGTAGTCATTATGCCATCTATTCCCTCAGCTTGAAAATATCTGTACTCTAGTGAGTCGAAATATTATTGAAAGAAGAATTGGAAATCCGACGCCATATTACTTAGTGAGAATCAATCCAAATGCCAGAGGCAAAAGAAAACTACTGCATAGGAAGCAATATATGAAGTTTTCATGGATCCTCTTAAGCACCATCAATCAACCTTAAAATTTAATCTGTGGATGTCTTCATGCACGCTGATAGCCCATGCGACTATCTTTTTTTGAAGCATTAACTAATAGATTATCATATTTTTTTCTTTTTCACTAAAGGAGGGTTCGGTCGGCGACATACTTGCAATAATATTTTAGTTATTAGTTGCTTTCTTAGAGAGGAATTGGAATATTATGATTTCAATATTATGATTTCAATGTATTGCTTTTAGAATGCACGTATTTTAATTTTTGTAGATTAGTTGGTTTGAGGCAAAGCAAATTCAAAATTTTTCTAAGAGTTTTTGAATACACCTTATTGTTCATTTCTAAAGAATTTATATTCGCTAGAATTCGGTGAATTCCAAAGTTTCGTAATACTTCCCCGCATATGACACAAGCTAGTGTCCTGATTGCAACATAGTCCCCCATGCAATATCATCCCCAACAAGATGTCGTCCCTACCTGAGACGTTGAGCGTGGTCTTGTACATGATGCCTATCCCTCTTGTGATGCCATCACACTGTTTGCTTTCGTAGTTGATGCCTGTGGCATCGTATTGCCTGCAACACCGACGTCCACATATAACACTTGTAATGATGTCCCAGGACGTGATGCACATCCCTAGCCTTGATCTTGCCAACTTCAAAGCTTGTTGCCCTCGTCGCTATCCATGCCATTATCAACCCACTGTTCTTGCCCTTGAGCATTGCATTTCTTTTTAATCGCAATAACTAACTAAACAAAAAAATTTATTTTGTTGAATTTGATTTACAATCAATTAAATAACCTTAATAATTTTAAATTCGTTTAGTCTTATTCATACTATTTAAAATATAATTGCATTCTAAATAATTGCAACAGAATTCTCCTAAGGATTTCTAGTACTTTTTTGAAAAAAAACATGATTTTGATTTTAGGTTTAGTAGGAAATGGACCGAGTTTGCAGGCTTCAGCTATTAGGGTACACCAAGATTGTTGCAAGACAATAAAAGAAAAATTATAGCTGATAAACAGAGGAAGAGAGAAGAAATGAGGGTAATATAGTATTGTTCATATAAATAGTAAATTAGGTGGATAGACCATACTTGTCAACAGCGAATGGCCCACTACGACGCAAAGTTCATCGTAGAGCCATGTCGCATATTGCACGGCACTGTGCGGGCCATTTTCAGCATAACGTAATATATATATAATATACAAAATGCCATTAAGTAGCAAACAATATGTTGGTTTGAGCAAAATATAGGCATAAATATCCTGACAAACAATAAAAATAACAACTTTAAATCCTACAGAAACTTACATCGACATATTTGAGCAGGATTTAAACATAATTTAGCCTAAATCCTATCAAATAACAAAAAAAATGTTTAAATCCTTAAAAAAGCTTTAAAATAAAATAAAATTTTGATATTTTATTAATTTGATGTTTAATTAATTAATAATTAATTATGATGTCGATATATAAACCTAAAATATTTTAATTATAATTTATAATTTATAATATGTTAATAATATAATGCGCGTTATTTGTGCCTTGCGCCATGCGTCATTGCCGATGCATGGCGCAAATAGCGCACGCCCGTGGCAAGTAAATAGCGCCATAATTTGCCGCGCTGCGCCGTGCGTTATTTTGCGCCATTGACATGTATAAGATAAACTAAGATTAAGATGAATTTGAGTTTGAATAAGTTTTGGATTAGGTTTTCTAGTTTTGTGGAGAAATTTTTCGAAAGTGATTTGAGTTGAACTAAAATCTGAAATTTGAACTTGAATCAGATTTTGATGATTTTGTGGCGAAATTTTATGACATGATTGAGAAATTTTAAGGGTGAGTTTAGGAGAGAGAATATGGCTTTGGTGAGAGAATTCATAGAAATATAAGATTTCTTATACAATTTTTCAGAAGAGAGAGAAAGAGGGCTAATGGATGAAGAGATAAAGAAGGATAGGGTGAGCAGTGCGGGGAGGATAATGCTTAATAGAGGAGAGGGAGGACATGTGAAAAGCAAATTTTTTAGAGAATTTTGTGGGAAGCAGACAAAGTATAGGAGAACACAAACATTGAAAATTATTCGAACAAAGGAAAAATTGTAAAAAATTGATGAAACTTAGGTAAAAAAAAACATAAAATTTTTGATGAAGTCAAGCACAAAATAGCATGAAATTCAATCTGATATCAAATTGATGCATGATAGTCAACAAAATTATGACAACCAATTGGAAATAGGAAAAAAAAAAGAATAAAAGAGATACCGAATGATGAACTCCATGTTGGTGTTGTTTCCTCAGACATTAGGTTGTTGAATCCTCAAAGCATAAAAAACATCATGAAGTGATGAAATTCTATACTAACGTAGCACAAAATATTTCATTCATTGCTATATGAAATTAGATGATCCTAGGATTTATTTATAATTTTAAATTATGCTCAAAATGAATATACTACATTACTACCTTAAACTAATAAAAAAAAATCAAACTTACTACAAATAAGAAATAATATTTTAACCATTAATAATTGTTATAAACCTACTCAAAACATGGCACAAACTATGAAAAACTTTGTCTATGATACCTGATTGGCATTAAGTTTCCTATGTGCCATCACATAAAACTATGCAATTTTTTTTTTTAATTAGACAAGCTCTTTGGGAAAGAGAGAGTAAAAAATTGAGGACAACAAACTTAATATTTTTAAGTTTTAATGTACATAAGCTCTGAGACTTCATGTGTCAAATCTTGCCATCAAGCTTGGAAGGAAATCACAGAAATCAAACTGGAGGGTGTGACCTACATATTAAAACAATTTCAAGAGTCAACTTTCAAAGCATATGATTTTAATAATATTTTTCCATCAGAGCATCTAAATATAATAAGAGCATCAGAGCATCTAAATATAATAACATAATAATTTAACCACCAAAATATAAATAGAATTCAATTATTATAATAACTCATCTAAGAAATAAGTTAATGTTGGAATCAACTAAGTAATCTAATTTTAAACATCTTCTATTTGTATACCTGTTTATGAGCCTAGAAACTCTCTTGTAGATGATGCACAACTAATAACTTGGAATCATGAAGAATAGGTATGTGTTTGTATAGATGATGCAAAACTAATAACTTGGAATCATGAAAGAATAGGTATGTGTTTGTATAAGTAAACTCAATAGGTGAAACACTTGGCAAATCATAAACACAAGGCATGGGGTATTTATATGAGCAATGAATGGTGTAGGGGTAAAAATGAACATTGTATCATAATAGTTATAGATAGTGTATAAAAAGATAAGATATGAAATAATTTAATAGTATTCATTATGTAGCAGAGTTCATAAAGAATTATCTATACAATCATTGATTATTGTGTTCAAATGCAAAAACATCAACTTAGAAACATGTACTTATACATCTGTCAATGATCATTAATCATTTATCATTCTTTTTTTTATGTGTATATATCTATTGTTGATTTTATTATTACACCCCGAAATAAGGAAAGTAGGTATCAATTCTAATGAATTCCAATGATTTCTATATGGATCCATTGGTCTAACTAGTCAGTATTAAAAAAAATTATCAATAATACATGCATCATGCATACAAGCACACATTTATGAATTTTGTATTGCAATAGTTCTATTGAAGATTATAACATGATTGAGCTATGTTATATTTCTATATAATTCATTTTTTATACGGGCAATAGTTATTCTCAACAATCATAATAATATAAATGAACTTTCTAGGAAGTTTTGCAATTAAGTGCAAAGCTAACTATCACATAATATCAATATGGTGAAATACTAATGAATAATAAATCAAATTCTAATATATTAACTGCAATTGAAGCATAAAAGCAAGTGTCAAGGAATACGCCCTTAATGACGAAGGGTATATTTATCTTTTAACCAGTAAAGAATTACCTACCTAATGAAAGCCACAGGCTATCCAACATATTGATTATGATGTTTATCTTTTTTACTCCAAAATACAGTGCTCCATATATCCTAGATTTAAAAGAATCTTAATTAATACATTGCACATCAAAATATTAATGACAAAAACAAGTTAAACATATTCCTAAAATTGTTGATCCTATGAATTTCATTTAGTTTGTACTTCATAATCAATATCAGATAATCATGGGAATATTATTGATGAGGGCATCAGCAGAAGATTCAGGCTCGTCTATTAAAGGAGGCATCGTAGATCGACGGCTATGATTAGTAGTCTTTATTTGTGATGCATTTTCTGTATTTCTTTTATTTATGTTCTAGTTTTTATCATTGTACCCCTTAGAGAGATTAGTTCATGTTGTAGCCCATAGGGCAATTTAGTCTTTCTGTCTTCTGTTCCTTGAGGCTTATGAAGCCCTAGCTTTTGTATTAGGATGATGATGATTTGAATGAAACTTTCGGTACTTGTTCCTTTTCTTTATTGTGAGCACTTGAGAGAGGAGAGAAACCCTAAGAGAGGGCCAAGCAATTCCCGTCAGCCATCGGTAGTGTTCGGGCTCGCAGTTTGTATCCGTTCTTGTTCCTCGTTTCCTCTTCCTCTTCCCCTTACTGCCGTTACCCACCTCCCCTCCCAAATTTCGGTCATCCCTTCTCCCTCACCGCAAGCCGCTGGCCATCCCTCTTCCCCAACCCCAAGCCGCCGGCCTAGAACTCCACCTGCCAACCCAATACCCACCTCCTTCCCAAGCATGCCGCCGCCCCCCCCCCCTCTCTCTCTCTCTCTTTCTCTCTCCTCTACATTAAGTCCCTTTCTCCTTTGGAGCCCAAATCAATTCCCTCATCAAAGAAGCACCCCCCCTTTTCCTATTTGTATTGAAATTCAAATTTCAAACCCTCTCATTTAATTCCAACTTAAATCTGAAATTAAATTTCAGATTTGTAATTTATCTTCCCTCCCCTAACCAAATCCTAAAAATCTGAAATTAACTTAGCCTTTCTTCTAGCCTTGGCCGACCACGTAAGCCCCTCCCTTCTCCCTTTCATTTCTTCTCTCATGCTTGATACGTCACCAAAGGAAGAAGACACACGATCTCCCTTGACCTCCTTACTCATGAATGGCTGATCCCGAGCTTGATCACGGATTTGTCTTCAACAATCAAGGACTAGTGGATGTTCTTCGTTCCCCTTCTTCGACATCAATTGGGAGATTGACCAATCCGCTGAAGATTACGTCAACCGGATCTTCTTCTCCTTGACTACCGCTCTCGATGAATATCGGCGTCCCGTCCAGTGGCAAATCGTCCATCGACCTCCTCTTTCCCGGTTAACTTTTCCTTGAACAAAACTGTAAGCGCCTTCTGTATCTTAGTAGCATCAGTATTGTTGCGCAAATTATTCTTCCGCTAAAGCACTCAAGAGTGTGAGTGAGGGAAACTCAAGGTGATTGCTCAAATTGTTAACCGGCGGATTTTTGTTTCTTGCGCATCTAGTTTTTATTATAATTTTGATGTTATTTTAATTGCCCTTCTAATCTATTTTGTAACCGCATGCCAAAGTAAAAAATAACAACTAAGAAATCCTCGAATCTAATCTTGTGAAACCTTAATTTTAAAATTGGCAAGCTTAACAAATTTTATTGAACTCCTGCAATTCCTTTATGTTTCACATCATCTTGGTATCAGATCATGGTAGTAGCTAGTAGCTGCATTCTAGGATCCCACATACGCATTTAGTAGACGTTTTAGGTTGCATCTGCCTTCTCATAAAATATATTTACATTACTGTTGTGTTTGCATTAGTTATCTAATTTGAGTCAATGGACCCCGAGCAAATTCAACGTACTTTAGACTTAATTGTAGGTCAGTTAAGAATTGTGACCCAACAGATAAGAGAAACCCAAGACGAGTTAGTTGATTTTAGACGAAAAGCTGGAGAACGTTTAGAAAACATTGAAAGACTAGGGAACCATACGATGTATACCCCTTCGAGGCCTCCTTCCCCTTATGTTGAAGAGGCACGAGCTGATAACGGACCACCACGAGACCCTTACCGTCATAACCACCATAGGCCCAATCATGAACCCGTAGGTCATGACCCAAACTGGAGAGATAATGACGCTCAATTACTTAAGAATATCCATGTAGATGCCCCTTCCTTTGATGGCACCCTCTACCCCTAAGTTTTTCTGGATTGACTTAAAGGGATGGATAGTTATTTTAGGTGGTATAATATTTCGGAAGCTAGAAAGGTTAGGTTCGCTGAAATGAAGCTTATTGGAAGAGCTAGTCAATACTAATGAACCTAAAAAACATGCGTGAAGCTCGAGGCGAATACCCCATCACTGACTGACGAGCTATGAAGCAAGAGCTCAAACAAAAATATCTCCATCCATCCTACTACCCCAGACTCTTAGATAAATGGAACAGGCTGACTCATGGTAGTATACCCATGAAAGATTACATTTCTGCCTTTGACGATTACATAATTCATTGTAGTGGCGAAGACCACTACGCCTGCCCTAATTATATCCATGTTTTGAGGTGCCCTTAGGGAAGACCTTCATAATGAACTTTTCACTAGAGGAGTTACTACTCTGAAAGCAACTTGCAGTCTTGTGCTTGACCTTGAAGAGTCTAAGACTCCGTCCCATTCTATAAACCTGGACTCCCGTCCACCCCCTTTCAAAACTTCCTCTAGTCAGCTTCAAAATAAACCTCCTGGTCCTATGACTGGTCGGCCCACTGCAGGCCAATTCCAACCCCGCCCTGACTACAAGGGTAAAACTCCTGAGCGTGAGGCGCCCAAAACAAACCCCAGAACCAAGTGTTTTAAGTGTCATGGTTATCGACACATTGCATCACAATGTTCTAGCCCATATAAGGTCACCATAATTAAAGAGGTTTGTCGAGCCTGACACTGAATTGGTTCATCACATTGATGACGAGGAAGACTTCTTTTTGTGAAGAGGACACCGCTGTGATTCATTGCCTGCAAAAGATGAATCGCTTTGAGATACAAGTTGTTAGGTGTGCTTTGTCACAACCTAAGCCGAGTGACAACTGGCGTAGAACTTCTATCTTCCACACCTTCATCAAGATTGGTGATAGGAACTGCAAGGTTATTATCGACAGTGGAAGCTATATTAACGCTATCTCTTCCACCATGATTTCCAAACTTAACTTGAAAACGACCCCCCACCCTAACCCTTATAAGGTTGCTTGGATCAATTCAATTTTGCTTTGGAAGTTAAGGAGAGAAGCCTTATTCCCATTGAGTTTGTAGGATACAAGCAGAAGATTTGGTGTGACGTTTTGACGATGGACGTTGGTCAAATTATCCTAGGTCGCCCATGATTATTTGATAATGATGTCCATATTTATGGAAGATCTAACACCTGTATGTTTGAACATGACGGAAAAAAGATCAAACTTTTACCTTCCTAACCCAAGCCTTCTAAAGAGGAAGTTAAGCCCACTTCTATCAAACCCAGCAAAGGTTTAAACCTCTTAATTGCAAAAGAATTGGATGCTGAATTTGTTCAAGGATTACCCATGTATGACTTAGTAGCCCGAGAAGCAATGGTTGAAACAGGAGATCAAATCCCGGAAGAGATCAAACCACTCCTTGAAACTTTTGCTAACATGTTCCCTGAAGACCTACCCAACCAACTTCCCCCTTTGAGGGACATCCAATATGCCATAGACTTAGTACCTGGAGCTTCCTTACCCAACCTGCCTCACTATCGTATGAACCCGGAAGAGCATGCTAAGTTGAAAGACCAAGTTGATGATTTGCTCCAACGAGGATCCATTAAAGATAGTCTAAGCCCATGTGTTGTCCTTGCACTTTTAACTCCCAAAAAGGATGGTTCGTGGAGAATGTGTGTTGATAGTCGCGCGATCAACAAAATTACAGTAACGTACCGTTTCCCTATTCCTCGTTTGGACGATATGCTAGACATAATGATCGGAGCCACCCTCTTTTCTAATATTGATTTCAAGATCAGATATCACCAGATCAGAATTCGCCCCGGTGATAAATGGAAGACTGCATTCAAGACTAAGGATGGTTTATATGAATGGATGGTCATGCCTTTTGGCCTTAGCAATGCCCCTAGCACTTTTATGAGGATTATGACCCAAGTCCTCCGGCCTTTCTTGAGAAAATTTGTTGTAGTTTACTTTGATGATATTTTGATCTATAACAATTCAGTTGGACAACATTTGGAACATTTAAAGCAAGTTTGTGAGGTTTTGAGGAAAGAACAATTATATGATAATCCAAAGAAATATATGTTCCTCACAACTAGTGTTACCTTCCTCGGATTTATTATTTCTTCTGAAGGGATATCAGCTGATCCCGAGAAGGTGCGTGCGATTAATGAGTGGTCTGAACCTAAAAATATTAGAGATGTTCGGAGTTTTCACGGATTGACCACATTCTATCGGAGATTTATTAGGAATTTTAGCACCATCGTAGCCCGAATAACTGATTATCTAAAAGGGGGAGAAATTTCAATAAATTATACCTGCGTCTAAAGCTTTTGAAGAGATCAAGAAGAGAATGGTAAAAGCCCCTGTCATGCACTTACCTGACTTTTCTAAAATTTTGAAGTAACTT